>CM069861.1:126570863-127193363 GCA_036172795.1 Pelodytes ibericus
TAAAATGCACTTCTGTAATTAGTTCTCTTCTAGTTTTACAGTGAAAATTTCACAGGGGTCTCTAAATTCAATAAGGTGATCACTAGGACGGTAGAAACAGCAATAACACTATTACATTTATCATTATTCCTTTACTGTTCATGATGCAATCCAGACTCTAAGAGGAACTACCCCTCTAATATGGTTGATTTTATATCGGTTATGTAATTTGTATCAGAAAATAGTTAATAATAAATATTTTAAATGTGTTGTGTCTCATTATTATGACCACCTTATTGTTTTATATCCAAAGTTATACATTTCCTATTGCAACTAGTTTTTTTTAATTTGCACATTAAGCAGCAAACACATGTAAAACTTATTTTTCTATTAAATCTACATATTTGCTTGGAATCCTGCTATAATTATGGATTTTTTTCTCCACATACACAAAACAATGTTATAGCAGAGACAAATTTTCTTTATATTGATAAGTGGGTGTGCTGTGTTTTGGAGTAGCCTTATTAGTCCAGTGATGCAGATGCTAACATGTTTTTATTCCGATAAAAAAATGTATTACAGGATTCTACAACATTGTTATTTTGCATTAGTAGATGCAGTAATCCAGCTTTGATTGCAGATCCGTGCATGCTTTTTTTTTTTTTAAACTGTTACAGCAATACTAGTTATTTTACCGCATTCCACAATCTGTGCTTTATCCAGAAAGCAAGAGAGCATCTTAGACAATAATAATGTCATTTTAGACACATGGCTGGAAACAATGAACTAGCCGGTTGTATTCAGTCCAGATGTTCCATGGCATATGCCATCTAAATACACGCATGACCAGAGAGGTAAAACCTAATCCTAATTACGTCACAATATAAACACTACAAAAGCCAATGCAAATAGCATGCCAGACTAAACATAATCCCATGCAACAAATGGACAGATTTGTTTAGTAAACTAGGCTCCTTTTCTTCAGTCTTATTTGAGTGGCAGCACACTAGTATTTTGTATTACAACTTTCACAAACTGAAGGGAAAAAAATGGCCATAAATGATGCTTTTAAGCCTTTGACCCTTAAAGTGCATGTTATTCTCTAGTTTAAAATGTACTAGCAAAGTATGTCAGCAGTAGCAGATTCTATTTCTCCCTCTTTTTGTTTCTCAGGAAAGGATGTGTGATAATATGATGGCTGAATGCTTCTGAACAAAGTGTCTTTTAGTGGCAGAAAATACACTCACACACAATTAAACATTTGATAACACATCAAACTAATGTTCAGCAAGAACATTAGGGAAACTGCTAAGAACTAAGAAATAGAATATTCTCCAAGAGAAAAAAAATATTTTTAAACACACCTGAAATTAAATATTATTGATGATGGGGTTACATTATAGAAACATAGACTTAATAAACAGTTCACGTACCTCATCATCACAGCAAGTTATGTACAACCCATCCAGGACATTGTGCTGCCTGGGGTGAAAAATGAAATGCTTGTATATTTTATACATACTAGACATGCATGTAAAAACCATAAACTCACCGTTTCGAGATATATCAAGTTCTACCAGCTGCATGAAGTTTGCTATCTCTGGAGGAAGACGCTGAATTTCATTGTCACTAAGGCCCAATTTTCTTAACTTCACAAGCTGAAAAAATTGCTGTAAAACAAAATAAGGATAAATATGTTACATATTAAGTTAAAAAAAAAAAAAAGTTCAACATAAAACTGATGTGTCTGGTTCTCTAATTAAATATACAGTTCTACAGGAACACTGCCAGTCTAATAAGGATATTAAAAACTTTTGGTTATATTTAGATTAAGTGACAACCACAGAGGATCAACATATTTCACATATCCATTTTTTATACCAAGCTCCATGATGATCTATGATGCAACATTCCATCCATTATTTAGACCAATGTCCTACTTAATAAATGATCTTGATATCTCTGCTATCTTTCATAGCTTATTCATCATCAGGGTCAGTCTTTATTACAGAACCCAAAAGTGATTGAAAAGAGTGAGGAAAAAAAAAAGTAAAATAATAATAATATACGTTATTAGAAACCTCGCTTGGGAATATTACTTGAAACGCGAAACCGGAAATACAAAACAAATGGCATTCAAACATTATAAAAGCAATAGATCAGCATTATCATTTATAGCAGTACAAAGATGCCAACAAAGCCTGCAAAAAGGCAATTAAAATGGCTAAATTGGAAAAGGATTGCTAAGGAGAGTAAAACTAACCTGAAAAATTACTTAATTATTATTAATAATTAATTAAGTATTTAAATGGAAAAAAAAGCTAAAGGCAGAAAATGTTGGGCCCTTGTTATCCCAAATGGGAAGTTTGGTTCGTGAGGACAGAGAGAAAGACATTTTAAATACTTTTTTTAATCCTCTGTTTATACTAAGGAAGAACCGATGGATGAGCCCCTGCTACCGGACGTTACGGAACAGTCAACACAAACGTGATTGGCTGACATAGGAAAAAGTGAAAAAAAACAAGTAAACTCTGTTAAGATAGACAAAGCCCCAGGGCCAGATGATATACACCCAAGGGTCCTTCCAGAGTTAAGCATAATTCTGGCCGGATCATTATTTATCATATTTAGGGATTGTTTCAGTTCAGGTATAGTGCCAACAGACTGGTGAAAGACGGATGTCATTCCAGTATTTAAAAAAGGATCAAAATCTCTGCCGGGTAATTATAGGCCAATGAGCTGGACATCTGTAGTGGGGAAATTTTTTGAAGGATTGCTAAAGGTATATACGGTATAATCGTTTAGGTGTAATCTTGAATCAGAATATAATTAGTAAAAGTCAACATGGTTTTGTGAAAAAGACAGGTCTTGTCAAACAAACTTAATAACATTCTATGAAGAAGTCAGTACAAATATAGATCTAGGTGTGGCAGTTGATGTGATCTATTTAGAGACTTTGCTAAAGCATTTGATACAGTTCCACACAAAAGGTTACTTTTGGCTAAAAGATAGAATGCAGGGGGTTGTTGTAAATGGAAAATCCTTATATTGGACCAGGGTATTAAGCGGAGTACCCCAGAGGTTCAGATGATCTCCCAAAGTTGTACTGAGAGCCATGTCTCGGTGTTTGCTGATGACACTAAATTAGGTGAGGTAATACAGACTAACCTTGATGTTTGTTCTTTAAAGGAAGATTTGGATAGAGTCGGGAACTGGGCAATTAAGCGGCAAATGAGGTTCAATATAGACAAATGCAAAGTTATGCATTATGGAGAAAATAATAAAGCAACATTCATTTTAAAATGGTATTTCCCTGGGAAAAACTACTGATGAAAAGGATTTAGGAATAACTGTAGATAACAAATTTAGCAACCGTGCTCTATGCCAGTCAGCAGCTGCATAAAATTAGGTATAGAGTCACGGGACTAGGATATTATCTTGTGACTTTACAAGTCAATGGTAAGACCTCACCTTGAATTTGAAGGACAATTCTGGGCACCAGTCATTTAAAAGGGATATTAAGGCAGGGCTTGACAAATTTAATTTGATTCTAGGAGCCAGCAAAAAATTTTAGGAGCCAGACAATCACGCAAACATACACGCAATTCATAAACACACACACACACACACACACCACTTCACATAAACACACACACAGCAAGTCCAAAATGACCAAAAAGACAAAGACAAATACGTAAATATACTTTCCTATGGAAAGTCGAAATCTGCAAGGACTCCTCCAATCCCAAGTCGAAATCGAATAAATACAGAAGTCGAAAAGTCGAGAATAATCTCCAATCTTCTAGCTGGATGCCTCCTCAGAGACGTGGGTGGACATATGGAATATAGGAACAAATAAAAAGGATATGCAATAGTGCGATACTGTTGCGTAAAGTATAAAAAGTGTACAATTTATTGAAATTAAACTCACAATGTAAATGGCACCGAGGACCAGCTCAAGTGCAAAATCACATAAAAGAGAAAGGTTACCCCCTCCAGATGGAATGTCGAACTCTATATGATGCAGAGCTTTGTGGGTGCTCTCAAATCCTCGAGATGACAGCTGTGGGCAACCTTCTTAGTAATAAGTAAAATATATAGTAAAAACGGTAATAACACTCTCACTCCCCGCTCTACGCGTTTCATCTATACAGACTTCCTCAGGAGCAGAGTGGTGTCACACACACACCCCAACCCCCTTCACATATACACCCCCCCCACTTCACATATACACCTCACATATACACCCCCCCCCCCCCACTTCACATACACACCTCACACACACATATACACCTCACACACACATATACACCTCACACATACAAAAGTTGATTTTTTTTCCCACCTGTCTTAAGTTGTGAGTGCTGGGTGTCGTCACTTGTCAACCCAGCACTCATCCGAAATAGCAAGGAAGAACGGCTGCAGCACGAATGTTCCTTCCCTGCTGCCTTACCTCATTATGTATTAAGGAACTAGAAAAATTGCAAAGGAGAGCTACAAAATTAATAAGGGGATTGAGGGATCTTAGTTATGAAGAGAGACTTATAAAATTGCATTTATATACGTAAGAAAATTATATAAATATGTGCAGGGCCAATATAAAGAGCTCTCCAGCGACTTGTTCATTAACATAAATGCACAAAGAACAAAAGGTCACCCTCTGAGACTAGAAGAGCAAAGATGGCATAGACAGCAAAGGAAGGGATTCAACTCACTGCCAAGAGAGGTAGTGCTATCAACTACAATAGATGCATATAAAAATAGTCTGGATGTTTGTTTTCTTTTAGAAAAACAGATCATACAGGGCTATTAATCATAGAATAAGCATTAATAGAGCTTATTGATCCAAGGAGAAAATCTGACTGCCCTTTGGAGTAGAGAAGGAAATTTTTCCCCCTAAGAGGCAAAATTCAAAATAGCTTCCTTAGGGGCTTTTGCCTTCTTTTGGATCAAAAGCTGGAATGATAGGTAGAAGGGTTGAACTTGATGGACTTATGTCTTTTTACAACCTATATTACTATGTTACTTTTTCACTTTGCCTGCTATGCATAAAACTTTATGACTAGCACGTAGAACATACACAGAAGATGACATGCATTATATTTTAACAATAAGAAACCTTAGGTGACACAGGTGTTGATACAGCCTGTGTCAAGGAGCCATTACTAAATGCCTATTGCTGGCTCCCAACTTTTGTTGTTGTTTTACATAGATCTCCATGGAAGTATTTCACTGGTTCCTAAAATTAAAAATACCTAAATTGGTATTTGTGGATTTAAAAGTCTATAAATACTTGTCAAGGTAAGCTATAATTATTTGCAGGGCTTGACAAATTTAATTTGATTTTAGGAGCCAGCAAAAAAATTTAGGAGCCAGACAATCACGCAAACATATACACATATATACAAACCCATCATACACACATACACCTACTTTACATATACACAAATATACAACCCCCCCCCCCCCACACACACACACCTACTTGACATATACACAAATATACAAACCCCCCCCCCCACACACACACCTACTTGACATATACACAAATATACAAACCCCTCACACACACACACACACCTATTTTACATATACACAAATATACAAACCCCTCACACACACCTACTTGACATATACACAAATATACAAACCCCTCTCACACACACACACACACACACACACACCTACTTTACATATACACAAATATACAAACCCCACAAGCCTACTTTACATTTCTTCATTGATCGTCCTTCTGAGTGCCAGGATGTCACGTGACGACACCCGGCACACAGACACGCGTTGCATGAGGGGGCGGAGCTTGCACCCTGCCATCCGCACAGACTTTACCCCCTCGCGCTACGAAAAAAATCGGATGGCAGCAGCAAGGGCACCATAAGGGTGACTGCACCCAAGTGCCAGGTCTAATTTCCTGGCGCCTGGGGTTTGTCAAGCCCTGGTATATAGAATACAATTTCAACACTGGCTGTGATTTGGTTCAAATTATGAATGACTACAAGTTTAATAAGATGAAAAGAAATGTATAAAAGGATATATTTTTCTCGCATTATATTCAGTAACCTAGCTAATAACATTTCTCAAGAAATGATAATGGCCTACAGATAAAAAGGTAACCATTTTCTCAAAACTTTAGATAAATTGATTTTATCACAAGTGTCATCCTTAAACAGTAGCCTACAGAAACTGTAGTATCGCTGGGAATATACAAAGCAATAGCAATCTCTAACAACAAGCAAATCAAACTTAAAACTGGAATAAGAACGTGTCTCTCAACAGTCCTGGAGCTAGGACTTCTGTCCCATTGTCTAGAATTAGTTTTCTGTTTCAGAAAAGCAACAAAATTACATAAAATGGAACATGCTTGTGCACAGAATAAAATTCAGCCATTTGTGTGACCATGCCCCCCCTCCCCCTCCTCATATCCCCCAGCAAGAACTCTAGAAGGATAAATGTATCTCCGCTCAGTTGGGCATGTCCAATATATCCAATTCACAGTCAGATAGAGATGCAGGTCCACTATGTCAGGGCTTGACAAATTTATTTTGATTTTAGGAGCCAGACATTTTTTTTAGGAGCCAGACAATCACGCAAACATAAACACAATTCATAAACACACACGCCTACTTCACATATATACAAACACACATACTTTACATATACACATATATACAAACACCTCACACACACATATATACACAAACACCTCACACACACATATATACACAAACACCTCACACACACATATATACACAAACACCTCACACACACATATATTCACAAACACCTCACACACACATATATTCACAAACACCTCACACACACATATATACACAAACACCTCACACACACATATATTCACAAACACCTCACACACACATATATTCACAAACACCTCACACACACATATATTCACAAACACCTCACACACACATATATACAAACAACTCACACACACATATATACAAACACCTCACACACACATATATACAAACACACATACTTTACATATACACATATATACAAACACCTCACACACACACATATATACAAACACCTCACACACACATATATACAAACACCTCACACACACATATATACAAACACCTCACACACACATATATACAAACACACATACTTTACATATACACATATATACAAACACCTCACACACACATATATACAAACACCTCACACACACATATATACAAACACCTCACACACACATATATACAAACACCTCACACACACATATATACAAACACCTCACACACACATATATACAAACACCTCACACACACATATATACAAACACCTCACACACACATATATACAAACACCTCACACACCCATATATATAAACACCTCACACACCCATATATATAAACACCTCACACACACATATATATAAACACCTCACACACCCATATATACAAACACCTCACACACACATATATACAAACACCTCACACACCCATATATACAAACACCTCACACACCCATATATATATATAAACACCTCACACACCCATATATATAAACACCTCACACACCCATATATACAAACCCCTCACACACACCTACTTTACAATACATACAAACACACACCCACCTAACACAGTCTTTTCTTGGGGGTTTCTTCTTGATGTGTCCCCCTCCCAGCTGCTTTACCTCACTGCAGGGGAGGGGGACATTCACGCTGCAGCTTAACTCCGTTGGTCGGCGTGCTGAGTGCCAGGATGTCACGTGACGACACCCGGCACTCAGACACGCGTTGCGCGAGGGGGCGGAGCTTGCAGTCTGTGCCATCGGCCATCGGCACAGACTTTACCCCCTCGCGCTGCGGAAAAATCGGATGGCAGCGGCAAGGGGACCAGGAGGCTGACAGCACCCAGGCGCCAGGTCTAATTTCCTGGTCGCCATGGCGACCTGGGGTTTGTCGAGCCCTGCACTATGTGATAACCTTGAAGTCCTTGAGTAACTTCAGATTCAAGTTAAAAGAACACTAAGCGACAAATTACCTTGACACATCTGGAATATTTAAACTGTACACTGTGCAAGATTTTTTGCAAATACAAAGTCCAAATCAAGCCCACTTTGGCAAGCAAAGGTATATTTAACCCACTGAGTATGCTAGGCCGTTTTTTGCATTAAGGATGCAGTGACTGCATGAAAACGTCCTCAGTTAAAACAAGTGGTGGAAGTGTTCAATGATCACTATCGCTGCTCTAGCAGTGTTGCTGTAATGCCTCACTGTTGAGGCATTATGCAACACTAAACTTCAGTCCCCAAGGGCACTACGATCACTGTATGGAATTATAGCAGGGGGCCATAAGCAAGGCAGCATGGCCCTTCAATATGGTGTTGCCCTGTAGCCGACAAGAGCAACGGAAGATCACTTTCGTTGCTCTTTGCTGTTGCTAAACTGCCTTGAGAGGCAGTCAGCTACATTACATGGAGAGGGAAAAAAAGGCTAAGCTCTAGGGTTAGGATTAGCAAAGAACGTTATGCTTAGATTGGGGTTAGTGCTACGGTGGGGGAGATTCGGGTCAAAGGTCACTGTAAGAGAAAAGGGTTAGAAGGTTTTTAAAAAAAAAACACCACTTTGAGTTACTGCCCTATAATGTCCGAGAAACAGAAGGAAGAAAAAAAGCATGTAAACATAGGGTTATTCTAAATGCAAGACAAAGATGAGATCAGTGTTCCATCATAGGTTTTTTTATAGTAAATTATTTATGATCTGCTCAAAATAAATACCTTCTAATGTGTGGATACAGTAAATAAGAGGAAAATTACAGCTAAACACAAAACACAGCAGAAGTGTAAAAGCCCGTGTCCTCAAAATATCACTGGTTACATCAATTACATTTTGCACATTTGCAAGGGGTTTCTCCATGCACTGCTATAGAAGGCCTCTGATTCACAACCAGGAGATAGGGTTGCCACCTTTTCCACAAAAGGAAAATATCAGCCTTGCTTGCACGTTCATAGACTTAACATTGGCTTCAAGCCCATTTTTTTATAAAGATGTATGAGGACAGGTAATAGACATGCACACATCTGTGACACTGAAAACGTACATCTCAAAAGGAGACCCATGAAGAGGTGGGAGAGAACCTCCATGTTAGAGAAATGATCTCTAAAAAAGACACTTCATCCTTCTCCTACAATTCTATATTCAAACCAGAGAATTGGCAAGATCACAATCCTCACTTCATGTCAGAAATTAAAGTGTTAAAGAGTTATAATCCCAAATGTCCAAGAACTGAATGGCTGAAAATTGCCAAAGTATAATTCTGGATTGGGAAGCAATGGGAGGGGAAACACATTTGAGGCTACATCTAATGAAAGAAGTAAAAAAAATAAATTCATGGCTTTCACGACAAACTGCAGAGAAAAAGAAAGGCTTTCTAAAGCCTCTATTTTTAGAACCGCTTTTGCAGGGAGAAACAAAAAAAAGGAACTTGCAGGCTTTAAAAATGAGACTTTTGATCAGAAAGGTCATTTTACAGAACACAAGGCACACACTGGCATCCATTAAAATGGTGTACCACCCTGCGATGAGGAACAGTCATACAGCTCTGTGCACAAACATTATGTGATGCTCTTACTGCATCAGGCCAGTCACAAAAGGAGTTTTCTAGATGGACTTTCTTTGTGCTCACTCGGCATGGCTGTTGCCAAAGAGTCCTTATTGGCTGTTCCTATTTTTATAAATTTTGGTCGCCCTTTTCTCACAAATGCAAACTGTAGGTGGTACTCTGTCTTTACTCAAGAAAAGCTTGCAGTCAATTAGAACTTAGAAAGGAGAAAACTAAAGTACATTACATTAAAACCCCTTCAGAAATAAAGCAATGTAACAAAAAAACAAAAAAAGGATAGGCACCAACCTCCATAAAGGCACCAACCTCCATACTATAAATGAGAATGGTCTTTTTAATGCAAAATGTTAGCTAAATGGGACAATAAAAGGAGACACACCAGCTACCAAGAGTGAATGCTAAGCTTTATGCCAAGATGCATAACCACCCACATCCTATACATTATAAAAGGACATAAAAAGTCTGCATTTGTGTACCAATTCGCTGTATTTCAATATTATCAAAAGATTGTTTTGTGTCTGTCTTTTATATTGTATTGCATAGGAATCATAGCTCTGTCTCTGATTTTGTTGCTAGTTTCATATTATGATGAATCTCTCAAAAAGGATAGGAAACCGATCATTAAGAGTTAAAAGATGTACATTAAAAAAATGATTTATTTATTTTTAAATGTAAAGACTCATTCTTGCTGGTCGTTATCTTTAATAATTGCAAACAGGTGACATTTTTATTAATTGAATTTGTTTACCAAACATAAATATATTGCACTGATATATGGCTTCAAGCTACAGAACAACGTTTTTTTTCATACTAAATTACCTTTTATAAAAAAGGTATCTAAAATAGAAATTATCTTTAGAAAGATTTTATTTATCTCTCATTTCATAAAAAAAATATATATATATCCCATCCACCCTGGTGCCTAGTGTGGTTTATTTTTCTTAAGGGCATTTTTTTCTACCCAGATTTGGCTGTGACATTTTTCCACATCTATTACCCCATTATGCCTCTAGGATTTGAAAAAAAAAATCAACATTGTCAATGTTCATGCAGTTTAACAGCCAGATAGATTTTAATAATTAAGGATCCCACCCCCAAATTATATTGGATTCTGCTTCAAAATGCTGCACAACTCATTTCTGGATGAATTTATTGCTAAGTAAATACAACAAAACAGAATTATGTCGTTACAGAAATTGTACACACCAGAGTCTGTGATTGCATATTGGATTCAACAACAATGTTTAAATCAGCATAATTTCTATCCCATTGAGCAGAGCAGAGCAGCTCTTTGATTATTCAACTATCACAACCCAAATTAGCATAGGAAGTACCATTCGTATAGTGTTTTTGTATCCAAAGACGGCATAAACTATGAAACAGGCATGTTTTAATGTACATTATAAAAGAAATATGTGCCATTCAAAATTATTGAGAAGTCCCAGTAAAAGGATAGTCTGCACACAAGAAGCTTTGTGGACCAACATCGGACAATTAGACACAATACCCAGCTGTCATGGATCAGCAATCTTTGTTGCTAGTTTACACTGTTCAATGCAACCCTGGCTGATAAGGTCATGACATGCCACTACTCTTACACGACACAGCTGGAATTGACAAGCATTTTTTAAATGCCACTACTGTAAGAGTTCCTTTAGAACTTAGGAAAAGTACATTAAATAAATGTACAATCAAGGGAACAAAATGGAGCAAAGAGCCTCCCCAGACTGGCCATAAAAAAGCACTCAAACGACTTATCAATAAGGCAAAAAAATGGATGTGGAATCAACCTCCATATGAGAATACATAACACCTAAAACAGCCAAAACATTTACATATTTAAATAAATGCACAATCCTACAAGGCCTTACCAGGAAAGTGACATTACTGCTGCCTTAATCTTAAAAAAGGAAAAACCATTCATAGAATGTACCATTTTTTTAATTTACTCCAGCCTTGCTGCTAGCAAATGAATAGTTTATGGATCATATTAAAATAAAATCTACATACCTCTTACAAGAACGGATGCATGGGTTGCAAGGAAGTGGATGATCCACCTGCGGATGCCAACATGGGTACACATATACGTACAGCGATCAGCTATAACGTTATGACAACTGACAGGTGTCAAGCTGGTGGAGGCAGTGTGCTGTTTACCGCAATGTTCTGCAACTCATGTGGATGTGACTTGCACACGTACCACCTACCTAAGCATTGTTGTAGACCGTGTAATGGAAACCATATCCCTTGATAGCATTAACCTCTTAAAGCAGGTTAATGCCCCCTGCCACTAAGCAAAAATGGTTCAGGAATGGTTTGAGTAAAACAAATTCATGGTGTTGACTTGGCCTACAAATTCCCCAGATCTTAATACAATAGATTGCCATGGCAACCAGGAAATGAGCCCTGGCACCTGGTTTTTATTGCAGCTGCAGCGATTGTTGGTGGTATCTGTGAGTGAACATGAATCTGTGTTTACACTAAAGCAGATTCAATGCATAGTTCCCTTGCGGTATGTTGATGCAGTGCGCCAGCATATGACATTGCGCATGGCTCTGTGTCAGTGAAACACAACCATGCTACCTTGCAGATGGCATGGGTAGGTTCAATAATGAATTTAATATCTAGGAAAAATGATGAGGAATGTGTTTGCGTGCATGTGGGTGTTATAGTTTCCTAACTGCTGGCATATTCAGAGGCGACAGTGACAGAAACAACTAAAAAGCAAGTGGACCTAGAAATACGGTATTTATGTAACAAATGCTACAAGAACTTGAACACATCTGCAGTGAAGTGACTACAAGTCATGAAACAGCTGGACTGCATGGTTATGGTTATTGTTATTCGACACTCTTCCACCACATCTACAAGGGCTAGAACCAGGCCCATTTATTCTTGATTATCTTAAAAAGAATCTCCACTATTCCAATATTAGATCAATTCAGAAGGGATGTGCTGTCAAAGGAAATTTGGGGACACCTTTTGTGGCATACTCTCTTTTAATCTGTGCATTCAGCCTGGAGTACCATTTTTACTTGTACATTCTGAAAGTTGCACTCCTTTCAATCTGTACCTTCTACTTGGCAGTATAAAATAAAATATTTTTTTTTTTTTTAAATGTACACACTTCTCTTAAATTTCTAAAAGATCTGTTTTTTTGGACTTCAAACCCCATGACTCACAATTAAATGGTTGGCTCAGCATCATGGGAGTCCACAACTACTGAGCTGACACAAACCGGGAGCGTTATGTGGGTGTTTACAATGGGGCTGTCAAGTCCGATACTTTGAAAACCAACTCCTAACATTTTGTGCTGGCTCTCAGATCTCATCTAAATGTAATAAATTGTGCTCATTTGTATGCCTTTGCACAATGAAAGAAACACAGATATCCATATTTATATTGTATTAGCTAGTATATCTCTTAGGTAGGAGATACCTGGTATAACTTCCAGAGGAAGTTGCAGAGGCCAACAATGTACAGTGAAATACATGAAAGGAGTCTTGGAATGTGTTATAGGCATGCTAGATATGCCATTTGATTCTTATCTGCCGGCATTATCTGTGTCAACATGTTTAGGAATGGGCGGGTAAGTTTAGGGAGAATTTAACAAGCAAACAATATTGGGAGACAAACCAAGATGTAAACAAGGTTTCAGGAAGTCTTATGTACTTACATAAGATGTACCTGGATAACCTGGTCATTTAAAACAAACACATATATAAATCATATGCCACTGTATTTTTTATTTTATATGATTGAATTAATTGCATATAAAGGGGGGGGATTAGGTGTTTCTCTCCAGCATTTTGAGAATATTTCCCATGATGCAACATCATCCAAAATCTTTCCGCAGGTCTCGCATTACAACTGTTGCCATCTAACTATTTTGACATCTAGTTCAGGAGAGCTGCAGCTGGATTGGCTGAAATACATGCTCCCTGTGCCCGTCTGCCCCTTGGAACAATGCCCTGCAAACCACAGAGGAAGAGGATACTCCTCCATCTGATTCCCCTTGTACCGTCACGTGAATTTACCCTCCCATCTCCTGAATCGTTAACTTAACACTCTGCAACAGTCTTCTCAGACCAGTTCCCTTCCTCACTGCTGGAGATTTAGTCAAAAACTAAAAAAAACGAATCAGGAGGACTAAAATACGACTAAACTAAAATGGCATTTTAGTCAAAAGACTATGATGAATACTAAATCAAAATGTGTCGTCAAAATTAACACTGAGCAATACAGGGCCAGGTAAGGATCCTAGTGAAGGGGGGGGGGGGGAGCAAAACTGTGCCATTACTGTACATAGACAAACAAAAATATTTTTGAACACGTACAACCACATTTAACGCCTTTGTGACCGGACCCTTGGTGACAGAGGCTGTTTTAACACTTTGGCGTGATTTGTTTTAGTTGTAATTTATGTAAGTTATGGGGCAATTACTGCAAGTAACGCATGGCTTTTTCCTAACCCTAAAAACATTTCAAGATGAAAATAGAAGTAATATCGCCCACAGCAGGGCAGCACTAGCTTGCATTATCTCTTTCAATATTGCGAATGTGATCACTCCAGAGAGCAATCACACAGGGCCCCAGGGTCGTTTAATGATTGAACATCAAGACATGACAGCACCACCACAGCTCAATTAAAAACAGGACGTACCTATACGTCCTGTATCACCAAATGCATGTAGGCACAGGGCATATATAGAATTCCTTTGCTCCTGATTTTGCTTACATGCAAGAGGATCAGTGCAGATGCTCCGTTTCTGAGAAGATATATTAAATAATATGAAATGAAATGGGAGTAAATACTCATGCTGTCAAACCTGATTTTTGGGTTTAGTGCTCAGCTGCTTCAAAGGGTTATACAAAGTTCTGAATAATGTTTCAGTTCAGCTGGCACCAAGTACAGATTCTGCCTTGTCACAATAAAAGCAGGCTTAGGCAAAATATCACTATTCACTGTGTGACCGCAAAAGACAAATATCTTTGTCTTTTCCTCTCGCTGTATAGCCAAGGGTTGCGACTCCAGGCCAATCCATGGGTTTCCCAAGCTTACACCAAAAAAAAGTGTATGTTTATGTAAGACATGCACTACAAAGCGAATAGGAGTTTTATATAAAATATATATTTTATATATACACACACAAAATATACATGCATATATATTTGCACAAATGCAGACACACCCTACAGATATGTATGCATTCAGTAAAAAAAAAAAAATCAATACTGCTTCTGAAAAGTAGACAGAAGAGAGGCCATACCACTGTTATCATACTTTAAACACCCACACACATTCCATCTCTATTAAAGGTAAACCATTATTTCTGTGCAGTGCACAAAAGGATCTGTTTATTAACCAGACACTCCCACCAAAAAATGAAAAAGGTTTTATTTACTTTTATTTTGCATTGTTGATTTCAGATATGCATTTTGTTTTTGTTAAGTTAATTTAATAAAATATTTCACTAAACAAGTGTGATGGGGCGCTGCCATTTTTGTGAAATAGTGTTTTGGGGCGATATCCCACAGTGACTTTACAGCACTAGCATCTCCCATTTGGGGCTGGGTACCCGGGATGCAGTCTATAAGTCTGAATTCTGACCATAGACTTGCATTAAATGGGAGGGTAATGTAACTATTACATCACAAGGGGGTGGAGTTATAATACTGTTTGATCAGGTCAGTCTTTTTTCTCTTCTAGACAGATGCACTTTTTGTGTTGGAAGGCAGGTTTAAAAAAAAAAAAAAAAAAGGTATACACAGTCACCTAGTCCTGCCCACTAGTGATAAACAGGAGCCAGTAAGAGAGCAGGGATGTATTTTACGACATCATCATGCAGGCTTTGGCCACAGTTGTAAAGTAAGATTTGCTGGAAGATTTTGGAGAATGATGCATCATGGGTAACTCTCTCAAAATGGATGCTGGAGACAGACACAATTTTATTTAACTTTTATATGCAATTAAATCAAACATAGAAAAAAACAAGTGACATATGTCATATATACCGTATTTGCTCGATTATAAGACGACCCCCCAAACTTTGGATATTCCTTTAGGAAAAAAAACTAAAAGCCTGAATATAAGACTACCCTATAGGAAAAAAGTTCAACATGTATATATTCACATGTAAATTGCTTTTTTAATAAAAAATTATATCAAAAAAATGCATTTGTTTTTATTTCCTTTTATGTGCCAATTCTGCCTCTCTTTCCCTTGCCCCCAGCTTTGTCTCTCTCCCCTCCCTTTGATTCCCCCCTCTCCTCTGTCTCTTCCCCCCCTTTGTTTCTCTCTGCCCCCCCTCCCTCTGTCTCTTCCCCCCCTTGTAGCTCTCTTCCCTTGTTGCTCTGTCTCCCCCCCCTCCCTCTGTCTCTGTCTCTTCCCCCTTCCCTCCCCCCGTCTCTCTGCCCCCCCTCCCCCCGTCTCTCTGCCCCCCCTCCCCCCGTCTCTCTGCCCCCCCTCCCCCCGTCTCTCTGCCCCCTCCCTCCCACCGTCTCTCTGCCCCCTCCCTCCCCCTCACCTTGAAGTCGATCCCTGGTGGCTAGTGGGGGCAGCCGGGGGATGTCTGCACGATACGTGCAGACATCCTCCATGCTGCCCGACACGGCAGTCTATTATGATGGACAGCTGGTCCATCATAATAGTCTGCCGTGTCGGGCAGCATGGAGGATGTCTGCACGATACGTGCAGACATCCCGCAGCTGCCCGATTTACCCTGGTGGCTAGTGGGGCAGCAGAGGATGTCTGCACGATGAGCGCAGACCTCCCCTGCTGCCGCCCGGCACGCTCGCCGGGACTTCTGTGACGAAAGCGGAAGTACCCGGCTTCTTCACAGAAGCCCCGGCAGTCATGCCGGGCGGAAGCAGGGGAGTCTGCGATCATCGCGCAGACTTCCCCTGCTGTCAGAGAGGGGGATCCAGGTCCCCTGCAGCTCTGCTGGGGACCTGGATCCATGTCTTATAATCTGACCTCAATTTGAGGTCAGATTATAAGAAGACCTCGATTATAAGACGAGGGGTAGTTTTCAGAAAAAAAATTCTGAAAAAAACCTCGTCTTATAAATCGAGCAAATACGGTATGTGTTTGTTTTCAATGCACAGGTAATCTAGTTCCATCTTATGTAAGTGGTAGTCAACTGGCTGCAGATTAAAACAATTTAAATCATTAGGATAAAAAAAAAAAATGATCCGCTCTTAAATTTGCACAAGTTCAAATAATACATTTTCCAGTAAAAAATAAATGTACCACAGTTCGTGATCAAAACATTTTAAAGTGCAGTTTTACAAAAATCTGAGCATTTCTAAAATCAGTGTTTCAAGTCATTCTAAAAGATTAACTTTATAGTAATAAGGCCACTATTTCATAATAGTTTTAAATTCTAGAACACAACTACTATAAGTGTAAAAGGGCAACAAAATGTTTCCTATTTATATATAGTTATCACATCTGTGACTCCTGTAAATACGGTATTTGCTGTAAATACGGTATTTGCTCAAATATAAGAAGACTTGATTATAAGACGACCCCCCAAACTTTGGATATTCCTTTAGGAAAAAAACTAAAATCCTGAATTTAAGACTACCCTATAGGAAAAAAAGGGTAACTTGTATATATTCACATGTACATTGCTTGTCTTTATTTCCTTTTATGTGCCTATGCTGCCTCTCTCTCCCCCTCCTCCCAAAACTTTCTCTCTCCACCTCCCTCCTTTTCTCTCTCTCCCCCTTCCCTCTCACCTTGTCTCTTTCTGCCCCCCTCGCCTCTGCAGCTCTGCAGGGGACCTGGATCCCAGTCTTATAATCTGACTTCAAAATCGAGGTCAGATTATAAAACGACCTCGAATATAAGCATTTGCTCTGAAAAAAACCTTGTCTTATATTCGAGCAAATACGGTAAGTAAGTATTTCATCAAACACAGATATAATTTTTTTTTCTAACATTGTTTCTAAAAAAATAGATATAAAAAATGTCCCCTATTAACTCCTTTGCTCCTGTTGGGCGTTCTATGCCGTCCTAAAATACAGGTGGCTAGGTGCCTGTAGGACGGCACAGCATGCAACACATGATACCCCCATTCCAATACACCCCCTACTGTCCACCTACTAGCTTTGTCTACACACCAATTGCAAGTTAGTACAAGTCAGTGGGGGAGTACTGAAATGGTGGTATCATGTGGTTATGTGATACGTGGTGTGAGGGCCACGTGGTACCGTATTTGCTCGATTATAAGACGACCCTGATTATAAGACGACCCCCCAAACTTTGGATATTCCTTTAGGAAAAAAACTAAAAGCCTGAATATAAGACTACCCTATAGGAAAAAAGTTAAACTTGTATATATTCACATGAAAATTGCTTTTTTAATAAAAAATTATGATATCAAAAAATGTATTTCTAGTTTTTATTTCTTTTTATGTGCCAATGCTGCCTTTCTCTTTCCCTTGCCCCCATTTTTCTCTCTCTCCCCCCTCCCCTTGTCTGTCTCTTAACCCCCTCACTCCCCTTGTCTCTGTCTCTTAACCCCCTCCCTCCCCTTGACTCTGTCCCCCTCCCTCCCTCCCCCTGTCTCTCTGCCCCCCTCCCTCCCCTTGACTCTGTCCCCCTCCCTCCCTCCCCCTGTCTCTCTGCCCCCCTCCCTCCCCTTGACTCTGTCCCCCTCCCTCCCTCCCCCTGTCTCTCTGCCCCCCCCTCCCTCCCCCTGCCCCCCTCCCTCCCTTCCCCTGTCTCTCTGCCCCCCCTCCCTCCCTTCCCGTTACCTTGATCCCTGGTGGCTAGTGGGGGCAGCCGGGGGATGTCTGCACGATACTTGCAGACATCCTCCATGCTGCCCGACACGGCAGTCTATTATGACGGACAGCTGTCCGTCATAATAGTCTGCCGTGTCGGGCAGCATGGAGGATATCTGCACGTATCGTGCAGACATCCCCCGGCTGCCCGATTGTCCCTGGTGGCTAGTGGGGCAGCAGAGGAAGTCTGCGCGATGAGCGCAGACCTCCCCTGCTGCCGCCCGGCACGCTCGCCGGGACTTCTGTGACGAAAGCGGAAGTACCCGGCTTCTTCACAGAAGCCCCGGCGGTCGTGCCGGGCGGAAGCAAGGGAGTCTGCGCTCGTTGCGCAGACATCCCCTGCTGCTAGAGAGGGGGATCCAGGTCCCCTGCAGCTCTGCTGGGGACCTGGATCCATGTCTTATAATCTGACCTCAATTTGAGGTCAGATTATAAGAGACCTCGATTATAAGACGAGGGGAATTTTTCAGAGCATTTGCTCTGAAAAAAACCTCGTCTTATAATCGAGCAAATACGGTAATTACAGGATAGATGTTTTGACATGGTAATTGCACCATTTATTCCATAATAGCATATTTTATAAAAAATATTGAAATCATTAAATGTTTTGTTTTGTGTTTTTTTAATCAATGGGCATTCACCCCCTGACTAAGGCACGGAAGTGGTGAAACACACGTCGGGTTAGGGTCTTCTACTCACTTATACCTGTACAATCTAGATGCATTTTTAACCAGCATATGTGGTGCCGGTTTCGCCACTCAGCCCAATCTCATTAACCTTTATTTAGGATCAGTCCTGCCAGATATACAGAACCATGCTGTAATTCACAGAGTAGTACTATGTTTATACATTAAACTCTTTGTGACGCATGATGCTTGCGTCCCAAACGACGCAAGCACCAAAACGTCACAATTTGTTCCTGGCCACCGATCACAAGGTGATCGGTAGCCAGGAACACTATGGCAGAGACCCGATCAAGGTCTTAATAGACCCTGTGGGTCCCTGCCAAAAAAAAAATCGCAAGACCTCCGGACATCACATGTGCCCGAACCTGGAAGTTCGAGTACATGTGTTAAACCTAATTCAGGGCTTGACAAATTTCATTTGATTTTAGGAGCCAAATTTTTTAAGAGCCAGACAATCACGCAAACATAATGGCAATTCATAAACACACACGCCTACTTCACATATATACAAACACACCTACTTTACATATACACATATATACCAACACCTCACACCTACTTTCCATATACACAAATATCCAAACACCTCACACACGCCTACTTTACATATATATCCAAACACCTCACACACGCCTACTTTACATATACACAAATATCCAAACACCTCACACACGCCTACTTTACATATATCCAAACACCTCACACACACCTACTTTCCATATATCCAAACACCTCACACACACCTACTTTCCACATACCCATATATCCAAACACCTCACACACACCTACTTTCCATATACCCATATATCCAAACACCTCACGCCCACACCTACTTTCCATATATCCAAACACCTCACACACACCTACTTTACATATACACATATATCCAAACACCTCACGCACACACCTACTTTACATATACTCATATTTACAAACACCTCACACACACCTACTTTACAATATATACAAACACACACCCACCTCACACAGTCTTTTCTTGGTTTCTTAACATGTCCCCCCTCCCTGCTGCTTTACCTCATTGCAGGGGAGGGGGACATTCGTGCTGCAGCATGTCTTCTTTCATCGGCCTGCTGAGTACCAGGATGTCACGTGACGACACCCGGCACTAAGACATGCTTTGCGCAAGGGGGCGGAGCTTGCAGTCTGTGCCATTTGCACAGACTTTACCCCCTCGCGCTGCGAAAAAAATTTAAATATCGTATGACTGCACCCAGGCGCCAGGTCTAATTTTCTGGTCGCCATGGCGACCGGGGTTTGTCGAGCCCTGACCTAATCTATACTAAGACATTCATGTTGTTAATAGTAGTTGTGACTCCCACTCACAGAGGGTTCTAATCTGCGATTTTGACCCTTCTTTTATACAGTCGTATACTTGGAACAATTGTGACCATATTGTGTAAGATGATATACCAATTACTAAGTTTATAACATTATATATATATATATATATATATATATATATATATATATATATTATTTTTTTTTTTTTTTTTTGCTAAGTGGAATTGACTGCCATACATATCCCGCAATACCCAATTGGTATAATAGTATAGGATTTGTGTATAAACTGTTTTTTTTTGTTTTTTTAAATTCTTCACGTTTTTTCCCACACCATCACCGAATAAGTTGTATGTGCTCTATTTTTAACTACTAAAATTAATAAAAGTTGTATCTTACATTTAGAGACTTCAGACTTTTTTTCTATTGTAACCCTATCCCTTATGCTAACCCTAATTTAATTGTAACCCAAACCCTAGATTTTAGCTTATTACATTTTTTGTGATTTTTTTTATTGTAATGTTGCTGACTGCCTCAACGCAAGTGAATTTTTGCTGCTCTCCAATATAAAGAAAGAGAAAACTAAAGATATATTATAGATCAGCATTAAAGGTTATTCAGCATGAAATAGAGCTTAGTTATGAAAACATCAGGTTGTATATTTATACAATATCTACATTTTGGTAAACTAATTCAATTAATACAAGTTATAAGCTGAGATAACTAACTTTTTCACAGTAAAAATGGTGTAAAATGCACAAAGTTCAAGAAAAGATCTTAATGCCATTGTTGTTCTGTAAATCTATGTAAAAACAAAAGAACACACTATCACTTCAGTGCACGTCATAGAACAGTGATTGGGCCCAGTTTTATGAATGAAACCAAGTTGCAGACCTCAAAGTGACACTTCTTTAAAATAAACATTATAGGCTCCCCTCTAAGCTGCACTATATAAAAAGATTTGCACTCAAAGGACTTGCTCCAGCAGCCTGCGATGCCACCTTTTTCACTAAGTGCTGGGGTATCACGTGACACCTGGCACTCTGCTCATTCCACTTTGCAGTGCAACAGTATGCGGTCCACCTGGGATGTCTGCTTTCTGTGCCTCCCACATGCACATGAGGTCGGCAACCTGACACACACACACACACACACACACACACACACACACACACAGCAGTTAGTTTGTTTTTTGGATGGAAAAAAAAGTTCACCTATCAAAATGGCCCACTGGCGAGGGCACCATGCTCAAGATACCCGCGCGCCAGGTCTGATATAACTAGGGAAGATTAGATTTTCCAGGATGCTCATACAGCACGTAGCAGAAGTACCAAAATGAAAGTCATAGCTGCATTTAACTCTAGCTGTTGAGGACTACATTTTCCATTACCGCATTTGCATACAATTAATTAAATGCCCTGCCTTTCTGCAATGAAATAAAGGAAAAATAGAACGGCTATTAACTCTGCAGAACATTTTAGCCATTGACACCAGGTGTTATAGCTTATAACGTATCGAGTCAAAAAGCAAAGCACAAGAAAGAAGTAAACAGATTTTAGTGCACTAATCCTGATTTGCCAAGGTCAAGTTCCATGTAGCTGGGATTGTTTATCAATATAATCCAAGTTTCCCCAATAATGGTATTCTACTTGGTGATTTGGAAATAAAATAGAAAATAAAAATTTTTATTTTTTGCTCCCTTCACCAGTAGCAAAAAAAATGAACAATGGGCAACACAATCAGCATTAATAAATTGCAATCACACACGGAAATGTGTATTTTGCCAAGTACATTTGAATTCACAATTAGTGTGATTAAATAATGACATGTATGGGGGGACGGGCAACAGAGCGGCACTGCCACTTCATGAGTTTACATTAGAAGAGTATCAATATTGAAATGGCGCTCCTTAATTATACATCGTAGAATCAGCAAAAACTCCACTTTAACCACTGACAAAAGAATGAACAGTGGAGAGATAGACACTAGTTACAGTGGACCTAGGAGAAAAGCTGTATAAAAACAGTCAGCTGTGCTTACAGATAAGACATTACAATAACAGTTAGGAAAGGAAAGAGGGCAGGTGCAATGTGGCAATAACACAGCAGGTTATGTTACCACACACAGTCACGTTGTTTAATATCAAGTGAATATCTAGTGGAAATACAAGGTGATAAAGCATGCACAAAAAGAGTCATTATGATTTATAAAAGAAATGTTTCTTCAAGCAAAACTTTACTAATACATTGGTGTGTTTACTAAATTGATTCTGTAAGTGGCCAGTGTTGTTCCCCCAATGACCACCCTAAAGCATTGTTGTTGAACGTTTCTAGAGCCCAATCTTACTACAAAATGCATGTGGCAATAATGTGCATTCCCTGCTGTCCTACCTGGGCGTCAATGTTCACCTCTCAACCCCTCCAGTCTCCCTCTTTCTGTCATTTATTTCTATAACACCTGAGCCCTCTGCTAGACTCATGTTATGAACACTACAAAAGTAAGTGTATTAAGATCATGTAATTTCCACCATGCCCAGTATTACCCCATGTAGACCGCTACCAGAAATTATGTTTTACTTGTACACACCATCTCCTTTGGAAAAGTTACATTCTTCTAGCCTAATTCTAGAACTGTTCCAGCAAAAGAAGCAAGGCTTTGTCATAATGACCAGGAAATACACATCCCAATGATTGTGCCTTCATAGCACCAAATGCCTGTCATATGATAACACATCATGACAGAAGACATAATAGCATTACTTCTTCTCTTCAGCCGTCAGCTCCATTAACAAATCCAATTCACTGATGTCCAAAAATACATCTACCTTATTACATCAAATTAACATCAACCTCCTATGCTGACTAAATTACATGACTAGAGACTTTTAAAGAAGATGGGGGGTGGGGGGGACCTGTGAATTCACATACACGTTTTTATTCCATTACAAACACTTGTTTATTTTGTATAATACATGTAAAACACACTAATATATTGTAGCAATGGTACAGATTTCTAAATAGAATATAAGAAATCCTAATTTTCTTGTATTATGTGAGGCGGGACAGTGGTCATACTCTGTAGACTCCAAAGGACAGCAAGTTATTGTTCCTACATCTGTGTAAAATAGACCCCAAAATCAGAAAGTGCCTTGGTGCAGCACATACAGATGGCAATAGTATATAAAACTGACAAAAAATAAATAAAAATGACATTGAAACATTCAAGGTTAAAATGTGAATATCATATACATAATTGTTAACTAGATTCGTTTTTTTAATTCTAAAATATGCAAATCCCCCTGGTGACTTTCCTTTGTAAACAGAGCACATGCATCCTTGTGCAACAAGTCCATAAAAGAATCCAATAACAATCTGTTAAGATTAAAGGTAATCTATAAACAAAAAACATGTTTTGAGGTGTTTAAAACGGACTCTATTACAGATTTAACCTGTAATAGCACCAGTTCAGGATGATGCAAGATAATTTTAGAATAAAAATACAATTTTCCATTTAATGTATGTATAATAAAATTTTGATTAAGGAAGAGTCATAATCTCCAACTTTTTATAGAGGGTCGGCAACAGCTGGTTTTCCCTAGTTCCTTAATATATTGTTTGCATGCAATTATCTAAACGTTAATGAAATTTCTGAAATTTTGGAAAGCACATGCTAGATTTCATTTATGTTTTATAATTTAGACTACTCAAAAGTAGTTAGCACAATTTGTTCATGAAAATCTACCCTTTGCAGCCTCACTCTCTGGTAGCGATCTTTCCACAATATTTCCAGCTAGCTTGAGAAATGGACATCCCCAGCATCTTTTGTGAAAAGAAAGACATTACAGGGGCAAAGAGGCACTACAGGGGAGGGGGGGGGGGGGAAGAGGCACTACAGGGGAGGGGGGGGAAAGAGGCACTACAGGGGAGGGGGGGGGGGGGAAGAGGCACTACAGGGGAGGGGGGGGAAAGAGGCACTACAGGGGAGGGGGGGGAAAGAGGCACTACAGGGGAGGGGGGGGAAAGAGGCACTACAGGGGAGGGGGGGGGGGAGAGGCACTACAGGGGAGGGGGGGGGGAAGAGGCACTACAGGGGAGGGGGGGGGGGAAGAGGCACTACAGGGGAGGGGGGGGGGGAAGAGGCACTACAGGGGAGGGGGGGGGAAGAGGCACTACAGGGGAGGGGGGGGGGGAAGAGGCACTACAGGGGAGGGGGGGGGGGAAGAGGCACTACAGGGGAGGGGGGGGGGGGAAGAGGCACTACAGGGGAGGGGGGGGGGGGGAAGAGGCACTACAGGGGAGGGGGGGGGGGAAGAGGCACTACAGGGGAGGGGGGGGAAGAGGCACTACATGGGAGGGGGGGGGAAGAGGCACTACAGGGGAGGGGGGGGGGAAGAGGCACTACAGGGGAGGGGGGGGAAGAGGCACTACAGGGGAGGGGGGGGGGAAGAGGCACTACAGGGGAGGGGGGAGAGGCACTACAGGGGAGGGGGGGAGAGGCACTACAGGGGAGGGGGGAGAGGCACTACAGGGGAGGGGGGGGAGAGGCACTACAGGGGAGGGGGGGGAATAGGCACTACAGGGGAGGGGGGGGAGAGGCACTACAGGGGAGGGGAAGAGGCACTACAGGGGAGGGGAAGAGGCACTACAGGGGAGGGGAAGAGGCACTACAGGGGAGGGGAAGAGGCACTACAGGGGAGGGGAAGAGGCACTACAGGGGAGGGGAAGAGGCACTACAGGGGAGGGGAAGAGGCACTACAGGGGAGGGGAAGAGGCACTACAGGGGAGGGGAAGAGGCACTACAGGGGGGGGGGGGGGAGAAGGACATTAAGAGAGAGCGAGAGAGACATTACAGGGGGGGGGGGGGAAGAGCAAGAGAGCCACTACGGGGGGTATTAACCTCTGACTCTCCACCTGTCACTGGAACAACAAGTAGTACATTCTAAATTGTTTCTAGGTTTGTTTTAATGTCATTAAATAGTTTAGTACACCATTTTGATTCAGAATTCAAACGGTAAAAGTTCTTCCGGGGTGTTTTTACTGAATGCTCAGTTAGGAAAAAATATATATGCATAATTAAATATGGAAAATATACATCTGGGGATCCTGACTTTCTTAATCAGAACTGTATTATATATACACATTAAACGAAATAACTGGCACCAGAAATTAGGGTTGTGAAATAGCTTACGACCCTGAATTAGTATCGTTCACCTTGGATCGAACAAAGTTAAAAAAAAAAAAAAAAAAGACAGCAGAACACTTATTATACAAGAACTCTTGGCAGCAAAACTATTAATAGCAAGGTCATGGAAAACAGTAGGACAAGTCTTGAGGCGATGTATGACCAACTGGCTTATCAATTCAAACTGGAAGTGGGATACTTTATTAATAATGAAGAAAAAAAATGGAATCTTATGGCAGAATTTGGTCACCGTGGAATATATAGAACAAGATAAAGCTTTAAAGAATAATGGAAAGAAGTGTCGGAACCAGGGGTGAGTGAATGGGAAAATGCACTGCTTTGTGTTTATTGCACTACTAGGTAGAAGTGATATAAGTCTAGTAATGGTAATTGCACTTTAGACAGAAGTGAAATGGTTTATTGTAATTTTTTATTACTCACTTAAATATGTATATTTATTGAAGACAAGTAATTCTGATATTTTTGCAACAAAAAAACCCCAGAAATGTTCCATAATTACTTAAGTAAATGTAAGAAAGTTTCCGAGAACTGCCTAGGTTTCTGTAACTAATTCGTGCTCTGCAAGGCTACTCACTCAGCATGAAGTGGATTTACCTACTCAAGAGGTTGAAAAAGAAGGGGGCTTTTTCCCACATAGATGCAGTGTATCAATAAATCATTTTTTTTTTTTAATGGCATCTTCTGCTTGTCATTATATTATTTAATTGCCTCAGTGTAGGATTGTTTTTTGATTACTTAGATATTAATTGATTTTTCAAATAAAAAACATGGATTGCGCCATTATGTGAAAGAACTAGAGAACTATCAAAAAATATATATATTTATTGACAGACAAAATTAATACAATTAGAGAGCAATATAGAGGTAGAATCCCCCTAGTCCAGATGAACTAAAATTTCTTATATAGCAGAACAAGCAACAGAGAGAGAGAATATATTAGTGAAACAAAATATATAAAATTAAAAGAAATGTAATAAATTTTTTTAAAAAAAATACCAAAAATGCTTGGACATTGTATGCCGTCTTACTATTTATTTGTCTAAATAAATGGCTCCCGCCGTGAACTGTGTTCTGATCCTGCTGCAGGATCTTGAAGTGGGATGTCACCTGTCAGATGAGGCTACTGAACAGCCTCAGACTGACAGGAAAAATGTAGCCGACACTCAAAGCAAGCACCGGCTACATTTTACTATATTGTGCTGTGCCCGAAATTACGGGTTCGGGCACACCTCCATGACGTCACAAGTGCATTAAGATATCACGCACTTTTTTGGGCAGATTCCCACAGGGTCTATTAAGACCCTAATCGCGTCTCTACAATCATGCCCCTAGCTACCGATCACCTTGTGATTGATGTCAGGAACAATAAAATGGCAGTTTGGTGTTTGCGTCTTCTGGTAAGCAAACCACCATGGGTCACCAAGGGGTTAGTGCACTTCCAAAACAAAGATGTGCCTCAGCCAAAACAACAAAAGCAAGGGGCACCTAGACAATGCAACATGTTTCAGAACACAGTAGCAGTGGCTATATTCAATGAGAGGAACTCTACAATAAATGTTCCCTGGAAAATAAATTCAATGGGAATAAATACTCACCAGTAGTAAAAACCAGTATTTTTTTGTTTTGTTTTTTTTTTAAACATTTACGATCATTAGCGTTCCATGCAGTCATGCATTTAAAAAAAAAACCTAGCAGTAGAAGTGATCAATAATCACTACCACAACTCAGCCAGTGCTGATGTAATGCCTCGATGAAAAGGGAATTAAGCAACATCAAAACTGGCCCCCACAGCACACCTATCACTCCACCTAATGAGCATGGCCGTCCAATATGGCTTTGCCCAGTAGCCAGCAAGAGAGATGGAAGTGATAAAAGATAATTTCCAAGCGATCAATATTAACAATTTTATTTTTAAGACATGTGATATGTTGAAGATCAAATTATTTGAAACTTCCTTCCACGTTAAAGTGTATCTGCTTGAAATAAAATTACCACTACTAATTATTAAGGTGTTCTTGCTTCGAAAGCCCTCCTCCAGTTTAAGACCAAAGTGCTCTATGGGGCTATGCTAACACAAGGTACCCATGAGTTCAAGATTGCTCCTTCCCCTTGCAGAATCCCATCGGATAACTGGAAATCTTGCAGTGAGATATCAAGCACAGAGTAAATACCACAGCCCTTGAAATGAATTTCATGGTTTTATTAATCATGCCATAAGTCATATGAATACTTTCATCATGCAACTGATGGAATAGTTCAAGATATTAAACATTATAAACAGCAAAGTTCTGATGAGATTTTCAGTGTAAGTTTCCAGCATTTACACTGAAGGGAGAGCAATTGATTGCTATGGAAACCAAACCCACAATTCTTTGGACTTGTAAAACATCCAAGTCCATTTTGAGTGTTTGCATTCTTTGATGACATCTACCATCAATATGTGAAAAGCTTTGCAAAATGTTTATCTTTTAATATTTTTACAAATGCAACTTTTCTATTCCAAATAACCAAGTCCTTTAAAACAAGAAAAAAAAAAAAAATAATAATATATATATATATATATATATATATATATATATATATATAATTATAAAACACAACTACAGAGTAAGTAATTAAAACACAAATTATCAATACAGTCAATAACTCAACTGTCGCCCTCGAGACTATTTTACTGGGTTGGGCAGGTCTGGCTTAATGGGAATGAAGAACTTAATTACTGTATGGATTATGGCATGTGAGAGATGTTCCAGTAGTGGTCAGAACAGTTTAGAAGAAATCAATCACAGGCTACTCTAAGAAATGTAGCACCATTATTAAATAACTATTTTTTATGAATGTTTCCACACGATTAAAGCAAATACTGATTTGGTCATTGCCTTTGTGCAAGTTAGACTCTACATACTTGTTTTCTTCCCCGTGATATTATAAAGTGAGCCTGCCATCAAGGCAACTTCACATGCAGCTAAGGCATGTGCACATAGTCTACAAAATGTAGATTAAGAGAATGCCTTACCTACAAAAAGGTCCACCAATATGTTGATGAAAATCCATACATTTGTGCCTGCATTCAAAATGTGAATTTCACAATTGCACATCACAGAAAAAAAAAATTCTTAAATCAGTCGTGTTTTAAAGAATATAGGCTGGAACACATTGCTTCCTACTTACTGGAAGCTATGGATGTTATGTAAAGATTATTTCTGGTGCAAAGCTCTAGAAAGTGATCTATTCAACAAGAACATTTAAATGTACAAATCACTGCAGATAATACACATACCTCTATTTTTCAAAAATGAAATAGAGGAGCATAGTGAGAACAGGAGTTTATTTTAACAACAACAAAAAAAATCAACAGCATAAATTTGTTTGTTTTCCAACTTTTAGATCTTAAACCTAAAAGTATTGTTTTTCCAATTAACCAAAAAGGAAAGAAAAACAATACAGTGACCATTAGAATGTTAATTAGAATGTGTGCTGTGTAAAAGGCCTGGAAAATAAATTCAATGGGAATAAATACTCACCAGTAGTAAAAACCAGTATTTTTTTTTTTTGTTTTTTTTTTTAAACATTTACGATCATTAGCGTTCCATGCAGTCATGCATTTAAAAAAAAAACCTAGCAGTAGAAGTGATCAATAATCACTACCACAACTCAGCCAGTGCTGATGTAATGCCTCGATGAAAAGGGAATTAAGCAACATCAAAACTGGCCCCCACAGCACACCTATCACTCCACCTAATGAGCATGGCCGTCCAATATGGCTTTGCCCAGTAGCCAGCAAGAGAGATGGAAGTGATAAAAGATAATTTCCATCGCTCTAAAAGGAAGTCCGCAAAATTACACAGAGATAAAAAGGCCAATATCTAGGGTTAGCGTTAGATTAGGGTTACTGCTAGGGTCAGGGAGATGATTACAGTTGGGGTCAGGAGGTCACTGTAGGAGGGGGAAAAAAAAGGTTAGAAATAGAAGCTGCTATTTTTGCCCAATAACTTGCAAGAAAAAAAAAATATGTAAACATTGGTTATTTCTATACTCAGGACAAATATTAGAATCTAGTAGGCTTTTATTAGTGTTTGTAGATGTGTAAAATATTTTTTCATGTAAAAAGTTTTTCATTTTTTCATTTATAGTTATCTAAAGAAAGCCCTTCTTATCCTAAGAAAAATATAATATAGAATTGTGTGGTACAGTAAATGTGAAAGGATAATTACAGCCAAACACAAACATCGCAGAAATGTACAAACAGCTATTCCAAAAACAATTGTGCCATCAAGGGGTTAAAAGATCCAAATACGTGATTAATACATGACATCATAACAAAGACAAGTTTTTCCTGAGCAGTACACTGGGCAGATGAAATATGGTTTCAGTGAGTCTATGTAATACTTTGCAATTGTGAAAACAAACTGACACTTGGGATACGTCATATATACTCACACACAGGACAGCATAACAATCATTTTACACATCAGGTTCAAGGTCACTAACAATTGTTATTCATTAATCTAACTTTAGTTGTACCATTTGCACTTTAGCAGCAGGTAACCATATAAAACCAATAAAAAGAGATGGAGGAAAAGCATACCAGGAAGAACAGAATATAAATATTTTACCAAGACATCCTTCAATCATGAATATCAAGAAGACTGACTGACTGACTGACTGACTGTCTCACGCACAGTGCATTGTTCATGAAAGAGGAAACTGCAGAGCATGGAAAACTGAATTGCAAAATCAAGACCAAAATAGCAGAGTTTGAAGTATAGCTGAATTAGAGATTGTTTACAAGTCTGCAGCCTTGGCCTTAATGGGACAGTCTAGTCCCCGAACTCACTTTGGTGCAAGTTGAAGATTACTACCTGAATAATGCACAGGCTTTTTTTTCCAGTGTGATTTGATGCAGGCATTTTTAATATTTTACTCTAGCCCTCCCCCAGCAATTACTCTGCATGTTTACTGCAGGTGCAGCAGAACTGATTATATAGACACTGTGCATTTACAGTTTTGTTTTATTTAGTTACATCCTGTGCTGCTAAAATACAATACATTGTGTGGACTGTAACAGACTTGCTCTTGTACAAAGTACAAGATCTCTTAACAGTGCAACACATTGATGACATCACTAGAAGGAAAGGAAATTTCATTCACTTGAATAAAAAAAATTAATTCTCATTGGTTCCTGCAGAAAAAAAAATAAAAAGGAAATTGACTTTTACAGCTAGTGTAGGCAGACCTGGCTTCTTGCAAACTGCTGTAATTTCACATTTTATTCTAGCTGTACGTATTTTATATTTTAAGCAATGGAAAATATGTATTTAAAAGTACTTTCAAAGTACATTAATATTTGGAAGATGCATTTGGGGCACCAGTCAGTCCTTTTAAGGTTGCAGTTGCCTGTTTCATGAATAAATCCCATCGTTTCAACAACAAGACATGTCACAGGTGTCATCACAAATGGAACACGTGTCACCCTAACAACATAAACCATGTCCTTAAATGCAAATATAAGCCATTTGGATACTAGGACAAAGTCTGTGCACTAAATGCGTAAAAAAAAGCTAGATATTCATATATAATTAGGAAATAATAAATAGTGACTTATTCACTACAACTGACCTGTACAGTCTGTTGCTAAAAGTAATAGTGGATAATGGTGTTTGCAGTTATCTCGTTAATTCAGTTTTTGTGAATACCAATCATTAACATTATAGTTTTGTATACAGCACTAGAAATTATTACAGAAAACTCAGGATCATACACTAAATGAAAAGGAGGTGTACAGGTATAAATGTACTGATTTGCCATATTCTGTTGAAATAAACAAAGCGACCCACACTCTGAACAAACTGCAAAGTTTTAAAACTAAATGCTGAACACTTGAGAAAATGAACAAAAAAAGCCAAAAGGCCAGTGATGGCTAAACTACAACATCCCAGGGGTTGTGGACAGAATTTCCCCCCAATGATGCTCATCATGACAGACTATTGGTAAAACTGTAGTCAACAGCATTAGTGGTAACATAAATCACTACACTAGCCACTGCACGTTTGCCCTATTGTTTCCAGTAGTTAACAGTCTAATAAGAGACCAGTTGCTCCAGTTCATACGTTGAAACACTTAGCTGTGCCCCTATCCCCCAGCCTCACCTTGGGCAGTTCCCTCAGCTGGTTGGCATCCAATAGTAGTTCCTCCAGACTTCGGCTGTACCTGTAGATCTCGTCCGGGACTGCGAGCAGCGAGCAGTGTCTCTTATCCAATGACTCCACATGACGGTTACACCGCCACAGGGGAATGCAATGAAACATCCCCAGATAGAGTCTGAACAACTCGCACACCACCGCGACTACCACCGGATCCCCAGTAACTCACTCCTCAACTCCTCTTCACGAGCTGCAGGTGCTGGAACGATGACGCCTTCCGGGAGGAGGAGCTAAGAACCCCGCAGCGTAGGCAAACCGGAGGTATGGGAGTAGGAGGAGTGGATAAGTGAGCGACGCACAGATGAACGATGCACTGCGAGAGGGAAAATGCACGGTGCTGGGAAGACACTAATTGTGCGGTGGTGCTACACACGAGAGGCCCGTCTGCAAATGAGAACAAGAGAAAAGGACAGAGAGAAAGAGAAGGGCATAATAGAGATGCAAAAGGGCGAAGTTCGTTTCGGTAAAGCTCATTAGGGTTAGAGCTGGGAATGAGGTTTGGGATAAATGTTTCGGGTGAAAGAGTATTCAGGATAGGGCTGGCAGTGAGGGGATTCTAGGATTGCTGCTGAGCCAGTTATGGTAGAGGAACCAGAGACAGTGCCAAGATTGAGCCCACTGTCCCCGGAAATGGCACTGAATCAGTGCAGGCCATTTGTTTTTAACAAACGGCCAAAACCACTTGTCAGGTCCCCCATCCCCATGGTAGGAGTTTTCTGTGCTTTCCAGAAGGTATTGTAAGTATACCTACTGTATTTACTCCATAAAGTCAAACCATATACTGGGTGTACATAATCTGTTGAAAATAGGATCATAAAATGTACTTTTAATATATGCATTGGAAAGAAATATCTGGCTTTCATTTGAAAAATATGGTCACCTAAGGTTAAGGATGGTACTAAGAAGTTTTAAAGGAAAAAGTGGCACCAAAATGCCACCCTGACTTAAATTGACAAACTATAACTTGGTATACTGTTGCTCAGGAACTAAGCATGGAGTTAAATGTTTTTTTGTTCCTCTTCAAAAGAGCTTGTACATCATATTTGGAATTCCTGGTCTGCAGTATACCTTGTCTTGTTGCTCAGTCTTTCCATGTTGTATGACTTTGTCCTTAAACTTTGATTTAGATAATTCTTCTGTTCACAGACTTTGCATTTTATGAATTGATAAAATAAACTATTACATTATTTTTTTTAAAGCATTCTTCTTTTTTTTTTTACAGCATAGTTTTACTCTTGCCTAAAATGTTTGCACAGTACCACATGTGTTTGTGTGTGTGTGTGTATATATATATATATATATAATCTTATATCTCACTGTCCACACACAATTATTATGTAGACAAACCAACCTAGCTACAACTACCCCTAACGCTGTTACTACTACCACCATCCCCTTGACCTTTTCACTCCCTTATGTGTCGCATGTCCCCCACGCCATCTTGATCATAAGCTTGGGAGCAGGGCTATCTCTACCTCATGTACCAGCCTGTTCTTGTTCGTCTAACTTAGTATATACCGTATTTTTCGCCTCATAAGACGCACTTTTTTCCTCCTCAAAAGTGCGTCTTATGTAGCGAATGTATGTGCATACTTATCTCCATGCTGCTTTCCGTTGTGTTCTCTCCATTGTTTCCTCCGTGCAGTCTAACCTCCTGCACGGAGGAAGGAAGCTCCGGGCACTTTTTTTCCCCTTCTTAACTTTATTGACGTTACGCGACTTCAATAAAGTTAAGAAGAAGAAAAAAAGCGACCGGAGCTTCCTTCCTCCGTGCAGGAGGTTAGACTGCACGGAGGAAACAACGGAGAGCAGCATGGAGGTAAGTGCTAGGGAAGGGGGGAGGAGGGTGGCACAAACGAGCAAATCCTGGCATAATAAGGGGCAAAAGCCTGGCATTGTGAGGGGGAAAATCCTGGCACAGTGAGGGGCTAAAGCCTGGCACAGTGAGGGGCTAAAGCCTGGCACAGTGAGGGGCAAAATCCTGGCATAATGAGTGGCTAAAGCCTGGCATAGTGAGGGGCATAATCCTGGCATATTGAATGGCTAAATCCTGGCATATTGAATGGCTAAATCCTGGCATATTGAGGTTTTTTTTCTTGTTTTCCTCCTCTAAAAACTGGATGCGTCTTATGAGGCGAAAAATACGGTAATCCTGTTATATACTTCAGCTCTACATAAATTATTTGGCACTGTATAAATCTAGAAGAGTATCTCATAACGTTATTATATATAGGTTGATATTGAGGCATTAAGTAATGCGAAAAAAGGCTACATTAGTTTTATATCTAGGGTTAGCATAAGTTCTAGAAGTTTTTGGGTTAGCCTAAATATGATGAACGTAATGCTACTGAAAGAAAGCCTTTATGTCACTAAGGGGTTAAGCTTATTAAAAAAAAGTTATAAAGTTCTGTTTTTATAAGCTTGAAAAACATCTGTAGAATTTTTTATACTCCTAAATTGATCCAAATTTATAGAAAGTATTTAATACTCTCTCTTGGTGGATATACTGGAAGAGCAGCTGATTTACCAAAATTTTTAGGAAACCTGCTTTGAATTTTTGAAACAACCACAGGAGAGACAACATTTGTTTGATAATGGAAATAAAAATGCTATCCACATAGGCTGCTACTTTTATATACAGTTTCTTTAACCTTAAAGGGACACTAAACATTTTTTTCACTTGTACTTCTAATATAGAAGCACAAGTGAAATGTCTGTTGCCCCTAGTATGAGGATGAACTGGCGTGTACTTTTGATAGTACACACCAGTTTATCCTCTGACCAACAGCTGCCATGCTTCCATAGGAAGCAGGCAGCCGTCTGGTCAGCAACCGGCTCTCTCTGCTAGCACAGAGAGACCCTTGCGTACGGCTGTCAGCACGCGACAACCAGACGGCTGAAAACCCACGTGTTTCTATTAAGGTTTACTATTATTATTATTGGGTTTACTTACAAGTTCCAGGACATGTTTTGTTTAATGGGTTAAACAAGTTGGAATGTCCCTTTAACCCCTTCGCGACAATGGACGTGTCAGGCACATCCTGCCGGGAACTCCGTTCCTGACAATGGACGCGCCTGACGTCCTGCGGTGAAACAAGCGAGGCAATAGCCAGCACCAAAATTTCTGATCCGGGGCACCTACAATCGCCCCACGGAGCGATCGTGGGAGCCATACTGACGGAGCAGCATGCTCCGTCAATATGGCTATGCCCTCTGCAGGTCTGACCTTCGGAAGTAAAAGTAAATTCACTTCCGTTGCTCTGAATATGCTACTTGACTGCCCCTAGTGGTAGTTAAGCAGCATAGCAATGTAAAAAATAGAAAAATGTAATTAACTAAAAACTTGTTATATAGTTAGATTAGCCTATAGGGTTAAAATTAAATAATTTTAGCATAAGGGATAGGGTTAAAATATATTAAGGGATAGCATAAGTGTTAGAGTTGGGGTTAAATTCAGTGTTAGGGTTAAATTCTGGGTTCGGCCTGGGGTCAAAAGGTCAATATAGATAAAAAACAAAAAACACTATTTTTGTTTTTTGCCCCATAACTCGCTAAAAAAATACCGAAAAATATGGAAACATGCATATTTCTGAACTCGGGACAACATTTAGAAACTATTTAGACGGGGTATTTTTTAATGATTGTATTTGTGTAAATTATATTTTAGGTCAAAGTTAGAAAAAGTGGGTTTTTTTAAAAATTTTCATCATATTTTATGATTTTTTTTGTAGTAAATTATAAAATATGATGAACATAATGGTTTCTAATGAAAGCCCTTCTTATGACGATAAAAACAACATATAATTTGTGTGGGTACAGTATGTGAGAAAGAAGAAAATTGCAGCTAAACACAAACACCCCAGAAATGTCAAAACAACCATTGTCACCAAGGGAAATTCAAGGTAAAAATGTCTTGTCATTAAGGGGTTAAGTGCATGGCTCATTGTTGTTTTTCTCTCCATATTTTTCACTTATACCTTCTTCCTCTTAACATTTTTCCATAGGACCGTAAATGTTGCGTCTTTTTCGATGTGTCTCCTTTTTTATACTGTATTGTGATGAGTTGTTTATCAAAATAAAAATTTTTAACAATGATTTTTTACAATAAGTGTACGTAAAACTGACTGAGCCTGGAGCTTTGTTGGATTTCAAGAATTTCTTACACTGTATTACCAGTTACTAAGGAATTACTTTCTTCAAAGTTTTCTGCTTTCAAAAGATGTTTTGGTTGAACAAGGGAGAACATATTTAGATTGCTTGGCTATGTACAAGCATATTTTTTCTATGCAAAACCCTGGATGTGGTAATTTTATTATAAAAAAAAAAAAAAATCTGGGAATTCTTCCAAGGTTAAAAATGTAATCATATACTTAAGTACATAAGGATTGTTTTCATTCCGCACAGCATGCAGTAAGGGCCATCAAGTTATATATAACTTCTTTTTTTTTTGTTAATTGTCTGTTTGCTATTTTATTATTTTGCATTCAACATTGATTATTCAAGCTACAACTGTCTCATATTTGTGCAATACTTTTGTCAAAAGGCTGATAAATGAAATCTATTCTATTGCTGATGCAAATAATTGTGAACGTACTCAAAATTTAATAGCTACTGCTGTCTTTTGGGTGGTATTATTATATGCATCCAAATAAATGTTCCTCTTAATAAGAGATTATTATATATACTTATACATAACATATTAATGTTAAAGTAGTTTAAACATTTTTTTTTTATATAATCTTTATTAGTTTTCATATAAAAAAGAAAAAAAGGAAGAAGATATAATATCCATCATGTATAAAACAGGTCAAACATCAATTTTTCCCTTTTTTTCCTTCTTTCCTTTCCCCTTTTCCCTTCTTTTTTTCCCCTAGATTACTCTTACAGTATCCCACAATCATTGCTTATTTATGAAAACAGAATCACCGTTGTGCATTATTTTTTAACAGCTTATTTAACATCAGATGCGTTTTATCATATAAACTTATCTCATTCGCTTCCTCACACACTCATCCACGCAAGACACGCAAGCAAACCGCAATCGGTGTTTCGCTCCAAATACTGTGTAGAACTTAGGGAGGGGCTCCGGCGCACTAGAAAAGGGGGACTCATGATCGCAGTGTAACCATATAATCGAGATCCAGCTTGACCGTCTACAGTTCTATTCCCAAATGGTGTAATCTCAACCCGCATGTTAAATTTCCTTGCATCTCAACCATTATAAGGAGGTCTAGCGTAACCAAACCCTGTTGTAATTTTCTCTCCCTAATTTATCTTGGCCAAAAAGTTGTTTCTCAGAGGCTGCCTGGAATTTGATTTGGGCTTTCACCTCCTCCCATGATGGGACCTCCATAGATCTCCAGGATCTAGACAGGCATATCTTAAAAGCCGTTAAAATGGTAATACTTAAGTTTCTTATAGATCTGTCAGTAGACGGTAATTCTAAATGAAATAGAAATGTCTGGGAGCAATCTCCTTATTGTGTCCGAACAAAACCGAAAATACATCCGTTAATTTCTCTTTGTATCCTTTTAATAAATCACATTCCCACCAAATATGCAAGTGTGTTCCTGGGTCTTTATTACAATGCCAGCACAGCTCGTTGGGGTTTGTTGCGAATTTGGCCAATCGTACTGGGACCAGGTACCATCTATGGGTGATTTTAAAAAATTGCTCTTGAATATTTAAACAGTGAACTGCCCTTCTGGTTTCTCTCCATGATTTACACGAAACCTCCATATCAAACTCCCTCCCATTTCCCTTTCCCAAAGTATTATGGCTCCGGGTTTTACACTTGGAACACACGATTCGAAGAATTTTATAGACCTTGAAACCAGGTTCTTTGACATGTGGGGAAGAATATGTTCATCCCAGGCTGTAGCCTCCACTGGAGGATTAGCCATAAGAAAGAACTTAACTCTCAAGTATTTAAACATTTCGTAAGATGGAAGGTCAAATGTACTACTTAGTTCTGCAAAAGATGCCACCTGACCTACTATATATAGGTCCTTAATGTCTATTTCCCTGCCTCATTCCGTCTATCCAAACTTAAGTCTGGAATACAAGCTGTGAGAACCTGCAGTGGAGCTACTTTTGAGATATGATTATCAAATTTCAGTGCTTTTTTAGTTCTATACCAGGCAGACATGACATCCTTAACCACCCGAGATTTTATCTTTAGTTTGGCATAATATTTTTGTGGTAACCACTGCAACAGAGATTTATTTCTTTACATTGGTATTTCTCGATTCCCATCAAGCCACTGTCCCTGTTGTTAGGGTTTTTCCAAGCCCAAAAAAATGCCGTTTGGCAAGCATCATAGATTTTGCGAAGGTCTGGATAACCAAGTCCTCCTCTGTCCAAGCTTTGTTTAATAATCTGATTGGGAATTCGAGAATGCTTAGCTGCCCAAATATATTTGGGGAAAAAGCAAATCAAAATCTCTCAGAATGCTGTTTGGAACCTTATATGGTATTGTTCTGAGTAAGTATATCAATTTAGGAAGAATATATGATTTTAGAAGGTTGATACGGCCCGTCCACGATATTACTATCTTAGACCATCTAGAAGTGATTGCTTGTAACTCTGTAAGGAGTGTAGTATAATTTATCTTGACTATATTTTCAATGCGTGAGTGTATTTTTATCCCAAGGTAGTCAATCATGTCATTTCTCCCTGTCTTCCCTCCTATATTCTTTACAACTGATCCCTGTCCTGGAGTTAAATAAAATGATATGACCTGAGTTTTTGATAAGTTCAGGCTATAATTTGAATATGAACCAAATTGCATCAGGAGCTCCAGCAGCGCTGGAATTGATATATCTGGTTCAGACATAGTTAATTGAACATCATTGGCATAAAGCGTAATAAGGTGTGTCTGGTGCCCTATTTCTATACCATGTACCATTTGGGATTGTCGGAGCATCTCTGACATTGGTTCCATCGAAATAGCATATAACAGGGGGGCAAGCGGGCACCCTTGGCGCGTGCCGTTCCGAATGGGGAAAAACTCCAAAGCCAGTGAAGGACCCGTAATCCTTGCTGGGGTCAGATGTACAGTGCCATTACTAGTTTTAGAAACAAGCCCGAAAACCCAAAAGTACGCAGAGTAAGTTCCAAAAACCTCCAATCCACCCTATCAAAGGATTTTTCTGCGGCTAAAGCCAATATCACAGCTAGTAACTTTCTCTGATGAATAGTATCTAGAATACCCAAGACCCTACGGACGTTGTTGGTGCCTGTTCTCTTTGGCATGAATCCTGTTTGATCAGGCTTCACCATATCTGTTATCACGCGTTTCAGTCTTAAGGCCAAGATTTTGGAGTATATTTTCATGTCTACGTTTATAAGGGAAATGGGTCTATAATTAGTAATAAGAACCGGGTCCTTCCCTGGCTTCGGGATTGGGGAAATAGAGGCTTCCATCATTTCTGGCAGAAATCCGGAGGGACCTGCAGCTGCATTAAATGTTCTAGTTATAATTGGAGCTAATACAGGATTCAATATTTGATTTTAAAAAAAAGGACAGTGTATCCGTCAGAGGGGCTTGCCCTTCTTTAAATCCTTGATTACATTGCATACTTCACTAATAGATTATTGGCATATTGAGGGCAGACTGGTTGGGTCTCCGAGAGTTTAGGTAAGCCGAGAGAATCCAGAAAGTCTGCCACCTCCCTGTCAGAAACTTTTGTTTGCGGTAGATTATATAGAGCTTCATAATATTTTTTAAATGCTTCAGCAATCTGAGTAGGCGAGATACATGTTTTACCATTAGCTATAATTTTCTTAATTCTATGTGACTGATTCTGTAATTTAAGTCTTTTAGTTAGTTCTTTACCTGTTTTGTTGTTGCTATAGTACCATTTCGCTTTAACATGATTTAATGCTTGAGCACTTTTAAGTCTAATAATCTGCTCTATTTGTTCCTGTATCTTTTTAATTTCTCTTCCTTCTTCTCTAGACGGGTTTGTTTAATTCTGGCTCTCCAGTCGGACCAGGATTGGGTACAATTCTGCAAGTTCCTTCCTTCGAGCTTTCCTTATCCAAGCTTCCTTTTTAATCAGGTGGCCTCGCAATACGCATTTCAAAGCACACCATAAAGTCTGATCTGAGACTTGACTAGTTTAAACATTTATCAGCCTTCATAAGTTCATATTTATTTTTTCCTTGTCTTACCTAAACAAAATTATACAATGTATATGTACAATCCTTACCGCATCTTGTTCATACTTATCCGGGGAATATTTTTAAATTTGTCAAAATGCCTATGTTTGCGGGTAGTGTGTTTTTTTTCTTTTCTTTTTTTTCTCTTTAAGATTAACATGCTGCATTTTAATATTTACAGCTACCCTTAAAGCCACAAAAGCACTGGCTGGGGAGATCAAAACAACCTCCCCTCACCAGCCCTCCTTGTGAGGATGGTAGGCAGCCGTTAACCCCTTAGTGACATGACTTTTTTGGCTTGTACAACACATGGGCTGTTTTAACATTTCTGAGGTGTTTGTGTTTTGCTGTAATTTATTTCTGTCTCATTTAGTGTACACACACAAACTATATATACCGTATTTGCTCGATTATAAGACGACCCTGATTATAAGACGACCCCCCCCCAAATTTGTACATTCCTTTAGGAAAAAAACTAAAAGCCTGATTATAAGACTACCCTATAGGAAAAAAGTTTAACTTGTATATATGTAAATTGCTTTTTAATATTTAATAAAAAATGTATATTATACAAATACATTTCTTGTTTTTATTTGTTTTTATGTGCCAATGCGGCCGCTCCCCCAGCTGTCTCTTTCCCCCCCAGTGTTGTCTCTCCCCCCAAAACTTCTCTCTTGTCTCTATCTATCCCCCCTCCCCTTTTCTCTCTGTCCCCCACCCTCCCCTTGTCTGTGTCTCCCCCCTCCCCCCCCTTGTCTGTCTGTGTCCTCCCCCTCCCTTTGTCTCTCTCTGTCCCCCTCCCTCCCCTTGTCTGTGTCTCCCCCCCCCTTGTCTGTCTGTGTCCTCCCCCCATACCCCTCCCTTTGTCTCTCTCTCTATCCCCCCCCCCCCCCCCCTTGTCTGTCTGTGACCTCCGTTCGTCCGTCCCCCTCCCCCTTACCTCGATCCCTGGTGGCTAGTGGGGGCAGCCGGGGGATGTCTGCACGATACGTGCAGACATCCCCCAGCTGCCCGATTCTCCCTGGTGTCTAGTGGGGCAGCAGAGGATGTCTGCGCGACGAGCGCAGACTCCCCTGCTGCCGCCCAGCACACTCGCCGGGACTTCTGTGACGAAAGCATAATAGACTGCCGTGTCGGGCAGCCGTGTCGGGCAGCATGGAGGATATCTGCACGTATCGTGCAGACATCCCCCAGCTGCCCGATTCTCCCTGGTGGCTAGTGGGGTAGCAGAGGATGTCTGCGCGACGAGCGCAGACTCCCCTGCTGCCGCCGGCACGCTCGCCGGGACTTCTGTGACGAAAGCGGAAGTACCCGGCTTCTTCATAGAAGCCCTGGCGGTCGTGCCGGGCGGAAGCAGGGGAGTCTGCGCTCATCGCGCAGACATCCCCTGCTGTTAGAGAGGGGGATCCAGGTCCCCTGCAGCTCTTTTTTTTTTTTCACATAGATTGCAATTAAGGTAAACATTACCTTAAAATGTGAAGGGGTATTTCCAAATAACACCTCAATATGTGTTCATCAACATCTCCTGAGTACAGGGAATACCACCCATGCATAGGATTGTTTTGGGGCTAAAAGGCCACATTTAGGGGGTGCGCATTTTGGTTTTCCAACTTGGAATTCTGACATGCAGAAAACCTGCGCCCATGTCCCATTTGGGACATTTTTGAAGCCAGAAAGTATATTCTACCCCACAAAGTCATATATGTTTGAAAACTAGACACCCTAGGGTATTTCAAATGGTAGTATTTTAACACTTTCCATGCACTAATTCTACCACCAGCCTATGTCAATGTTTTGGGTAGTAATTTTTTTCACATACATTGTACTTTGAGCATGAATTGACAGATCCTGTTAAATGTCAGTGCCAAACAACACCTCAATATGTGTTCAGCAACATCTCCTGAGTACAGGTATACCACCCATGTATAGTTTGGTTAGGATATTTGGGAGTTAAAAGGCCACATTTGAGAGGTACGCTTTTTGGTTTTCCAACTTGGAATTCTGACATGCAGAAAACCTGCTCCCATGTCCCATTTGGGAAATTTTTGGAGCCAGAATGTGTATTTTACCCCACAAAACCATACATTTTTGCAAACTAGACACCCTAGGGTATTTCAAATGGTAGTATTTTAACACTTTCCATGCACTAATTCTACCACCAGCCTTTGTCAAATTTTAGGTTAGTAATTTTTTAATGTTTTGTTTCCACATACATTGTATTACAAGCATGAATTCACAGATCCTGTTATGTGTCAGTGCCAAACAACACCTCAATATGTGTTCAGCAACATCTCCTGAGTCCAGGAATACCATAGGTTTGTTGGGTTGTTTGGGGGCTAAAAGGCCACATTTAGGGGGGGTGCATTTCCAACTTGGAATTTTGACATGTAGTCAGCCTGCGCCCATGTTCCATTTGGGACACTTTTGAAGCCTGTCAAAGTATTTTACCCCATCAAAGCATATTTTTTGGAAAACTAGACATCCTAGGGTATTTAAAATTGTGGTATTTTAATACTGTATATGTATTAATTCTACCACCAGCCTTTGTAAAAGTTTGTGGTAGTAATTTTTTGGGAGTTTTTTTTTCCACATGCATTGTACTTCAGGCATAAATTCACAGATTCTGGTACATGTCACTGCCAAACAACAACCCAATATGTGTTCAGCAATATCTCCCGGGTACAGGGATACCACCCATGCATAGGTTTGTTGGTTTGTTTTTTGGCTAGAAGGCAACATTTGTGAGGTGCGCATCTCAAAATACCAACTTGGAATTTTGACATGTAGTCAACCTGCGTCCATGTCCAATATGGGATATATCTTTGAAGCCAGCCAATGTAATTTACCCCCACCAAACCATATATTTTTTAAAAGTAGACACCCATCACTACTTGTGGCAAGGACTCAACAGCCACCGATACATCACTAGATGATGTATCAGAAAGCTGACCAGGGTCAAAATCGAAACCTGAGTTCGCGGCCTCAGAATCAGTGCCTAAGCAGTGATCTCGAGCAAAGAAGGGGTTAATAGCTCTTAGAAGAGCCTATCTAGTACTGTAATACATTACAGTACAAAGAAATGAATCCATAAGTGCAAAACATACTGTTGCTGTACAAGATTACTGCTTATACAATGATGAATGGCAGGGAAGGGATTAATACACAGTGAATGGCTTTCATAAAACCTGACAATTTTATAAAATGTTATTTTATATCACTAATACTGATATCTCTTTCTGTCACAAAAATGTAAGTGAGGAGAGGGAGGCAGATCAATATTTGTGAATATTGATCCGACCAATTTTGATCTGACCAGGGCGAATTGTGATGCTCATTTGAGCAATCACCAAACTGCCTTTGCCACTAATTCGCTGATACTGATCGCTATGCGCTCAGACAGCTTAACATTTTTTTAAAATATTTTTACTTTACACGTAATCCCCTAGGGGGTATGTGTAAAAAATTTTTTTAAAAAATATGCAGACAGATAAAAATTGTTTTGGCGTCAATATCATTGCATAAGCAGTGATCGACGGCAAAGAAGGGGTTAATAACTCGTAGAAGAGCCTTTGTAGTACTGAAATAAATTACCATACAAAAAAAATTAACCCCTAAAAAAATGCACAAACAGCAAAAATAAATGCGCTGATGTGCACGATCACTGCTTACGCAAGATCAGTGGCAGGGAAGGGGTTAAATGCAGAGAATTGCTTTTATAAACTTTTTTTTATTGTTTTTTAATTAGTGTGTTGTGTATTTATTATTTTTTTTTTGTACTTAAACTTACTTTTATTACTTTGATCTGTCTCTCTCCCTCACTAAAAAAAATGTGAGAGGGAGGCACAGTGACCAAGATCGTACATTTTTTTTGTGTGTTACTGATTGCTTTGACTTGCGAAGCAATCAGTAACACTTACAGAGCATAGGACGTGATTAAATTCACCTTCAATGCTCTTTTTGTAATGCCCGCGTTTTAAAGGCACTGTGCCCTTAAAACTGGCATTTCAATCGCTCTCCGGAGCGATCGAAATGCCGACAGCATTTTTTTCAGTATTGAACGATGCTTCCATACGGAAGCATCGTTTCAATACCGCTTGAGCACTGAAAGAGGAAAAACTCCGCTTTCAGTGCTCGCTTTGAAACAGGACGGACTAGGTCCATCCTGTGTCACTAATGTCTTGCCACACAGGACGGACCTAGCACGTCCTGTGTCGGCAAGGGGTTAAAGACATCCTCTCTGCCTTGCTCATCCCTCACATCAGAGCATTGGCTCCCGATGCTCAGATCTACACAGAGGTGCGGGGAGCGCAGAACAAGTGCCAGGCACTGGGGGCAATCTGCATGCTTGGTGTAATGTGGGTGATGGGGAAAGTCCTGTGTGTGGGATGGGTCCTGTGATTTATCTGGGTACAATCAGGTGCATTGGTTAGGAATGCAGGTGCTTATCCTCTTTTCTAGTCACCAGGATATGATAACCCTAGTTTCCACATCTACTATACTAATTCTTTCACACAAGAAAGCATCAAAATTAAGATTATTGCTTATTTCTTTGTTTTCTTCTGAATTTACGTCATAAGTTGTTTATATTTAACATTTGAGAGCACCATTTTAAAACCAATAATTCAGTTATGCGTTAAGTCATAGATTACTCCTCATATGATTACAGTCGATACCATGAGGCTTTAAAAATGGAAATCTACTCTTTCTATACAGATTGATAATCCATCTACTTAATCAAAAAAAAAGATCCATGTAAAGGACATATAACTTGGTTTGTTCAAAGACATCTTCACGGTTATTGCTAACATGTAATCAGTCCACTTTACAGAAAATTCCATTTTCTACAAATTCGCCTGAGTTTTTTTTTTTCATACACCATTAGTTTTGTTCATTGGCAGGCTGCTTATTTATGATATTTTTATAATGATTTATTGGTCTGCGGAAAGTAATCTCATTATTGTTACAGAAAAGTAATTTTTTATTATCATGAATAAAAATCAATGTGGAATTGTAGGGCAATAAACAGTTCCGATTTTCAAGTCAAATAACACAAGAAAAAATACAAGAGAGATTGGAAGCACGTGATAGATATGTGGTTTGCCACTTAAGATTGCTTTATGAACTACGTAACAGTTACATTATGGAAACAGGCCATAGGAGGAATATTTGGAATTTGCTTTCAATACACAGGGGCATCTCTCTAGCTCTAAAGTAAAATATGGTATTGAGAAGAAATAAGTGTTATATCACTAAATTAGTAAAGATAAAATCTTTCTCTGTAAAATCAGTCAATAGTATCTTAAAAAATATTTTTTTTAAATGTTTATTTATAATGTGTTTTACCACAAACAATATGTTGAGATTACTCTAGTTTTCAAGTATGTGCAGGGGAACAAGTGCAGAATGGAATGTTGGGTAAAGAACATACAGAGTATACAATACAGTTGTTGCAATAGAAAACAACACTAAAAATGTACAGTATATATAGAAAGTTGTAATCTAATAACCAATATATTCTGTTTTTACAAGTATAGAGACACTATTTTTTAGGGATTTTAGACTAGTGGATGATTTTCCAGAATCTGAGAGGCTATTCCACATATGAGGAGCTATGAAAGAAAATGCACATCAACCTATCTCCTTTTTGAAGTGAGGGATCGCTAGTAAGGTGGCTGGTGTTGGATCTGAGATTGTAGTAACACTGGAGGACAAATCATCACAGCACATTGTAATTGGTCTGTGGTGCAGAAGTTTAAACTATATCCTAGACATGTGCATTCGTTTTCGGACGAATGCATTTTCGTCCGAAAATAGCATTTTCGTCCATTCGTCCGAAAAACGAAGAACGAAAATGCTAAGCTAACGAAAGCCGAATGAACGAATGGTTAATAAACGAAAATCATTCATTCATCCGTCCATTCGTAGTACTATTGCATTCTATAAGCCGAAATAGAGTCGGTTTATAGAATACAATAGCATTTAACTATACGGAGACAGAGTCTCCATTCATAAAATTATGAATGGAGACTTTGTCTCCGTATAGTTAAAAGCCGACAGCCTATAAACCGAACGTTCGGTTTATAGACTTTCGGCTTATGGAATACATGTATTCCTATTGCTATTCTATAAACCGAACGTTCGGTTTATAGAATAGCAATAGGAATACATATATTCCATAAGCCGACAGCCTACAAACCGAACGTTCGGTTTATAGGCTGTGGGCATTTAACTATACGGAGACAGTCTCCATTCATAAAATTATGAATGGAGACTTTGTCTCCATATAGTTAAAAGCCGACAGTTCGGTTTATAGGCTGTGGGCATTTAACTATACAGAGACAGAGTCTCCATTCATAATTTTATGAATGGAGACTCTGTCTCCGTATAGTTAAAAGCCGACAGCCTATAAACCGAACGTTCGGTTTATAGACTTTCGGCTTATGTAATACATGTAATCCTATGGCTATTCTATAAACCGAACGTTCGGTTTATAGAATAGCCATAGGATTACATGTATTCCATAAGCCGAAAGTCTATAAACCGAAAGTCGTTCGGTTTATAGACTTTCGGCTTATAGAAAACATGTAGTACTATTGCCTTTCTATGAACCGAACGAGAGCCCCATTCATAAGAATTTCTTATGAATGGGGCTCTCGTTCTGTTTATAGAAAGCCAATAGTATTACATTGTATTTCTATAAAACGAACGAATTAAAATTAACGAAACGAAAATAATGAACGAATTTCGTCTGAAACGAATGCAGTAATGAACGAAATTCGTTTTAGACGAAATAAATAACATTTTCGTCCGAATGGACGAAAACGAAACGAAAATTTTAGTTTTGCACATGTCTACTATATCCCCATAGTCTATGACCAGCATTAACGTTTGCTGCACAATTTATTTCTTTCCGAGGGTTCTAGGCTATATTTGTTTTTGTATATAGAGTCAATCCCAGCATATAGCCATGAAGATAGTTTGTCAATATTTGTCCTAGTTACTTAGAAGATTTGCCCCGGCTCAAGTTATAACCTGATGTATATTTTGAGGATTGTTTAATTTAAGTAATTTAGCTTTTATCCCAAACAACATGGATACATTTTTTTCAGTAATGATGAATAGTTTGTTGCTAGCTATTCACTTTTCAACTTTGGAAAACTGATCGTGTAGCATGGTTTCCACTTGCGATAGTTTTGCCCTGCTCGCATAAAATGATGGTATCATCGGCAAACGTATGCACATTTGCCATACTGCACACCAGGGGTAGATTATTTATAGACAGTTAACAGCAAAAAGACATACTTACTATCTCGACCTTCTGCAATATTAGTAATACAAATATTAAAGAGAATGGGTTCAAGTACAGATCCTTGAGGTACCCCACTAGTAACAAGGCCTTGCTTTGAATATACTCCACTGACTACAAACCAATATTGGAATCCGAACTCAAAGATTGCAGTTTATTGATAAGCCTTCTATGTGCGACAGTGTCAAAAACTGAAATCTAGGTAAGTAATGTCTACTGCACCATCCTGACCTGATATTTTAGTCACCCAATCAAAAAAAATCATAACATTAGTTTGGCATGATCTCCCTGAAGTAAACCCATGTTGTCTCTGATCTTGCAATCCATGTGGGTTTAGATGTTCAACAATTCCATCCTTTAACAATGTTTCATTTACTTTCCCCTCTACTTATGTAAGACTCCCTGACCTATAGTTGCCCGACTTCTACCTACTACCTTTCTTATGATTGATTAACATTCATCTTCTGGGACTACTCTTACTAACACTGATTGGTTACATAAATCCATTAATGGTTTTGTTAGTGCATCACTAAGTTCTTCTAATAGCTTTCAGTGTATCCCATCATGCCCCATAAACGTATTTTTCTTAAAATTAGACAGCTGAAGTAGAACCACTTCCTCTGTTAACTCACATGTATCAAATTCCTTGTTAGTCATTATTCCAAACTGAGGTACTTTTCCTTCATTTTCATCTTTAAATACCGGGAATTGGTATTCATCCTTCATTTCTTTTTAATCTAACTAATCCTTTTTTGTACTTTTCTTTTGTCATTTATGGATCTATAAAATGTCGTATCCCCCTTTTTTTACTGCCTGGGCTATTTTATCTTGTATGTGTGCTTTGGAAGCTCTTTATGCATAATCTTATCGATCTTTCTATCTTCCTCACTCTTTTTTTTTTATTTATAATTATAAAATGCTAACTTTTCTTTTTTTTTTTTTTACTATTTAGACCATTTCTGCAGAGAACCACAATGGTTTCTTCTGTTTTTTTGCTCTTACTGACAAGCCTAAGGCGATTTTCTGTTGTCTTCAGTAGTGTAACTTTTAAACAATCCCTTTTCTCCACGATTTAAACCACTTAGTCTGATAATGAGTCTTTTACACATATTCTAATTATAGAAAAGTCTGTTTCTATAAAATCTAAAACTTTTGTTTTTGTGTGGTGTGACTTTTTTTGTGTTAAACCACACCAACTGGTGATCACTAGACATGTTTGCCTACAGTAATATCTGATATAAAACCTCCATTTGTGAACACTAAACATATTATGGCCTCTTTCTGGGTTGGCTCCTCAACTACTTGTTTTAGAGATAATCCCACTAGGAAGTTTAGAATACCTGTACTCTTGATACAGGCAGATTTTTTGGTTTTCTGATTACAAAGCTGCAATCCAGCTGGACTCCTCCAGTGATTTTACAGCACAAATTTCTCACTCTGGGGCTGGGGACACAGAATGCAGTCTATAAGTCAGAATTCTGATCATTGAATGGGATTCATTGAATGGGAGGGTAATGTACCTAGTAAATCACAAGGGGTGGAGTTATGATTCTGTTTGATCAGGTCAATCTCCTCTCTTTGTGTTGGAAGGCAGGTAAAAAAAAGTTGTACACAGCCACCTAGTCCTGCCCACTATGATACGCAGGAGACAGTTTTGGACAATGTTGCATCATGGGAAATATTCACAAAATAGAGCCAGGAGATAAACAAGTTATTTTATTAAACCTTTTATATGCAATGAGTTCAATCAAATAAAAAAAACACAGTGGCATATGATTTATATATGTGTTTGTTTTAAATGACCAGGTTATCTAGTTACATCTTATGTAAGTGGTAGTGTTCCTTTAAAGAGGTCAGCCCCATCAGGGAGTACCATTTACATGAAAGGGTATACATGGTCTGCAACAATGCTTAGGAAGATGGGATTGTCAAAGTAACATCCACATGAATGGCAGTAACCAAGTTTTCCCAGCAGGGCATTTCCCAAAGCATCACACTGCCTCCGCTGGCTTGCCACCTGTCAGTGGTCATCATATTATGGCAGATCGTTATACGTGCCGTAACAAGACATCTGGGTGCAACATAGTAGCATGGAAGTCCCTGTGGATGCATTATAGATGCATGGCAAATCATGTGGGTGCCCTGATAAGCAGGGGCGTTGCTAGGCTCAAAAATGATCTGGGGCTATAGCCCACAGCTTCAATAATACTTAAAATACAATGATGTCTCATGATCGATAGGTAGACAGACAGAGGTACAGAATGCATAGGTATAGATATAGGATAGATGTAGAAAGATATAGGTACATGATGATGCATGAGTACATATATGATACAGATGCATATATAGATAAAGATACAGGATGCATAGGTACAGATTTAGGCTATATGGACAGGTACAGGATCCATAGGTACGGATATAAGCTATTAGGACAGACACAGGTGCAGGATGCACAGGTACAGATATAAGATACAGGTATAGTAATGCTTAGGTAAAGGTATAGATATAAGATAAAGGTATAGGATGCATAGGTACAGGTGTGGTCAGTCTTAAATAATATATCCTAATATCCTAATATCTAGGATAACCTTATACCTGTCCCACGCATGCTTAAACTCCTTCGCTGTATTAACCTCTACCACTTCTACTGGAAGGCTATTCCATGCACCCACCACCCTCGCAGCAAAAAAATTTTTTACGTTTATAATCACAAAACAAAACCTGTAAAATATTAAATATTTCCAGCCTTTTCAAAAGCTTGAGGTAGACCCCAAATAGATGTATATAACTAGTTGCATTTATGCCAGGGCTTGACAAACTTAACTGAGTTTTAGGAGCCAGTAAAAAAATCTAGGAGCCAGACAACAGCACATACACACAATCACATGCAGTCATATACAGACACACATACACACTCATACATGCAGTCAGTCACATAGACACACTCATACATACAAACAGTCTGTCACATTCACTCGTACATGCATACATAGTCTGTCACATACACTCATACATACAGTCTGTCACATAGACACACACTCATACAGTGTCAGATACACACTCATACATAGTCTGTCACAGAGACACACTCATACATACAGTCTGTCACAGAGACACACTCATACATACATACATACAGTCTGTCACAGAGACACACTCATACATACAGTCTGTCACAGAGACACACTCATACATACAGTCTGTCACAGACAAACACTCATACATACAGTCTGTCACACAGATACATACATACAATCTGTCACATAGACACACACACTCATACATAGTATCACACATACATAGTCTATCACATACATACGGTCTGTCACATACATACAGTCTGTCACATACTCTCATACATACACACACACATACAGTCTGCCACATACACTCATACATACATCCAGTCTGTCACATAATCATACAAGTGGTGTATTTAAAAAAAAATGTTGCTCAATATGTCCCCCCTCCCTGCTGCTATATCTCATTGCAGGGAAGGGGGCATTTCCGTTCCGCACAGACCATCACTAACCATCATTTGCCAGGGTTAATTTCCCCACCATTTGCCAGGGTTTATTTCCCCACCATTTGCCAGGGTTTATTTCCCCACCATTTGCCAGGGTTTATTTCCCCACCATTTGCCAGGGTTAATTTCTCCATCATTTGCCAGGGTTAATTTATCCATAATATGCCAGGGTTAATTTATCCATAATATGCCAGGGTTATTTATCCATCATTTGCAAGGGTTAATTTCCCCACCATTTGCCAGGGTTAATTCATACATCATTTGCCAGGGTTAATTTCTCCATTATTTGCCAGGGTTAATTTCTCCATCATTTGCCAGGGTTAATTTCTCCATCATTTGTCAGGGTTAATTCATACATCATTTGCCAGGGTTAATTCATACATCATTTGCCAGGGTTATTTTCTCCATCATTTGCCAGGGTTAATTTCTCCATCATTTGCCAGGGGTAATTCATACATCATTTGCCAGGGTTAATTCAGACATCATTTGCCAGGGTTAATTTATCCATCATTTGCCAGGGTTAATTCAGACATCATTTGCCAGGGTTAATTTATCCATCATTTGCCAGGGTTAATTCATACATCATTTGCCAGGGTTAATTCAGACATCATTTGCCAGGGTTAATTCATACATCATTTGCCAGGGTTAATTTATCCATCATTTGCCAGGGTTAATTCAGACATCATTTGCCAGGGTTAATTCATACATCATTTGCCAGGGTTAATTCATACATCATTTGCAAGGGTTAATTCATACATCATTTGCCAGGGTTAATTCAGACATCATTTGCCAGGGTTAATTTATCCATCATTTGCCAGGGTTAATTCATACATCATTTGCCAGGGTTCATGTATCCATCATTTGCCAATGTCACCCTCCCTCCATCCCCTTCCCCAGTACTCACCTGTTGGTGATATTTATATAAAAATACATGGAGATCCTACCTTGTGCAGCCTGTTCCTGATGGGAGGTAAGTGGCAGGTCATAGAGGAGGCTTTTCTGCAGCCCCTGGAGCAGAGAGCAGAGAGCAGCCTCTCCACAGCAGCACAGCATCCCTCGTGGTCTGTGCTGTGAGAGAGGACACGTGGGTTCCTGCCGGTCACATGGGTTGGGGGCAGGGTTATCATAGTGACAGAGCAGGAAGCAGGGGAAGCTTCACAGACTCGGGGCTATGGTCAGGAGACTCGGGGCTCCAGCCCCAGTAGCCCCCCCCCTAACGACGCCTCTGCTGATAAGTCCTGTGAGTGCAATATGGATGCAGGGTGAGCACCTGTAAGTGCAATGTGGTGGCAGTGGCAAGTGGTGTGGGTGCCATGTTATCCTGTGGAAAGTTATGACGGTGCAATATTGTGCTGTTGGTGCAAAAGACAAGTGATGTGGAGGCAATAATGAAAAACAGAAAAATAAAACACAAGCTTCCAGCAAAGCAGTTATAAACTGGGCAGCAGGGCATGTCACTGTGATGGGTATTATAACTGAAATGGAGAACAACATGGCAGTGTGAATAATGCAACGTTTACTGAGAGACAGAAGATAATATTTGCCTGTAAATCCTGACTTGTCATTATGTGATACACTTTCCGTATTTGATTTCTGATAAAAATAAAAAAAAATATGTAACTAATTAGCTGTAGAGACATGAGTTGGATTATAAATAATTCAGCTGAGACTAAGTTACTAGATATATTTTCTGTGTGAAAATTGGTTCTATCTTCACTTTTTCCTGTTATTCATCAAATTAATATTTTTATGCCTATCTGTTTCAGATTTTTTTTTTTTTTTTTTTAAAGTCTCCAAGATGTGTAAATTATACATATATAAGAAAATACTTGTAAATAATTGAATCAGGTATTATGCACTACAAAGTCAATTAATACAATTGTGAATTTAAAGTTAATGTAGTAAGATGCAAATGAAAATAGATCATTATTTGAAAGAAGGAATACATTATGAATACATGATTACATTTTCATTTATGATGCATATCTCAAAGTTTAAAACAAGTCTTAACTGCAGCTCTCACAACCAACTGACCTTCTGAGCAGCACAATTATCATAAAGCATCTGGCAAACACAATGATATGTGATCTTATTTACTCAAGGAGAATCGATGTTAATCTTACTGAAAACTTTAGATACATCACAAAACAAGATGCTAGTTGCATAAAGTTTGTGCATTGTTGCTAAGTAGCACTATAAATCACTAGCCTATTGATTGTATGTTGGTTGAAAGGAGTGACTGGAGGTCCTGGTCTATTATTAGTAATTAAATATATATTAATAATTTCATTTTTTTTTTTCCAAAATATTCATTCATATTTTCAGATTGTCTAGCAATATTATGAAGACGGCAGCATGAGACAAACAGTTGACAATGTTTAAATGGATCATATAAAAAAGATCTTCCGGTAATATTCAGACAATAAAAACTGCTCTTTAAAATCCCCAAACATCTTTATTTTGTGGGCAATATTGTAATTAAACTCAGATTGGGATACTGGATTTCCAAAAGGTGTCAATAGCCAACTTTGTAAAGCAAATCCACTATCACCTATATAATTAAAAACATATATATTACAATATTTAATATTTTAAAAATACATTACTTCCTGTCATTTTTGGGTAAACTGCTGGTGTTTATCCCCGAGTTGGCTGCACTCCTCACAATTAGCATTTCTAGGATTGCACCAACTCTGAGTGAACCCGCACATATTAACAAAGCTCTTATTAGCATTTTTTAATTGTATATTCTACCTGTGACTTAGAACTCTGCAGCCATGTGCAGGCTCTGTTTAATAAAGAAACATAGAGACTGGGCCATTCACCTTAGCTTGAAATATAACAAATTAATATTGCCCATCTTCCCTAACACAAAAAGCACTTGGCAAATCGTCTCCTTTCTTTGAAATTTTCAACTAAAATATAAATAATAAAAGTTATATCAGTTACACAGAAAATTTAGATTTTCATAGTATGATGGCTTTTTTTTAACTTTCCTGATGCTTAAGGACCTTTTTTTAAATGTCATCAGGGACTTTCCTCATAAGGCTAATGTATTGTTACCAGCTGATAACTGCCTCATGATGCATTTGCAGAAGTGTAAGTGTTCAATAATTAGTTGGCCGGTTAAAATGGACAGGTACTCATTGTGATAGCACAGTATGAATGTTAGAAAAGCAGGTTAAAATTTGATAGCAGCTAGTTAGAAAGACATCTTGATATTGTTTGTGCCCAGGGAAATTACCAGCGCCCAGATTACATGCAAAGAACATCACGATTGAACACACAGGACTGGCACCAGCACCCAGATTACATGCACAGAACTTGTCCAGCACCCAGGTTTCTCACACAGAACTTTTCCAAGCCCCCAAATTTCACCCACAGGATTTGCCCTAACACCCAGGTTGCAACAACAGGATTTATCCAGCACTTGGATTGCACACACAGGACATGCCCCAGCACCAGACTGCATGCAAATTGTATACCCCAGCACACATATTGTACATACAATTCATGCCCAGCACCCAGATTGCACAAATAAGACATGCCCCAGCACCCAGATTGCACCCAGAGGATTCGCTCTAGCACCCAAAATGCACACACAGGACTTTACCCAGACAGCACCCAGATCGCATCCTGGACTTCCTTTGTATCTAGTGGTAGGCAACCTTTCAGGCTGACTCTCGCCCTCCCTGTGCGTCTCAACACGGGGACGGTCTGACTTCTACAAACTAGCAGGGAGCACATACAGCAATCTGCTGCCTCCCCAGCCAGGAGGAGGTGCCAGTAGGCAGTAGGAAAGGACCCAACCAAAACAATAATCCACCTAAAATTGCTAAAAAAATCACACCAGCAAAAAAACAGAAAACAATATCGAGACATAGCTCTTCCTAATGCATCCACCATCACTGAAGGAGTTAAAAAACAAAAATTAAGCTTTTGTCAGCCAATCAGAAGCCTCCCTGTCCATGCTCTACAATTATTTATTTTACCGGGCACGCTTTGAGTGCCACGAGATTGGGCAGTGATTTTTACTGCCCATCCTCATGGCACTCAAAGCGTGTTTTTAATAGGCATTTTGGCCCCCAGACCAAGGATTTATTGGGGGTTTAATGTGGCTACAGACTCTTGGCCATTAATATGTGGGGGCTGAGAGCCATTTCTTATAGGAGACGGGACAGGGTCACTTGCCACAGGGCCTTTTCAGCAAAACCCATAATCTGTTTATACAAGGTGTTTTTGTTTTTTTTTTTCATTATTACTCAGTTGGACTTAGCCTTGAAATTAATTGTAACGAGTTTAAACTCACTCCCCTTCATTTAGCCAGTCTTCACCAACTTTTAATCTTTGCAAAATGGTTAATGAATAGGATGAAATGGGATATCTGAGGGGTATGCAAAATCTAGTCTGAAGGTCTGGGACTTTAGTGAACAGACCCCATGGTGTGGATTTCGGCACAGATACCAGGATCAAAGTAAGGTTAAATGAGTTGGCTCCATATGCAAAATGTTGTACTAGGGGAATACTGCTGTCATTTGATTCCTCTTGTTTAATATGGTTAGCTAGGTCAGCATCCAGATCATCCCTGCAGAGCAGTGGGAGATATAACATGAAATACAGTTATTTGGGGCTTCTCACTGAGCTGGGCAAGCAGACTATCTTTCCTTATTTTATGTGACTTCTCAATAACATCATATTTGAGTATTAGTATATTGCTACACAGATGCTAGTATGTATATATAACAATGCTGGTGCATTGTGTCAGTTAGTGATACATCGGGCCCTGATGTGTAGCTCAACTGACCTACTAATGCCAAACAAACACAAAAGAAAGTTTGTATCTTCGTGTTAAGCAATTTATACTTTGGCTGCAATCCAGTGTACAGCAAACCCTCAAGGATTTTTACTCTGGTGCCTTATCTTCAATTCAAAGGGAAATTCAATCAAAGAAATGAAAGTAACCATTAGAGGAAATAAGTTTGAATTTTGAGAAATCAGATAAAGAGCAGAATATTTTCAAATGAATGATTAACAGTATGATCTGTCTTCCGATGAAGGTTTAGGATTAGTTGGAAATCCTTCTGTGTAATGGGAAACAAGCACACAGAATTTTTGAGAATGTTATCATTCAGAAAAAGAAAAAAAAACATTAGAAGGTATAAATGTTTTGGGGAGTTTTTCACCTGAGAATCATAAAGCAAAATTTACATAATCCCCACATTTGCAGCATTCTTTTTTTGTGTGTAAAGCTGGCAGTAATTATTGTTTTAATGGCAATTTTTTTTTTTTTTTTTACCTCTAAACCTTTATAGAAAGTATGAATTTAAGTAAGTGCAGTAATTTCTTTAACAGGTGTGTTTCTGCACCCGCTAATGGTGTCAGCAGTGGGTATTGAATAAAGAATCCCAAAAAATCCAAAATGTTCTGCGTCCTGGATTGATTGAATAAAAAATGCCCGTTAATTTACTTTCTTTTAGTTACCGGGGACAGTTGAATCTGGATTAATGACTGTAAAAAAAACTGGTAAAAGTTTCCTTGTTTTATTAAAATACTTAAAACATCAATTATTTGCATATTATCACGTCATCTCCTAGTCGTTTATTATTTTGCAATAGATAAGCAATGCAATGCTTGCAATATCCTGTTGAGAACCTAAGGGTTTACAACTTCTAGTGCTACTGAGAGAAAATGCACAATGGTTAATAAACAAAGACCATTAGGTCTCAAAGCCTTAGCTTGGTCAGTTTGTAGTTCCATTTCAGTCTATTTTTCCTGTGGTTAAAAACATGTGTAGGTCCGTGTTATTACACTATAATTCATTACAGGGCCATGACTGGGGGTGGGCACATTTGAGACCTTTCTGCTGAGACTTCTAGACTCTAGACTGCAAAATTCACTGAGCATCCCATTAAAATTAATAGCATTGACTAAAATGTATTTAATATCTATAATGGATAGATGAAGTATTACGTTTTGAAAAACAGAAGTTGGAGAGAGAAAGCATAGAGATGAGCTGCATTAATGGCTTATTCATCTTGAAATCAATATGTAGGTCCATTCTGCTTTAAATATATTCAGTTTCTCAAGAGGTCTGACCTGAGTAAATATACCAGATGTAGCATTTCTGAACCTATCATTCTAACTTAAGCCATCTTTAGACGATAAGGAACTTTTATTGGTCCTTGTTTACTTGATACAGAACATAGCAATTAAAAGAGGAAAGCCAAGGGCACTATGGGCTTGATTATATTACTCCTCCACACACTTGCATTCATTGCAGATGATCTGTTACATTGCTTGTAGTAATAACCTATCATAACTGGTGCTTAAATTGTGAATGAAATAGTAGTTCACTATTACGTTACAGAAAACGAAAATTTCCAGCCAGTTGTCTGGGGTACAGCTGTTACTCTGTAAGCGGGGATTATGTAACAGCCCAGAAAAAAGTACCATTGGCGATCAAACACTAAGTATGTCTTCTTATTGGAGAATGCTTTTAAAGGAACTGCAATGCCTATTTTCAACACATAATTGAATTATATCAGATAATGATCTTATTTTTTGTTGCTGCTGTGTATTATCTGTACTATCATCCACTAATGTGGACATTGGCACCCAAGACGATTTTGAAGGATACTGCTGGCACTGTTTAGTAGAATGAATTAAATACAAAACATGGGCACTCCAGATGGTAATGCAGGCATATGGTAAATGTACCGCATATGCTTCTGTGTTTGTACTTCATTGTGCAGTTTAACAGTTATTAAAATTCATTACTTACAGAAAATTGTATGGGATTTTACCATAATAAAAATATCACCTAGTTGATCATTAAATATAATGAGGCCAGCTATCGTTAGATTTTTAAGCTTTAACATCTTCCCATTTGTAATTTACACGCCTGTAATTTCTTGAAAACATGAAAGACTGGTTTCGGTTTCACAATACTGGGAGATGATGTGTATACATGATACAAAACATATGATGCTGCCAGTGATTCTACTGCTAAATGAAGCAGTCAGCTGAAGAACAGGTTATAGTTGCTATTTTTGGCAAGACATTTTAATTTATTTGTAACACAAAGCACCTTGTTTTTATATTAAAAAAATATATATTTATTTACAGACCATATCATTTTCTTCTTTCTTAATTTTCTTTTCAAGATTTTATGAGAGGGTTTCCTCCTCTCAGCTAGTGCGGATACAGTCCTTGTTGGTAGTAGCCAGTTTTCATCTGTTGTGCAGCTATGTGATAAAGCACAGGAGCATGCTTGCTGGGGTTGGCTGAACCCTACATATTCTTCTCCTTCTTAACTCAAAGTAACAGAAAGATGAGTTGTCAGTGTTTATCAAATTTATTGCTGTCATAATGTAATAATTAGTGTTGAGCGAAACCGAACCGCACTGTTCTGGGTTCGTACCGAACTTTACGGTTTTTGGACCCCGGACCCGAACACGGACATTTCACTGTATGTCCGTGTTGGAGTTCGGGGTTCAGCGATTACATAGTATGTAATGCTATTGGCTTTCTATAAACCGAAATAGAGTCCCCTTTCATGAATGGGGACTCTATTTCAGTTTATAGAAAGCCAATAGTATTACATGTATTCCATAAGCCGAAAGTCTATAAACCAAACGACATTCGGTTTATAGACTTTCGGTTCATAGAATAGCAATAGCATTACATGTATTCTATAAACCGAAAGTCTATAAATCGAATGTCGTTCGGTTTATAGACTTTTGGCTTATGGAATACATGTAATGCTATTGGCTTTCCAAAAACCAAAATAGAGTCCCCATTCATAAGAAATTCTTATGAATGGGGACTCTATTTTGGTTTATAGAAAGCCAATAGCATTACATGTATTCCATAAACCGAAAGTCTATAAACCGAAAGACATTCGGTTTATAGACTTTCGGTTTATAGCATACATGTAATGCTATTGCTATTCTATAAACCGAAAGTCTATAAACCGAATGTCTTTTGGTTTATAGACTTTCGGTTTATAGAATAGCAATAGCATTACATGTATTCTATAAACCGAAAGTCTATAAACCAAATTGTTCGGATTATAGACTTTCGGCTTATGGAATACATGTAATGCTATTGGCTTTCTATAAACCTAAATAGAGTCCCCATTCATAAGAAATTCTTATGAATGGGGACTCTAGTTCAGTTTATAGAAAGCCATTAGGATTACATGTATTCCATAAGCCGAAAGTCTATAAACCTATAAACCAAACGACATGTCTTCCGGTTTATAGACTTTCGGTTTATGGAATACAGGTAATGCTATTGCTATTCTATATACCGAAATAGAGTGCCCATTCATAAGAATAGGTATATTGACCTATTCTTATGAATGGGGACTCTATTTCAGTTTATAGAAAGCCAATAGCATTACATGGCTATTGGCTTTCAATAAACCGAAATAGAGTCCCCATTCATTCTTAAGAATGGGCACTCTATTTCGGTTTAATGAATGGGGACACTCACCCACATTTTACTTCATTTTGCAGCCCTCTAGCCCTTTCCAGGACTTTTTTAGAGGCATTTTAGTGGCCAAAAGTTCGGGTCCCCATTGACTTCAATAAGGTTCGGGTTCGAGGTCAAGTTCGACCCCGAACTCTGACTTTTTTCCGAAGTTTGGCCGAACCCGCCGAACCCGAACATCCAAGTGTCCGCTCAACTCTAGTAATAATATGCTTCACTACTGTGCAGATGGTTTTAAGAGTATTTAATCAAAATTGTGCTTTAACTTTTTTTATAATTCATTTAATTTTCTATTCTTAATCCCAAAAAATATTTCCTTTCATTCTTGCATTTACATTTTTTATTTATTTGCTATATATATATATATATATATATATATATATATATATATATATATATATTATTATTATTATTATTTTTATTGTGCTCAGTTGCATTGCTGGGAGGGCGTCAATCTTGCCTCTTTAGCTACGAGTCTCCAAAATGGTCATGCTGGTCCTCTTCCCCCTGCAGTATGACATAACTGCTGCTCCTCCCATGCGAGGAGCTTGTTGGTGGCATAGACCAGCATGCAGGAGATCAGGGTGACTCTCTCTCACTGCTGTTGGGCTTGTTGCATGTGACAGGGTGGAGCCGGGATATCATATATCCCCACCCCTCTCCTCACATGCAGTGACAGCTCCTGCAACATCTCTAACGGGTCTGCTTGACCACATGGAATGAGCACTCCCAAAACCATGGCCCACCAGTGATTAGCCTTCAAAAAGTAAAAGGGTTGGGGTCAAAAGATCACTGTAGGAGAAAAAGGTTAGGAAACAAAAAACTCTTCTTTTGTTTATTGCCCTATAACTTACGTTAAAAAAAAAACAACATATGAAAAATATGTAAACATGCATATTACCGTATTTATCGGCGTATAACACGCGCCGGCGTATAACACGCACCTCATTTTAAAAAGGAAATTTTAGGAAAAAAAACTTAAATTTCAAATAAAGAACTTTGAAGCCCAATATGCCATTTAATATGCCGGATATTGCCCCCAATATGCCATTTAATATGCAGGATATTGCCCCCAATATGCCATTTTAATATGCCAGATATTGCCCCCAATATGCCATTTTAATATGCCAGGATATTGCCCCCAATATGCCATTTAATATGCAGGATATTGCCCCCAATATGCCATTTTAATATGCCAGGATATTGCCCCCAATATGCCATTTAATATGCAGGATATTGCCCCCAATATGCCATTTTAATATGCCAGGATATTGCCCCCAATATGCCATTTAATATGCAGGATATTGCCCCCAATATGCCATTTTAATATGCCAGATATTGCCCCCAATATGCCATTTTAATATGCCAGATATTGCCCCCAATATGCCATGATATTGCCCCCAATATGCCATTTAATATGCCATGATATTGCCCCCAATATGCCAGGATATTGCCCCTTAGTATGCTCGTTATGCCACCCTCCTCCCCCAGACCCCAGTACTTACCTCGTTCCTGCTCTGTCCCCCGGTGCTCTGAAGCTCCGTGGCTGTGAGGGAAGCATTGTGAGCTTCCCTCCAGCCGCATGGTCAATAAAGTTTGTTTAAAAAAAAAACACACTTTATTGACCGCGCGGCTGGAGGGAAGCTCACAACGCTTCAGTCACAGCCACGCAGCTTCAGAGCACCGGGGGACAGAGCAGGAACGAGGTAAGTTTTAGATTTTTTTTTTTTCGCCGTATAACATGCACACACCATTTTCACCCTATTTTCAGGGAGAAAAAGTGCGTGTTATACGCCGATAAATACGGTACTTAACTCAGGACACAATTTAGAAACTATTTAAATGGTTTTTTTTGACCATTTGTAATTGTGTAAAAGATTTTTCAGGTCAAAGTTAGAAAAAGAGTCCATGGAGTAAATGGGCATAGAGAAATAGTCAGAGTGATACGATTTTCTCCTACTGATGAAGCAGTGCCCACATGTCAGTGAAATGCGTTGAGAGAGATTAAATGAAGAAATGCAGAAGGTGTGGGATTTCAACCAAAAGAAAAGCAAGTGATGTAAAGGTCATGTGTGTATATGACTAATCAGTGTCATGGTTGTGTTAATGCCGGAGGAGGGGATTCCTTTGCTATTAAACACGGTAAGCAGCAGGGGCTGTGATGCTACATGTATGCTCATATAAAATGATTATATTGCATTTGTAGAGCTATGTACAGTAAAATTTAACCAAACTGGGATGATACAAAATGACATTCCAGTGAATGTTAATAAAAGTGAAATCAGATATACTGAAATAAAGGGTAAAGTTATAACATTATGTGAAGAGGCAGGCCAAATCCTGAAAAAAGTAATGATGAAAGTCAGGAATAATAAATATATTTTACAGCATGTGGAAAAAGAGAATTTATGCAGTGATCTATATCATGTGTAAGTTATAGCCACAATAAGTTCTGTACATGGGTATACTTATAAGTGGGAATAGGGGACGTTACAAGGGAGGAGAGGGGATGTTCTCGCTTATCTGTCGGTCTTCACTGAAATCAAGCTGCTCAGCCGAATTCATCCCAAAAAATTATTTTCATTATGTAGAGGGGAGTTTCGGAATTCAAGGAGCTGCCTCACATGATCGCCCACTGCACTTTGGCTGCTGCTCTTCTTTTTTCAGATGGTGTGGAAGAGCCAGCTGTACTGACCCTGTAACCTGCTCAAGTGTTTGTTATGAGTTTCCTTTGTGAGCTCACATATTTTTAAATTACCGTAAGTCTTCATGTTTGTGTTTTCTATTAAAATTGTATTCCAAATATAATACAGTATTGTGGTGATTCTTTGCCCTGTTTTACATGTTTGCATTTGACAAGAAAGAAGGAAAGAGCCTTTTGATTGATATTATCAGAAGAGAGCTGTCGTGCCACAGATCACAGTTGATTGACTCCGATACATAAAGAGAGTAGTACACTTCTCTATTTACCTTTTTTTTAACCTTTTAGGTGTGGGTCATTTTTCTATTTTCATTTCAACAGAGAGCACTATTTGTTGTGTTTCTGTTTCTTTTTTGTGTACTTGCCATGGAGAGATTTTCTTCTATCTAACAGTTCCAGACCCATTATTATTTTGTTAAAACTATGGTTTAAAATTCTTATCACTATATATTCAGTGTAACACTACATGGCTAGTTTTGCTGGGTGGTGGTATTGCTCAGGTGGCTATTGACTAACCTATCACATCCAATCTTGGGTTTAAAATTGGATCCATATTAAGAGTCTATTATAGACTTGTTCAGCATCTTCTGGGGTACCTCTTTTGCCTGAACATTAGCTACAAGGTGCTTGCTTCTTTTGTGAAGTCCTCTTTGTCCATCTTGGTACATCATATCAGTAATTTATTTATATATAATTTTGTACACACAGTTTGGCGGATTCACTGATTGGGTTTAAAATATTAGCAGCAGTTTTGCCAACTGAAGTAAATTGTGCAGTATTGGCCTTAATATTGAAACAATATGCACAGTATTACTACACATGTTATATAATTATGGCATGGGTAGATTGGGGTTGCCTTGGGCATCTGCGATTGATTCACTTCTATTGGTTTCAGTATTACTGTTGTCAGTGATTACTATTGACTGCTAAATCCTGTGATATCTGAACTTACAATGGCTGTGCTTTTTTATCGCTGTCACACTATCTAATGTCCTAATTTCCCAAAGTTTATAAATTGTATAGTGTACATTCCTCTACCCAGTCATATACAAACACAAATGGTATTAAAAACTGATTTTATTATTATTGGCACTACTCGTAGCATTTCTCTTTTTTGTGTTTTCTGCTCTTGGGATTGTTCACAGGAGGATCCAAATATATACTGATTACAAAAGACAACAATAAACTAAATTAATAATACTTGTTGTACACCTTTATAAAAAAATATTGTGAATATACTGTATGTAATTATGTTGCCACACAAGTTGCTCCTAGCACATTGCACAAGCACAATATTCATCTGTTTTTTATGGCTCACGTTTTCCTCCTGTACATGTTTCAAAAAAGGTATGTTAATAATTTGGGGGAGAAAGCTGTCAGTATTTATATTTTTTAGGGGATAATACCCTTTTGAATTTCAATCCCAACACTATTTGTATGATTTTATTTTTTGAGCTACCTATTTATTTTATCACACTGGAATTTTACTTTTTTAATAACGTTGGTTGGATCTTCGTGTAAATGCCTTGGTGACATATGATATACACTACTACATTTAGTCTGCATTAACAGTCAATGTCAATGAAAGTGGATATTAGAACAAATATACCAAATAAGACTGAGGTGGAATAACAGTCCACGTGGCCAGTAGTATACACAGGGAGTATTCCTATAGTGAAGTAGAAACAGAAGAACCATGCTGGTTATCAGGAACGCAACAATGTAGAGTCAGAACAACTGAGCATTGACAGGAGAGAGCTACTCTGTCTTTTATAGCAGGTCTCAGTGAATTAACACCAATTCCAGCTGTGTCTTGTTCCATCGTGTCGATGTTGTGTGAAAACTTGATGGATCAATGTGTCGATTGACTCACATGAGGGATGTGAGGAACACAGTGAATGCATCATTCAGCTGCACCTCCTCACTAAGAGCCTGACATATAGTAATTACTATTTGTTCATATCAAATAGCTAGATTTTGCTGCTTCTCTATGCAAGGCATTTTTGAATGAGATTGCTATTTGCCTTGTAGGTTTGTCTTCACTGTAAATGAGAAGAGTATACGTTATTAAAACTAGGCCTCTATGCCAGAAGTAAGTATATATTTAATATCGGTGCTATACACAATATTACACTATTGTATTTTCCTTTGTTTTGTTCCATACAAATTCCTGCTGATTACCAAGTAAACCTATATTGAAGAATGACTTTGTATATTTTTATTAAGTACATATGTGTAAAGCATTAAATATTTTTATTTTGTCACCTTGGTACGTATTATGAATGGGCTAAAGAAAATGTTGTATTGTTTAAAAATGGCATTGTGTTTTATTATTATTATAAAACTAATATGTGTAACTGACCTTTGATACAAAAATAGAAAAAAGAGCAATATCTATTTAATGATAAATATATCAAAATAGACAGTTATACAAACATAACATGAGCCATTTTAAATGTTTGTAAACAGACATTTAAAAAAAAGCATATTCCAAGATGTAGAAATGACCTGGTCCCTCTTGTATCAGCATATTTAAAAAATATAGATATTAGAGAAAAATAAATAGTCATATGAGGATCAATTCAGTTCTGTGAGCATAACCGAAAAATAAACATTAAACTTTTATATCTACTCATTTCTGTTGAGATAGTAACACTTAAATATGAAGCAGAATACCAAATTGAGGTATATATAAAAGATATTCATTATTGATCAATCCACCATAGACTTGCTTTGGGGGAAAACATAGGTATTCGCTGGTGTTCGATATATTTCTCAACCTATGTTGGGTAGCAGCGCCCTCTAGCTTCTAAGATCACAAAAAGCTGGAAAAAAAAAAGGCATTAAATCTCCATACAGGGAGGATAGGCTCATCTAGAGATGATAAATCAGTAGTAAGCTAGTATATATATAGTATTTTGCAAAGGTAAACTAAACTGTCACATAAACTGGATCAGTGTACCATCATAAGCAGTAGGGGAATCATGGAGCAGTATAAGACCCTTATCATATAAACAATAATAAAACAGAGGTAAAGGGAGAGACGAATAAAGATGTGAGAAAAAGAAATCAAGTGTGTAGTGTAAAAGAGCTTAAAAAAAGTTAAAAAGAGAAAGCAACGTAGACAAGGATGACACAAGGGAGGGAATACAAGCAGCTGCATATAGGCACTGCAAAAAGGTGCTACTGACCATTCATTTGGCCAAAACCGTGCCGTTAAGTACTCCCCTGCCAAGAAGGAGATCAGCTTTTGGTCATATTCCACTATACAGGTGCAGCATGTGCCCTGGGGGGAAATATACATAAAAACTCGAGAGAATATCAATTGCATAACAGTGAAAATAAAAGGGAGGAACAATTTTAGTCTGCAATCGGCTACAATCTGAAAGCCTTTCAATAGTCCCATTCTGGCAAAGCCGCTGAGAAGAATGCTTTAATGTTCGGTCTGAGGACTCTGAGGTTGGGTGAGACATTCATTGATTCCAGAAATATGGCAATGTTCTCCAAATCGTTGTCCTGGATAAGCGATTGTGAGGCAGCCCTATCGGTACTTACTTCTCAGATGCAAGAGATAACCTGCATTTCATTTAACAGTGGTCTGCAATTTCAACCTCTGGACTCAAGTGTCTCAGGAATTTAAGGAGGTAGGGGCTGAGGATAGCAGGTCCAATTGTCTTGGCACCCCCCTCACCCAAACATTCAAATGTCACATCTTGGCAGGGCCACCACCAGGAATTTCAGGGCCCCTTACTGAACAATTTTGCCAGGATAATGCCAATTAATATGCCAGGATTTAGCCACTCAGTATACCAGGATTTTGCCCCTCAGTGTGCTCGTTATTGTCAGGATCGCCACCCTGACATCCAGACTGCCAGACATGGTCGCCCCAGATGCACACAGCAGGGGATTTGAACTGTGGTTTTTCTGGACTGTATCCTGCTATTTTGCCTCTGAGCCATTTCAGAACTTTGAAATACTCCTGTTTATGTTTGTATTGCCTGCAACACTAGGGGGCTGGACTTCACCAAAGGCTCAGACCTGTCAGTAACTCTCCAGCTGAATCACATAGCTAATTAACAAGGTATAAGACACTTTCTCTCCCTAAGGGCAGTGTCAGTTCATTGACTCTGGATTCCTTGTTTGGTTCCTGTGATTTTGACTTCCAGTATTCCTAATCATTTTTGGCTTTTGACCTTGGATTTGTTACCCGTTTATTCTGAATTCTGGCATCCTCTGACCTCTGGCTTTCCCACGAAGATTCTTTTGCTCTTGTCCTTGTCAGTAACTTTACCTGGATATCCTGACCAGCCCCCGTGCACAAACTCACAGGCCACGTGGCTTCTTACCTGGTCACCCTGGTCTGTGTTTGTTTGCAAGGGTGAGCATACATCTCTGCCTAAAAGACTCCCAACAAAGGTAAGCCCTGACAAAACATCTCTTCTTAAAGCACTCCCAACAAAGGTTTTCCCTGACAAATGAACTGACCTAAAAAATGGAGTCTGCAGAGATGTCTCAATTGCTTACCCAGCAAGTATCCAGCCTGGCCCAGACGGTATTGGAGCTGCAGCGAGAAGTTTGTTTTCTTAAAGGCACAGTACGCCCAGCCCTGGAACCTGTTTATCCTGAACCGTTTACAGTTATGCCCGAGAGATTTGATGGTAACCGTGCTTCATTCTTATGCTTTAAAGTGGATTGTGAATTGGTGTTTTTTCTTAAACCTCGGACTTATGCTAATGACTTCATAAGGGTCAGAGCAGCTATTAATCTGTTGTCTGGAAAAATTAAACAATGGGCACACGAAATGTTGCAGTCACAGAGTACTGTTCTTGCTGGATGGGATACTTTCATGACTGTCATGGAAGCACAGTGCAAGACTCCTAGCAAGACCCCTGTGCCTAAATCATCACCACGTCCCAGAGGATCCCAGATTCCCAGAAACAAAGGGAACCTGTATCAATACCACAACCCCGTACTGCCTCCTTATGCCCCTCCTCCTAGGGAGGTCCCAGAGCAACCCTACCTTCCTCTTGACTCAGATGAACCTATGGAAATAGGATTGGTCCAGCTCAAGGGGACTTGTGAAGAAAGAGACCGGCGAAGAAACCATGGCCTTTGCTTTTACTGTGGTGAAAGAGGGCACTGGATCTCACTCTGCCCAATTCGCCCACATCGGCCAGAAACCGTTCAAGTTGGGATTATGCTTACCCATCCGGCCAAGTCTACGCCTCTGCCTGAGAAATGCCAAAGTCTCTGTCAATTTGGTCCACGCTCCGTGACACACGAGAGTACTCGGACCACGGTAATAAATGCATCTTGTGTTCCACTAGAATCAGCTACCAGCACCCCTGAACAATCTCTACCTCCTGCTCCAGAAACATCTGTACCTCTATCTAAAAAGAATACTGTTTAAGCAAGCACCATCACCACTTCATGTCCAGCCAAAGAAGTTCTACCAGATTATTGCACTTATGCCTCAAATGGCACAGAAGTGTGCAAAGCAGAACTAGAGATGTTTGAGAAAGCATTGAAAGCACGAAATGCATCTGCTGTGGGAACATCTAGAGCCAAGGCTACAATAGGTGCTTTGTTTCCAAATGATCTCTTGGAGGAGGGCAGTTCTCCTGATCTTGAAAGCGATGAAGAACCTAGGTACACCCGGAGTGCGTTCTTAAGGGGGAGGTACTGTCAGGATCGCCACCCTGACATCCAGACTGCCAGACATGGTCGCCCCAGATGCACACAGCAGGGGATTTGAACTGTGGTTCTTCTGGACCGTATCCTGCTATTTTGCCTCTGAGCCATTTCAGAACTTTGAAATACTCCTGTTTATGTTTGTATTGCCTGCAGCACTAGGGGGCTGGACTTCACCAAAGGCTCAGACATGTCAGTAACTCTCCAGCTGAATCACATAGCTAATTAACAAGGTATAAGACACTTTCTCTCCCTAAGGGCAGTGTCAGTTCATTGACTCTGGATTCCTTGTTTGGTTCCTGTGATTTTGACTTCCAGTATTCCTAATCATTTTTGGCTTTTGACCTTGGATTTGTTACCCGTTTATTCTGAATTCTGGCATCCTCTGGCTTTCCCACGAAGATTCTTTTGCTCTTGTCCTTGTCTGTAACTTTACCTGGATATCCTGACCAGCCCCCGTGCACAAACTCGCAGGCCACGTGGCTTCTTTCCTGGTCACCCTGGTCTGTGTTTGTTTGCAAGGGTGAGCATACATCTCTGCCTAAAAGACTCCCAACAAAGGTAAGCCCTGACAAAACATCTCTTCCTAAAGCACTCCCAACAAAGGTTTTCCTGACGGTTATCTACCACCCTCCTCCCCCCTTCCCCAGCCAGTACTTACCTCCTCGCTGCTGTCTCCCGGTGCAGGTCTGTGGCTGTGAGGGAAGCATTGTGCGCTCCCCTCCAGCCGCGCAGCTTCAATAAAGTTTGTTTAAACTTTTTTTTTTAACAAACTTTATTGAAGCCGGGGGCGGCTGGAGGGGTGCGCACAATGCTTCCCTCACAGCTGCGGACCGGCTTAAGAGAAGGGGAACTTTTTTGTCAGTTTAGACAGTCCATCTGTAATGATGGGGTCTCCACATGGCCAGTAGTTTCTGTTTAGACAAGCTGCATAGTGACCAAGGTATTCTCCTGCTCCATTTTGGTCTGCAACATAGTAAACTACATGCAGATCTTGGCCATGTCTGACTTCCAGGTGGCCTGCGGCTCCAGGATCATGGTTCCCACAATATCATCCCAGATTTGTGTGACAGCTGATGTGCAGCTTTTACATCAGTGCGGGTCAGTAGTCTGCTCAAAGGAGGTTTCCGAGCCTTCCCTTTGAGAAGCTGGTGCATGCCTAACATAGCTGTAGTCTAGCTGTAGTCTAGGTGGCCTCGACAATAAAGTCCTGATATCATGCTGAGTGTCCTCACCCTTTTGAATTTGTCCATATTACTACTACGATGCATCTGCAGTCAGCTCCGCCCCTCAGTTCTGCTATTTTTTTTTTAACACAAATGTAATATTTTACAAAAGACAAATATTTGAATGGTAATGCAAATATTTACAAACATAACCAATACTGTATGACGTGTTAGTCGTATAGTTATATTATTATTTTAGAATATATTCATAATTTTAATTTAACAGTTATAAAAAGGATCCAGAATCAAATTTGATTTTGAGGCAAGGACCAATTTTGGGCCATTTCTATAGAAGTAGCAGTCATGGAGTGTTTTTCCAGGAACATTACACTAAGGTGTCTATTGTTAAAAACAGGGGTGTCATGACATTAGTCAATACAATGTTACACATATCAGCATAAAGAAAAACAAAATATATATTGATACAAGTTAGACACATCTGCTATTTTGTAAAAAAAAAAAAAAGTTGTGTGTGCTTTTTTTATTTATAAAATGTTTTACCATGAAGAATACATAGATAATTCTCTTGTTTTCAAGTATGTTTTTAGAATTATGTTCAATACAATATTACACATTTCCAAAAGTCAATAATATGTTAAAAAAAAAAAAAAAGAAAAAAAAAAACAACTAAGCATACATTAATTGATGAAAGGTCAAGAGAGCATATATTATCAGGATGCTCTTTCACACATAAATATAACAATATATATATATATATATATAAATATATATACTGCGACTGAAAGCAATGAATTGTGCTGGACTGGAGCTATGGATCTCTCCAAATTCTGCAAGGTTCCAACGCAGAAGATAAGACCCAGGGAAATGTGCTATTTAACATACTCTTCTTTACCCTGTGGAATTCTGGAGCAACAATAAAAATACCAAGCCATTTTACCTTATCCAGCATGGTGAGTGTCTCTGCAGCTTGATAATACTGTTTGTAATACCCTGATCCCAGACAAGGTACCAAGGAAAGAATTCTTGTCACAGTACATATACAAATTTGTTACACATTAACAGGTATATTTTTATTTGAAATGTCATGAGGCAGTTTTTGAGGGATTTTTAGCCTATTGAAACATCTGAATGTTATTCCACATTTGAGGAATGCATTAAGATAAGGCATATTGACACACTTCTTTTTTAAAATACAGAATGGTAAGTAGAGTGAAAATATGGACTTGAATTTGGGGAACAAGAGAATAACCAGAGTGAGCTTGTGAAGGAGAATTCCACATAAGAGATTATGAAATGGCAAACAAAGGTGAAGACTGAGCATGGAATCAAGCACCAATAAGCTTAGCGCTTTTAGAATATCACAGTCGAGGTATAATGAAGTATAATGAGTTCACTGAGATAGGTCTGCGGCACAGGTCCTATATCCCAACAGGGGGATTTTTAGTAGGACTAAAATGCTAGTTTATTGATGTAGAGACCAACACAGACATTTTGGAGAGACTAACCACATCCTGTGATATTTCTAAGATTTGATTTGGCCAGGCTACAGTGTGACTTTGGCTTGATATGTACTTTAAATTTAAGTAATTTAGCATTTTTCCAAACAACATCCAATCAGGTTTTGTCAGTATTTCAGAATTCTTCCTCTCGGCTTCTAGGTTTTGCGTGGTGTCTTCTCCATGCATGTGCAGTAGAAACATTGCAAGTAGAAAGATGATTACCAAATGCCGAGAATAGTAGGGATACAGGAATGCAGCCTCGGTGTGCAACACTTTTGATTGAGAGTGGAAAGGAGATGCTGTTGGTAACAGGCAGATATTGACTTCTGTTAGATATATAAGCAAATACAATACCTATTTACGTTTATTTAACAGAATGACTTTTAAAAAATAGGAAAATCTTTCCAGTAAGATCGGATATAGTGCAACAATAAAAGAGAGAAGGGGAAACTAAAATAAACAGCCTGCAATGGAAATGGGAAAATGTCACTTTGATATCTTTAACTTGGTATCCTACAGAACAATAGACCCTCTGTCCTAAAAGAAGATGTTGCCAGCCCCAGATTTAGATATTACAGGCATACTTTAAGGGCCTTCACTTTAAGGACACTTGCGAGTAAGGACAGCATTACAGTGCAACCATTCCTGCTTATTTACTCTCACATTTCTATTTTAATGACAGAACGAGATCTCTACTGAGTTTATGCTATAGTATAGTGCTTCTCATTGTGCGATCACTACAGGCTCGGCGGAGGTCCATCCTGTCTATTAAGACATTTGTAGTTTAGACTGTATAAAATAAAGTGAAGCACTACTGTTTTTTACTTTAAGTACATTTTCATTTGTTCTGGAACCATTGTGTATGTTAATGTGGGGTATGCCTGTAATTGGGTTCTATTCATTAAACAGCAAACTGTAGTAAATTGATGAACAGTGTTTAAAACATCAGGACAATAGTGTAGCTGGAACTATCTCGCTTGTTCACTGTTTAGTGCATAGACCTGATATGTGTGACCAAAAAATAACCCATAAATAAAGCAGAAATATAGTCTGTTACTGTTATAAAAGTCATTTCTGTCCTACAGCAAATCATTAATCTACTTTGGTTTAAATTTAACTGTGTGTTAATTCACTTTCTGCTTTTTAAACAGCTGGTCCAAGACTAAATTACTTATAGATGATACTGAAATGTTAGTATAAAATAAATAAAAAGATAAAGAACTGGCACCCACTGAGAATTAATCAGTAAAAGCTCATTTCCACATGGAATGCTTAATTTATTGTTTAAATGCACCCAGGGGAAATAATTTGAGATTATTAGTATACGTAAAAATAGCTGTGCCTTTTACCTCTCTGGTTTGATAGCAAATGATCTATTTTATAGACAATACAGGCATAACTAAAACAGACAACATAATGTAAACTCCAATTTTTTAATTTGGTAAAAATTGTTATGAAATTAATTTGATAAATGTGTCATATTGTATAATTAGAGAGCACATTAGACCGGTTATATGGAATGTTCTTTATTGTGCTCATAAAACTGTTATCTACAGCAGCAAGTGGGAAAAAAATATATTTTGATCAGATAGAAGTGCATGTAATGATAAATGCAAATACATTATTTTTATTGAATAGTCTTTGCTTGTGTAGCACTATCAGGGGCAGACATGTTGATTAGAATCTTGGGTCAGATGAAGATCTGTACACCCCCTAATAGTACGATACAAAAATAGAAGGCTCAATAAGGTACTTTATCAGTATTTTTTAATAAGCACTTCATTACCTACTCTTCATGCAATCTTTCAATTAAATAACTTTTTTGCCAACAGTTGTCCTTTAACCCCTTACGCATAAGGACGTATATATACATCCTGAAAAGCATGGTCCTTGAGGATATATATACGTCCTCAGGAGCGCAACGCTACATGTCTGCAGCTACTCTCAGAGGCTGCTTCAGATCCTAAGCAACCTCTGAGAGTGCATTTGCCCCCCCCCCCCCATCGTCCCCATCCCCCCCCCCCCCGCGCATACGATCATCGCGAATGTGATCATATGCGCTTTACACACATAGGCAGTGAAAGCTGATCACTGCCTATGTGTTGCCTATGCAACACCTTCTGTGCCCCCCTGGGCACCGCGATCACCGGGTGGGTGCTGTATTAGAGGAGCATGCTCCTCCAATACAGCGTGCCCAGAGGAGAGCAATGGAAGAGAGAAAAAAAAATCTCTTCCGTCACTCTGAAACCATTACTTGACTGCCCCTAGAGGCAGTGAGCAATATTACAGTTTTCAAAAAAAATGAATTAAATAAATAAGGGTTAGGGTCATAATTAGGGTTATAATTGAGGTTACAGGGGGGTTCGGGTGAGTACAATGGTTAGATTAAGGGGTGGGGGTAGATTTAGGGTTGGGGTAAATTTAGGGTTGGGGTTAAAAGGTCACTGTAGAAGAAAATAGAAACATAGCATGTGTCAGCAGATAAGAACCATTCGGTCCATCTAATCTGCCCAATTTTTTTTTGAGTACTTTTATTAGTCCCCCATTCCCGGTCTTATAGCTAGGATAGCCTTGTGTCTATTAGAAAACAAAAAACACTAACATTGTTTATTGTCCTATTAGTTGAAATAAAACATAGACAAACATGGAAACATTGGTATTTCTAAACTCAGGACAAATATTAGAAATATATAGACGGGGTCTTTTTTACCATTTGTAATTCTTTAAATTAAAAATCAGGTCAAAGTTTAAAAAAAGGTTTTTTTTTTTTATGGCATATTTTCATGCGCTAGCAGAGAGAGACGGTCACTGACCAGGCTGCTTCCTATGGAGAAGCAAAAGTGAAAAAAAAGTTTAGTGTCCCTTTCAGTCACCATAAGCACTGTTCAGAAAAGAATTGTAACCTACGAGGTTTATCATTTTATAAAACCACTTTGTGACAATGTCAATAAACTGCCTCACAGGGAAGAAAAAATCATTAGTAGAATAAATGCATGATACTAAAGGACAACTGTCAGGATTAAATTAAGTTCTATTTAACTGAAAGATTAAATCAAGTGTAGGCTTTTTAAATAGAAATGCTTTGATGAAATAATATGAATAAAGTACCTTTATTGACATGTCTGTACCAGATAGAGCAGTACAACTAATGAGGCCATAGTAAGGTGCTTTATTTATATTCTTTCATTAAAACATTTCTATTTTAAAATCAATACAATATTTCAATTAACCCCTTTGTAAAGCATGGTGCTTGCGTCCCAAACGACCCAAGGTTCGCTAGCCAGGAACACTATGGCAGAGACCCCATCAGGGTCTTAATAGATCCTATGGGTCCCTGCCAAAAAATCGCAATACAGGAGTGCCCGAACCTGGAAGTTCAGGCACGGCACGATTTAAAGAAATTTAGCCGGTGCAGATAAGTCCCTGCAGCGGGATCTGAGCAAAGCACATTGCGGGGAGCCGCAATGAACTGTTTAGCGCTAGGATGTTCTATGCCGTCCTAACATCTTTTAGGACCACTAAAATCAAGACGGCATAGAAAAAATATATTTTTTTAAGTAGTTGCTCAAAAAATTAACATGTATATATATTTTTTACTAACTTGTCATTGCAAATAATGGCGAAAGTATGTGTTTGATAATAGTTACATAATAGTTTAAATTAAACAAAAAAGGGCTTGTGTCCATCAAGTTCAAACCTTTTCCTCTTCCTTGTTTACTGATGTTGATACAAAAAAAAGGCAACTCCCCAGCCCCTTATTTCACCAATTAAAAATGTTGCTTTCAATGGGGAAAAAATGACTTCTTCACTCCAAACACTAAATAAATATTAATGCCTAAACAAACAATCATGGTACTCTGAGTTCTGCTTCTTTAACTCGTTAACGATAATGCCCATACATGTACGGGCTGCCTTTAAAATAGCGCAGTTGCAAAGTTTTTGCAGTGATTCACGTTATTTTCCTGGAAGCCTCAAAAGTAAATGTTGTCCAGGAGAACAAACAACAAAATGGCCGCCGGGCCCGCCCATGGGTGGTCTTAATGTGACAGGCCAGTGACAGTAATCACTGACCTGTCAATCATGCTCTGATAGAGGCAAGTCTGAAACACCCAGAAAAAGGTCTGCCTTAGCCTGCAATAGCTGAGACAGGCTGTCTCAGCCATTGCAGGGAATATTGTGATATGCCATGGGGCATGTCACAATCCATTGCCATCCGCCTCCCAAATTTATTTTTTGCTTTCCTGGATAGCATTCACTCGCGCTATTTTTAAAGGCAGCCCGTACGTGTACAGGCATTGTCGTTAAAGAGTGAAAGGTCTGTTGAATGACAGAACAGCACTGAGAGCCCTTTGTATGAGCCTCCATATATTTGTATAACGTTATCTTATCCATAATAATGATAATGAAGACGATATGCATTTAAAGTATAATTTTACCTCATCCTCACAAAGAAGACTTACAGAAAGGACTTGCAGTAAAATACCAACTCTATTTCAGAAGGACCTTGAAAACACAACATTTAGTCAGTCGAATATAATAATTCTACTCCTACAGAGACATAATCTGCAGAGACATAAATCAATGTCTCAATTTGTCAAGCAGAATCAGTGTCAGTAAGACACAATCAACACATTTTCCCCTTTTATAGATATTTTCTCTTCACTTATTCTAATCTTGAAATCTAATCAAGAAACTGACCAGATCGTCAGTGGCAGCAAATCTGATCATATTATTACAGTACAAGTCTGGAAGATTTATATGTTGAGCTGCTATCTGTATGTGTGCCAATCTTCATATACTTAAAAAAAGAACAATCAATCTATCTATCTAGAGCTACCATGAGGGATACCCACCCACACCCAACACTTACCCCCTGGTAGACTAGAGTATTGCTAATTTGTAAGAAGTTCATAATTATATGAGGACCATTCTCCCAGCCAGAGGCGCACATCTGCTGCCCTTCCTCTCATCACATTGCTCTGTATGTGCTCTAAACAGGACATTAGTCTTTAACACTGTAGCTGCCCCCACGCCCCACTGAAAAGTAGCCATTGCTAGGTCCAACCCAGATACAGCCAGGCACAGAGTCTTTTGAAGGCATAGTGGTGCTGGTTACTTGAGCGGCAACACATAATGTAAAAAAAAAGGTGCCGTATTTGCTTGAAAATAAGGTGAACCTGATTATATGGTAACCCCCCAAAGAAAAGGCCTGAACATAAGGTAGCCATATAGGAACAAAGTTTTGCTAGTATATATATGTTCATACTTAAGGAAGTATGTGTGCAGCACACAGACATCCTCTAGCTGCGGGCTGCCCAGGATAGCCAACCCTTACTTGGGTTCTGGCTGTACCCCCAATAGCAACCTTGTTTCTATCATATATAAGAGACTAACAGAAAGACCAACAGATTGTCATGTACTTTATGTGACTCTGAATGTCTTAATAATCAGCAGGCTACTAGGGTGGAATTTACGAGCATTAATAACTGCAAGCTAGCAATTCTTACTATTCACTAGCAATATCATGTATATTTTATTAGACATAAAGTATACCGTAATTAACAAAACGTAATGACTGAGTCACTGTGTCTAGGGATCAAAGTGACATTTTAAAACATTAAAACGAAAAGGCTGACTCCTGAAATCCCTTGGATAACATTACACTCTGATTATATTCCATAAGGATGGTCTTACACATAATGCTTTGTGGATTATAGGGAAAAAATTATGTATCATTATCACATTATTATGTGTTGTTTGTGATAATTTTCTGACACGTTAAACAGCTCCCAAAGGGCAATCCAATCATAAGTCATTGTATTGTATGTTGTTAGTAATATATATTTTAATCATTCTTCTCAGGAAAGCCTCTAAACTTGTTAACGATTATCATGATAAATAGCTGAAACCAATGAATTAGCCTTATGGGAATATTATTTTTACTTTGCCGTTTGAAACATGTATATTTGATCCCTGCTACACTTCTAAAGCAAAGCATTAATGTCTGATGTGAATACATGATGACCTTTAAAGCTATGATGCAATCAAATTCATCCCATGAAGATCATCTCAGGTATAGAGATTGTGCCAAATACCTAGTAGGAATACTAAGTGGTTTATTCAGGTATTTCTCACCACTCCAGTATCAATGAAATTCCTCCAAATATGGGCAAATATGCACATGACAGCCGAAGAGAGACCGATATGATCGGTCCCCGAAATCTGCCAAAATTTATTTGAAAGGCCTGAAAAATAGTTGTGGTTTCAAATGGACCAATATCGAATGGTACGTTTTAGATATTTAAAAAATAGCTGACCACTTCCAAGATTCGTCCAAAATTCAACTAACATATATCGAGCCTTCCATAGGAAAAGGGTCAAAGTCCTCACAAATTGGGTCTGAAATATGCCAAAGTTTGAAATATTAGCACCCATGGAGGAAGTGGAATTTCTTCACATTTCAGATATTAGCCCCTATCTGACCAGATCAAAGCTTATTAAGTAAACCCCATAAAATGTGTGTGCAGATAATAACTATTGACCCATTAGGGTTACGTGTTATGTAGTATGATGGATTACTATGTATTAGTACTAACTACTATGTATTGACATTGTTCTCTTACTTTACTACCAGCATCTGCTATGGTGTCCCGTCAACCCCCAGAAACATCAAAAGATGAGGCCCCATGGCTTGGATAGGCCATACAAGATCTATCCGCTCCACCTTGGACATCACCAGGTTGGGTGGCTCTGCTTGACCTGGTGGCAGACTCCTCTTCATCTACCTCCACTAAGTCAAGCATAAAAATACAATGAAAATATTGCTATGAAATGTTCTGCTTCTATCTGTATGACCATTAACTTTAATCATGCATTCTTCATCTCACCTCCTCTCGGACGAATATGCATCCCACTAACTGCCGGCTCCTGAGATTCACATCCAAGGTCTACACATGTACACCACATGATAAAAGTACAGCTGATCTTAATTCTATGGTTTTTGATATGTGGACATTAGTTACCAGACGTTATGACGTGATTACGTGTGGGCGTGTTGTTTGCTGGAGGGGAAACACCCTTTGTTGTTTGTTGAAATGACCGAGACCGTGTAAGTGGATAATCTCACCAGCCAAGCCCTTGAGTAGAAGAGAATATCGTACGGCAACCGCCGAGGCAGTGTGGGTAAGGATTTCTGTGGATCCTGCTACCCCATCTACTACACTGGGAGTGTTGTAGATGTAATACTCTTGAAACGCTATAAAAATGGGGACCTGATCCTTATAATTTGCCAAGTTGCGATCCGCAAATAATAGTTGCTGCTAAAATTCCAATAAAAAGAAAAAATCTAAGATAAATCTGCTGCTAACTTAGTTAAACAACTTTCTAGAGATATGAGGACATAATAACAATAATCTGTTCCTTGGCAGGTCTTAAAATTTTATGAATACAACCTCAGATGAACAGCACATGACTAGTGTTGAGCGAACTGGAACCGCATTGCTTGGGTTCGTACCGAACATTACGGTTTTTGGACCCCGGACCCGAACACGGACATTTCACTGTATGTTCGGGTTGGAGTTCGGGGTTCGGCGATTTCATTGTATGTAATGCTATGGGCTTTCTATAAACCGAAATAGAGTCCCCATTCATAAGAATAGGGACTCTATTTCGGTTTATAGAATAGCAATAGCATTACATGTATTCCATCAACCGAAAGTCTATAAACCAAATGTTCTGCTTCCATCCGTATGACCATTAACGTTAATCATGCATTCTTCATCTCCAACAGGAGAATCTTCACCTCCTCTCAGACGAATATGCATCTCACTAACTGCCGTCTCCTGAGATTCACATCCAAGGTCTACACATGTACACCACATGATAAAAGTACAGCTGATCTTAATTCTATGGTTTTTGATATGTGGACATTAGTTACCAGACGTGATGACGTGATTACGTGTGGGCGTGTTGTTTGCGGGAGGGGAAACACCGTTTGTTGTTTGTTGAAATGACCGAGACCGTGTAAGTGGATAATCTCACCAGCCAAGCCCTTGAGTAGAAGAGAATATCGTACGGCAACCGCTGAGGCAGTGTGGGTAAGGATTTCTGTGGATCCTGCTACCCCATATACTACACTGGGAGTGTTGTAGATGTAATACTCTTGAAATGCTATAAAATGGGGACCTGATCCTTAAAATTTGACCTATCAATTGACCTATTCTTATGAATGGGGACTCTATTTCGGTTTATAGAAAGCCAATAGCATTACATGTATTCCATAAACCAAAAGTCTATAAACCGAAAGACATTCGGATTATAGACTTTTGGTTTATGAAATACATGAAATGTTATTGCTATTCTATAAACCTTAATATAGTCCCCATTCATAAGAATAGGTCAATTGACCTATTCGTATGAATGGGGACTCTATTTCGGTTTATAGAAAGCCAATAATTACATGGCTATTGGCTTTCTATAAACCGAAATAGAGTCCCCATTCATACGAATAGGTCAATTGAATGGGGACACTCTTATCCACATTTTGCAGCCCTCTAGCCATTTCCAGGACTTTTTAGAGGCATTTTAGTGGCCAAAAGTTTGTGTCCCCATTGACTTCAATGGGGTTTGGGTTCGGGGTCAAGTTCGAGCACGGACACGGACATTTTTTCGAAGTTCGGCCGAACCTGGCGAACCCGAACATCCAGGTGTCCGCTCAACTCTACACATGACATGATTTAGTTAAGAAAAATAAAGCCAAAATGTAGAAGCCATGTGCGAATAGCTAATTACATCTTATGATTCAATATATGTAGAACCAGCGTTAGCAGCAATAACTTGTAATCATTTACTGTAAAACATCATTGAGGAGGAATTTTGTCCCACTCTTTACAATGTTGTTTCAGTTCATTGAAGTTTGCTAGCATTTGTTTATGCACTGCTCTTTTAAGGTCCCAATCAAGGAGTTGGAAAACAAACTTCATGGCACAGAAGATACCTGTTCAAAAGCCAAAGGGCCCCCAGCAAAATGAGAGGTTTCTGAGTATTTGTCGACCAAACAGTCTTCAGGTATGGAGATAAACCTTTCAACAAACAAGAGAAATGAAGAAAGTTCTGACACAGTGGGAGCATGACTATTGGCATTTGAAATAAAGTGATGGAAGATTACACAAAATCCTGTGATTCTAAAAAACATTTTTCTTGGCTACTCATCCTACCGTTAAAAAACAAAGAATTCTTCTGGCAGAAGAAATTCAAGTCTCTTTCTGGTTCCAAAACCAGATGGCTCCTTTCGCCTGGTGTTGTATTTAAAAAAGGTCAAAAGCATCCAATATATGATATTTTGATTATATGATTATTTACAGAAATAATTTCCTCAGTCACACACATTCTAAAGGAAGTAGGCTTCATTGATTTAAAGGATGCTTACCGTCACATTCCGAAGTTTCTCAGATTTGCAGTCAGATCAGAAACAGAACCCTATATTTTCAGTTCTGGTCGTTACCCTTTGGTCTTGCGTAGGCCCCACTTATTTTTACAAAGATTCTAGCCCAAGTTGCAGCTCATCTCAGGAAAACTGGAACCTATGTGTTACCCTATCTAGATGACTGGTTCCTGGAAAGCAAGTCAGTCCAACATGAGTACTGTCATCAAGACATTAGAAGGTCTTGGCAGGGTCATAAATTGGAGTCAAACCTGTCTCCTTCTACCGAGATTCAGTTGCTGGATTTCCTGGTAAATTCAAGATCTCTTTCCCTCTCGCTTCCAGCTCTGAAAATAATGAGGATCAGAAAGGATATCAGGACACTCCAGTCAGGCCCAACTTGCTCCATCAGAAAGACTATGGACACTCTGGATTTACTGACAGCAGCTATCCCGGCAGTCAAAAATGGAGAGAAGAAGATCTGGATTCACATTTTTCCCTCTCTGGTTGTTCACACATAAATTCACTTAGTATGTAGTTCCCTTCTATGCTCTTTTCCCTTTCGCTACGTAAATTGTTGGCGCTATATAAATAAATGTTAATGTAATGTAATAGTAACTCAAGGTCTATCCTTTTGTCCAACAGACTGGCTCATTGGTAACACAGACTCCTCAAAAACCGGATGGGGCTGTGCACCTTTGCATTTACTTCAGGTAAAGGTTTTGGTCCCCAAAAGAAATAGCCCACTCATCAAACTTCAGGGAGTTATTGGCAGGCTTTCAGGCTCTGAAGTCATTAGCTCCTCTGCCATGGGGAAAGGCAGTCAAGGTCCAGTCAGACAATGTCACCAAAGTCACCTACCTGACCCATCAAGAGGGAACAAGAAGCTCTCAGCTCCAACACCTGTGTTCTATGGTCATGGATTGAGCACAATTGAATTTGGAGTCCATCACACCAACATACATCAAGGGTAGAGACAATGTCCTGGCAGACAATCTCAGCAAGTCAAAGTGGTCTCAAGCAGGCTGGTCTCTGAAGCTGGTGTTTTTTTTTAGCATTGGTCAAACGATTCGGTATGGCAGAAGTAGATTTGATGGTCACAAGAAAGAATGCCAAAGTCCAGACCTTTGCATCCGTGCAGAAGACTTTCCAATGATCTTGGACGGTCTGTGGAATTTCAAGATGGCATACTGTGCGTGAGTACTGAGCGCTGTGCGTGAGTACTGAGTGTTCCCACCATGATTCCAAGAATTCTACAGAAGATCAGAACAGACAGAGCACAGGTTCTGGCCATTACACCTTACTGGCCAAACCGAAGTTTGTTCTCAGACCTAAAAGCACGGACCTGTCATGCTAGATCCTCCTGGAATCGCAACATCTACTGGAAAAACAAAGTACTGGAAGAAATTCCTGTAATGGGCCAAAATCTGGAGTATTCTTGCCCCTGATCCTGAGATTTCTCCTATTCTGAAAAATCTTCAAGGTGGGTTCACATTTTCTGCATTACAAGTGCCTCTCTTTGAGCAGCCAGAGGTAGCATCCGGATTCTGCTCTAAGCATAAACAGTGTTTAGGTACTGACTCACGGTCAGCTATTTTCAGGTTACTGCATTTAGCAATTTTTGGGTTACATGGTCACAGCATTTAGCAATGTTTAGGTGACATTGTCGCAGCATTTAGCAATGTTTAGGTGACATGGTTGCAGCATTCAGCAATGTTTTTGATTGAGTCTGTGTTATTTTGGCTGGTTATGTGCCTATGCAGCTATGTCTCCTTATCATGTTTGTATTTAATCATTTCCTTTCCCTGCACTCTTTTCAGAGTCGCATGATTGTGACCTCACTGTGATGCTCTCTCCTCATTGGCTACAGTTTACATTCAGTTTTATATGGCCCTTGGCCTTTGTTTTCAGAATTCTGCTAGCAGTATTGGTTTGCTCATCCTATGCATTTGCTTGTTTTTTCACCTGTTTTTGGTGTGCCTGCTGGTAAAAATCTTTTGTAGTTTTTCTAGGTTTTTTCTGAACATTTCTCCAACTACTTCTAACTGATGGTTGCAATTCCAGGTTTTAAGGTAAGCCACTTAGTTAGTTAGTTATTATTTAGGTTTCATCAAAAGATTGCACGACTTTGGGCTAACAGTACATGTCTGATATGTGCTTAGTACCCATCGGACCTCCTGCCCTTGCTCAGGATAACACTCCAGCAAGTCGGTCAGATGTGATAACTATGATAACAAAGCCTTGCTAGGCAGGCTCCTATCCCAAGACTGTTTTGTTTCTGGCAGCTGGTCCACACCTTCCACACCTGCGGTCCTCAGACTGACATTTCGTCATTTATTCAGGAAGAAGTCCTTCAAAGCAACTCTTCTGCATCCTACAGACAGATGAGATTTTTCCGGATGTGGACATTTTCACAAATATTGGTTAAGTAGAGGATGATTATTCCTTCTAGGTTGAGGATATGTCTGATGGTCAAATACCCCTGCATGGCCTCCCCCAGATTGTAGATACTGTACTAGTCCTGCATTCCTCCCATCAAGAACTTTTATTTTTTCTTCAGAATGGTAGAAGACTGATAAGAAAATGTGTATTTTCAGGGCAGGATATCTTGTCTGTAGCCTATTAAGGTTCCTCTAACTGCTGTGGCACGGATCACTGGACGCACAATGATTCCAATGGTTGACCTTCCTTTAGAGATCCGATGGAGCAGAAAATGGATTCCTGTCTTTTCAAGCTATGACATCCAGTGGTGGCAATGACAGTGGCTATTCCTGTGGCAATTTCCATACATTATAGATTTGGAGGAGTAATCTTTAAGCAGCTTTGGAGTCAGGCTTTTGCCAATCCATATAGACTCCTTGTCTGAGCTCAAAATTTCTGGAGATGTAATGCCGGTGGCTTCAGTGGACTGCATTCAGGATCACTCTATGGCTCTGTCTGTTGCAGCCAGATGCGCACTTTGGCTGAGATCATGGGGTGCTGATATCTCCTCCAAGTTTAATCTCTATAGCCTTCCTTTTCGAGGGTTACAAACAGTTGGAGTTAGACCTGGTTCACTTGATATCATTTAAAGTGCTGTTGAAGGAAGTAAGATTTACCTTCCTCAGGAAGGAAGAACAAAGAAGGTGTCCATCCACCTGCTCGGATACTTGACTTTCTAGAGATGTGAGTTTATTCCGGGATTCTAGTCCATACAAACCTGGCAGAGAGTATTCCACAGATATGTCGTGGAAAGACAGACAGTCTTCCGGCCCTGTTAATGTATTCAGGGCAAATCCCAGTCCTATCATCCCAGAAAGCCTCAGTTCTGAATGTGGCTTTGCGGCAAGTGTCAGTGCTCGACTTCTCCTCTTCTGAGACACCTGTGTTGCTCACATTCCAGACCAATGGTTCATTTCAATGGTAAGAAGAGGGTACATATTGGAGTTTTAAGACTGTCCTCCTGTGATGTCCTCAAGACCTCCCTACCTTGCTACATGAGATCCATCAGGGAGATTGCGCCTATTTTCCATATCCCCATTTTTACAGATCGACAGAGGTTTATGAGATTCGAGATGAGCTCTTCTAATTCAGGGCCATTCAGGGCTCAGTACAACTCCAAGGACATGCTCCACGGTTCTGTTCTCAGTCATCATCTCCATTTTCCATTACTTGGATGTTATCTGATTGTTGCAGATTCTCCCGAGCTAATTACCATTTATAGCGGTAAAGTCTATTAAGGATGTTCCTCTGAAGGACACGGACTGGCAATTGGTAACCACAGATGACCGTTCTTGGAGATCCCATTTTTGGCCCATAGTTCAAGATCAGTGTACTTACAGCTCCGGGTTGTTCAGATGGCTCCGTTCAGACTGGGCCATCTTCTGAAGAACTGTTGGGTTTGTATTTGAATTGACAACAGGGCAGCTGCAGCTTGCCTGAACAAACAGGAAGGTACCAGGTACCTTCGTTTGTTGAGAGAGCTGGAACCTCTGATGGAATGGACTCTAAAGACTTTAGCCAGCCTGTCTGCAATTTTAGCTTCCGGGATCCCAGAATACTCTAGCAGACTAATTTGAGAAAGTTAACGATGGGCAAGCAGTAGAACAGCTGGCGAAACTGTTCTTTCAGTGCCTAATACAGAGATGGAGACTTCCGCTCATAGATCTGATGGAAACCAAGTTGAATTGCCCTTTCCAACTCCTGGAGTTGTAGTCTGGGTTATGTTGTTCCTCCAATCTCACTGATCCTAGCCAGCCTCAGAGAATTGGCAAGGATCAGGTGGAAGTGATCACTCCATTCTGGCCCAGATGCGACTGAAGAGAAAGGCAATGGGATCACCTTCAGAACTTCCTCTGTCAGCTACCCTTCTATTCCAAGGACTGGTGTAGCATCAAGCTCTGGAATCCCTACCATTGATGACTTGGAGACTGAGCAGAATATCCTGCTAACCATGGACTTCTAGTGATTAGTGAACATTCCTTATTCATGCAAGAAAGCAGTCTACTTTAGCCACGTATTACAGGATCTGATCTGTATTCTGCACATGGGCATCTAATCAAGCTCTTGGATCATTTTCATCCAAAGGTCTGAGCATCCACTCCTTAAGGGTCCAGGTTTTGGATATTTCAGCTCTGACTGGGGTTCGATGGGCATTTGCTCAAGATGTTTCCTCATTTGTTAGTACACCTGTCAAGATCAGACCTCCTCTCTGGGACCCTACACCTCCATGGGATCTTCTTTTGTTCTTTGTCCCTTTTAACCATCTAGAGGTAGCTTCTGTGTCTCATTCTGATGCTGAAGACTATTCCCATGGTGCCAATTAGCTTGGCTAGAAGGATGTCTGATCGTCAATCCTTCTCGTGGCCAGAGCCTTGACTTGTTTTCCAGCAAACCAGAGTGGTTTTTCAGGCCTTATTATTTCTATCCTAAGGTGATTTGTAATTTTCATTTGAACCAGGAAGTTATTCCACCTTCCTTTTATCTGGACCAGGGTCGCCACCTGGCCGGTATTTTACCAGCAGACCGGTAAAAAAATGGCTTGCTGCCAATGTTAAGTCTATGGAGGCATCAGCAAGGCCGGTATTTTTTTGTGGAAAAGGTGGGAACCCTAATCTGGACTCATCAAAATGAGGAAGATCCTATACTTTATTCTCGTGATCCAGTCAGAAGCCTCAAGTCATATATTTAGAGAATGACAGAGTGTAGAGAGCCTGACGTGCTCTATGTTCTTCCTTCAGGATTCTGTAAGGGGCATGTGGCCTCCTCCTCTGCTCTGCTCTGGTAGTTGGTTTAGACAATTTCTAAATCCTACGACTCTCCTGGAGTTGACGACACACAGTAGCAGCACAGGTTTTCTCGAATCTAATCTGCAGAGTAGCAACTTGGTCATATCAGATATTGAAAGATGGATATTCATGCAGCGTCTGAAGCTCAATTCAGGAAGCAGGTCCTGGAAGTCTCTGTCTTAATGAAATGTTTTTAGCTGACATGCCAACAGCACTCAGAATAAGATGCATACTGCTCAAGGGATTGGAACTTCGGAAGCTCACACAGTCTAAACCACCCCCTCCCAACAACTAAAAGGTACTACACACTTGCAAAACACTCGTGAATACTCACATAACATACACTAACACACACACACACTAATACATGTTCACTAATACACACACACAAACTCACACTCAGATAATGTACACTAAAACACTCAATACACACTCACGTACAGTGGCGTTGTTATCATGGTCACGGGTTGCTACTTGTGCTTTTATGTATGGCATCTGGTGGTTTCACGTTTTGCAGTGGAAACCTTTGCACCGGGACCCAATGATTTCTATTTACACCTCTGTTTATTTGCATATTTCTAAGTATGTGTGTGTATATATAATATAATATGTGTGTACATATAATTAGCGTTTTAATGCTCCCCTACGTTTGTCCATGCCTTTTCCTAAATTAGCCAATAGGCAGTATCAGAGGACTTTACCTTGGATTTCTAGATAGATATAGGCAGTGTCAGAGGACTTAACACCTGCAATGCTAGACAGATATAGGCAGTGTCAGTGGATTTAACTCCTGTAATGCTAGAGAGATATAGGCAGTCTGCCACTCACACATACACACATAGGCAGTCTGTCACACACACATACCGGCTGTCACTGATACACATACACACACCCATGTCAGAGTTCTTACCTTAATTAACCACTGCAGGCAGAATGCTGCAGCTTTGAGCTCCGTGTGAAGGAGGGACTGAGACAATCAGGAGAGGCTTCTGTACTCTCAGCCAATCAGGAGAGTTGAGATGTCTCACCTGATTGGCTGAGACCTCCCTCTGTCAGAGCTCTCAATCAGGACTTTGCATTGCCTCTGATTGAGGCTGCCCAGGACCTGGCTATGTCCCAGGCATTCCGGGACACGTGGTCACCCCACCTCTTGCCCCCCTAATATATTACTGGAGAAGCCACTGTCCAGTTGACACAAACTACAAAAAAAAAAAGCAATCCCAGTCGTACACCGATTGAGCCAACTATATGCAGGTAAATGAATGTTATTATGTCTGAGCGTAGAGTTTTTACCTTTTAATGACAAGGTCAGGTGGTTGGTTAACCCAAATTTACAGTGCTCTGGACTGACTTAATTGATACCCCAATATTAATGTGATAGGAGATTGGCATGAGATGCCTTCTCCATCCATCTAATTAATAGGACATAATACTGTCTACTGAGCAAAGTTTCTTAGAAGATTATGTGGCATGTATTAAATAATACTGTTGCATATATGAGAGAACATGTGTTCAATCACTGTTATTCATATTGAATGTGGCAATCATATTGTCAGGATCTACCACGAAGTAGATCCCCCGAATACCCCGTTCTACTTACCTGGAATCCCGCTCCGGTAGCACGCACACTGCTGCCAATGAAAACGGAGGCGCGTCCCCGATGACGTCACGCTCGTCGCGTGCACGTCAGACGCAGGAAGATTTAAAAGGGAGAATCACCTTGCACTCCTTGCTTGGTGATTCTCGTGTTCCTTGCCCAGCGTATTGCTCTATTCAACTTTTTTGATTGATCTTGACCCTGGATTGTATTCTGACCACTCTGCCTGCCTGTGCCCTTGATTCTGGACTGTCCTATTACCACTCTGTCTGCCTGTGCCCCACTGAACTCGGTTTGTACTTCGATCATTCTATATGCTTATATGCTTTAACCATCTACCTGCTGGATTAAAGTTGCTGTTTATGCTTATGTGCTTTAACCATCTACCTGCTGGATTACAGTTGCTGTTTACGCTTATATGCTTTAACCATCTACCTGCTGGATTACAGTTGCTGTTTATGCTTATATGCTTTAACCATCTACCTGCTGGATTACAGTTGCTGTTTACGCTTATGTGACGAAGTGCCCTTCGCCACTTGGTCCTGGAGAGGCTTGCTTGCCAGCCTCCTCCCCGGTGACTATGGCCCTGGGGTGTATGGCCCTTTAAGAATGCTATTTGGGCCTATGGACTTGTATTGGACTGTGTATGGCCCTTTAAGAACATATTTGGGGCATGGTGAAAATGCCCCAAAAAGCTAACTTTTGAACTACTGGGTGGAATTGTCTGATTTTTAGTTATGTTCATATTTAAAGTATGCTGATTCTGAACATGTATGTTTTATGTGAATGTGATGCATATTTTGAAAGTTATTAATATTGTGTAAAACCTGTATATTTTAGCTTGGAGATAACTGAGCTGATACAAAGGTTAACTCAATTATCTCCAAAGCAGAGGGGAGGAATGTACTGTAATTACTAGGATCCAAGTCTTTGTCCTATTCACTGTGCTTTCCCCAAGTTAAGATTGGATCCTATCCTTTAATCCCTGTCATTATGTCACCTTTCCCATTGTCTTTATGTAAGTCATTTAGTTTCCTGTATGTATCTGAACTGGGCACCTTTGTATCCTGAAAGGTGTGAGGCAGGATTTCCCTTTGTATGTCCTTAGGTTAAACTTTAATCCTGTTATAGTTCCTTTGTCCAATCTGGTTTGTCAAGATGTTCAACTGTATGTATTCTCTGTTTCTGAATCAATAAACAGTTCTGGTCAGTTCTATTTCACCCTTCAAATGTAGCCTTGTCTCGTTCTTGAAAGGAAACCTGCCCAGCATAATCACTAGCTTTTTTAAGTGCTTGTTCTTCCCCACACGGTCCTGGAGGACAGAAGCTGATCCAGGGTGGACAGAAGACTGCGAGACTCCAGTTAAACTACGGTGGTTGTGGAGTCTGCGGTGGTTGTGGTGTCCGGTGCAGTGCTGGTGGTCCTCGGCACAAGCTAGGAAGCGTCCATCAACGGAAGGTACTCGGTCGGAGTACGGGGAGTTCCGTGACAGCTTATATGCTTTAACCATCTACCTGCTGGATTACAGTACTGTTTGTGCTTATATGTTTTAACCATCTACCTGCTGGATTACAATTGCTGTGTTATGCTTATTTGCATTAACCCTCTCCCTGCTGGATTATAGCCATTACCCGTGGCATCAAGATTATCACCTTCCTGCTGGATTACAAACTTTTATCTGTTCCTATGTTACTCTATATTACAAACTAGGTTCGTACCCACAGTGTATTGATCTTTATTATATTGATTGTGTCTGCATCTAGGTCTCTATCAAGTTCCCTAACAGTTGTCACACATATGTGAAAAATAAGAAATATAAAATGAGATGATAGCATTGTTTTTATTTTCACATTTGATTGGCACATTCAGTATGTGATTAAACATTTTCTCCATTAGTATTCACTCCGGGTTTCTACTTTTATTTTATTTTTAAAAAAATAATTCATAATAAAGTTTTGGTATTTTAATTTATATTTCTAGAATACATTTGTAAAGGGGAGGAGTTAGTAATATAGCCACGCCCAACATGGGGGCCCCAAAAAAACATCCTGCACCCAGGTGCCTGTGACCCTAGGATCGGCCCTGATCACTGTTAAAAATAAAAAATCTTCCCCACTGAGCTTTCCCCCATCTGGGACATAGTCCCAGAATTGGAGGTTTATGCTTGTGCGGGGGTGAGGAGGAGAGGCGTGCTGCTAGCACCTCCTCCTGGAGGTGCGGCCCACAAGAAAGTGACTGCGGTGACCGCACCTCCTGGCCATACTGACAGCGTGACGCGTTCAAGCTCCAACCCCGTCGCTCTGTGAGTCAGGCTGTGCGCCGGATGTGACATCCAGCAGAAGAAACGGTGTCCCATCGGAAACGTCCTCTTCCCTGCAAACATAGGTAATTTAGCAGGGAGGGGGACCAATGCTATAAGGTGTTTTTTTTGTTGAAAAAAATTAAGAAATGTGTGTTAGTGTCTGCGTGTGTGTAAGTGTGTGTGTCAGGGTGTTTGCATAAGTGTATGAGGGTGTGTGTGTCAGGGTGTGTGTGTCAGGGTGTTTGCATAAGTGTATGAGGGTGTGTGTCAGGATGTGTGTGTGTCAGGGTGTTTGCATAAGTGTATGATGGTGTGTATCAGGATGTGTGTGTGTAAGTGTGTGAGAGATAGATGCTGTGTGAGATAGAGAGAGACGCTGTGTGAGATAGAGAGAGAGATGCTGTGTGAGATAGAGAGAGAGAAAGAGAGTGTGAGAGAAAGAGAGAGACGGAGTGTGTGAGAGAGATGGAGAGTGTGAGAGAAAGAGAGAGACGGAGTGTGTGAGAGAGATGGAGTGTGTGAGAGAAAGAGAGAGACAGAGTGTGTGTGAGCGAGAGAGAGATAGAGTGTGTGAGTGATAGAGAGACGAAGTGTGTGTGAGAGAGAGTGACAGACGGAGTGTGTGAGAGAGATACGGTGTGTGAGAGAGAGTGACGGTGTGTGTAAAAGAGAGAGAGACGGTGCATGAGAAAGAGAGAGAGACGGTGTGTGATAAAGAGAGAGAGACGGTGTGTGAGAAAGAGAGAGACAGTGTGTGTGTGAGAAAGAGAGAGAGACGGTGTGCGTTAGAAAGAGAGAGAGAAATGGAGTGCGTGAGAAAGAGAGACGGGGTGAGACTGTGGAGTGTGTGAGAGAAAGAGAGAGATGGAGTGTGTGTGAGCGAGAGAGAGAGACAGAGTGTGTGTGAGCGAGAGAGAGACAGAGTGTGTGAGAGAGAGAGAGAGAGAGAGAGATATGAAGTGTGTGTGAGAGAGAAAGAGAGACACGGAGTGTGTGAGAGAGATACGGTGTGTGAGAGAGAGTGACATGTGTGAAAGAGAGAGAGACGGTGTGTGAGAAAGAGAAAGAGGCGGTGCGTGAGAAAGAGAGAGAGACGGTGTGTGAGAAAGAGAGAGAGACTGTGTGTGAGAAAGAGAGAGATAGTGTGTGTGTGAGAAAGAGAGAGAGACGGTGTGCGTTAGAAAGAGAGAGAGAGATGGGGTGCGTGAGAAAGAGAGACCGGGTGAGACTGTGTGCGACTGAGCTCATCTGGGCTCTAGCCCCCGATCATTTGTTGACCTAGCAACGCCCCTGGGCCTATTTGTATCATGTGTGAGTTTGTTTCCTGTCCTATCAGCTATCCATATGTAATAATGCCATGGATCTTAGCCAGGAAAAGAAAATTACAGTAAGCATGAAAACAATTTTCCCCTTTTTTTCATTATATTGACTTCTGACTTGTTAATGACTTGCACAGATGGTAAGGGTATTTTTATAGTGTAAGGAGGTGGTATTAACATATTTTAATACGTGTTACAGGTGTCTTATCTATATGGAAAGAATAACCTTAATATACTATCTACATAGTACGGAAAGTAACATTTCTGTTTTTAATCAAATATGATATCAGGGCATATATGTAACAATTTCTGTATCAAAAAAATGCTGGAAAATATTTTTATTTTACTGTGGTGACTCAATTCTCCAAATTTCAGAAATAGCTTTCCAAAAATACTATACTTTAACCCCTTAGCGACAGATGACGTGCCAGGCACGTCACGGCAAATCGAGGACTTGCCGACAGATGACCTGCCTAGCATGTTATGCACTAAATAGAGTAAAGAAAGCGACCATTCTATCAGTGTTGCTACAATGCGGCTATGTAGAGGCATTGTGCAACACTAAAAAAAAGTGCAGGGGCTAGCTACAATCACTCCCCGGAGTAATAGTAGCAGCCATTTAAAAATGGTGGCACCACCTGCACACATGTGCTTAGGAAGCGTTCGCTCCCTAAGCATCTCCGGTGTTGCTAAAGTGCCTCGCTAGCAAGGCACTTATCAACACCTTCAGCTTCCCCAAGAACCGATGGTGGTCGCTCTCCTGAGCGACCCCATCGGCTCGGTAGAAGGGAACGCTGCCTATACAGGCAGCGCTTCCCTTCTACTGGCAGGAGCATCAGAAGTGAATGTATTTCACTTCCGTTGCTCTAGGGGGCGCCAATCGATGCCTGCACATTAGATCAGTGTGATCTGTGTGCAGGCATGTATGATAAGTGCTCTGATGAGCACTTATCATACAGTCAAAGGCAATATTTGTAAATATTGCCTTTGACAAGTATTGATCTACCTCCCTCTCCTTACTAGTTTTAGTAAGGGAGAGAGACAGATCAGATAATGTAAAAAATAAAATAAAATAATGAAATTAAATATTTAATAACATTTTAGAAACCAAGGGCTTTTATAAAAGCCATTTCAAGTGTTTAACCCCTTCCCTGCCATTGATCGCTGTGTGCACAGCAGCACGTTTTTTGCTATCTGTGCATTTTTTAGGGGATTTTTTTTTACTGTAATTCATTATTGTGATTTTTGTTGCTATCGGCATTATTTTTTTGTCACACTCGCTATGGGTTAATTTTACCCACTAGGGGATTACGTGTATTCCTTTTGAAGCTGTCTGAACGCATGTATAGCGATCAGTAACAGCTGGTCAGTGGTAAAGATGGTTTGGTGATTGCTCAAATGAGCATCACTATTCTCCTGGTCAGATCACTATTGGTAAATATTGTTCTGACCCATATGGATCTGCCTTCCTCTCCTCACTTGAGTTTTAAAGGAGAGAGACAGATCTGTATAATATGTTTTTAATTGTAATAAATTAAATAAAATGTTACAAAATTGTGAGACCCAAGGGCTTTTATAAAAGACATACCCTTTGTATTAACCCCTTCCCTGCCACTGATCACTGCACAGCAGAACATTTTTTCTTGTCTGTGCATTTTTAGGGGTTAATTTTTTTGTACAGTACTACAAAGACTCTTATAAGAGCTATTAACCCCTTCCTTGCCCTACATGTCAAAATTGCAAGTTGGAAAATCAAAAATTACACATCTCAAATGTGGCCTTTTAACCCCCAAACAAGCTGACAAACGTATGCAAGGGTGGTATCCCTGTACTCAGGAGAAGTTGGTGAATAACAATATTGGGGTGTTTTTTTGGCAGTGACATGTACCAAAATCTGTGAATTCATGTCTGAAGTACAATGTTTGTGGAAAAAAAAAAAAAAAAAAATTACTACCACAAACTTTGACAAAGGCTGGTGGAAGAATTAGTGCATGGAAAGTGTTAAAATACCACCTTTTGAAATAGCCTATGGTGTCTACTTTTAGAAAATATATGGGTTGATGGGGTAAAATACACTGGCTGGCTTCAAATATGTCCCAAATGGGACATGGATGCAGGCTGTCTGCATGTCAAAATTTCTAGTTGGAAAACCAAAAACGGCACCTCCCAAATGTGGCATTTTAGCCCCCAAACAACCCAACAAACCTATGCATGAGTATCCCTGTACTCAGGAGACATTGTAGAATCTATTTAGCATGTTTTTTTTGTTCGCTTTTGTCGATGAGGAGAAGATGTTTCAAATAAAAGTCAGGAAATATGTTTTTGTTTGCTTTTTTACCATATTTTATTTATTTTTTATATAATATTATAGGATATGATCAAAATGATGGCATCCAAAGAAAGCCCTTCTTGTCCCGATAAAAACAATATATAATTTGTGTGGGTACAGTAAATGACAACGAAGAAAATTACAGCTAAACACAAACAGCACAGAAATGTTAAAATAGCCATTGTCCAGAATGCACAAAAATGCTTCAAAGGCTCTGTCCTTAAGGGGTTAAACATCGAAGATTTCCCAGTGTGAAAGCTACCTATGTGTCAGCCAGATTTCAGCCCAATCTCAGTCATATTGCATAATCAAAAGTTCGAATTTTGCAAACTTCAGCTATTTTCTCTGGTCTGTCCCCACTAAATGAACCCCAGAGTGATTGGTCACACAAATAGTGTGACCTTATTGCTCTATGCTTTTAATGGAATACAACATGCATACAGACTTGCCAAACAGAAACATGAAAAGTGAGTCATGCTGCCTTATTTGTTAAACAAAACTTGTAGTCAGACCAAATATTTGCAAGAGCTAAGTTTAGAGTGGCTTACTTTGTTTAAATTTAATTATTTATTTGAAATGCAATCTATATGTTTACTGTCTTCCCACAGATTTTCATGAAATATTGCAGGAATAGGGAATATATGTAGTTTTATTAGAGGTTTGTCTCCCCTTTAGCAAGTCAGCCAAAACAGAGTAACATGGCGTTTTAAAGAGGCAGTGTCCGAATAAATATTTTTAGATAAGTTCATGTAAAGTAAAAAAAAAAAACGTCTCTGAGTGATCCGTTTTTTTCCTCATAATTATCCCCATCTCTCCTAATTAGAGGTCACAGAATTTAGAGGCCTGTGTAAAATTATTTTCAGTGTAAGACTACAGAAAGCTGTAATACTAGCTGGAAATGCTCCTTGAATTACAATAACAAATGGTATTCCCTTTCTTTTGCATTGTACGGAAAAGGGGAACGTTATTTTTTTATTGATATGGCCTTTAGCTAAAGCTGATATAAACAAAGAAAAAATGTTCAAAACCCGCATGTTTTGAAGGCGCTGGTAGGCTAATGCACTTCATTAAATTGGAGAATGTCCACTCCTCCTATTAAATAACAATTCCAACACATTCACTTACATTGATTTTTCTTCAAATAGACTCGGCTACGTTTACATATGCACTGCGTTATGTTTTCTTTTCATACCATTCCAATTTATTGTATCCAGTTGTCTTTCAGCCATGTCTGTCATAGTTGCATCTGAGAAATTAAATCTCCCCCCCCCCCCCAAAGAAAATCATGAACATCCGCTAAAGACAATTATGTCACGGCCTGCTGAGCTAAATCAATAGTGACAGCATGAACGGAGAAATAGAAATCAAATATTTATAATTCTATAATCTGATGAAGAATGAAGTATCAAACAAACAATATGGTTAGGAAGAAATAGTAATATATAAATTAACATTTGTATCTATCATCTCGAATAAACCATTCCAATGTTGGCAATTAAAATTCAATATTATGTTATATACATAGAATCTCACACATTTTAGTTGTTAATTAAAGTGGGGTTAAAATGGTTTTACATTTTCAGCAAAATATTTGTGGTCAATATTATTATGCTTCAGTGTGTAATCAATACAACTAATTCATAATTGTTGCAGTTATCCAATCTTGCATTCTCTTTTGGCCATGTGCCTGTTCATTTAGAATGACAATAGTCTAATGTGGTTTTCAAACATGCCTCTAATATCTTCTTCAGTCTACTGGCTCATTAAATTCAACCATTATCTATAACATTTTATGTCATAATATAGTATAGTAATCTACATAGAACAAAGAACGATGCAGCAGTTATAGTGTGTTAGCTTTTGCTATTCGTAAAAGGCTCAGACATCTGTAATAGTTGCAAGTGTCATTTTTGTGATTTTTTTTTTAAATTCTGTGAAAAAAACACTGCCATTTTTATGACACAATGGGGGTCATGTATAAAAACTTCTGCACTGCAAAGTAAATGAAACTGCAGTATTAGATCTGGTGGAATACCAATCTATAAAAATAACACATATAGTGAAATAAATTTAAAAAAAAGGCACTATGTGTATTTTAATAGAAACAATAAAAGTAAAAGTCCACAGTGCCAAAGGAACGGTGTTACAATCCCATGAGGTGCTTCAGCTTTGATATCACTATGCTCTTTAGATATTTTTATATACATTCTTACATGTATTTTATAAACCTTTTTTTACACATTTTGAGATTTGTCTTTTTTACTCTGTTTCCTTTACAGCTGTTTTATCTCTGCAATTGTTAAACCATGCATTTGTTCACTGCACATAAACTCCTAAAGTGTTAATCTTTTTAAGGGTTTTCCATTAAATTACCTTATTTTTATAAGAGTGTATGTGCTATTATTAATAATTTTTGCATCCATTATGCAGTACTGTTTTATAAATGCACTAATATACATTTTTTGAGGCATTGTTTTATTCATTTTACTTAATCTAATCATGTCTTCACCCATTATTACATGATTATTTATAATTTCACCACCTGTATAGACTTTCCAAACCATGATAACGTCGAAACACATTAGTTTTGTGCTCTTTGTTTCTTTTCGGACTCCGTAGTACTCTGATGTTGGTGCCTGCCTTGAGAACTGATTGTGCTGAGAGTGATTTATGTCAAAATTGAAGTGCCTCGTCAGAATGTAACATTACTTCTATCAGCATTGTAGACTTTTACTTTTTATTGTTTTATTGCAGGTCTGTTTTTATCAGTTGTCGTTTAAAATGTAATTCCCTGATCCTGAAGCCTCCATTTTATACTTGCTTCCACTGTAGGGAGTTTATGTGTTTTTCCACAAAACTCATTGGAGCACCACTTTTATTATCTCACTAGTGCCCGTTTTATTTTATTTTATTACACTATTGCGAGCATATATAAACACGGGGCATAAATAGATTGCGCCAAGTACTGGTGCACTCGTGTGTGAGTCAATGTATAAAAAAGACTCAGGAGTCTGCGTTATCTATACCGAATGCATATATTTAGGTTGTGTTGGTGCTCATTGTGCCAGCACAGCCTTTGTATAAAAAATCAAGTGCTGAAAAGTGACTGATTTGTGTCAGGGTACCTCGGTCAAACTGTGTTTCCCCTTCCCACACTGCAAAGTGTCAGGAGTTATAGAAAATGTTGATTGCGCTTTTTTATAAAACTACCGACAATTTGCAGGGAGAAGAGGGGTCATTGGGCAAGTCTGGGGGGTAGGGGCAGCATTGGCTAAGTCTGGTGGGCAAATGGCTGTGGGAGGCAGATGGGCAAATAAAAGGAAATAAAAACAAGAAATGCATTTTTATATCATATTTTTTATTAAATATTAAAAAACAATTTACACGTGAATATATACAAGTTAAACTTTTTCCCCCCCTATAGAGTAGTCTTATATTCAGGCATTTAGTTTTTTTCCTAAAGGAAAGTTTGGGGGTCGTCTTATAATCTAGGTCGTCTAATATTTGAGCAAATACGGTATATAGTTTTTGTGATTGTGTCAGATTTAATGCACAAAATGTTTTCATTATGTTGCTTGCACATAGAGGAAGTGGGTTGCAGTTTATTGTCAAGAGATTAGAAGGGGGTTCAATTACATCTTAATTAACACCAAAAATGTATGAAGAAAATGGCATAAAGAGGAGAACATAGGAGAAATAGGCGAGAGAATGGCACAACTTGAAAACAAAATTGAGGAGATGACAGAAGTGCAAAACAACCTGACAGATGCATACACAGATGTTGAACAGAAGTGTGCAAACCTGGAAGCAAAAGTGGAGGACCCACAGGGATTTATTCCATAGCATGGAGCCTACATTATCTCCTTTGGAACTGTTTTGGCGCGAAACGCGTAGGCTTGTTTCTTTTCTCACCGGGTAGGAGCACTGCATTGCCTAAGCTGCTTCATGTTTTAGTAAATAACGTTTTGCAGCATATCCCGTGTCTGGTCATTTTTGTTTCTTTGGAGCCTCTGCTAACTCACCTTTAAACTCCATTTTCTTCTCCTCCTGTTGTTCGCCTGACGGAAGCGCCGGGACAGCATCAAGGCACCTTAGAAACACTTGGGACTTCCTCCGTTTCTTAAGTCACAGGGACCGGACTTTGCTTTCGTTTTAACTACACCGTTTTTAAATACACCACTTAGGCACTATTATGCAGGTGTCTAGATCAGAGTCAATGCTTTCTTAGAATTTTACCAAGATCTATCCCGATGGACAATAGATAGAAGGAGAGATTTTAAGGAGGTAACAAAGGTCCTCTGAGTGGCACAATATTCCCCACAAAACTTATAATTGTGAGGAATGCATTCACAAAAATAGTGACCTAGGTAGTAGGTCGTCGTCCCCCGGTCCCCTCACCCAGCGGGTGAGGACCCTAAAAAGAATGAGGGGGGGGACCTAGTGTCCCCCCCCAGTCCCCACCCATGAGCGGTCGGTGGGGACCACAAATAAAGTGACTAGGGGTGCCCAGCCCCTAGTCACTTACGCCCCTGAATAAAAAAAATTCCTACCTACCCCCCCTCAACTAAATAATAGTGAGGGGGTGGGCAATAAGCTAACCTGTAAAAAAAAAAAAAAAAAACAATTTTATACTTACCATTTGAGGTCTTCTTTCTTCATTCTTCTTTTTTCTTTCTTCAGCTCCAAAAAAGGCCAAATAAAAAACCATAATACGCGCCGCAAAAAAAAAAACTGAGCGCCAAAAAAAAATCCATGGGTGGAAAAAAAAATCCAAAATCCAAATCAAAACTTTGCCCATGAAGGGCCCCATGCAGACTGAGCTCTGCAGGGCGGGGGAAGGCTTATAAAGCCTTCTCCTACCCTGCAATTAAGCTCAGAGCACTCTGATTGGTTGGATTTCAATCCAACCAATAAGAGTGCTCTGTGTCATTTTACACAGCGTGGGAAAGTTCTTTTGAATTTTCCCACTCTGTTCAAAATGGCTAGCACTCTGTTCAAAAAAACTTTCCCACGCTGTGTAAAATGACACAGAGCACTCTGATTGGTTGGATTTCAATCCAATCAATCAGGGTGCTCTGAGCTTAATTGCAGGGCGGGGGAAGGCTTTATAGGAATTTTTTATTTTATTGGGGGGGGGGGTAAGTGACTAGGGGCTGGGCACCCCTAGTCACTTTATTTGTGGTCCCCACCCGCCGCTCATTCTTTTTGGGTCCCCACCCGCCGGCCATGGGGGGGGGACACTAGGTCCCCCCTTAATTATTATTAGGGTCCCCACCCGCTGCTCATGGGTGGGGCCCGGGGGGGGACACTAGGTCCCCCCCTTATTATTATTTTTAGGGCCCCTGGCAATGGGTTAGAACCAGGGGAACAAGTGCCCTGCAAGCAAATGTGGATAGGGAAATAACTTATTTCACTATCCACATTTGCTTGCAGGGCACTTGTCCTACTCTTACCCACATTTTACTTCCTTTTGCAGCCCTCTAGCCCTTACTTTTTTAGTGGCATTTTAGTGGCCAAAATTTCGTGTCCCCATTGACTTCAATGGGGTTCAGGTTCGGGGTCAAGTTCGGGGTCAAGTTCGAGCACGGACCCGGACATTTTTTCGAAGTTCGGTCGAACCTGCCGAACCCGAACATCCAGGTGTCCGCTCAACTCTACTCCCGTTTCAAATTGTGGTCATAAAGAAGAAAGTGCTGTTTTCATATCCTCTTTCTTTGATCTTTTGACTAATAATCTCCAAGCAGATTTAATAGGAAGCATAAAATATCATACATTAAAAAACATGAATGTGATCCAGAAGAAAATCTTGCAGGCAATGGAAGGTTCTCAGACCCCAAGAAAGCAGTGCTTTTAAACATACTAACCCTAAGGTATTTATGACATATATATTAAGCATATATGAAGGGCCAGGGTAGACCATGGTACCTCTTATGGGCTCACCCCTAATATGTCTGATAAACTTTCACTTACTTTCCCAATAGACTTCTGGACAGGACAAGTCATTGACTATATTTATTATACTTACCTATGACTAGAATGTTTTTTTTTTACTCTGTTAATTTTTGTTACCTCTGGTTATCCCCATGTTCCATTACTCTCCTTACCCCCTACCTATGGCAAGATACTATAAAAGTAATGAAATAATTAGCTAATCTAAGATAAATGATTAACAATTAAAATATCCCAGGTAGCTTGGACTACTTTCATCCCAAGATACCCCAAAGAGATCCTTAAATCAAAAAAGTATGGGACTACATTTTTGTCATATAAAGATAAAAGCTTAAATTATTATTGAGTCAAATCTTCACTTGTGCATATTGTATGTTTGCAAGAGACTCACTCTAAGACCGGGACCAAATCTAGCATCAACAAATCAATCTTCCAAAAACAATTTCATGCATCTACTCCTCACAAAAAAGTGGGTGGATCAATTATAATCCACAGAAACATGAGTTTCTCTAAGCAAAGAAAATTTACCCAAAAGGACAATATATAACTACTGGCACAGGTACAAAAAAATTTCACTAGGTTTATCTGGAAGCAGAAACCTCCTATAATTTCAATCAAATCTTACATTATAAGCAATCACGTGGGGCTTGGCCACCCCATGCATAGTTAACTCAGCTGCCGAATTTGACATAGTCTCCAAGTCAAAGTCGACCTCCTCGAGCTATTAACACATTTTAGTGAATAGACCCCAAAAGAGCACGCAATACGTGCTTCAGCACAAGCTATGCTAGGATCATGAGAATCGTTTGAGAAAAAACCTGGTCTTAGACATTTTCTATGGAGAAATTCTGTAATTCAATTACTGCATATCTACAATCCAGAGCTTAAATAAAACACCATGGGGTCACTCACATAGATGATCTATATGCCCGTAACCTCCTTAAAACTCTCCCCCAACTCCATGACCAATGTAACATCCCCACAGGTGAATTCCTAACACACTACAGCATTCACAACATTCAGGCGATAAGACTCATAAGTAAACTATGGGAATTAGGCAGCAAATAAATCCATCTCAATCAGCTATAACTTACTCAATGATATGAACACTTCAAACACCCTGACACTTCCCAACACTATGGGAAAGAGAAATGCGCAAGCACTTATTAGTTAGTAAGCAATAGCAATATGAAACTTTAGTACCTAAAGGATTCACCAAATACCTAAATAATCTAGAAATCAATAAAATTATTCTGTATAAATGGAATCTAGTGCCAACTAGACTTGCTTGAGTATACCAGACCTACTCAGACAAATGTTAGCATTTTTTCAAAGGAAAGGCTAGCAATACCCATATCTGGTGGCAGTGTCTGATATAATCAAGCAATATTGCAAACAAATTCTCACTCTGATCAATGTCTTGCTAACAACTCTGGCACCATCAATTGACTTCACTCTTAATAATTTTTAACCATCCCTAACACTCTACCCATACCCAGAAAAACCTAATCAAGAATATTCTGATCACAGCCCATTCAGCTATAGCAAGAGCCTGAAAAAAAACCAAAACCCCCTGAACTACAAAATGTAATATGCACAATAAATTCCAATAGTGATTATGAATACATGTCTGCTGTACTAGATGGATCACTTGATAAATGGTCAGCCACTTGGATACAATGAAAAGCACAACAACCAGCCTGGAACCCACTTTCCTCTCATGTCCTAAAAGGACAATAAACAATATATATATATATATATATATATATATATATATATATATATATATATATATATATATATACAAATATATACTATATCATTGTATTCTGTACTATACATTTAACAATGCAAATTCTGTTTAACTGTGGCAGAAAATAATAAAAACCACCAAATCTAAAAAAAATTTTTATTAGGTAAGCATTTAGTGGGATAGTCCCAATCTGGCATCACTATTCCATGTTCCCAATATTGTGTTCTCTAGTATGCAAGACACTTTGACTGACACTCTCCCTTTCATGCCCCTTGTTGCCCCACCATTTCTGGAGGAAATGCAGGGATGTATGGTGTTGGGTAAGCTTAAGTGTGCCTTAGCCAAATCAAGCAACCAAATCTTTTAATTATTTATATTTATACAATAATTGCCATCATTGTAATGGACAAAAGCAAAGTTTTTTTTTTTTTTTAGGTTTCATAGAAACATAGAAACATAGAATGTGTCGGCAGATAAGAACCATTCGGTCCATCTAGTCTTCCCAATTTTTTTTGAGTACTTTTATTAGTCCCCCGTTCCCGGTCTTATAGCTAGGATAGGCTTGTGTCTATCCCACGCATGCTTAAAATCCTTGACTGTGTTTACCTCTACCACTTCTGCTGGCAGGCTATTCCATACATCCACTACCCTCTCAGTAAAGTAATACTTCCTGATATTACTTTTAAATCGTTGCCTCTATAATTTAAGACTATGTCCTCTAGTTGTGGTAGTTTTTCTTCTTTTAAATATACTCTCTTCCTTTACTGTGTTGATTCCCTTTATGTATTTAAATGTTTCTATCATATCCCCCCTGTTACGTCTTTCCTCCAAGCTATATATGTTAAGATGCTTTAACCTTTCCTGGTAAGTTTTATCCTTCAACCCATGAACCAGTTTACTAGCCCTTTTCTGAACTTTCTCCAAAGTATCAATATCTTTCTGGAGATACGGTCTCCAGTACTGCGTACAATACTCCAAGTGAGGTCTCACCAGTGCTCTGCACAATGGCATGAGCACTTCCCTCTTCCTACTGCTAATACCTCTCCCTATGCAACCAAGCATTCTGCTAGCATTTCCTGCTGCTCTATTGCATTGCCTACCTTCCTTCAAGTCCTCTGAAATTATTGCTCCTAAATCCCTTTCCTCAGATGTTGAGGTTAGGACTGTACCAAATAGTCTATATTCTGCTTTTGGGTTTTTACGCCCAAGGTGCATAATCTTGCACTTGTCCACATTAAATGTCAGTTGCCACTGCTCTGACCATTTTTCTAGTTTAGCTAAATCATTTGCCATTTGGCTTATCCCTCCATGAATATCAACCCTGCTGGAAATCTTTGTATCATCAGCAAAAAGACATACTTTGCCAACAAGATCTTCTGCAATATCGCTAATAAAAACATTAAAGAGAATGGGTCCAAGTACAGATCCCTGAGGTACCCCACTAGTAACAAGACCTTGCATCGAATATACCCCATTGACTACAACCCTCTGTTGCCTGTCACTCAGCCATTGTCTAATCCATTCAACAATATTGAAATCCAAATTCAAAGATTTCAGTTTATTAATAAGCCTTCTATGTGCGACAGTGTCAAAAGCCTTACTGAAATCTAGGTAAGCAATGTCTACTGCACCACCCTGATCTATTATTTTAGTCACCCAATCAAAAAAATCAATAAGATTAGTTTGGCATGATCTCCCTGAAGTTTGGCATGATCTCCCTGAAGTCTCTGATCTTGAAATCCAAGCGACTTTAGATGTTCAACAATCCTATTCTTTAACAAGGTTTCCATTATTTTCCCCACTACGGAAGTAAGACTTACTGGTCTATAGTTGCCCGCCTCCTCCCTACTACCTTTCTTGTGAATGGGCACAACATTAGCTAATTTCCAATCTTCTGGAACTACTCCCGTTAACAATGATTGGTTAAATAAATCTGTTAACGGTTTTGCTAGTACACCACTAAGTTCTTTTAATAACTTTGGATGTATCCCATCAGGTCCCATGGACTTATTTGTCTTTACTTTAGACAGCTGAAGTAAAACCTCTTCCTCTGTAAACTTACATGCATCAAAAGACTCATTAGTCTTTTTCCCTAAATGAGGTCCCTTACCCTCATTTTCATTTGTAAAAACTGAACAAAAATATTCATTAAGGCAGTCTGCTAAGCCTTACCTATGTCTCCTTTAAAAGGAAGCTATTTTTAATACTTACTTATTTTAATTTTTAACTTAATTTTTTGTTGGGGATCCATGGTTCTCTTTTGTTTCCCACTTTGTCTTTTTGTGACTGAACCTCCTCTTAGATTCACCTTGTGTAGTGTTGCTGGCCTCTCCTTTTATGTTCATGCACTTTTTATTTTATGGGATCTTCCCTAATTGGCTTGTCAGTACACTTTTGTCTAGGTGTCTTGAGACACATGAGCACTTGGGCACTCCACTATGTCGTATTTGGGTGGTGGAATTTCCACTTAGACTTAATTCACCGGGGAACACTTGCATTTTTCAACACACGGGGGCCTTTTGAAGTAGCTACCACGGGAGATGTGTTAAAACCTTTAGTGATTGGCTGTCTATCATTGTTGTTTAACCACTCTTTGGTTGGGAGTGGAGTTCACTGAGTAAGTGCAGTGACCGGTATTCTACTAGCCAAAGATCACCCAGTCATGGAGTGACTGAGATAATCATTGGTTTCTCTTTGTGGGATTGTTTCATTCCGGTTTGTTTAAACGCGAATACGCGTCTCTTTAATCAGACGCTTCTAGAGCGTCGCCTAGCAACACGTCATTTCACGTGACACGCATGGTGGAACGCAAGCTTACTCTCCTCTTACCGGAAATCGCCATTCTATCATCACACTCTGGTGTGAGGAGCGGGTTTCTCTAGCTGCTGCTGGTAAGTGTTTGATTGTATGTGTATATATGCATGTTTATTTTTCATTGTTAGTGATGCTTGACAAAGGGCTTGGCAGCCTGAAACGTCGCTAATTGCTATGTGAATTAAACCCTATATGACTTTCTTCAGAAGTCCTGTGAGTGCATTTTCTACATTATTTGGATCTTGTATATATATATATATAAATGACACACACAGTATATAAATATATACATAACTTTCTTTGATTGAAAAATGAACGCTGCCCATGTTGACATACATTTTTGGTGAAGTGGCCCACATATACAGTCAGTCACAGACAGACACACACATAGTCAGCCAAGACCATACACACAGATAGACAAACACATGCAGTTAGTGCCATACACACAGAGAGACACACACATATACAGTCAGTAACATACAGACAGACACACACATACAGTCAGTAACATACAGACACACACACATACAATTAGTAACATACACACACACACACACACACATACAGTCAGTAACATACACACACACACATACAGTCAGTAACATACACACACACATACAGTCAGTAGCATACAGACACACACATACAGCCAGTCACAGACAGAGACACACATACATAGTCAGTCACAGACAGACAGTCACATACACACACACACATATTCAATCACACACCTACAGTCGGTCAGTCACACACACAATTACACACAAGCCAGAAGTTTTCTTGTTGTTTAAGATAAATAAATAAAAACGTACATCTATCAATATGTCCCCCATCTTGCTGCCCTACCTCATTCCAGTCTGGTCTGTGCCTCTCACACAGGCACAGACCATCTTTGTTTCTAGTCATGCTGAGCACACCCGGCAATCGGACACTATAGTGTGGTGCGCATGGGGACATACCAGGAAGTAGGTGCACACACTTCCCCCTCGTGCTCCACTGGATAATACAAAAACAAAAAATTATCCCAGCAGCGAGCCCTCCATGTGGGGACAATAATACCCGGGTGCCAGGTCTAATTTTATGGTGCCCGGGATTTGTTGCTCCCTGATATATACCCAAATATACTTACTGTTAATTGGCATCAGATATATTCATCTGTATGCCCGCCAAAGCATTTACTCCACTTCTATCAAATCTGCCCCGGGCTCCAGCCCCAGGTCCTAGCAACGCCCCTGCTGGGCAGCCATCATTAGTGGGTTGATAAGAGATAAAAGCAAAAGCCCCACTGTGCTGGTTTTGCAGAGGTATTATTGATTATACTTTCCTTTTTCTAATGCCAAATAAGTGGAAAGTTACCTTTGATAGTATGAAAAATAACTGTAGGTTTCGTTTCACAAGCTGGCAGTAGGTTTTCAAGAATTGTATATCCTACTGTGATATATGTTCTTTTATGGAGGTTCAGTGATGTTTGCTTGTTAATGCAGCACAGAACAAGGTGTTGGTTATTTTGTTATAAAGGAAATAAATGCTAGATTATGGATGGAAATGGATGCTGGTGGAAACTTGACATTACATTTTACTTCCCGGTGATAATATTCTGCTCAATAGTGTTGTTGTTCCTTTAGGGCAATGTTATTTTAAAACGTTATGAAATATTGTGAGAAAATTACAAAATCTAATTTGTTGTCTAGTTTAAATAATCATTTTCAGAACATGTCAATACAAGGATGTCATCTGTAATATGTCATAAAACAAGTACTTTTTATTTATATATTTTCTTTTTTAACCTTCTAGCAACAGACCGACGTTAATGGGAAAAATGAATTAATTGGAAAGCCATAAATCTGAGAATACATTATAAATGCTAAGCTAAATCCCTTGGCTTGGTGAACTCTGTGAATGTACCCTTAGGAGTTCTTCAAGCAATGTCATTTTCTGTCAATGTAATCTATTTTAAATAAACAAGGTTCATATGTAAATGTCTTTCTGTTGTCCCTCATGATCTATCTTTCACATTTATCTTTTGTAACCCATACACGACCTATTGTATTAAAAGCATCCAGTTTTTTGGCATCTGTACATGGTGTAATGCAGAGATTCTGAAGCAGGGGAAAGCAACCTGCAGCCCTCCAGATGTTGCAGGATTATATGTCCCATACTCTTCTGCAAGCTTCTTAGCTGAAAGCCTTTTAGGTCTGTTAAAGGAACTCTGTCACCTACATATAATTTATACTAATAATGTAGACAATAATCAATGATATATGCTTTGTGTTAGCAAAATGTAAGGCAAATGCATATATTAAGAGAAAAAACGTTTTTAAAATGTGTTAATCTTGGTGTAACAGGTGTGACATCACCTGTTGCTTAATATGTAAACTAACACATTTTCAATCAGAAATGTGTAATTTGCATATCAAGCCATAAGGTGGTGTCATATGCAGGAGCTGGAGCCATAGGGCAGCCCCAGGCCCTGGGGGGTATTATTTATTTTCAATTGGGGTCTGGCAGCCTCTGGAGCCCAGGGAAAGGATGTTTTTTTGGTATGGAGGCCAGGGCTTCTTACTTCTATTTAATGGGGGCTGGGAGCCATTTGGGCAGCACCCAGCCCTGGATAATGTTGGAGGGTGTCAGGTCTACTAACCCTGGCCACCTAGTGTATTTTTTAAGGGGACTGGGAGCATTTGCCCAGCTCCCAGAGCCATTTTTTTTGTGTAATGGGGGATGGGAGCCATTTTGGTGGCACACTACTGTGGGGGGAACCCATCACAGTGGTGTGGGGGGGGGGGGGTATTTATTAATGCACCAGGGACCCATTTATTGTTGTTGGGTTGAGAGTCATATGGCAGGCCCCCAGCCTGGGTGATAAAGTAGGGGGGTGGGAGCCATTAGGCAGGCTCCCAGTCCCGATAATAATAGCAGGAAACTAGGACTTTGTTCCCTGACCTCCCATAAGTGTTAGAGGCCTCAGGGGCCATTTGGAAAGCTGGTTTTGTCAGGGGAGTTCATTTTTCATTTTTTTTTTTAATGCAACGCTCCACCTATAAAAGGAGACAAGTTGCAGAAGGGGAGCTGGATGCTAATGCCCAACTCCTCTCCCAACCCGAATTCTCTTTGGATTTTTGTGAATAGCTATTTGTATTGCTTTTCACTAAAGGGAGTTCAACATGGGAAATTGTGGTGGGGGGAGAGGGAGGTAGAGTTTCCTCTAGTCAATAACATGAGGAGGTCGACTTTCAAAGTAAATAGACATCCCAAGGTGACTGCCCAGCACTATTCTCGAGTTTTAGTGAATAGACCCCGTTGAGCGCAACATAGCTCTCAAGCTGGACAAGCATAAAGCTGTTTCTATTGATCAATATTTTATTACCCTGGCACTGCAGATGTTTGGGAACTGCATTCCCCAAGGTTAGCCATCACTGTCATAGACTATATCAATGTACATTGGCAAGTAACATGAGCAAGTTCCAGTTTCAGGCAAACTAATCTACAGATGTATAATATAGTGAAAATGCCATGCTAGATGGATGAACAGTTCAATTGCACAGAACCTTTGGTCGTTCTCTTAACTGAAAGCTGCAGCAATTATGAATTCCAATACTGGAAAAAATGTAAAAGAAAAAAGTATAAATTCAGTCTTTTCATAATTAGCTTGAGTCTATTGTCATTCAGCCCCCGTCATCTGGGATCATGAAACCACACATTTGAAAATCTTTTTTTTTTTATAGGAATATGTATCACTTAATGTAATTTATTCTCCATGAGTTTTTTTTAATTCCTTGACCATTGTGGCACAATATAATTACTAAATAGATAACCAGTCATTATGTATCTTAAAGGAAATTTTGTCAAAGCCCTACAGTAAAAAACTTTTTTATTACATTTCTCAACTGACAAAATAGTTAAGATGATGTTAATCTAATTTCTGTGACTTTGGAATAAAAGCGCCAAATTATGCTTTTGACTCTTTGACTGTCACCTAAATATTGTTTAAAGTCTGAATGTAGAGAATCAAAAATTACTTACATATGGTGGTAGCAGATTTACAAGCAAATGTATAAATCAAGAGAAAAATTTGTTTTAAATATGTCTGTGGTTTCAACTGTTTATGCAAATTAACTGATTTTATTGAGAAATGTGTATTTGAATATCATGTCACAAGGTGATGTCATAAAAGGAGGAAACCCACCAAACAATCACAGAGTGACAAATTATTTGGATTTGATAAATGATGTAGCTCCACTCTGTCTAGATCAGTGGTCGGCAAACTCATTAGTCAACAGAGCCAAATATCAACAGTACAACGATTGAAATTTCTTATGAGAGCCAAATTTTTTAAATTTAACTATATAGGTAGGTACATTGTTATTAACTTAATTAATAGGGTACTCCTAAGCATTGAGACACCCACACACACTCACACACATTGAGACACACACTGAGACACCCAGACACACACTTACACACATTGAGACACCCAGACACACACTCACACACATTGAGACACCCACACACACTCACACACATTGAGACACCCACACACACACTTACACACATTGAGACACCCAAAGTCTCATTGAGACATCCTGACACACACACACATTGAGACACCCACAGACACTGAGACACCCAGACACACACTTACACACATTAAGACACCCAGACACACACTCACACCCATTTAGACACCCAGACACAGTCATACATTTTTTTTAATTTTTTTTTTTAACCTTAACTTCTGTTTTCTTGCAGGGAGGACGTGGTTTTCGGTGGTGTCTTCGGCTGCACCTCGAGGAGGAGAGGCTAGGGAGAGAGCTCCCTATAGCAGCCTCTCCTCCCGATCAGCCCTCACCCCCGCATGAGGTTAATCCTCCGATTCTGGGACCATGTCCCAGATGGAGAAAAGCTCAGCGGGGGATTTTTTTTTTATTAAACAATTATAGTTTGCTTTAGCCCCAGAGTCTCCATTCGGGGCTATGAATGGGGCACTCGGGGCTACAGCCCCTTGAGTGTGGAAGAGCCACACTCAAGGGGCCAAAGAGCCGCATGTGGCTCGCGAGCCACAGTTTGATGACTACTGGTCTAGATCAACAACATAATATCCTGGAGGCACTCAAATAAATCAGTGTGTAATGACAGAGGAGCTAAGTTAATTATAGATACAAATGTATTTTATACAGTTCATGCAAGGTACAACCACCAAAATGTCAAATTGTATACCTTTAAATAAAACTCAAGCAAAGATGTTAGATATCAAGCAGAGCTGTCATGTAATGATAGTGAGCATATGAAAATTAGATTGCACTGAAAAGGTTCAAATGTGCAAATATTGGCTGTGTTAACCCCTTAGTGACATGACCTTTTCACCTTGTCTTTCCCTTGGTGACCAGGGCTGTTTTGACATTTCTGATGTGTTTGTGTTTAGCTGTAATTTTCTTCTCTCTCACATACTGTACCCACCCAAATTATTCGTTGTCTTTATCGTCATAAGAAGGACTTTCATTAGACAGTATTAAGTTCATCATATCTTATAATTAGTGCAAACAAATCATAAAATATGGTGAAAAAAAACAAAAAACCTTTTGACCCCCAACCCAAACCTTAAATTTAAACCTAACCCTAAATTTAACCCTAATTCTAATCATTATGCTAACCCTTAATTTATTCTAATTTTAAATTAATTGTAACCCTATCCCTTATGCAAGCCCCAATTTAATTGGAACCCTAATAATTATTCTAACCCTAACCCTAGATTTTAGCTAAACAAATTATTGTTTATTTGCAATATTGCTGACTGCCTGTAGGGGCAATGAAGCAACAGCATCAGAGCGACGGAAGTGAATTTGTTTTCACTTCCGACGCTCTACCCACAAGAGGGCACAGCCATATTGATGGAGCATGCTGTTCTCCTATATTGCGCCCACGATCGCTCCATGGAGCAATCGTGGGTGCCCTAGATTAAAAATGTCGGTGCTACCTAATGCCTCGACATCGAGGCAATAGAGCAGCACTGCCAGAGCAGTTTTCTTAAATTATTTTATAGCCTTAGAAGTCTCCTAATTATTACCTTGTTGGCAACTAAACACACAAAAAGATGTGATCACTGAGACACAGCAGTGATAAAGTGCAATTTAACGTAGAAAGTTCTCATAATTTTTCCTGTAAATTGATAAATTATGATATTTTTATACATAAACCATGTTTATGATGACTGAGCAAAAAGTATGACCTTTATTAAGCAATGAATATTTCTGACAACATTACACAGGAATTACATTATGAAAAGTATTTTCCTTTTTTCATAGAAAAAAATAACTCTTTGTCTAACACATTTTTTATTTTGCCAGCACTAGAAATAAAAAGTGCCTTTTTCACCTGAATCAAATTTCAGCACTGCAGGGTTGTAAATGCTATAAACACTTGTATTCACAGGTTGCTCTGTAGAATTTTTTCGACTAATTTTGTAGTGAACTGTTAAGTAGATTTCCTTAAGGGTAATGCAATCTGTCATGTTTTATGTCAGTTTAGAAGAAATGATTCTGAAAAACATAATAACTATGAAGTATTTAACCAGGAAAAGTACTTTAAGATATTCTCTGGCTTCCAAGTGGGTCCTGGGGATGTCTTTCTTGTCCAACATCTCAGGCAGGGCTGGCAACTATTGGCCCAGGTGGCAAAAACTAGTTGCCCTTGGAGCCACTTCATCAGCCGACCTGATATCATCAGAGATTGACAAACATAGACATGCAAGACAAATTTTTGGACAGATAAAACACAGAGATTTATAAGCAGACAAAACAGTTTGATAGAAAAATCGGAAATGTTAACTACTGAAGTATCACTGGATTACATATGAAAACATAAAAACACAAAGAAAATCATTGCGTAAAGTGTAAAGTGAATTGATTTAAACAATATGACTATTATGTGGTATCACACTCATAAACAACTGTGAATATCAATGTATGGTTGGTCTTGACCTTCCCTTAGTGCTGGAGATGATATTCTGTGTAGAAAAGTACAAAAGTTCATAGAGTGGTATTAAGTGGGTAAAAAAAACCTCCTTTAATGGAGCAACTTACAGGATAAATAGGCCCAATTGGGCTAAAACAGCAGAACAATATAGCTGTTAAAAAGCAAGGTCTGGACAAGTTCTAAGCTGGATACTAAAGTAAAAGATGCCTCTCTAATCCGTTTCGCCAAGTGCTGTCTCTGCTTCCTCAGGAGAATTGGCTCTCGTGCCAGTTTTTTATATGTTTTCATTTGTAAACTACAGATCTCATCAGTACCCAAATTTCAAGCCCCAATGCGCCTACGGATATGTCTGCAATTTGGACATCATGGCTGATTCCATGATGATATCTACTGACACCAAATGCAGACAAAATGCACCAAAACGAAGTTATAGCCCTCGGTCCTCCCCACAGATTTAAACTTTCAGAGTTGTTTCGGGAGGAAGTTTTCCCAAAATGGCCAAGAGTGTAAAAATTTTTAAAAATAATTAAAAAGAAGAAAACATAAATACATAAAAATAAAGTAAATTAACATAAAATTATATAATATACTATTAGAATATTTAACATTAATATATTATAATTGTATATACATTTTTCGGTGTTTAAAATATGTTTACTTTCATTATTCTGCACTTTTCTATTTAATTCTCCAGCTAAAGAACTCTGAGAACTTTTAATGGGCGAATTTCACCTATTTTACTAGAGTTAGAAGCATGTTCGGGGGTGATCTGAGCCTGTAGTGATTGTTTCATTAAAAAAAATGTCTTGATCCGAATGCTTCTAATGCTTCGGTTTCCATGCGGCCCATCCGCAATCGGTTTGGACCAGAGTTCAGTGATATTAAGTGGCCTCATTTTGGCTATTTGTGAAATTTGATGTTGCCTGACCCAAATCCATTTGGGGACAAATCGGAGCTGCCTGAGTCGACCCTTTGGTATTTAACTTGACGTTTTCAGATTGCAGTCTACGTTATTCAATGTCTTGAGATAAAATAACTCAGGTCATTGAATAGAACTTATTAAGTCATGTTTTAGATGAATTATTAGCTGTTTGAATTTTTTCTAGTTATCATATGTTTAAGTTAATTGTACTGTTAAAAGTCAAGAACATGCTGTTGAAAACACTATGATGTGATGTTGCAATTTGCAATTTATTTGTCATTCTCAAACAATCTACAATCCATTTCTGAAAGGTAAATTGCATTGTTGCTATAACCTTTTAACAGTATTCCATGAGAGAGATGAAATGATGGAAGAAAAGTATGACAATCTGAACAATTTGGAAAAAATTAAATAGAGTACTTTGAAATGTTTTTATTTCAGAAAGCTTTTCAGGTAGAAAACCATAGGGAATGGGAACCAATTAAAGACACTGGGAGCTATTCACTAAAAGTGAGTTGCAGGTGAGTTGAGCTGAAAATTTAATCTCTCCCATTTAGCTATACATTGTACTGGGTCAAGCCTTGGGATTTTATCCTGCTAGACAAATTCAGGTTTGTTCCTGCACAATATATAACTGAACTAGTAAGAAGAAAGGTTCCTACAATTCACCTTGACCTCATTTCTTGTAAATGTCTCCACTGTATTACTGTGTGTGAATTCCCCCCCCCCCCGGTCCCCACCCATGAGCGGCGGGTGGGGACCACAAATAAAGTGACTAGGGGTGCCCAGCCCCTAGTCCCTTCCCCCCAATAAAAAAATGCCTACCTACCACCCCTCACCCGTAATAATAGTAATACTAACCTGTAAAAAATAACAATTTTATACATACCATTTGATGTCTTCTTTTTTTCTTTCTTCTTTCTTCAGCCCCAAAAAAGGCCAAATAAAAAACCATAATACGCGCCGCAAAAAAAAAAACAGCTCAAAAAAAAAAATCCACAGGTGAAAAATAATCCATCTTCTTTTTTCTTTCTTCTTTCTTCTTTTTTCTTTCTTCAGCCCCAAAAAAGGCCAAATAAAAAACCATAATACGCGCCGCAAAAAAAAAAAACCGAGCGCAAAAAAAGAATCCACAGGTGAAAAATAATCCATCTTCTTTTTTCTTTCTTCAGCCCCAAAAAAGGCCAAATAAAAAACCATAATCTGTGACGCAAAAAAAAAAAAACGCCCAAAAAAAAATCCACGGGTGAAAAATAATCAATCTTCGCCCATGGAGGGCCCAGCGCAGACTGAGCTCTGCAGGGTGGGGGAAGGCTTATAAAGCCTTCCCCGCCCTGCAATTAAGCTCAGAGCACTCCGATTGGTTGGATTTCAATCCAACCAATCAGAGTGCTCTGTGTCATTTTACACAGCGTGGGAAAGTTCTTTTGAATTTTCCCACTCTATTTAAAATGGCTAGCACTCTGATTGGTTCGTTTGAAATCAAACCAATCAGAGTGATCTGTGTCATTTTACACTGCGTGAGAAATTTCTTTTGAATTTTCCAACTCTGTTTAAAATGGCTAGCACTCTGATTGGTTGGTTTGAAATCCAACCAAGCAGAGTGCTCTGAGCTTAATTGCAGGGCGGGGGAAGGCTTTATAAGACCCAGTCTGCGCTGGGCCCTCCATGGGCGAAGATGGATTATTTTTCACCCGTGGATTTTTTTTTTTTTTGCGTTCAGTTTTTTTTTGCGGCGCGTATTATGGTTTTTTGATTTGGTCTTTTTTAGGGCTGAAGAAAGAAAAAAGAAGATGGATTATTTTTCACCGGTGGATTTTATTTTTTTTTGCACTCTTTTTTTTTTTTTGCGGCGGGTATTATGGTTTTTTATTTGGCCTTTTTTGGGGCTGAAGAAAGAAAAAAGAAGAAAGAAAAAAGAATATGGATTATTTTTCACCCGTGGACTTTTTTTTTTTTGCGCTCGGTTTTTTTTTGCGGTGCGTATTATGGTTTTTTATTTGGCCTTTTTTGGGGCTGAAGAAAGAAAAAAGAAGAAAGAAAAAAGAATACATCAAATGGTAAGTATAACATTTTTATTTTTTACAGGTTAGTTTATTGCCCACCCCCTCACTATTATTAGGGTGAGGGGGGGTAGGCAGGCATTTTTTTTTATTGGGGAGGGGAGTGACTAGGGGCTGGGCACCCCTAGTCACTTTATTTGTGGTCCCCACCCGCCGCTCATAGGTGGGGACCTGGGGGGAACATAAGGACCCCCTCATTATTATTATAGGGTCCCCACCCGCGGGCAATGGGTGGGGACCTGGAGGGTACATTGGGTCCCCCCCTCATTATTATTTTAAGGTCCCCACCTGCGGGCAATGGGTGGGGACCTGGGAGGGACATTAGGGACAATGCCAAACAGATTCCTTAGTAATGCCAGTTAGATGGCCTATTAACTATGTCACACACAGGAGCCCCATAAATTATGCCACACCAGAGCCCCATAAATTATGCCACACCAGAGCCCCACTCTTTATGCCTCACAAAAGAGTCCCTTAATTATGCCACACATGGGGCCCAATAAATATGCCACACACAAGCGCCCCATAATTATGCACACATGGGACCGCCATTAATTATGCAACACACAGGAGCCCCACGAGGTGACAATTGTACAATTATAGATACCAGGAATATTGTGCCACTCAGATACCAGTAATATTGTGCCACTCAGAGCCCAGTAATATTGTGCCAGTCCGATACCAGGAATATAGTGCCATTCAGAGCCCAGTAATAGTGTGCCAGTCAGATACCAGGAATATTGTGCCAGTCAGATACCAGGAATATTGTGCCAGTCAGAGCCCAAAAATATTGTGCCACTCAGAGCCCAGTAATATTGTGCCAGTCAGATACAAGGAATATTGTGTCATTCAGGTACCAGTAATATTGTGCCAGTCAGAGCCCAGTAATATTGTGCCAGTCAGATACCAGTAATATTGTGCCAGTCAGAGCCCAGTAATATTGTGCCACTCAGATACCAGGAATATTGTGCCACTCAGATACCAGGAATATTGTGTCATTCAGAGCCCAGTAATATTGTGCCACTCAGAGCCTAGTAATATTGTGCCAGTCAGATACTAGGAATATTGTGCCAGTCAGAGCCCAGTAATATTGTGCCAGTCAGATACCAGGAATATTGTGCCAGTCAGAGCCCAGTAATATTGTGCCAGTCAGATGCCAGTAATATTGTGCCAGTCAGAGCCCAGTAATATTGTGCCAGTCAGAGCCCAGTAATATTGTGCCAGTCAGATGCCAGTAATATTGTGCCAGTCAGAGCCCAGTAATATTGTGCCAGTCAGATATCAGGAATATTGTGCCATTCAGAGCCCAGTAATATTGTGCCAGTCAGATATCAGGAATATTGTGCCATTCAGAGCCCAGTAATAGTGTGCCAGTAAGATACCAGTAATATTGTGCCAGTCAGATACCAGGAATATTGTGCCAGTCAGAGCCCAGTAATATTATGCCAGTCAGATACCAGGAATATTGTGCCAGTCAGATGCCAGAAAATGTTGTGCCAGTCAGAGCCCAGTAATATTGTGCCAGTCAGATACCTGTAATATTGTGCCAGTCAGAGTAGGGTAATAGTGTGCCAGTCAGAGGCCAGTAATATTGTGCCAGTCAGAGCCCAGTAATAGTGTGCCAGTCAGAGCCCAGTAATATTGTGTCAGTCAGAACCCAGTAATATTGTGCCACCCAGAGCCCAGTAATATTGTGCCAGTCAGATACCAGGAAGATTGTGCCAGTCAGAGCCCAGTAATATTGTGCCAGTCAGAGCCCAGTAATAATGTGCCACTCAGAGCCCAGGAATATTGTGCCAGTCAGATACCAGGAATATTGTGCCAGTCAGATACCTGTAATATTGTGCCAGTCAGAGCCCAGTAATAGTGTGCCAGTCAGAGCCCAGTAATAGTGTGCCAGTCAGATACCAGGAATATTGTGCCAGTCAGATACCAGGAATATTGTGCCAGTCAGATACCAGGAATACTGTGCCAGTCAGAGCCCAGTAATATTGTGACAGTCAGATACCTGTAATATTGTGCCAGTCAGAGTCCAGTAATAGTGTGCCAGTCAGAGCCCAGTAATATTGTGCCAGTCAGATACCAGTAATATTGTGCCAGTCAGAGCCCAGTAATATTGTGCCACTCAGATACCAGGAATATTGTGCCACTCAGATACCAGGAATATTGTGTCATTCAGAGCCCAGTAATATTGTGCCACTCAGAGCCTAGTAATATTGTGCCAGTCAGATACTAGGAATATTGTGCCAGTCAGAGCCCAGTAATATTGTGCCAGTCAGATGCCAGTAATATTGTGCCAGTCAGATACCTGTAATATTGTGCTAGTCAGAGCCCAGTAATATTGTGCCAGTCAGAGCCCAGTAATATTGTGCCAGTCCGATGCCAGTAATATTGTGCCAGTCAGAGCCCAGTAATATTGTGCCAGTCAGATATCAGGAATATTGTGCCATTCAGAGCCCAGTAATAGTGTGCCAGTCAGAGCACAGTAATATTGTGCCATTCAGAGCCCCGTAATATTGTGCCAGTCAGATACCAGTAATATTGTGCCATTCAGATACGAGGAATATTGTGCCAGTCAGAGCCCAGTAATATTATGCCAGTCAGATGCCTGTAATATTATGCCAGTCAGAGCCCAGTAATAGTGTGCCAGTCAAAGCCCAGTAATATTATGCCAGTCAGATACCAGTAATATTGTGCCAGTCAGATACCAGGAATATTGTGCCAGTCAGAGCCCAGTAATATTATGCCAGTCAGATACCAGGAATATTGTGCCAGTCAGATGCCAGAAAATGTTGTGCCAGTCAGAGCCCAGTAATATTGTGCCAGTCAGATACCTGTAATATTGTGCCAGTCAGAGTAGGGTAATAGTGTGCCAGTCAGAGGCCAGTAATATTGTGCCAGTCAGAGCCCAGTAATAGTGTGCCAGTCAGAGCCCAGTAATATTGTGTCAGTCAGAACCCAGTAATATTGTGCCACTCAGAGCCCAGTAATATTGTGCCAGTCAGATACCAGGAAGATTGTGCCAGTCAGAGCCCAGTAATATTGTGCCAGTCAGAGCCCAGTAATAATGTGCCACTCAGAGCCCAGGAATATTGTGCCAGTCAGATACCAGGAATATTGTGCCAGTCAGATACCTGTAATATTGTGCCAGTCAGAGCCCAGTAATAGTGTGCCAGTCAGAGCCCAGTAATAGTGTGCCAGTCAGATACCAGGAATATTGTGCCAGTCAGATACCAGGAATATTGTGCCAGTCAGATACCAGGAATACTGTGCCAGTCAGAGCCCAGTAATATTGTGACAGTCAGATACCTGTAATATTGTGCCAGTCAGAGTCCAGTAATAGTGTGCCAGTCAGAGCCCAGTAATATTGTGCCAGTCAGAGCCCAGTAATAGTGTGCTAGTCAGAGCCCAGTAAGATTGTGCCACTCAAAACCCAGTAATATTGTGCCAGTCAGAGCCCAGTAATATTGTGCAATTAAAGTGCTCGTTTTCAACCACCCTCCTCCCCCCTTCCCCATCACTTACCGAATTGCTGCTGCTCTGTGTTCTCGGACGGACGCCTCCTACGTGCAGTCTTCCCTCCTGCACGGAGGATGGAAACACAGTCACCAGATGTGACATAACGTTTTTTTTTACCGGCGGCCGAATCCAGTGGCTGCGGCTGCCAGAAAAAGAAAAAAAGTTAAGCAGCGCAGTGCATGGGGGTGCCAGCAGCACGGGTGTCACCCCCGCTGGAGGTGTCACCCGGTGTGGTCCGCACCCCCCGCACCACCCTCGGGACACCACTCAAGTTGGAGCCCGAACCCGGACTTTTTTTAAAAGTTCAGCCGAACCCGCCGAACCCGAACATCCAGGTGTCCACTCAACTCTACTCATATTTGGAGAACTACTTAAACAGTTTTATTGAACTAAAACAATTATATAGCAACGAAGGTGAACCTATGGCACGCGTGCCACAACTAGCATGCCAAGCCTTCTGTTGTGGCATGAGGCCAGGTTGTCGATATTATGGACGGGTGGGCAGTGTGGAAAGCAGACATCACAGGTAGACCGCATGCAGTTGCATCGCACTGTGGAATGAGTCGAGAAGTGACATGCGAAAAAAGTAAATATTGCATGACTTTAAAGCCTCATGCTACATAACTAAGCTCTTCTTGATGCTGAATAACCTTTGACCTATAATGTATCTTAAATTGAAAACTATCTTTAGATGGATTTTTATTCTCCAAATGCATTTCATTATAATTAATTTCAATGAAATCGAAAAAAATCAGATTTACATAAAAATATACGATTTTAAAAAAAATCATCAATTTTAACATATCCTGCATAGCACTAGCAAAGCACTTATTTCCTGGACTTTTAATTTAGTACTGAGGTTTATATATTTAACAGTGAACTGAGGTGCATTAAAACCAAGTTGGACGACGTAACGAAAATCATTCACAAAATGTTGTCTTGTGCTAATAACAGACCCAGTGATGCTCCAAGGTGGGTGCACATGGTGCACTGTGCCCAGGTGGCAAGGAGGACCACTCTTCATTAATTATTTTGTCCTCATCGGTCTTCAGTCAGAAGTGATGAAGGCACAGCACAAAAAAAGGAGTGTAATTTGCATTAGCAAATGAGGCAGAACGCCAGGTGTCATGTGACATCCTGGCACTCTGATATGAACATGCCGGACAGCAGTCCCTGGACTACCAGAGATCCCCTCCCTACTGCTTAACCCCTTAAGGACAGAGCCTTTTGATACTGTTTGTTTATTTATTTATTGTTCCTTTCTAAAAAGGTTTTGACTAAATGTGTGTTTGAAACTATGTGTGTGACACTACAACTGCAATTGTGTGGAACTGTGTGTTACAAGGTGACTGCACGTGTATGAAACTGGGTGACTACATGTGTGTGGAACTGTGTGTCTACATGGGTGGGACACTTACTTATTTGTGTGACACTGTGTGAATGTGACACAGTGTTACTGTGTGTATGTGACATTGTATGAATGCAAACATGACTGAATGTGACACTGTGTGACTGAATGTGTGACTGCATGTATGAGAAGCTGCTTGTCTGTGACAATTTGTGTATGTAACAGTGCGTGATTGTGACAATGTATGTATGAATGTGTGTGTGACTGTTAGTATGTGATTGTAGTGCACACTGCACTCTGCTCTGAGTTGTATTTCTCTGTAGCTCTATGATACATTCACACATTGCACATTACTGTGAGCTTCATTGTGATGGAGCTCTGTAAAACAGTCAAGCACTGCACACATTGCGAGTCTGATACATGACCAGGTCCACAGGGGAAGGAAAACCTCTGCAAATGGGTGTATTTTTTATTAACTACTGGGTATGTCTTCCACACAGGGTTCTTCCAATGAAGATACAAGTATCAGTTGTAACAAGCAGAGGCTGCACACCAAATATATTATGATACAAAAATATAACCTTTATTAAAGATACATAAAAAAAAAAACATAACAGAGAAGGAAATATCAAATGGTGTGCCAATCCTGAGCCATAGTACACAAATATTCAATAAAGTACAATTAAAAATTAATACAAATTAAGCAGTAAATGAGAAAACACTTACAAAAGGTGAGACCAGGGACAATATACATACACAGCACCCCAACGTTTCGGCAATATGCCTTCAACTGAAAACATTAGAAACATTAGGCATGTATAACAGAGCATAATTCTCAGGAAAAACAGGAATGAAGATGCGACTACAGTTTATGAGCATCTGATGCATGGAGATAACAATGCATAATTATACTATTACTACCAGACACTAATATAAAGGGATTTCAAGGGTCATTAATTATTTCCCTATGTTTCTAAAATGTGTGTGTGTTATTTGATTTTTAATGTTGCTCATTTGGTAAACACTGACACCAAGTGGCAATAACATGCATTATTTCCCTTCACAATTTTGCATCTGACAAATATTTACTTCAACTTGATGAAACAATTCTAGATTACCCAAACTTTATTTATGTAGAAAATAATTATAGCATATCCAGTTATTATTTTTTAGACAGTTATTAAATTTTTGTATAAGATAACAATTTTACTACAGTTATTCAGACACAAAACATATATTTCAATTTATCACTAAATAAAAACACACAAATACAATAAAATCAGATACAATGAAAGAATAGAAAGACTAAAAATTGTGCCCTGGCCTCTCTGCAGCAGCTCTTACTTTGTGAGACAGCAGACATATTTCCCAGATCCTTTCAGCTGCATTGGTTAGATCCAACCAAAGAGTGAGGAGCCTTCCTGTCTGGAGCGAATGTTCGAGAGCAAGTAAGGCTTTATAAAGACATGGATGCTCCTATTATCTATCTCTTTCCTTTATTTTCCCTCAGCAGCAAAGATATGAACATAGACTATAAAGAAAAATAACCAGTCACAAACCACAATATAACAGTAACCCCTCCCTCCTGTACCTCATAGTAACTCCTCCTCTTTTCTTGATGCTTTCCCTCAGATAAGTACCCTGTTTTTTACTGTGTACTTAATGGAAATTTGAATTGTGTTATACCTGTATTGTTATAGTTTACCTCAGGTTTTCCAATATTTCTTTTGGTATATATTTGTAATATATTTATTTTTCTCCTTACTTTTGTGTATATAATTTTTTCTCCTCCTAGTGTCTTTCTAGCCCCGTTCCCTTGTTTACTCTTTTATCTTCTGGAGGGGCAGTGGTGTCCCATTACCTCCCCTTACCTTTCCCTTTCCCATCTATTCGGTTATGTTTTCTCCCTCTCATTCCCTCATACTTTGACACGATTTCGTCTTTTAAGTTGCACAGGTTTCAGCCACCGTGCATGCGTCTTTTTGACGCAATGGCCATTTTCTTGTAGCCGTCTATTCCTTCCTATTCGATCAAGATCAGCTCAGGCACCCAAGATCTGCAAGGTGGACTCTGGCTGAACATGTGGCCAAATATTTGGCATTAAGGGTGAGACATCCCCTTGATAAGTTCACCAGAAGTAAACTGAGGGCACAATGCCCTAGACCAGCGGTGGCGAACCTATGGCACGCGTGCCACTACTGGCACGCCGAGCCCTCAGCAGTGGCACGCGGCCAGGTTCAGCTCTCACCGCTTATCTGCTCTGTTGTCCTGGAGGTGCAGGCATCAGCGTAATAGATTGGCGCCGCCGGTCATCTGCTTCTTCTCCAGATGATTGGCGCATGCGTGTTCTGTGAAGAAGCGTTCAAGTCGGAAAGCAATTAACTGTTTGCTTTCCGACTTGAACGCTTCTTCACATAACGCACATGCGCCAATCATCTGGAGAAGAAGCAGATGACAGGACAACGGAGCAGATAAGCGGTGAGAGCTGAACCTGCATGTGTGTGTGCGTTTGTGTGTATAAGTGTGTGTATGAGTATGATAAGTGTGTGTGTATGAATATGATAAGCGTGTGTGTGTGAGTATGAATGCGATAAGTGTGTGTGTGTGAGTATGAGTATGATAAGTGTGTGTGTGTGAGTATAAGTGTGTGTGTGTTTGGGTATAAGTGTGTGCGAGTATGAGTATAAGTGTGTGCAAGTATGAGTATAAGTGTGTGTGTGTGTGTGTGTGTGTGTGTGTATGAGTGTCTGTATGAGTATAAGTGTGTGAGTATGAGTTTAAGTGTGTGTGGGAGTATAAGTGTGCGTGTATGAGTTTAAGTGTGTGTGTGTGTGTGTGTGTATGAGTGTGTGTATGAGTATAAGTGTCTGTATGAGTATAAGTGTATGTGTATGGGTATAAATGTGTGTGTGTGTATGGGTATAAGTGTGTTTGAGTATATGTGTGTATGTGTGAGTATAAGTATGAGTGTGTGTGAGTTTGAGTATAAGTGTGCGTGCGCATGAGTATAAGTGTGTGTATGAGTATAAGTGTGTTTATCAGTATAAGTGTGTGTATGAGTATGTGTGTGTGAGAGGATAAGTGTGTGTGTGAGAGTATACGTGTGTGTGTGAGAGTATAAGTGTGTGTGTGAGTATGTGTATAAGTGTGTATGTGTATGAGTGTGCGTGTGTATGAGTATAAGTGTGTGTGTGTATGAGTGTGTGTTTGTATGAGTATAAGCGTGTGTGAGTATGCGGTGTTGGCACTTTGTGGTCTGCAAGTTTGTGTCGGTCAAAAATTGGGCACTCGGGACCAAAAACGTTCGCCATCACTGCCCTAGACCAACAGAACCTGATGCTGTATGCTCCACTCTTGATGTGGATCCTAAGACTGCCCAGTTTTTGGGTAAGACTGGGTGGAAGCCCAAAAAAGGTGTGGAATTCTCTCTGAGTAACTTCCAGGATAAAATCCTGTATATTCTGGGACCCTTTACCCAGAACTTCGATATGGTTGAGAACACAGTATCAGGTTGGCCTATCATCGACCCTATTATTGTTAGAGGCTGGGCGCAGAGAACATAGACTATAAAGAAAAATAACCAGTCACAAACCACAGTATAACAGTAACCCCTCCCCTCCCTCCTGTACCTCATAGTAACTCCTCCTCTTTTCTGGCAATTTGAATTGTGTTATACCTGTTATTGTTATAGTTTACCTCAGGTTTTCCAATATTTCTTTTGGTATATATTTGTAAAATATTTATTTTTCTCCTTACTTTTGTGTATATAATTTTTTCTCCTCCTAGTGTCTTTTTGTTAGAGGCTGGGCGCAGAGAACCATTTGCATGTTGGTTAATTCCAACCCGGCACTAGCTACTGCAAGGTGTAAAGCCATTTTGCTAAAAATAGAGCCAAAACTGGTTGTAATGCATGGGGTCCCAGATGGTAATACACCCTGAGCACCCGAGATCAGGAGTTATGTTGCAGTGTGGAGACACAGGACCTGGTGCTGGGTAACTGCAATCGCTTGAAGGTTTGGGGACCCCAAGTTTTTGCAGCCACAACCAGGCCCTGTGAAGCAGCTGCTGTATCCAGGTCCCAGGGCTTAAGAGGAAATTAATTAAATGACAGACAAGCAGAGCTAAAACAGAAAGACAACTGAGAGAGAGCAGGGCTACAGTACAGAGGCAAGGCATAAGATAAAGCAGAAACCAAACTAACGATAAATCATACAAGACACAGGGTAAAGGAACACAAGAGACACATTTTAACATAAATACAGGAACTAGCCTAACACTAAATATGGCAAAGGTGCGGGTTTAGTTCACCAACTGGCCAACTAGATGTTAGCTTACCAACCACGTCAAGAAACCCCACTGTCAGGAACTGACCGTACCTGGACTTGAACTCTGACTTCCATGTTCCTAGCTCTCTTCTGGTTCGCCAGCCTGTCGTTCACATTTTAGCCTATGTTCTAGTAATAATGAATATACAAAGCCTTGTTATTATCATCAACTCTCCTCAGCTGTGTCTAGTTATGTGCTCACTCTCGGCCTATAAAAGCCTCTTCCTGTGACTGTACCTTTGCCAGATTATTGTGGTTCCTGCCTGCAGTATATCAAGCTTTCTACTGATCTTTAATTACCTGTTACCGATTTGGACCGTCTGACTACTCTGCTACTAATTTCTCCAACCTACTGACCTCGGCTTGCCTGACTACACTTATACTCTTTGTTCCAGCCTCACAGCTCTACTAAAGACCAGATTGTCACTAAAAGCTCAGGGGCTCAACCACCTGGGTAACGAGTGGCTACTTCTGGCAGAAGACTTTGCTGATCTGGCTGCTGGACTCCAAACCTGCTAACATCAGTATCATTACACACACATTAGGCAAGTCCCTAACTAAGACATAATATTAGCAAAGCAAAAACAAATAAAATCTAAAAGACATACATGGAATAGACACTTAGACACAGAGGAAATACCTGTAGACTGCACTACTAAGGACTGAACAGAAACGAGTGTGGTTTAAATAGAAGTAAACTAACAAGGCAGAGGGAATGAGAGAAAACCTAGAATGACATAAAGACAGGCAGAAAGGAAAACATAACAGGACTACAGGGCCAGGACAGGACTACAGGGCCAGGACAGGACTACTGGGCCAGGACAGGACTAAGAATAAATAATAAACAAGAAAGCAAAGCAAGAAGCATACAGAAAAGCCTGGATACAGCCTGGATGAGTCTGCACAAGGGTGCATGGTTACACTGGTCAGTATGGCCACATCAAAACCCAAAGACCTAAAGATGACACTCAAATGAATATGAAGAGGGTCTTCATGTAGAAGGATTTTGCAGAGGGCCGGTAGGTCTAGAGGCCTCCTGTCTGGCGGCAATTACAAAGGCTCCTATAGGGGACATAGAGGCCTCCCACAACTCAGACCGGCAGTGCAAGAATTTAGACCCACAGCCATGGTCTTTTTCTCCTCAATGAGGCCTCCCTTGGCAGAGCTAGGGATCAGGAGGATCTTTCCCACCTTGACGGAACTACGGTAAGTTTATAATCTCCCTTTTTCCCATATAAGGGTAGGGGGCAGGATTCGTTTCTTCCTCGATTCATGGTACCAAATCACGTCAGATGTTTGGATTCTGAACACAGTTTCAGGGTACCTAATAGATTTCATATTATATCCGGGGCAGGTAAGTTCCCCAAAATAAATGTCTTTTTCAGCTTGAGAGCAACTGGCTATTGATCAGGAGGTTCGGACTCTACTAGACAAGAAGACCATAACACCAACCAACATGTTCGTGAGTTACCAATACTTCAAAATGGAGGGTATCCTTTGTCTTCGAGACTCCCTGCTGATCGGGGATTGGCTGATCAAAATTTATTTATAGGACGCATACCTCACGGTCCCCATTGCGATGGGTTGGAGAAACCAGAGATGGAAGTTCACCTGCCTACTGTTCTTCTTGGCCCCTTGGTGTTTCACCAAACTACTGAAACCAGTGGGAGGACACCTTCAAAGAAAAGGAATCACATTATTTATTTGGATGATTTATTATTGATGTCTTAAGACATAGACATTCAGAATCTTCATCTTTCATGGACTTTAGACCTCTCAGAATCTGGGGTTGCTAATCAATTGGGAGAAATCAGTTCTCATCCCAGCTCAAAGACTAGAGTTTTTGGGTTTTATCATAGACTCCATCTTCGGTCCCTCCATTTGCCTGCGGCAAAGATCAAACTGATCAAGAAGGAGATCATGAAGATTTTGTCAGGTCCCATGTTCAGGTCCAATTGGTAAAACTTATATCAGTTACATGCTACGCTAGTAAGTGGAAGACACAAACGGGGGACAGAAGGGGACACACGGGAGCCTAAGGTGCCAATCCCAACTCCCATCAAGAAGTCTCCCTCTGTCCCCCGTGTGTTTCTTCCACTTACTAGCTTAGCATGTAACTGATATAAGTTTTACCAATTGCTTGCTACGCTAGTAAATGTGAATAATGAGTACCGTATTTGCTCGATTATAAGACGACCCTGATTATAAGACGACCCCCCAAACTTTGGATATTCCTTTAGGAAAAAAACTAAAAGCCTGAATATAAGACTAACCTATAGGAAAAAAGTTCAACTTGTATATATTCACATGTAAATTGCTTTTTTAATAAAAAATTATATCAAAAAATGCATTTCTTGTTTTTATTTCCTTTTATGTGCCAATGCTGCCTCTTTCCCTTGCCCCCAGCTTTGTCTCTCTCCCCCCCTTAGTGTTGTCTCTCTCTCTCCCTCCCTTTGACTCCCCCCTCGCCTCTGTCTCTTCCCCCCCTTGTTTCTCTCAGCCCCCCTCCCCTTGTTTCTCTCTGCCCCCCCTCCCCTTGTTACTCTGTGCCCCCCATGTCTCTCTCTTCCCCCCTCCCTCCCCCTGTCTCTCTTCCCCTCTCCGTCCCCCTGTCTCTATGCCCCCTCCCTCCCCCTCACCTGTAACTCGCTCCCTGGTGGCTAGTGGGGGCAGCCGGGGGATGTCTGCACGATACGTGCAGACATCCTCCATGCTGCCCGACACGGCAGTCTATTATGACGGACAGCTGGTCCGTCATAATAGACTGCCGTGTCGGGCAGCATGGAGGATGTCTGCACGTATCGTGCAGACATCCCCCAGCTGCCCGATTCTCCCTGGTGGCTAGCGGGGCAGCGGAGGATGTCTGTGCGATGAGCGCAGACCTCCCCTTGTGCCGCCCTGCACAACTGTCGGGACTTTTATGACGAAGCCGGAAGTACCCGGCTTCATCATAGAAGTCCCGGCGGTCGTGCTGGGCGGCAGCAGGGGGAGTCTGCGCTCATCGCGCAGACATCCCCTGTTGTTAGAGAGGGGGATCCAGGTCCCCTGCAGCTCTGAAAATTTTTTCTGAAAAAAACCTTGTCTTATAATCGAGCAAATACGGTAATACGCTTATACTTACCTGTCATCACAGCTGATCCAGAGAAGGCGTGAGGTGGTGTGTGTCCCTCGCGCAGGCGCACTTCTGCCAAAGTTACGGCTGATTGACAGCCGTAACTGTGTGCGCACCTATGCAGCAGAATTTGCTCAAGTTTTTTATCAGAACACCGGCACAAGGAGAGATGGCACAACCTAAATCTACATATTCAGCGTATACAACACAGACTCCTGCAATCTTCTTGTTGGCCATGTTTAGCAGTTGATTTTTTTCATATTATTTCTGCATGAGCCTATTTCATACACAACCCTCAATTCATTTAGCCATATTTTAGTAATATACTGTTATATAAACTGAATGGTAATAGTCTATTTACTAACGCAGATGTTGCAGTGATGATAAAATAAGGTAACAGTCAGGCTAAACTGAATTCAAAAAGCAACATGTGGCAATGTCTTGAGGCAATGACAACAGGGCATTTGTTTGCTGGAGAGGAACAATGTAAATTACTGGTACCTCGTTGACATAAAGCTTAAATACCTTGTCCTGAGTCTGAGGTTTACTTTTCAGATGGCTTTAGCAAAAAATGACAAACTGCAAAACAAGGATTTTTAACAAATGAAATTTTCTCCAAGAAGATAGCAATTACAAACTGCCATTACATCCCCATAAAAATGATAATTGTAATTTTAGATATAACTCACACCCAATTACCCTTATGTGCGTCTTCATAAATAATGTAGAAATAAAAATGAAATAAAATGAGGCACTAGCAAACCACAATACTGAATAATACATCCAGTATTGCATAAGCAAAAATATACAATATTTATATTCTACTAATCATTTTTTTTAGCTTTATTATGACTTTCACTCAGTGAGGCGCAACATACTTTACTGAGAGTTCCTATTTGTTAGATGAATTGACTGAATGCCTGAAAAAGGAGGTGGGTTGGTCTTTATTAGACTTTGGTGCCACCGAGACTTTCATTTTTTTGATACATTAATTTCGAATGAAATTTAGACAAATGGAATTGCACAGAATTTCATGCCGAAATTTCAAACTCCTCTGGCTGCTTAAATTGTAGCCTTGGTCCCCCCATAGACTTCTAGCCATAGGCTTATTTCAAAGCCATTTTGAGAGGACCTCAGCTATTGCAGAAATGCACCACCCGTCATCCGCCATATGTGGAAGCCGACCAGGTGGAAATAAAAAAAGCCTTGAACGCCTCTACTAAGAACTGCTGAAACCTGCTGAAGCCTGCTACAGTGACAACACTCGTTCAAGGATAAACAGGCAGCTTCTACGGGTCTCCAATCTTAGAGCTGAATGGTTGAAAGATCTGCTGCAGGGCAGTTCTCCTTCGCTTGCAAGACTGGGAGCAAACCAAGCTAATGGGACAGGAGTCCTGAAAAACCAAATTCGGAAGAATTGAACGAGAAGAGCGAATACTAAAAGATCTACCGGGGAAAAGACACATAAATGGGCACTGTGCTTGCTCCATGCGCTTACCCTACAAAAGCTAATGTGAGTAAACATTTAATTACTATTACTAAAAAGTATTTTTGGCTGTATTGTCTTTGCTGATAACAAACTGATAATATACAAGAACTGCTAAGGGAGTAAACAGTGGCATACTGAGTGGCTAAATCCTGGCATACTGAGTGGCTAAATCCTGGCATACTGAGTGGCTAAATCCTGGCATACTGAGTGGCTAAATCCTGGCATACTGAGTGGCTAAATCCTGGCATATTGAGGGGTTAAATCCTGGGATATTGAGGGGTTAAATCCTGGCATATTGAGGGGTTAAATCCTGGCATATTAAGGGGTTAAATCCTGGCATTTTAAGGAGTTAAATTCTGGCATATTGAGGGGTTAAATTCTGGCATATTGAGGGGTTAAATCCTGGCATATTGAGCGGTTAACTCCTGGCATATTGAGTGGCTAAATCCTGGCATATTGAGATGAAAAATCATGGCATACTGAATGGCTAAATCCTGGCATTTTAAGGGGTTAAATCCTGGTATATTGAGGGGTTAAATCCTGGCATATTGAGGGCTTAAATCCTGGCATATTGAGGGCTTAAATCCTGGCATATTGAGGGGTTCAATCCTGGCACATTGAGGGGTTAAATCCTGGCATATTGAGCGGTTAAATGCTGGAATATTGAATAGCAAAATTCTGTCATATTGAGGGGTTAAATGCTGCAATATTGAATGGCAAATTTCTGGCATATTGAGGGGTTAAATGCAGGAATATTGAATGGCGAAATTCTGGCATATTGAATGGCAAAAGAATGGCATATTTAATGGAAAAATAATACTGGCATATAATTGGGCAAATTGGCTGGGGCATATTAAATGGCAAAATAATACTGGCATATTATTAAGCAAATTGTCTGGCTTATTAATGGAAAAATAATACTGGCATATTATTGGGCAAATTGTCTGGCTTATTAACGGCAAAATTATACTGGCATATTATTGGGCAAATTGTGGTTTATGAATGACAGAATAATACTGGCATATTATTGGGCAAATTAGCTGTGCCATATTTATGGACAAACACTGGCATTTTAATGGGGAAACAGGTTTATTTTAATTAGAAAAGTGATGCTGTGGCATGGTCTGTGGGGCAAAATAACATGTACTATGAGGAAAGGGACACTGGCTAGTTCTGTGGGGCAAAGTGACACTGTGGCACGCCAAATCGTGTAGGTGCAATATGAGTGCAAGCCAAGTGCTCTGGGTGCAATATAGTTGCATGGCAAGTTCTGTGGGTACTGTATGGTGCTGTGTTAAGTCCTTTAGATGCAATGTGGGTGCAGAGGAAGGGAATAAAAACAAGGAATGCAATTTTTCAATAACATTTTTATTACATTTGAAAATAGTTGAATATAATATTAAAACATTCAAATTCAAAGTATAAATGCAACTAGTTATAGAGAGAGAGATAGAGAGATGTCTGTGTGTATGGATATGTATTGTTTTAGAATTGTACAATTGTCACCTCATGGGGCTCCTGTGTGTCACATAATTAATGGCAGTCCCATATGTGCCATATTTATTGGGGCGTGTGTGTGTGTTGCATAAATAATGGGGCTCTGGTGTGGCATAGTTATGGGGCTCCTGTGTGTGGAATAGTTAATGGGTTCCTGTGTGTGACATAATTTGTGGGGCTCCTATATGTGACATATTTAATGGGCCATCTGACTGGCATTACTAAGGAATCTGTTTGGCATGGTATTGGAGGAAATCCAGGGGGGGTGACACTATGAGTTACCGCACCGGGTGACACCAACCCTAGTGACACCTCTGGGAGTAAAGAACCGCAATTACAGAAACCCCAGAGAGCCCTGTATAGAAACAGGAAACAACTTTGATTTCTTGTCACTATTCTTAATATAAACATGGTCAACAAAAAGCCCGTAGAAAAACTGGCCGAAAAACCACCAAGGAACAAGAGCAAAACAGAGAGGAAAATAATATGTCATCTTTCTTCTCCCAAATCTCTCATAGAAGCTCTATGGACAATACACTAAATACATCAACCCAAGGGCCGAAAAATAGTATAACAGCCCCTTTAAAAACAGAGGAGACACAAATGGAGTCCCCAGAAAGAAGCTCTGACTTTGGAATCACTGTGGCTCAGATGGAGAGTGCCTTCTCCCTATTAATGGAGCAGATCAAAGTTGAAATGCAGACATCTGCAAAAGGCATACAAACTGATATTAGCAGCCTATGCAATAGAGTTGGAAAACTTGAAGAAAAAATTGATCTGTCCTTACACTCTAATAAGAAGAATGAAGCTCAGCTGCTAAGGCTTGAAAGTAAAGTTTCCATGCTGGAGCTTAAACTATTTGACCTAGAGGCAGTAGTGTATCTACCGCGAGGCAAAAAAGGTGCTCGCCTAGGGCGGCGCCTTGTTTAGGGCGGCACTTTCCCAGACGTTGTTAAAGCACACTGGTGCTTTAAACACTTCTGGTGCGGCGAAGATTTTTACTTTCTTCTCCGTTTTGTTAAAAGTTGTTCCCTCCCCTCCCTCTCTTTTCCCTTCCCACCCCCTCCCCTCCCCTCCCTCTCTCTTCCCACCCCCTCCCCTTCCCACCCCCACCGCTCCTTTCGTTCTTCCCCTCACCCGGTGCTGCTTGTCATGCTCGGGGCTCCCTCACTTCCCCTCCCTTCGTTCCCCGTCACACGTGCCAGTGTAAAGTCTCCGCCCCCTGCCTGTCAGAGTACAGCAGAAGGTAAGCTGGTTCAAATGGAAAAATGAAAACGGCGGTTGTGAGTATGAGTGTGATGGGAGTCTGTGTGTGATGTGAGGCTGTGTGTGACTGAGTGTGATGGGAGTCAGTGTGTGACAGTGTGGTGGGAGTTAGTGTTTGACTGAGTGTGATGGGTGTCAGTCATACACAGCCTCACATCACACACACTCTGAGTGTGATGGGAGTCTGTGTGTGATGGGAGTCTGTGTGTGATGTGAAGCTGTGTGTGACTGAGTGTGATGGGAGTCTGGTGTGATGTGAGGCTGTGTGTGATGTGAGGCTGTGTGTGACTGAGTGTGATAAAATGTACCAGAGACTGCAGTTTTCTACATATAGCAGCCAGCCATCACATAGGTTCTAATAATACCAGTCATTATAAAAACTGCAGTGTCATAATTCAGAAATATAAACGCTATAGTTCTAGTAAATATACATATATGGGAATCTCAAATAAGATTAAATTATTGTAGAACAGTGATGGCTAACCATTCCACTCCTGATGTTTATGACTGTATTTCCCATGATGCACGGCCAGTGGAATGAGAGAAGCAGTAGTGTATCTACCCCGAGGCAGTGTGTGACTGAGTGTGATGTGAGGCTGTGTGTGATGGGAGTCTGTGTGTGATGTGAGGCTGTGTGTGATGGGAGTCTGTGTGTGATGTGAGGCTGTGTGTGATGGGAGGCTGTGTGTGATTGGAGGCTGTGTGTGATGGGAGTCAGAGTGTGTGTGATGGGAGTCAGAGTGTGTGTGATGGGAGTCAGTGTGTGTGACTGAGTGTGATGGGAGTAGGAGTGTGTGACTGAGTGGGATGGGAGTGTGTGTGTGATGGGAGTATGAGCTTGATGTAAGTCTGAATGTTATGTGGGGTCATGTAATGGAGGTGATGGGGCATGTCATAGGTGTGTAACGTGGATGTGCAGCTTGGGTAGGGGGGTGCCCGGATTTTGTCTGCCTAGGGCAGCACAAAATCAAGATACACCACTGCCTAGAGGACAGATCTAGTAGACTTAACCTACGCTTCAGAAATATACTATGTGACAGACCCCTCTGTCTTGGAACTATACTTCTATTCCGTTGCCTTCGTCTATCTTTTGGTTAATTGCCTGTCCGTACCCTCCGTTCATTTATTTCACAAACTACCGAATAAACTACTGGGTGAAATTGTCTGATTCTGAAAAAGGTATGTTTTAGGGGAATGTGATGCATATTTTGAAAGTTATCAATATTGTTAGTTAGTCACATTCTGTGAGCATATTGCTTTACGTGTAATGTTTAATTCTGTGAGTAGACCACTCTAAAGGTTTATAATGTGTCCGTGACAATCCTGGATAGTTTACTCCAACATCCATTGTTCTGTATTAACTGTATTAACTGATTATGTTGGGTTCATTATGTCTCTTACTGTGTGTTTTGCAATTAGGTCTACTCACTGTATGGTAATATGGTTGCAGTCTGAAAGTCTAATGTGTTCCTAGCCCCAGTTAGTTGGAGAACGATGTTTAGTTCCATCCCCCCCCCCCCCCCCCCCCCATTGTATACTAATGTCTGTGATGTCATGTTTATGTCTTTTTACAAGTCTGTGTTGTTACACAAATAAAGTAGATCTCTGTTTAACCCTCAACACGGAGCTTGGTCTCGTAACTGGGGGTATGGGATTCATATGATTTACTCGTGCGGCTGTTTGGTTCATGAAGGATTTCGTATGGTTCCTGTTTGGCTAATTGGAACTGCTGTTAGCTGCTCCTTCATTCGGAAAGGGAACGTCCTCAGCGGTATTAACCTCTCTTATACCGGGGTGTACCGTAACATACCAGAAGAGGTGACCCAAGAGAAAATTGAGGAATTTTTTTATTTTTTATTTAGAAAGTGTTTTACCAGGAAGAATACATTGAGATTTCTATCATTTTCAAGTATGTCCTGGGGACCCAGTCCAGAATGGAGTTACACAGAGTTACACATTTAACAGTAGATTAAAAATAAATACATACATACATACATATATTAAACAAGTTGGAAGGGGAACATACAGGGTGAATCATTATTGATAGAAAAAAGGAACAACATGTACAGTATACAAAGGAGTTTGTAACTAATAACAGGTACAATCCATTTTGAGGATTTGGGAGACACTTATTTTCAGGGATTTTAGACTAGATGATGATTTGGCAGAAACAGGAAGGCAATTCCACATATGAGGAGCTCTGAAAGAGAACACACCTCGACCTGCTTCTTTTTTGAAGTGAGGGATCGCTAATGAAGGGTTGGTGCAGGATCTGAGATTGTAGGATGTGCAGGGAGTAAGAGTAAGCATGCCGCTCAGGTGGGGGGGGGGAGTGTTCCAGAGAAGTGGTTTTGCACTAAGAAAGCTAGGTGGAGAGTGCGCCTGGAGCCAAGCTTCAGCCACTTTAATTCTTTTAACATTTTACAGTGATGTGTGTTATAATCACACTGTAGTGCAAAACGACACAATGTATTGTACATAGTGTCGAGTTTACCGAGATGGGTCTGCAGGGCAGAATCATACACAACATCTCCATAATCTAAGATCGGCATTAACATTTGCTGCACAATACGTTTCCTTACTGTGGAATATAGGTTTTATTTGTTTCTATATAGAAAGCCAATCCTAGGATATAGCTTTGACACGAGCTTATCAATATGGAGACCAAAAGACAGGTTTGGGTCTAGCCACATGCCAAGATACGTATATGAATATACCTGGGTTAGGTTATAACTGAATTTGGTCTTGATTTTTATTTGAGGATTGTTTAATTTAAGTAGTTTTGCATTTGACATGGACACAGTTTTTTCAGCGTTGATTAATAATTTGTTGTTAGCTATCCAATTTTCAACTTTAGAAAACTGACCCTGTAGCACGGATTCCACTTGTGATAGTTTAGTACCACACGTGTAGATGACAGTATCATCAGCATACATATGCAAATGAGCCAGGTCACACACCGAGGGTAGATCATTTATAAATAGGGAGAAAAGCAGCGGCCCAAGAATGGATCCTTGAGGCACTCCACACTTGATTGGCAACGGGTGGGAGGCAGTATCAGCAATGGACACATTCAGACAAGTATGAATGAAACCAGCAGAGCGATCTCTCATTTATACCGGAACAACTTAGTTTAGCAACAGATCATGATCAACCATATCAAAGGCCTTTGCAAAGTCTAGGAAACTGCACCTGTGAGTTCACCACACTCCATACCACTCTGAATGTCATTGCTCACCTTTAAGAGGGAAGTTATCGTGGAGTGATTTGACCGAAACCCAGATTGAAGCGAGGTTAGATAATTGGACCGTTGATAATACTCGCACAGTTGACCATGGGCACATTATTCCAGGATTTTAGAAATGATGGGTAGCAGTGAAATAGGCCTGTAGTTTGACACTATGTTTACATCACCATTTTTGTTTATGGGGAAAACTTTGGCTTTTTTCCAGGCTTTGGGGACATAACCGGAGGACAGGGACGCATTGATTAAGTAGGCAATGGGTCACGCCGTAACAGGCACACTCAGCCTCAGTAGCTGAAGTTTTTCCAAAATCTGGGTGTAAACTTTGACGAAAAATAAGTAATTCTTGACCGATTTCATTGCCTGTTTAAGCCAAAATCGGCTCCTCCAGATGCCCCAAGAGAAGTTATAGCTCTTTTCTAATCATATAAAAGCAAGGAACACATTTTAAGAGCAAACTGACAGAATACTGAAAGAGATTTTTTTTTAAATTGATAATATCATGATCTTTCAAGACATGTCCCCTTCCACGAGACAGATCAGAAGATCAGAATTGTCCCAATTACCATACTTTTAAGAGAGAAAAATATCCTTTATAACTGGGGCTTTCCAGTAAGATTGATAGTTCTGGATAAGGGAAACAAGCACATATTCAAGTCACCGGAAGAAGCAAAAAACTGTCTAGATGGAAAAATTTATAAAATAGGGTAATAGGTGCTTAAAGCAAATAAGTGCGGTTATGACACGGATGGATAAATAATGCAAGTCACGGTATTTCTTTGAAGTTTTGTGAAATAAGTAACTGTCTGTGATTTATTTCTGTGGGGATGTAGGGAGGGTAAGAAAGCAGAAAATCACAGGAATTCTGATATTAACAGTATTGCATGATCTGTATGAGGATATCCACAAGTAATGTTATATGCATGCAATTCAATAATATAAAGAGGTTGTTTTATACACTTCGTTTTATGATAACAAGACAAGAAGTTCAATGCAATGGTCCTGTGTATTTATGAATTAACAGAAAAAATAATTTTTTTTTTTTTTTTTTTTTTATAATACATATGATTTACACTTTTAGGGCCCAATGTACGAATAATTATAGACTCGCATAGATCACAAGAGAGAATGTGAACACCTTTTTTTCCATATTATTACACTGATCATAAGCATGCATAATGTTTTTATGATTTTATCTTTCTGTAGGGCTTATATATATTCACAGAAGTATTCTTCACTATATTAGTTAATTGGCCATAATTATATATATATACTGTTTCTAATTTTGTAGGGCTCACATATATTTGAAGATTTTTTTTCCGTTCTTTAGAACGATAGCACGTAAGATTACACAACTAGCAGCCAAAATGTATTGAAGAAATTCAGTTCCACATAGCCTAGATTAAGATTGAGAATCTGATCACTTTATATGTATTCATTTATTTACTTTTAATTCATATATATATATTCCCCCCCTCGAAAGATAGCACAAATTATGTACACAATTAATACTTAATATGTATTGAATAAATTTAGATCCACGCAGACTAGATGTAGAAGAAGAATCTGACCACTTCGTAATTTATTTATTTATCTACTTAGTTTTCTCTTTTCCTCGCCGGGGTTTCCTTTTTTGTAATTTTGTTATTTTTGAGGAGGCGTTTTTTGGTCTCAGGTATGGACCTGTTTTGGTCCACTGTCCGTGTTTTTTCTTTTATATATATATATATATATATATATATATATATATATATATATATATACAGGGAGTGCAGAATTATTAGGCAAATGAGTATTTTGACCACATCATCCTCTTTATGCATGTTGTCTTACTCCAAGCTGTATAGGCTCGAAAGCCTACTACCAATTAAGCATATTAGGTGATGTGCATCTCTGTAATGAGAAGGGGTGTGGTCTAATGACATCAACACCCTATATCAGGTGTGCATAATTATTAGGCAACTTCCTTTCCTTTGGCAAAATGGGTCAAAAGAAGGACTTGACAGGCTCAGAAAAGTCAAAAATAGTGAGATATCTTGCAGAGGGATGCAGCACTCTTAAAATTGCAAAGCTTCTGAAGCGTGATCATCGAACAATCAAGCGTTTCATTCAAAATAGTCAACAGGGTCGCAAGAAGCGTGTGGAAAAACCAAGGCGCAAAATAACTGCCCATGAACTGAGAAAAGTCAAGCGTGCAGCTGCCACGATGCCACTTGCCACCAGTTTGGCCATATTTCAGAGCTGCAACATCACTGGAGTGCCCAAAAGCACAAGGTGTGCAATACTCAGAGACATGGCCAAGGTAAGAAAGGCTGAAAGACGACCACCACTGAACAAGACACACAAGCTGAAACGTCAAGACTGGGCCAAGAAATATCTCAAGACTGATTTTTCTAAGGTTTTATGGACTGATGAAATGAGAGTGAGTCTTGATGGGCCAGATGGATGGGCCCGTGGCTGGATTGGTAAAGGGCAGAGAGCTCCAGTCCGACTCAGACGCCAGCAAGGTGGAGGTGGAGTACTGGTTTGGGCTGGTATCATCAAAGATGAGCTTGTGGGGCCTTTTCGGGTTGAGGATGGAGTCAAGCTCAACTCCCAGTCCTACTGCCAGTTCCTGGAAGACACCTTCTTCAAGCAGTGGTACAGGAAGAAGTCTGCATCCTTCAAGAAAAACATGATTTTCATGCAGGACAATGCTCCATCACACGCGTCCAAGTACTCCACAGCGTGGCTGGCAAGAAAGGCTATAAAAGAAGAAAATCTAATGACATGGCCTCCTTGTTCACCTGATCTGAACCCCATTGAGAACCTGTGGTCCATCATCAAATGTGAGATTTACAAAGAGGGAAAACAGTACACCTCTCTGAACAGTGTCTGGGAGGCTGTGGTTGCTGCTGCACGCAATGTTGATGGTGAACAGATCAAAACACTGACAGAATCCATGGATGGCAGGCTTTTGAGTGTCCTTGCAAAGAAAGGTGGCTATATTGGTCACTGATTTGTTTTTGTTTTGTTTTTGAATGTCAGAAATGTATATTTGTGAATGTTGAGATGTTATATTGGTTTCACTGGTAAAAATAAATAATTGAAATGGGTATATATTTGTTTTTTGTTAAGTTGCCTAATAATTATGCACAGTAATAGTCACCTTCACACACAGATATCCCCCTAAAATGGCTAAAACTAAAAACAAACTAAAAACTACTTCCAAAAATATTCAGCTTTGATATTAATGAGTTTTTTGGGTTCATTGAGAACATGGTTGTTGTTCAATAATAAAATTAATCCTCAAAAATACAACTTGCCTAATAATTCTGCACTGCCTGTATATATATATATATATATATATATATATATATATATATATATGTGGGGTCAACATAAGCACTAGGCTACGGGTGGTTCCTGTTAGCTCTAGTGTTTTATATGGTTTATGTCGTCCTATGTATGTGGTTTTCCCAGTGTTGGTGTGTAAGGGTGTGCAATGTAAGGAGACGCAACACTTGTCAATGGTTAAATGGATGACTGTTAATGTCCAAGGAATGATCTTGGCTAAAAAAAGAATGTAAAGATATATGTCTAGCACAGGAAACACAATGGACAAAGGAATCTGTTAAAAAAAAATCCAATATTAATGGATATTGTATTGTAGCCAATGCTTCACTAGACAAAAAAAAAGAGGTGTGGCGATATTAATATCCGAGAAAGTTAAATTCTACGAGGTTTTTTGGAAGTAGATAATGAAGCTAGGTATATTATTTTAATATGTCGACTCAATGAAAAGTTATATACAATTGTAAATCTCTACACCCCTAATAGCTGCCCTCAAATTGTTGTAAAAAAAATTGTTAGGCAAACTTGAACCTTTAAAACAAGGACAAATGATTTTTGCAGATGATTTTAATATGTTCCTGGATACAAAGTTGGATAGGAAGCTTCCTCAGGGTGGTAAAAATATTAGAGAACAGAGCAAACAGTCTAACATATTCCAGGACCTTCTCATGGAACATAAACTATACGACATCTGGAGAGGAAGGGGACTTTATGTATTCTTCACATGTCCACTTTTCAAGAGAAGACATGTTTTTAGGGAAAGCCCCCATGATGGGAGAAGTGGACAGGATATTTATTTTTGATCTAGCTTGGACAGACCATAACGCAGTGATAATGAACACTAATGAAAAGGGCAATACAATTATATCAATGGACTGGATGGAGACTGAATAACGATCTACTCTCAAAAGAAACAAACCAGACATATATTAGAAAGATAATAGACCTTTACTATCACGAAAATGCTATAAATAATATTCAGGCATCCACTTTATGGTGCGCTTTCAAGAGCGTGGTGCGAGGCAACCTAAGTAAGTGGACCGAAAGAGGTTTGAATAAATATGGATGGTTATGGGAAGATCAAGCAACCAAAGCATCCTCCTTACTGGTAGAAAAATATGATCGTCCATCAACAGCACTATTAACTATTTAAGAATATAAGTTTATATACTAGAAGAGAAGCGGAACACATCTGCCAGGAAACAGAAATTGATTATATTACTAGAGGGAGAAATAACGATTAAAAAATAAATAAAAAGAAAAATCTTTGAACCAGACCAGGAGTCTCTCTCTAGGCCAATCACCTTGTCTAGATGGGAAAAAGATATAGGACACAAAATAAGGTTTGAAGACAGGTTAAACCCATTATTACACCTGAAAAAATCAATTCATTGTTTACTACTTGGTCCAAGAAAGATTAAACCATATGTATCCTCAAACCTCTAATCTCTGCTGGAAAAAGACTCATTTAGCTATATGTGGTGAGAATGCACAGAGATACGCAGGTTTTGGGATATGGTAGAGATGGTATTAGATAAAATAGTAATTAAAGGGATTAATAAACAGCAAGACACATATTTGTTACATATTCATTGGGCTTAATTTGACCATACCCAGATATACCTATCTACACATATTCTAACAGCAGGTAGAATGCTAATAGCATGAAGCTGGGAAAAAAAGGATGTCCCCACATGGTAGGCCTTAAAAAATCATATTGAATTTCAGTTACAAATGGAAATTGGTTTAATCCCAGGGAAAGGTAATGAGATCCCTGAGAAGGCTTATAATATTTAAACCTCTCAAATCAATGAGGGAACATAAAATATCTAATACAACATGATACTTTACCTCTCTTCCCCCGCCATGAGGCTCATCCCAGGACATAAAAGAGGAATAAGACAGATGGGAAGCACACCTATATGCAATCAACCACTCCCCCGACACTGCAAAACCCATTTGTTTTATGTTTGTGATATATACGCTTATATAGTTTATCTTCATTATTTTTTTTATTTTTTTTTTTTATTTATTTATTTTTTTTAAACACTCAGCGTTGGCTAATCTATTTGTGACTTGCCTTAATTCACATCATTGTGTCTTGTATCAAAAAAAATATATTTTTTCCTTATTTATCCCTAGTTTGAAGTGATTGCATAACGTAAGAGTATTTGTTACTTCCTATCTATATTCTCCCTCCCCCCCCCTCCCTTCCACCTGCCTTATTTCACTCTCTCTTTCCCTTGTGCCTTTAATTCCATTTCTCCCTTAATCTATTTTAATCTAAATCTTTCCGATCTGTGTCTATCTACCCCTGTCCTCCCCCCTCCCTCTCCCTCCCTCCCTCCCTCCCCCCTGCCGTTCCCGTAGCTCCCCTACTTCATTGAGGGAGCATGGGCTACCCGTAGAGACAATTGTACATTTCGTACCCACATATATCACATACAACACATTCATAACACATTCACACGTCTGTGGATCATATTCCCCGTCTTCGCATTCCGCACTTCTCAGCCCAGTTTTTAGTCTTGAGGTGATTAGTAAGGGATTGAGCAAATTACCCTTATTCTTCTCCCATTTTATTTATTTTTTTTTTTTTCCTTTCCTCCTTCCCTTTTCTCTCCTTCCTTCCCTTTTTTTTTTTTTTCAATCTAAATGGCCTTCTTTAAGAAAATTTACCCAGTCATCCCATTGTTTATACATATCGGCATTCCAATTGTATTGCAGGACAATTCCTCTCTCCATAAGACAGTGATCTATCAGCTGCATCTTAATTTTTGCCCAGTTTGGTTGTACTATAGACTTCCAGTTCTTAGCAATTTCTAATTTTATTACTGCCATTAAGTGAATAATAAATGATACTTCTTTCCCGGTTTTCTTTGGGAAATTTAAATGGAGTAAAGCTCTGTCCGGGGTTAGGTTCCAGTCTTTACCTATATTCCGTACTAGTTTGTCAGAGATGCATTGCCAGAAAGATTTAATTATCGGACAACTCCACCATATATGTATAACATCGCCCCTCCTATTCCCACATCTCCAACAATTCGGTATATTTATCTCCGATATTTTTGATAAAATTGTGGGGACTAAATGGGTCCTGTACATCACTTTGAACTGAAGTTCGTTAAGGTTCAGGCAGTGCATTGCTTCATAGTTGTAATATAAAGACCGGTTCCATTCTCTTTCCTCAATTGTCAGATTAAGATCTTTTTCCCATTTAGTTAAAGCTATCGGTGGCCTATATTGTTTTATTGCTCTAATTAGGTCAATTGCTTTTGTAGTTAGTTTTTTAAAATCAGTTTTCTCTAATAAATCTTGTAGTATCCTTTGAGGTTTAGTAAGGCTGTCATTGCTCACCAAATCCCCAAGAAAACTCCTTACCCTCAAATATTTAAAGCTATCTTCTCCACTAAGAGAGAAGGTTTTCTGTAATTCCCCAAAGGGTTTTATCCTGTTCCCTTCCATCAGATCTGAGATATTCTTGATTCCCCTCTTTTCCCATTCCCTAAGGTCCAGACCTTCATTCAGGCTCTGGACGACAGTGAGTGGGAGAGAGGGGAACAGCCTGTCTCCCATTCCCATTTTTTTTTTTATTGTTCTCCAGTTTTTATAAATGTGTGAGAGGGGATGATTTAACTCTATATCTCTCTTCCTTCCTATATGTTTTTCTGGAGTCCAGAAGTATGCTAAAAAATCTCCAGAGAGTGAATTTTTTTCTAGTTCTAAGTTATACCAGGGTTCTTTACTTGATCTTTTATTTAATGTTAGGAAGGCCTGTGCCAATAAAGTTGCTTGTGCATAATCTTGTATTAGTGGCATCCCTACTCCCCCTTGTCTCTTGCTTTTTGTTAAGGTCTGTAAATTCACTCTTGGTCGTTTCCGAGCCCATATATATCTGTTAAAGGATCTTTGAATAAGTTCCAACCAGCATTTTGGAAAGGAGAAGGGTAGCATTCTAAATACATAAAGGAACCTTGGTAAGACATATGATTTTACTGCATTAATTCTGCCCATCCAGGATATAAACAGTCCTCGCCAGTTTTTAAATAGAGTATTTGTCTCTCTAATCAAAGGTAGGATATTTATCTGAGTCCATTCTTCTGGGTCTTTTGAAATTTTAATACCTAGATATGGGAGAAACTCTTCTGCTATTGTAAAACCGTATCTTTCTACTTCAGCCTTTTGAGTGTAATTCATCGATATTAAATGTGCAACCGATTTATTAATGTTTAATTTGTAATTTGATAAATGACTATATTGATCTATCAGTAACATTATTTGTTTTAGGGATCGTATAGGGTCTTGTATTGTAAGCAGCACATCATCTGCGTACAGCATTATTTTCTGGGTTCCCTCCTTCCCCCATCCCACTATCCCTGGGCATTCTCTTATTTCTTTGGCCAATGGTTCTAGTGCCAGGACATATAAGATAGGCGAGAGGGGGCAGCCCTGGCGTGTACCGTTTTTTAGTGGGAACCAGTTTGATTGTATACCTGAACCAATTACTCTGCCTTCTGGTGCCCCATATAATGCCAAAATTGCCTGATGTATTTCTCCTTCTATCCCAAAGGCCAACAGAGCCCTGGACATGTATCCCCAGCTGATCCTGTCAAATGCCTTTTCTGCATCCAATGACAGGATCAGCCGGGGGACACCCCTCTCCTTCGTATCTCCTAGGAGGTCTGCCAGTGTTCTTATATGATTAATAGCCGAGCGACCTACTGTGAATCCCACTTGGTTACTATGTATCAGGCTAGGCAGTACCTGCTTCAGTCTTTCTGCTAATACCCCCGCATAGATCTTTGCGTCAATGTTTAAAAGAGATATCGGTCTGTAACTTGTCAGTGATTCTGGATTTTTTTCTGGTTTCAGAATTGGGATGATATTACCCTTCAATATTTCTTGTGGGAGTATTCCATTTCTCATCGCTGTATTGAATAGCTTTACTAAATATGGCCTTACTTCATTTTTTAGAATCTTATAAAAATGGGCATCAAACCCATCTGGTCCCGGGGATTTTTTTATTTTTAGTTTCCTAATTATCTCGCATAGTTCTTTTGATGTAATCTCCTTATTTAGATCTTTCAGGATCTGTTGCGGGACTTTGGGGAATTTTTTGTTTTCAAAGTAATTATGTATTTCCTCTATTTTAGTCTTTTGTGGGAGATTATACAAGGAGCTATAAAAGGTATTGAAAGCCTGACCTATGTCCATGGGGGCCATATAAGTCTTCCCCTCATGAACAATTTTAGAGATATTATGTTTGGTCCTTTTTTTCTTCAGTTGGTTGGTCATTAATTTATCGGCTTTATTACCTTTATAGTATCTTGTAGTTTTCAGGGCTCTCAATGACCTATTTGCTTCGTTTATTAATTGTAGATTAATTTTCTCCCTGATTTCTGTAATTTTCTCAGATTTTTCTCTATTTGGGTTGTTCTTATTTTCTTTGTTTAATTGGAATAGAGTAATGTATAGGTCAGATAACCCTGCCTCTCTCTGTTTCTTCGCATATGCTCCCATTCGAATAAAGTGACCCCTAATTACGGCCTTATAAGTACACCATAGTGTCGCTATCTCCGTATCTTCCACATCATTTTCCTCAAAAAATAGTCGTGTTGTATTTTTAATATGTTCTATATCTTGATCTTTCTTTAATAAGTTGTTATTCAATCTCCACTCAGTTTTTAATCTATTGTTTTGGTCTTTAATATCCATGATTATCATATTGTGATCTGACCATGTTATATCTTGAATATGGATTCGGTGTATCATTGCTGCTAAATTTGCATCTCCTATGATGTGGTCAATACGTGAATAGGCGCAGTACGTTTTAGAAAAGCATGTAAAGTCTATTTCTGTTGTGTGAAAGACCCTCCACATATCTAATAAAGCGTTACTATCTAAAAAATTTTGTAGTCTTTGGGCTTGGTAGATTGTGTTTTTATTTGGTATTGGTTTTCTTTGTGATCTTCTATCTAACCAGGGGTCTGCCAAGCAATTAAAATCCCCTGCCCAGATTAAAGTTCCCTGTCTTACTTTTGATATCTTTTTTTCCATACTTTTTAAAAAACGGACAGGAGAGGTATTGGGGGCGTATACATTTACTAAAGTGTATACTTTTTTTTCTAACTCTACTACTGCGATTATGAATCTACCTTCTTTATCTGTATCTACATATTTCAATTTAACCTCCAAGTCCCTTGCAAAAATAATCGCCACACCTCTTTTTTTTTGTTTTTCCAATGAGGCTTCTATAAGTAATGGGAATTTCTGGGTCTTAACTTTATATTTGTCTTCTCGCCTCCAGTGTGTTTCTTGGAGGAAACATATATTAATATTTCCTTGGGTTAATTTGTTCAGTAAAATTGTTCTTTTTTGTGCAGAGTTAAGGCCCTGCACATTTAATGTAGCAAACCTCAACATATTCCTCCCTAACCAACCTCACTTATTCCCTTCTACGTTATCCTGCTGTCGCGCCGAATGAGAAGCGGGGTCCACATTCCACATACACACTCAGACATACAGCAACACATAAATACAAACACATATTGTATGCAGGATTCCCCCAATGGGGTCGCATACTCCCAATGGTGTGTCCCGAGACTAACCATTGGGTTTGATTTGCCATTCTCTGATGGCAATTGGGGGGGGCCCGAGATCTAGTGAGAGATTTGATTATTTAGCCTTATATCAGATAAACAAAAACATTTTTTTTTTCATCATAGAGGCTCGAGGAGGAGAAAAGATAATGATGAGAGGGAAGAGGGAAGAGGGAAAAAAAAAAAAAGAAGTACGAACAATGTGAGTATCTAATTGTGCGACTAGTGTATCTAAATTAACTAATATCCTTGTAATAGCAGTGTGTATGTTTGAAAAGAAAAATATCTTTATCCCTTTCTTTTTTCTTTCTCTCTTCTTCATGTGGTCCAATTCCTCTCTCTTTTTTACTGTGAAAATAATGAGCTGCATGTTTTACATATTAATTCTCCCTTTAATTTCCCCCCATCTTATTCCTTATATAATTATTTACCCCTTCAACCTTCTTTCCCGCTTACTTATCTGCCCAAAGTTACTATGATTTCTTTAATTCATCGTGCCCTTAGTTTCATGTGCTCCTCAATCAATTTACCTAATAAATGAAGTGTAGTAAATATGCGTGTGAGAACTATCTACTGTGATACTCATGATTACTGAGTTGTGAAAAAATACCTATTTATGAGAACAAAGGAGAAGAGAAAAAAACAAAAAAAAACCAAACAAAAAAAAAAGGGATGTGAACATCTAATTATGCAGCTAGTGTGTCTAACTTCAATAGTGTCTTTATATTAACTCTATGTGTGTGTTTGGGGGGATATCACACCTTTATCATTTCCTTCCTAATATAGTCCCCCCTTTCCTTTCCTTTCTCTTTCTTCTCTCCTCCCTCAATTCATTTACACATTGGTTCCTACTTTTAGTTCCCTCCCTCTTATTTCTTATATTTATTAGCCCCCTCCAGCCTTCCCTGCTTTAATTTTTCCACCCTCGTTTCCTATTATTTCTTTATTGTATAGTGCCCTAGGTTCCGTGCTATCCTCAGTAAGTTTACTTAGTGGGGAAGATGTAATTAGTATCTGGATCTGAAACAAACATACAGAGAACCTCCTCTTCAATCCCTTTCCCTCTCTTTTCTCCTGTCTCCCTCCTATCTCGATTTGATATTCGTAGTTTAGTTTAATTTAACTTCTTCAATCCATTTTGTAAGTCTCTCAGGAGTGTCAAAGCTTAGGGTCTCAAAATTGTATGTTAGAACTACCTTGACCGGCCAGGCCCATCTATACCTTATGCCTTTTTGTCTTAACGTCGCCGTTTGATGTGCAAACTGGGCTCTTTTAGCTCTTGTGTAAAAGGAGATATCTGGAAAAAAATTTATATTTTGATTTGGGTCTTTCAGGGGATTTTCTCTGGTTGATCTTAAAATCTGCTCTTTTATCCTAAAAGATGAAAAACAGATCAGTATATCTCTTGGTAGTTCTTCCCTTAATTTTGCAGGTTTCACTGTTCTGTGACACCGATCCCATAGGTGGATATCATTCTCTTGTCTCACCCCCATGAGTTTAAATAGATCTTTGAGGAAGTTTTCTAATTTCTCATTTGTTATGGATTCTGGGATACCACGTATTCTCAAATTATTTCTTCTAGAGCGGTCCTCTAGATCCGCGATTTTCTGTTCTAGAAGTTCTATTTTTGCTTGATTTTTTTTGGACTCTTCTTCTCTTTTGTTATCATTAAATTCCAATATTTGAATTTTTTCTTCACTAACTCTGACTCTGTTTGCAATTGACATAAGATCTGTTTTTAAATCTTGTACTTGTGTATGGATCTCACCCTTTATTTTTTCAAATTGGAAGTCAAGGGCTTCCCTCAATTGTTCCTGTATCATCTGTTTGAGGTCCATTGTTTGTGGGCTACCTTGATTTTGTTCGCCCTCACTTGGATTTGACCTTTCAAGAGGGTTCTCTATATCAGGTTTTTGTGTTTGTGGTGAGAAAAAGGATAGCCTCTTTTCTGTTCTTAGCTCTTTTTTTTCATTTTTATCTCTTCTTGAGATTTTATCTAGAGGCTTTTTCCCTGCCATTTCAATTCTCCTTATCTTCCCCTCACCTCTTCCTCTATTTTTATTTTTATTCTTCTCTATGAAGTTAGAGGTATTTCAGTGACCACAGCTATTATTTTAAATGTTGATAGGCTTCGTTAATTTGTAGAGAGGTTATGGTCAATACACTTTTATTCCAGCTGTAGGTAGGAATAGAGCCCCCTGTGTTGGATGTAGTGTCTTGCAGTATTGCTTCCTATACTGGGGTGACTCTAAATGATATTAATTTGGTTCAATTTACTTCCACTCTTAGCTGGGATAGGCAAAGATATAGTAATGAATAAATCCCCAGTGAGGGTACCTTCTTGATATGAGGATTTTTAGCACTTTAGGTACCACTTTAGGTACCACTTTAGGTAACACTTTAGGTAACACTTTAGGTAACACTTTAGGTAACACTTTAGGTAACACTTTAGGTAAGTCAAAGGTTATACCTTCATTCTGTGCGCAAACAGGCATATAAGTAAGCAGGTCACGTGGGGAATATTAAGCTTGTAGGCTCACTATAGCTTACTATATATAGTCCTGGTCTTATTTGAGCTCACTAGGTGCTGCAACTTCACCCCCGCTGGTGGGCTTGATTTATTGGAAGGCAATAAGTCCTTTTCTACCTATCTCCGTATACTTATGTTTCCCCAACAAGGAAGAAAAGGAAAATGAGCCATAAAACTTATCTGATGCCTGTCCGCTTGGATCTCCACTCGGCAGCCGCCGCGGGAATAGTTCTTTCCACTTTCCAACTTCCAGTTTCCTGTCTGCTTCTGTGGTGGCCCCTGCAGCCGCGGGTTTAAATCCAGGGACGCTTACCTTCACAATATCTAAGGATTTTTGTCACCTCTCTCCGTCGGAGCCTGTAAAACTTTCTTCGGAGTCTTTCCCCGCCTTCTGGTTGAACGCTTCAGTGCTCTCTCTCCATTCTCACCTTCTTACTTCTCTCTCTCGGGCTCCCCCTGACGCCGCGCGTTCACAGCGTGCGTGCTACGTCATCACGCCCCCCACTTTATCTTCATTATTATTATTATTATGTCTTAAGTCTTTGTATGTATGTAACAGTTTTTTGTCGTATCTCTTTTTGTCTTTTTTTTATAAAACTTATAAAATATAATAAAAAGAAAGAAAAAAAAAGAAAGAAAAAGAATTATTAAATAACTACATTCAAATAATGTAATAATAATATTTACAAAGTTATTAGTATAGACGTACCTCTCTAGTATTACTTAAGTGAAATTGGTCAGTTGGAAGCACATAATTAGTTTGTAGAGAGAAGTATTATTAAAAATATAATTTTATTATTAATTTATTAAAAATATGCAGAGTACATGTAGAAAGAATATATAAAGTGAAAAGTGTAGAACAGTGCTTAAATTTGTGGAATATTTCTCCACACATATAAAAACACGGTGAGTGACAACTAAAATGTGAGCTTTCTAGCAGGCTTGTTAGAGTGTTTAAGAGGTCAGTCTGTACCTTTGCCAAATATACAGATGTACAAATGTATCGTGGGGGATTTAAACCATCCGCAGCTAAATATTGAGGGACAAGCAGCAAATAACTTTGTCTCACTCCATTAGCCGTGAGATGTCTACAATCCCCTAATCAATATGTATCACAGTGTATTAACGAGGCTGTTTAGGTAAGCCAGCATGTGAGTAATAAATACAGTGTTTAAATTAGCTCCACAGTGATCTCCCATATGTATCAGGCACGGCTATGGACATAGGAGTAGCCTGTTATTTAAATCACAGACACGTTAGAGCAAAAGGTGCAGTTACTTCGAAGGAGAAGATAATCACTATAAGCATAAAACATTAATGTTACTCCAATTATCATGCTATGTGTATTATTTCATGTCCTCAGTGGACAATTGTGCATTGCAAAGCAATGTGTCCATCCATACCATGGACATGAAATGGCATAATGGTGGGCAGTGTTGTCGCTAGGGGGGGGCTACTGGAGCTGAAGCTCTAGATCTCTGCTCCATAGCCCCGAATGGAGACTCTGGCCCCACCCCCTAGTGCTCAGCCCCACCCCCTCAAGACTCTGCATGCTGTGATCTGGATCCTGGACAGCACTAAATACCCCCTCGTGGTATTTGAATGAATATCTGCCCTATCAGCAGCTCCTTGGCTCCTCCTCCTGCCTTCCTGTTTCTGCCAAATCATCATCTAGTTTAAAATCCCTGAAAATAAACTGAGTGTAAGTGAGTGTGTGTGAGTGGCAGAGTGGGTGTGTGTGTGTGTGGCAGAGTGTGTGAGTGGAAGAGTGTGTGAGTGGAAGAGTGTGAGTGGCTTAGTGTTAATGAGTGGAAGTGTGTGTGTGAGTGAGTGTACGCATGAGTGGCAGAATCACAAGTGTGTATGTAGTGTTTGGCAGAGTGTAAATGTGTGTGAGTGAGTGTGTATGTGTGTGAGTGGCAGAGTGTAAGTGTGTGTAAGTGGCAGAGTGTGAGTGTGTATGTAAGTGGCAGAGTATTGTATGTGAGTGGCAGAGTGTAAGTGGGTATGAGTTGCAGAGTATAAGTGTGTGTGAGTGGCAGAGTGCAAGTAAGTGTGTGTGTGAGTGAGTGTGGCAGAGTGTGAGTGTTTGAAAGAGTGTAAGTGTGTGTGAGTGAGTATAAGTGCATGAGTGTGCGTTTGTATGTGTGTGTGAGTGAATGCGTAAGTGAAAGAGTTATGAGTGTTCATGTGTATGTGTGTGAGTGGCAGAATGTAAGTATGTGTAAGTGGCAGAGTGTAAGTAAGTGTAAGTGTGTGAGTGAGTATGGCAGAGTGTGAGTGTTTGGAAGAGTGTAAGTTTGAGTGAGTGTAAGCATGAGTGGCAGAATTATGAGTGTGTGTTGTTTGTGTGTGTGAGTGGCAGATTGTATGTGTGTGTGAGTGGCAGAGTATGTGAGAGTGTAACTGTGAGCAGCAAAGTTATGAGTGTGTGTCAGTGGTTGAGTGTAAGTGTGTGAGAGTGAAAGCGTGAGTGGCATTGTTATGAGTGTGTGAGTTGCAGAGTGTAAGAGTTTTGAGTGTGTGTGAACCCCAATGAGATTACTATGAGAAAATGTGATTAAGTACTATTATTCATATTGAATGTGACAATCAAGTGTGAAACAATGTTATCATCTCATATTATTTTTATATTCACACTTGAGCATCACATTCAATATGAATAATAGTGATTCATCTTTATATATAGTCTTTATATTCATGGCAAGAAAAATCACATGTACCTCTTTATAGTATTAAAACCATACATTATGAATGTGCTGCTTTTCATTTTATTACGGGCTTTACTCATGAAAGAGAGAATTGCAGGGAAGTGAGATGGGAATTTCAAAATTAAGGCTAAAGTAGCAGAGTTGAAAAAATTCTCCCATTCAGTTGAATTCCCATCTAAATTCCCTGCCCTTCTCTCTTTTATGAGGTTGGTGGAAGGAGCATACCTCAGCCTATTCTCCTCAGGCTTTTGACCCCTTTTTATTAAAAATATATATATTTATGTATATATAGTTTGTGTGTGAGTCAGGTTTACACGTGTGTCTGAGTGACTAGCATGATGTGCATGTGAGAGTTGCAAATTTACACACGTGTCTGAGTGGCAGAATGTCTGTGTGGGAAAGGTCAGCTGTGTGCATAAGGGTGTATGTCTGTGTAAGGTTTTGTGGGTGTGCGTGTGTATAAGAGAGTGTGTGAGTATAAGGTTATCTATGTAAGGCTGGGTGATTTCCCATATATTGTGGCATATTATGAGACTGTTGGTCAACTTTTTTCTCAAAGTCTGGTAAATGGTGTATGCTATGTACACAAAATTTTGTATGATCAGTTATTTTAAGATCATGGGAATTTGCTCACATACAAGTTTGTGTGTGATGTGAGTTGGTGTGTGCAAGTGGGATTGTGTGTCTCTGTGTGTAAGGGTGTGTGTATGTATGTGTGATTGTGCAAATGTGAATGTGTATGTGTGTGTATTTGTGGTTGTGTATTTATGTGTATAAGTGAAACTTCAAGTAATGTGAGTTTTTTTGTGCTGTGAGTCTTATTGTGTATTGTGGTACAGTATTGTGCAGCACAAGTGTGTGATACACACTGCACATTACTGTGAATTTTATTGCTGTTGACACTGTGATACACTCACACACTGCAAAGTACTGTGAGTTTTATTGCTGTGGAGTCAATCACAGACAGACACACACACACACACACACACATACAGTCAGCCACAGACAGACACACACAAACAGTCGGTCACAGGCAGACATGCAGTCAGTCACACACACAGTCAGTCACAGACAGACAGACACACACAAACACACACATTTGGTCAGTCACAGACAGACACACACATATAGTCAGTCACAAACACACACACACATACAGTCAGTCACAGACAGACACACACATACAGTCAGTCTCAGACAGATACACACATACATTCGGTCACAGTCAGTGACTTGCTGTTGTTTCTAGCCCTGCTGAGCACACTCAACGCTCGGACACTATAGTGTGGTGCGTGTGGGGTAGAGCAGGAAGACTGTGCAGCCAGTGCACACACGGTCTGGTAGGGAAAGGAGGAATCACAGAGAAAAATGCTCTGAGAAGGAACCAAGGGTAAATACCACTTAGCAGCTCAATACACAAGCTTGAAGCTTGATTGAAGTCAGTGCTTGGTATTTAAAGGCTGTCAGGTGAATATCCCCGCCCCCTCCAATTAGGGAAGTCCACCCACTCTCATGGAGTAGCCTGACACTCACTTAGGTGAGTGTCAGCCTTTCTCCACGCTCCCGCTTTTTCCACCAATGAGAACGTACTATCGGGTGTTAGACCACGCCCCCCACCATCCGGATGATGGATGCACCAGTCACGGGGCGCGAGCTACTGGAGCTCGGGGATGCGGCCTACTCCGCGATGGCCTTCCCCTCCGGCCCGGCGGCTGCAGGAGCGGGGACGGGGTCCAGGATCCCCACACCGATGTCCGCACAAAATGGCCCCAAAATAAGCCGACATCCTCCCCATAGAAGTCTATAGGGAAGGCCAAGGCTATAATTTGATCTGATTGGGTCTGGAATTCTGAGTTTCCTGGGACGGACAATTAATGTTTTTCATTCATTCCGCATTTGTTCATTCATTTTTTTAGCCAGTTTTACATTAGTTTTCAGACGAATGGCCAAAAAAGCAGATTTTCATTCGAAAAGACATTCATCTGAAAACAAATGCCTAAGTCAAGTCTTTATCTCATATTTTTAAACGTCTTTAATAAAAGTGCATCCTCTGATTGGGTACACTACAATGGTTATTTCTAAAAACTCATTTCTGAGGAAAAGTTATAAAACTGGAGGCGTTACCAAAAGAATGTTTCTGCTTTTTATAGCAGTTTTCGAACTTTGAGATTTATGAATAACCTCCGAAGAGTCCCAGAATGTAGAAGCAGCATGCAAAACACTCAGGAACCTGAGTTAGCTGAACAAAAAAGGTGAGGTGGAATGTAGAGTATCAAGAGCTTTTAGGAACTAAGAAGCTCTTAAAATAGTGTCCCCACTTAATATGAAGCTAGTGCAGAGAATATCGAGCAAGTGGACAACCAAGCAAAGTAATCCGTACAGCAGGACGGAAGAATTATGGTTGCTATGGTGTCAGGTGGAATTAAATGGTGTATTTTGGTTATGTTTGTTAGAAGCAAGGAGGCAGATTTTTTCACAGCAGAAAAATGACGTTTGAAAGAAAAGTCAACAATCAATCAAAACTTCGAGATCTTGAGCTTGGGAAAGTCCTCTGACTTTCTGGTAGTCGAGTGAACTTTTCAAATCCAGGTGGTTGCCTGAGGTCCTCTCACCAAGAGAATGTCAGTTATGGTCATATTACACTGCTGAAGCAGTTCTGATGAAATGCACATTGGGCAGACTGCAAGCACTTATATTTTGACACATCATCCATATCTTACAACATCTTTCCTAGGGTGTGAGGCCATTGGGTCATTTTATTGTATTTTAGGGGGGCTGGGGGCCATTTGGGCAGCCCGGTGCTGTTAGGGGCAGCAGGGCTAATAGCCCTGGTCCCCCCAATGTATTTTTTAGGAGCTGGGAGCACTTGCCCAGTTCCCAGCTGGTTTTGCTAGTTCCCAGCCCTGCTTATTATTAGGCTTGGCCAGGCATACTAGCCCTGGCCACCATAATTTTTTTTGGGGGGGGGGGGGGGCAGGTATTTTTTTAAATTTATAAATGGGGCCAGCAGAATTCAGCTTTAGGTTGGCTTTTGTTTTTATTATTCTTATTAAACTTTTTCAATTCACCCTCAAAATAAGCAAAATTAAATCTCCGTAATACGGCATATTAATCATATAATCATCCCCAAATCCGAATTGTATTCAGGATTGATCGCTGCATATTATGTAGACGAAAACCTATGGGTTTTATGACGAAATAGTCCCCAACCGAAGGGTTATGAATAGTGTTGAGCGAACCCGAACCGCACTGTTCGGGTTCATACCGAACATTACGGTTTTTTGACCCCGAACACGGACATTCCACTGTATGTTCATGTTGGAGTTCAGGGTTCGGCGATTTAATGGCGCATTTTGAAATGCTGCAGGGCAGCCAATCAACAAGCGTTTGACTCGTTTGCCCTTAGAAGCCATCATAGCCATGGCTACTAATGGCATGGCTGTGATTGGCCAGTGCAGCCTCTATATATAAGCTGGAGTTACGTACATGCACATCACATGAGCTCTTCTTAGTGTAGGGAGAGGATGCTGCAGCTGTGAGGGAAAGATTTAAAAAAATTCTGGTGCTGAATCTGCAAACTACAGCGATTATTTAAACTACAGCGATTATTCAAATTACAGTGATTATTTTAGTGGGTGCTATACTACATATTTGTACCCTGCCCTGAGCCCAGTGCCACAGAGAGTGCAGTGCACTTGCAACTGCATGTGTGCCAGGCACATGACTTTAATCCTGTTCTGTTAGCTCAGTGGGTAACATCTAGGCATTTTTAAATACTGCAATTTGTTGGTGTTAAATATTACATTTGCGTCCTGCACTTCATATCTGAGAGTCAAATAAAATTCTAATAGTTTTGGGTGGTAAATAGTACATTTGCGTCTTGCAGTGCACTTCATATCTGAGAGTCAAATAGAACCGTCAAATACTGTGCTTACAGCGCACTTTGAAAAATTTGAATAGTTTTGGGTGGTAAATAGTACATTTGCGTCTTCCGGTGCGCTTCATATCTGAGAGTCAAATAGAACAGTCCAATACTGTGCTTACAGCGCACTTTGAAAAATTCTAATTGTTTTGGGTGCTAAATAGTACATTTGCGTCTTGCGGTGCACTTCATTTCCGAGAGTCAAATAGAACAGTCCAATACTGTGGTTACAGTGCACTTTAAAAAATTCTAATTGTTTTGGGTGCTAAATAGTACATTTGCATCTTGCGGTGCACTTCATATCTGAGAGTCAAATAGAACAGTGAAATACTGTGGTTACAGTGCACTTTAAAAAATTCTAATTGTTTTGGGTGCTAAATAGTACATTTGCGTCTTGCGGTGCACTTCATATCTGAGAGTCAAATAGAACAGTGAAATACTGTGGTTACAGTGCACTTTGAAAAATGCTAATTGTTTTGGGTGCTAAATAGTACATTTGTGTCCTGTGGAGCACTTCATATCTGAGAGTCAAATAGAACAGTGAAATACTGTGGTTACAGTGCACTTTGAAAAATTCTAATTGTTTTGGGTGCTGAATAGTACATTTGCGTCTTGCGGGGCACTTCATATCTGAGAGTCAAATAGAACAGTCCAATACTGTGCTTACAGCGCACTTTGAAATATTCTAATTGTTGTGCTAAATAGTACATTTACGGCCTGCACTTCATATCTGAGAGTCAAATAGAACAGTCCAATACTTTGCTTACAGCGCACTTTGAAAAATTATAATTGTTGTGCTAAATAGTACATTTACGTCTTGCGGTGCATTTTTTGCAGTCCAATAAACAAAAATACAAATAAAAATTGTTGACTATTGGCAATTACATTGTCGCCTGACATAAACCATCTGCTACTTTGGAGGGTGACCGCAAAGAATGATGAGAGTTTAAAATAAGGGACGTGGCCCTGGTCGTGGTGCTGCTGGTGTTGGTGGAGCTCCTGTTGCAAGTAGGGGATGTGGTTGATCTGTGCCAGGTACACGCACAAGTGAAACACCTTCCTCAGGTGCTAGTACTCGACAGAACCTTCAGCGGTATTTGGTAGGCCCGAATGCCGATCTTAGAATGGTGAGGCCAGAACAAGTACAGGCGATAGTAGATTGGGTGGCTGACAGTGCCTCCAGTTTATTTATTTATTTAGAAAGTGTTTTACCAGGAAGAATACATTGATATTTCTCTTGTTTTCAAGTATGTCCTGGGGACCCAATCCAGAATGAAGTTACAGAGTTACACATTTAACAGTAGATTAAAATAAATACATACATACATATATATAAACAAGTTGGAAGGTGAACATACAGGGTAAACCATTATTGATACAAAGAAGGAACAACATGTACAATTTATGAAGGAGTTTGTAAACTAATAACAGGTACAATCTGTTTTGAGGATTTTGGAGACATTTACTTTCAGTGATTTTAGACTAGCTGCTGATTTGGCAGAAGCAGGAAAGCTATTCCACATATGAGGAGCTCTGAAAGAGAACGCACCACGACCGCTTCCTTTTTGAAGCGAGGGATCGCTAGCAAAGGGTTGGTGCAAGATCTGAGATTGTAGGATGTGCAGGGAGTAAGGGCAGGCATGCCGCTTAGGTAGGGGGGAAGCGTTCCAGAGAAGTGGTTATGCACTAAGCACGCTAGGTGGAGAGCGCTCCTGGAGGCAAGCGTCAGCCAATTTAACTCTTTTAACATTTTACAGTGATGAGTGTTATAATCGCACTGTAGTGCGAAACGACACAATGTATTGTACTTAGTGTCGAGTTTACCGAGATGTGTCTGGGGGGCAGAATCATACACAACATCTCCATAGTCCAAGATCGGCATTAACATTTGCTGCACAATACGTTTCCTTACCGTGGAATCTAGGTTTGATTTGTTTCTATATAGAAAGCCAATCCTAGGATATAGCTTTGACACTAGCTTATCAATATGGAGACCAAAAGATAAGTTTGGGTCTAGCCACATGCCAAGATACTTGTATGAATTTACTTGGGTCATTTTATAACTAGATTTAACTTAGTATAAACTGAAAGAGAATACCCTGCACTCCAACCCTCTCTCAAATGGATAATTCTGTTGATCCTCCTGGCAGCCATGCTTTAGATTTAGATTTATGTTTTTCCAAAGCTAAAATCAAAGATTCCATCTAGTGCTATTTTATGGCTCAGCTGTATTTGTAATTTAATGTATTTTATGTTATTTTATGTTATTTCCCTATCCACATTTGCTTGCAGGGCACTTGTCCTACTCTTACCCACATTTTACTTCCTTTTGCAGCCCTCTAGCCCTTTCCATGACTTTTTTTTAGAGGCATTTTAGTGGCCAAAAGTTTGTGTCCCCATTGACTTCAATGGGGTTCGGGTTTGGGGTCAAGTTCGGGGTCAAGTTCGAGCACGGACCCGGACATTTTTTCGAAGTTCGGTCGAACCTGCCGAACCCGCACATCCAGGTGTCCGCTCAAATCTAGTTATGAAGATTTGTTTTCCGAATGGCTTAAACAGCCTATTTGGATAAGAATCATGGCATATTGTGTGACCTAATTTTGGGAAACCCTTCAGTTTAGATAATATTCCCCATCCAAATCCATTTCAGACAGAATCAGTGCATATTGTGTAGACCCTATACATTTTCAGACACTGTAAGGGTTAATGTGGCTGCAGTTGTGATGTAACTTCCTCTCCTGGGAAAGCCGGACAGTTTCATAAGAGCTATCTACAGAACTTGGTGTTGTGCTTAAACTACCAGCAGCTTGCAGAAAATAAAAAGATACTGCAATCATGAAATATGCATGCAAAAAGCTGTTATCATTAGTTTTAAAATGCATTCAAAAAATTAAGAAAATAGCCTGGTGACGACTGTACAATCCCTGTAAGTGAAATTATTACGGTCTCTTTTATTTGTGTTCTATTGTTATCGCTATCATATTTTCTTTTGTAAGTTGAGTAACTTGTTGAAGGCTTGTAAAGAAATATGTGGTACCAGACTGAGTTTCCTCTTAGAATAAATGAATAATATAGCCAAGGCCATGGGAGCAATTTGCAAAGTCTTCCATTTATCTCTAGAAGCACATTGAACATCATATGAACAATTATTCTAATGTCAGTTCCCGCTTCCATAGAACTGTCACAACCTATAATTGTAATTTTAATAACTGCAGATATCAGCACATATAACAGCCTTTATAACTGACATTTCATGTTAGTGGTGAATAGAAAATTATACAAAGGTGTATATTTCCAGATCCCAGTATTAGAGGTGTCTAACTTGCCTAGTGAGGGGTCAAATAATCAATTCACTTATAAGTTAATCTCTACACATTTTTGTAAGAATATATACATATCATCAACATGAAGGAATATACCAAAGTGTTAAATATAAATATATAGTAGGTATAAACAGAAGAAAATATTTCAACAGACATTTTGTCAACATAGTGGTAGAAAGAGAAATTAGCAAATTAGTACTCCACAATGATTTCAATGAACCTATATATATCGCATTTGTTGATTTGTAAGGTAAAGCATCATTGTAAGGTAAGCTATATGTTTGGGAAGATGCAAGTCTATACAGGGAGTGCAGAATTATTAGGCAAATGAGTATTTTGACCACATCATCCTCTTTCTGCATGTTGTCTTACTCCAAGCTGTATAGGGTCGAAAGCCTACTACCAATTAAGCATATTAGGTGATGTGCATCTCTGTAATGAGAAGGGGTGTGGTCTAATGACAACAACACCCTATATCAGGTGTGCATAATTATTAGGCAACTTCCTTTCCTTTGCCAAAATGGGTCAAAAGAAGGACTTGACAGGCTCAGAAAAGTCAAAAATAGTGAGATATCTTGCAGAGGGATGCAGCACTCTTAAAATTGCAAAGCTTCTGAAGCGTGATCATCGAACAATCAAGCGTTTCATTCAAAATAGTCAACAGGGTCGCAAGAAGCGTGTGGAAAAACCAAGGCGCAAAATAACTGCCCATGAACTGAGAAAAGTCAAGCGTGCAGCTGCCACGATGCCACTTGCCACCAGTTTGGCCATATTTCAGAGCTGCAACATCACTGGAGTGCCCAAAAGCACAAGGTGTGCAATACTCAGAGACATGGCCAAGGTAAGAAAGGCTGAAAGACGACCACCACTGAACAAGACACACAAGCTGAAACGTCAAGACTGGGCCAAGAAATATATCAAGACTGATTTTTCTAAGGTTTTATGGACTGATGAAATGAGAGTGAGTCTTGATGGGCCAGATGGATGGGCCCGTGGCTGGATTGGTAAAGGGCAGAGAGCTCCAGTCCGACTCAGACGCCAGCAAGGTGGAGGTGGAGTACTGGTTTGGGCTGGTGTCATCAAAGATGAGCTTGTGGGGCCTTTTCGGGTTGGGGATGGAGTCAAGCTCAACTCCAAGTCCTACTGCCAGTTCCTGGACGACACCTTCTTCAAGCAGTGGTACAGGAAGAAGTCTGCATCCTTCAAGAAAAACATGATTTTCATGCAGGACAATGCTCCATCACACGCGTCTAAGTACTCTACAGCGTGGCTGGCAAGAAAGAGTATAAAAGAAGAAAATCTAATGACATGGCCTCCTTGTTCACCTGATCTGAACCCCATTGAGAACCTGTGGCCCATCATCAAATGTGAGATTTACAAGGAGGGAAAACAGTACACCTCTCTGAACAGTGTCTGGGAGGCTGTGGTTGCTGCTGCACGCAATGTTGATGGTGAACAGATCAAAACACTGACAGAATCCATGGATGGCAGGCTTTTGAGTGTCCTTGCAAAGAAAGGTGGCTATATTGGTCACTGATTTGTTTTTGTTTTGTTTTTGAATGTCAGAAATGTATATTTGTGAATGTTGAGATGTTATATTGGTTTCACTGGTAAAAATAAATAATTTAAATGGGTATATATTTGTTTTTTGTTAAGTTGCCTAATAATTATGCACAGTAATAGTCACCTGCACACACAGATATCCCCCTAAAATAGCTAAAACTAAAAACAAACTAAAAACTACTTCCAAAAATATTCAGCTTTGATATTAATGAGTTTTTTGGGTTCATTGAGAACATGGTTGTTGTTCAATAATAAAATTAATCCTCAAAAATACAACTTGCCTAATAATTCTGCACTCCCTGTATGTGGTCACATAGGGTGCAGTAACATAAACAGCCCACTGCTAAGTATTTTGATGTTATCCATACAAGAAGGGAGCCCCAACATATGCATACACTCAACATGCTTGGATCTGTTCACCAGGCACAATAACTGCCTGGTACAGGGCCGGTGCAAGACTTTTTGCCGCCCTAGGTAAACATATATTCCGCTGTCCCCAGGCATTTACACACACACAGTAACACTTTCAGTGTTACATACATATGCAGGCACATGAACACACACATGCAATATCAGATGTAGTCGCACGTAAACACAGTCACACAATGTGATCCTATCTATGGCACCCCCATTTGCATACCATCCCTCTACCTGCCCCCATGTCTGCTGTCTCTCTCTTCCCCCACCCCATGTCTTGTCTCTCTCTCCCCTCCTACCCCACTAGTGTCTGGTGTCTCTCTCTCTCTCTCTTCCATCACCCAGGGCCTCTTTTTAATATTATATGCAACTATTTTCATATTATATTGAACTATTTTTATATGTAATAAAATGTTATTGAAAAAGGGCATTTCTTGTTTTTATTCCCTCCTTCTACATCCACATTGCACCTAATGGACTTAGCACAGCATTTGCTGTTTGCTATTAATATGCCAGTGTTAGTATGCCCATTAATATTCGTTATTTTGCCCACTAATATGCCACTATTAGCCTGCCCATTAATTTGCCAGTTTTAGTCTGACCATTATTATGCCACAGCCAATATGCCCATTATTATGCCAGTGTTATTTTGCCCATTAATATGCCACAGCCAATTTTCTAATTACAATGCCACTATTAGCCTGCCCATTAATATGCCACTATTAGCCTGCCTATTAATATGCCAGTATTATTTTTCCCATTCATATGCCACTGTCAATTTGCCCATTAATAGGCCAATGTTATTTTTCCCATTAATATGCCACTATTAGCCTGCCCATTGATATGCCAATGTTATTTTGCCCGTTAATATGCCAATGTTATTTTGCCCATTAATATGCCAACATTATTTTACCCATTAATATGCCACTGCCAATTTGCCCATTAATATACCACTATTAGCCTGCTCATTAATTGGCTGGTGTTACTATGACCATTAACAGCCCATTTGCCCAATAAAAGCTATTACCCTTCCCCAGTACTTACCTACTATCTCTTCCCCCCCCCCCCCCGTCCGGTATCTCTCTCCACCCCCACCCCATGTTTGGTGTCTCTCGCTCTCTTTCTCCAACCTTCCCCCACCCCACCATGCCTGGTGTCTCTTTCTCCCTCCCTCTCACCCCATGTCTAGTGTCTCTTTCTCTCTCCCTCCCCCAACCCCATGTCCAGGGTCTTTCTCCCCCAACCCCATACTTGGTGTCTCTCTAATTTCCCCCCCACAGCATGCTTGGTGACTTTCTCTCCCCCACTGCATGCCTGATGTCTCTCTCTCCCTCCCCATGTCTGGTGTCTCTCCCCCCCAATGTTTTACCTCGGGCAACATCAGAACTCTGTCGCGATATTTCCGATAATCTGAATCATCACTATGCGCAGGGGGCGTAAGTCACATGGACAGAGCTGATGCTGCTTGCTTCCCTGCGTGTGGGAGGACTTGGCACCAGTCTGTCCCCCCTCGATTCATAAGCACTGTATGCGCAATTAAAAAGAAAAAAAATTCCTCCTGACGCAGCATAATGGGGGAACAAAGGAAAAGAGAGCCCTAGGTCTCATCCCCAAGGTATCTAGGACAGCTCAAGGTATCTAGGACAGCTGCTCGCGAAAGATTTACTGAGGCAGTTAGAGCGCTGATAGTTCAGCATGGCTGTTTCGGGTCCGAACTGTCAGTGCCAAATACTACCTAATAAATACTAATAAATTAACCCCCCTCTTACCTTAAAAGTAACCCCTAAGTCAAAAACTAACTAATACTAACCCGAATTCCCAATACTATCCCCAACACCCTAATACTAACCCTAAACGAGTCCTAAAGCTAACCTCCCCCCCCCCCCCAAAAAAAAAAAAACCCTGAAGAATTTGTTATAATTACAAATTTTTGCTATATAAAAATGTTTATTTCATTTTAAAACTTTGTAAGAAACCATGCTGTTTACATCTCATGTTTCTACCTTGTAGAAAGTCCCCACTACCTGCGACAAAGGATTGTGTCATGCTTGATGTGTTAGTTTTGGCATTTATATCCAGATATTTTTTTACATTGTGTTTTTGGTTTTAAAAATCCTTGTATATATATATATATACTTTTGTAGCACAAAGATCTTTTTTTATTACTATGGATTACTTTTGGGTTGAAGAACCACCTATTTTGTCCTTTTCCTGTCTGCATTTAGCAGGCGCAGATGCTGTATATTTCCAGTGTTTGTGTGCTCCGAACAGACAGCACACAAACCCTGGAAATACGTCTGGGAGACAGACGGCAGCTGCGAAGTATACGAAAATTTGTATATTTTTAGTGCTGGTGGAATTGCCATCTGTCCCTCGGATGTATCTTGTGTATTTCCGAGGGTTTGCGTGATGGCTGTTGGCAGCACACAAACCCCAGGAAATACACAAGATAAACCATGCCCCTGAGTGATGTGTGTGCTCCGGACTGGCAGCACGCCTGTCACTAAGGGGCACGATACGCCCCTGGTATTTAGTCATTACTTTTATTGTGTATTTTACAAAACAGGAGGAGCTCTTATCTGATTGGACAATCACAGGCTAAGAATCCCCTCTCTGATTGCTTAAAGACTGCCTTCCCAGGACTGCTTCCTGGTCACACGCTCTAGAGCAGACTTTTTATTTGTAAGTACAGGGAGAGCAGCAAAAAAAAAAAAAAAGGAAAAGTAGAGGGTATAAAGGGCAGCTTCTCTGTTGCCCTGGCTTAAAGATAACCATGGTGCCCAGAGTAATATTTTTTACATCATTCTCAACAGCATTATATGCAATTCTGCCGAGTATGCAACCCTCATTGTTTCATAAATAAATCTAATTATAGTGAAAATATTAGGAATTTGGTTATGACATTTTTGAACCCTTTTCTTTGAGTGACATTTACATAATCTATAATTAGGACTTGTCTGTCTACATGTACAAAACATGGTAATTACTTCCTTTAATAGAATGACATTCTAACTATCATAATTCATAAGCACTTTATGAATAAAATCAAATTCAGCATCTCCAAAACATGCAATGACTCTCTCAAGGTCAGCAAAAAGCTGGCAGATTTCAAACAATTTCAATAGCTACATTTTCAATAACCGAGTGTGTCACTTCTTTATGAAGAGTGATAGAAATGGATGCAGGGGGATTAGAATTTAATGAATGATGCACAAACCAACCGGATACTTGCAACTTACAATAATCTGGCTTCTTTTTTCAATCAAACGTTGATATGTTGAAAATTCTCCCTTTTGTCCTATCGTGTAAACCTTTGAAATCATTTTTAGCAGGTGTGCTGTGGAAGATGTTAAAGCCTTCCAAATTGAGAGTTTTAACCTACCTAATCTTAAAAGGACAACAGAAAAGAACTCCTCAGGTTGTTGGAGAAACCAAATGTCTTTCCAATCTAAAATGTAATATTTCTGCACAGTCTGGAAGAGTAGGGCACATCAAAAAATATAATTCAGACTGGTAATTAAATTCTTTTAACCCCGATTAATAATGCATGACTGACAGTCCTTCATAAACTTTTATTTAAACCCCTGCAGACAAAGAGCGGATCAGGAACCAGTGCTGTATTTACCGCGAGGCATCCTAGACGGATGCCTAAGGTGGCAAATTTTGGGGGACGGCAGAGCTCCCCAGCACTGAAGAAAAAAAAAATGTAAGAAAAAAAAAAAAAGCGCTTGCAGACAGAGACGGAGGTGAGAAGGGATCAGAAGATCCCCCCTCACCTTTCCTCTGCCGGCAAGCTGCACGGGGAGCCGAACAGACAGCACAGAGAAACCTGGGGGCCGAACAGGCAGCATGGAGGAGACCATGCTGCCTGCCACTAGCCTCCAGGGAAAGGTAAGTGCTGGGGAGAGGGGGGGGATTTGGGCACTTTGGCTGGGGCTTATTAAATGGCAAATCACACTGGCATATTATTGTGCAAATTGGCTGGGGCATATTAAATGGCAAATAACACTGGCTTATTATTGGGCAAATTAGCAGGGGCATATTAAATGGAAAATCACACTGGCATATTATTGGGCAAATTGGCTGGGGCATATTAAATGGCAAATCACACTGGCATATTATTGGGCAAATTAGCAGGGGCATATTAAATGGCAAATAACACTGGCTTATTATTGGGCAAATTAGCAGGGGCATATTAAATGGCAAATCACACTGGCTTATTATTGGGCAAATTGTCTGGGGCATATTAAATAGCAAATCGCACTGGCATATTATTGGGCAAATTGGCAGGGGCATTTTACATGGAAAATAACACTGGCATATTATTGGGCAAATTAGCAGGGGCATATTAAATGGAAAATAACACTGGCATATTATTGGGCAAATTGACTGGGGCTTATTAAATGGCAAATAACACTGGCATATTATTTGGCAAATTGTCAGGGGCATATTAAATGGCAAATCACACTGGTATATTATTGGGCAAATTGGCTGGGGCTTATTAAATGGCAAATAACACTGGCATATTTGGCAAATTGTCAGGGGTATATTAAATGGCAAATAACAGTGGCATATTATTGAGCACATTGGCTGGGGCGTATTAATGGCAAATAACACTGGCATATTATTGGGCAAATTGGAAGGTGCATATTAAATGGCAAATAATACTGGCTTAATATTGGGTATTTGGCTGGGGCATATTAATGGCAAAATATACTGGCATAATATTGGGCAAATTGTCAGGGGCATATTCAATGGCAAATACTGGCATAATATTGGGCAAATTGGCTGGGGCATATTAATGGAAAATGATACTGGCATATTATTGGGAAAATTAGCTTGGGAATATTAATGGCAAATAATATTGGCAATGTGTATGTAATGGGGTGATGGAGGCATGTAAATGGGGTGATGGGGCAAGTCCTTGGTGTGCAACGTGGGTTATGTGTCATTTCGTGGGTGTGCATTGTGGATAGGGGGGGGGTGCCCAAAATGTGTCTGCCTAGGGCAGCACAAAACCAAGATACACCACTGTCAGGAACATCACAGGATTCTGATCTGTTCTCTCTTCTGCAGCTCATCACGGTCTCAATCTGACAGGGAAAGCAACAGACACTCAAAGTGAGCGCCGGACACATTTCTATAAATCTTGCGCACGCCTCCACGATGTCACAAATGAGCTTTTGGCAGTGACCCACGGGATCAGATCAAGTCTCTGCTACTGTGCCCCTGGCTCCCAGTAAAATCCTTAAGGACAAAAGTAGCAAGTTAATTAAAAAGGTTAAAGAAAAATACTTACTTTTTTGTTGGCAGACTTCAACAGAGCTGATAAAAGGGAAATGTTTACTTGTGTTGGCTAAATTACAGACAAGAGCATGCCATTGGAATTGAATTGCATTAGTACCGTATTTGCTCGATTATAAGATGACCCTGATTATAAGACGACCCCATATAACTTTGGATATTCCTTTAGGAAAAAAACTAAAAGCCTGAATATAAGACTACCCTATAGGAAAAAAGTTCAACTTGTATATATTAACATGTAAATTGCTTTTTTAATAAAAAAAATTAAAAAATGCATTTATTGTTTTTATTTCCTTGTATGTGCCAATGCTGCCTCTCTCTCCCCCTCCCTTTGACTCCCCCCCTCGCTCGCCCTTGTCACTCTCTACCCCCTGTGCCCCCCTCCCTCCCCCTCTTGTCTCTCTCTTCCCCCCTCCCTCCGCTTGTCTATGTGTCTTCCCCCCTTCCCTCCCCTTGTCTCTGCCCCCCCCCCTCCCTCCCTCACCTTGTTCTCTTTCCCTGGTGGCTAGTGGGGGCAGCTGGGGGATGTCTGCATGATACATGCAGACATCCTCCATGCTGCCCGACACCTCCGTCTATTATGACGGACAGCCGGTCCGTCATAATAGACAGAAGTGTCAGGCAGCATGGAGGATGTCTGCACTATCGTGCAGACATCCCCCAGCTGCCCGATTCTCCCCTGCTGTTAGAGAGGGGGATCCAGGTCCCCTGCAGCTCTGCTGGGGACCTGGATCCCAGTCTTATAGTCTGACCTCAATTTAAGGTCAGATTATAAGATGAGGGGTAGTTTTCAGAATTTTTTTTTCTTATAAATCGAGCAAATACGGTAATTAATGGGTTAAACCACCTAGGATCTATTGCACGGCCTTTCACTTAACAGCAAGGTGCTGCCCATCTGACTTAACTTTCATATTTTAATATTAATTTAAAAACTTGTTTAACTGCTTTAGTATTAATGCTAAATAAGCATAATACTGAAAAATTAAAAAACAAAATTGTGGCCCAACACAGGCATTTCTGATTATATGGCCCACCTAAGAAACATGGATGCTTGGTCTATAGCCATTTATGAGCTTTATTTACACTTATCAATAGTGCCATCTAGTGGTTTTTGTAGCTATTTTATTAGTTTCATGCATAGTAGATTGATGAGCAAATATTTTCATTTAAATATCTACTCTTCTTTCCATGTCCTTAATTTATGATCTATTAACTGCCAACTGGATACATGAAAAGAGGAAAGAAAGCCAAGTAACAGCGAGATCTCTAAATTATGCTTCAGAATCATGACATCAGAAAAAGAGTATTAGCCAAATATTTTTTTTTTTTTTTTAAACCCAGACACTGAATTGCTTGCTGCTCCAACATGATCTAGTCTTTTGGCAGATTGCTTCTATTTGCAGAGGTGCTAATTAATTATAGTTCCATTTTGTAGTGTTTATACTGTATGTATTTATCACATTATTTCCTTTTAGAGAATCTTGGTTCATTTCATCTTGTTGATCAGGGTCAGAGTGCAGGTTAGAAGCCTGTGCTTGATTACTGTTGATAGAATCAAAAGTGCCAGTGAGGGCAGTAAGGTGTTTCCTTTAAACTAGACCTCTAGTTTATGAAGCAAGACTATATGATCTAAACATTGTTTGTTCTGTAAGTATAATGAATAAATGGTCAGGACATTGTACAGATGAACTATCCCTTATCCAAAAGACTTGGGACCAGAAGTATTGTGGATAACTGATAATTTTAGATAATGGATCATTTTCTCCAATATGATATATTGAAGCCTCTCAGGATTCATGAAATAAAGTAACATCAATGCAAATACTGTATTGAGCAAACAAATCACCTGTACTGGGATGTAGCTGTGATGCGAGGCATTGTTAGGAATCAGTCATCAGACCTGCACATGTTCCATTGTATTACCCTTTGTGGGGAGTGGGGGAATTGGAGCATGCATGGGAAGGCTATATCGAAATTTAAGGGGGCTGGACACTGAATAAACTGTTGTGCACTTCCATTCTGACAGGTGTGTAGAATTTGCAACTTGTGCCAAAAAAAAATGAATTTGTGGGGGGATAACAGATCATTTTGGAGAACAGTCAGCTTTTTGGATAAGGAATACTCAACCTTTATTAGCAGAATGGCACAAAAATACATCCGGTTAGGTGAAATATAGGATTTAAATGAATCTGTGGTATCTCTTGGTGTCACCTTGCAGCTTGGTTATGGCATATTACACATTTATGTAAATGTAATTCAGGCTCCACACCCAGGCTTTCTGATTTACTGAGGGCAGATGTTGGAAGATTTGCCATCTCCATGCAGTCTAGGCTGCCTGTTGGCCATCTGCAGTATATCACCTAGGGGTGCTGCACAGCTAGCTTACCTGTTTTCTTCCCCATACACTCGAAATGAGATAAAAAGCAGAAAACCAGATAAATGGAAGATCTGACCCTAGATTTTTTTTAAAAAGTCAGCCCCCTGATCAAGCTAGAGGAAAGAGCGCTCAGTATCGTATTTGAATTCTTTCATTAAAGCATTTCTATTTAACATATGTTTATTTATTTTATACAGTGTGCTTTTAAAAAACTATTTTACAAACTGTTACAGTGGTTCACACAGTAGACACTGATCTGGGAGCTGTTAATGTGCCCCCTGCTGGCTGAAATTTAAACCTGCACCTGCATCCAGTGTCATAGTAAATCATTGTTGGTTCAAGCATAAATTTTTATACTTCAAAAAAAGTTTTAAAAAAAAACAAAAAAAAGTGCTTTATAGTTCTCATATTCTTTATTAATATAAATCCTTGCATATATGCATTATGGAAGCATTTAATTGCTAGTATGCCGTAAATGTGAGAAAACAAAACAAAAAAGTTACATACATTTTGTAAAGATTTTCATTTTTGAAGTACATTTTTAAATCTACTCATTGCAGTTTATCTTGGTCCCACTCGATTTCTAAAAGCTCTCATGGTTTTTGCCATCATAGGTGCAATTCCTGTGTAATTAAAAACAGGAAAACTTTTTTTTATCAATTTGATGAATCAAAATAACAGTTATAAAATAACTACAAGTCTGACAGATCAAAAGGTCACGAATTACAAGAGACCTCTTACATTTAACATACAGCGCAGGAAAAATAACAAAAATCCTACATGAAAAGGGATTGTGACTAAGAATTAATCAAACTGCAAATCCAAAAGGGGAGTCAGTATGAGTTTGACTGTAAATTATCCAGCTATATTATTGGTGTGTGACTCAGCATTTTGGTAGTGGTCTCCAATTGCGCGGAAGACTTGCATATCATAGCTCCATAGACCGTTAAAGGGACAATGGGAAACGTTTTAAGTCTAGTCAGAATGTGAAAACATTGGTAAAGAACCGTAGTCTGACATTTAAAAAGATAGTTACCAAGTGCTTTAAATATGCAGCCTCAAAAATGAACACTTCACTGAAACTGTCCACATGCTGGGTGAAAGGCCTTCACCATTAACCCCTTAGTGACAGAGTGCTATGCTGCATTTGATGTGCCTTGAAGACCAGAACTCCATTATTTTTGTCATACCTTTACTGAACTGTGAATTTCTTTCTTTGTGTTCAGTCCACCCATACAAATTATACATCATTTTTTTAAAGGACGGATAGGGCTTTCATTTGATACTATTATTTTCATCATATGATATCATTTACTTAAAAAAAAAAAAATATATGATGAAAATATGCCATAAAAAAAAACCCACTTTTGACCTGATTTTTATTTTTTTTTTTTTTACACAATTACAAATGGTAAAAACGACCCCGTCTATATATTTTTAATATTTGTCCTGAGTTTAGTAATACCAATGTTTCCTTGTTTGTCTGTTTTATTTCAAGTAATAAGGCAATAAACAATTAGTGTTTTTTGTTTTTAACCATTTTCTTCTACAGTGACTAACCCCAACCCTAAATTTACCCCAACTCTAAATTTACCCCAACCCTAAATCTACCCCCACCCCTTAATCTAACCCTTGTAATCATCCGAACCCCCCTGTAACCCTAATTATGACCCTAACCCTAGATCTAGGTTTAGTAGATCAAGGGTTAGCTTTTTCCATTAATTTTTTTATTTAATTAATTTTCTCTTTCAAACTGTAATATACTTTACTGCCTCTAGGGGCAAGTAGCGGTTTCAGAGCGACGGAAGATATTTTTTTTTCTCTCTTACGTCGCTCTCCTCTGGGCACGCTGTATTGGAGGAGCATGCTGGGTGATCCCGGTGCCCAGGGGGGCACAGAAGGTATTGCATGATGCCTTGCAAGCTTTCACTGCCTATGTGTGTAACGTGCATACGATCACATTTGCGGTGATGGTATGCACGCGCAGGGAGGGGGGGGGGTTGGGGCTGAAAGGATCCGAAGCAGCCTCTGGGAATAGCTACAGACATGTACGTCCACATGCGTTAAGGGGTTAAAAGGTAAGGGTATAAAACATGAACTCTGTTAGAAACTGTGGTTAGATATTTTTAGATGACAAATTATTTTCATTTTCTTCTACATTAGGCGACTCTGGGGCCAGGCCCGTCATCATGGGGTGATGGGTGATACTGGCGTCCAGGGCCAGGCGGGTCCGGGTCACTCCAGGATAAAAAAAAAATGTTTTTTTTTAAATTCCCCCGTTTAAGCCGGTCGATGGCTGTGAGGAAAGAGTTGTGCGCTCCCCTCCAGCCGTTCGGATTCAATAAAGTTTGATAATAAAAAATAAATAAAAAATGCGACCAGAACTCCGTTCGCATTTTTTTTTTTAATCAAACTATTGAAGCCGTGTGGCTGGAGGGGAGCGCACAATGCTTCCCTTACAGCCGCGGACCGGCTTAAACAGGGGAATTTTTTAATTTTTTTTTATCCTGGAGTGAAATAAATTTTAAAAAAAATATGGTGCCTAAATTCAAAATGGTGGGTTAACATGTAAGAATTGTTTTTACAACATAAAAAAAGGTTACTACACACAATATAATGTATGCTATTGCAGTAATAGGGCTTTTCTCATGAAATGTAAACACAAGACTAAAAACAAACTAGCCAATGGTCAGATGTTCAGTTGAGAAAGTGCAGCAACTGCTTCACATGTAACAAACTAGTCGACTCATTTTAATATTAATTCACATTTTCTACTCATTTTCAAGCAATTTCTTATTTTCATAAAACATACTTACTTTTCACAGTTCTTTTAGGATCTTGGCTTGGTCCTGCAGAAGGGTTATTACTAGTAATTACACAAGCACTAGCAGGTATGGTTTGGTTTGTTGGAGTGAATCTTTCCTTGGTTTCCGGTTTCTGTAATCTTCAACAAATAAATAAATAAAATAATCCATCTACTTCAAAAAACAGGTCAGATTACAATTGGTATCCAAAAGCACACATGAGCCTTGCTATGCTCTATATAAATAAAAACACAATACAAAAAAAGAAAAAGAAAGAAAGAAAGAGAAAGAAAGAGAAAGAAAGAGAAAGAAAAAGAAAGAGAAAGAGAAAAAGAAAGAAAGAAAGAAAGAAAGAAAGAAAGAAAGAGAAAGAAAGAGTAGGGTAGATAACTAAACATGTAACAAAATGCCAACTTAAATCTAAATATCACTATTCTCGAAACCATTGTTTAAGGTCTCTTGAACAGAGCACCTTATCTCTAGTTGTCTAACTGTGAAATAGCAGAACCCAGTGTTTGTACCACAAAAGCCTGGAGACTTAGGATTTTACAAATACAGTGTGCGCCAGTATTGAAAACACTGCATCACCAAGGCTAAACTATAAAATAGCATATACAAAAGTTCCTACTGACCAGAGTAGGTTAATATATTTCCTCTCTTCCTCAGTCACACCATATTAAGGCTGATTTTAGTGCATTTTACAGCAATGTAATGCAATAAGCCTGAAGTTGAAATTATTTTACTGTACGTAGAGTGTTTGTTTTCATTCTTTTCTGAACAAACCATGCTTACCTCAGACTAAAGTTGTTGCAGTTTTGTTTTCGGTTCCAGTATCATAAAAAGCAGGCATACACCCTCCCTAGATATGCTAAACATGAGGTGTGTAGTCCTCAAAAGTGGTATTGTGCACAAATAAAAAAATTTATATTTTTTTAAAGTTTAAAAAAGACAAAAAAAATAAAATAAATAAAACTAAACCTTTGTACAAAACGCCTGACCAGGTTATTTTAGGATTGTGCTAGCAGCTAAAGTTCCTGCTTTTTGTTTTAAATAGTTTCAAGGTCAGCCTCAACCATACGAGACTATAAAATCTGAAATCTTTCTTCATGTTCAGCATTTTGAGTGCACATATAGGAAAGCCAATTATTGCACTATGTGGGATTAAAATTAGAAGAAGAATACTGAGCAGAAGTCTCCCATTACAGGTCTATTCTGAATCAAAAACTTCCACGCCGCTTAGGAAAAACTAGAGCTGCAATACCAATATAGACCCAAAGGGTCAACCACACAGGCACCTGTACACTCAGGATTCAACAATGGCAATTAAATGTACCACAGTTTGCGATTTTTGAATTAACAGGGATAGTTCATTCAATGCCCTCAGTTAAATTCAGTAACAGGTGCAGTAAAATCATTATTCGGAAAAAAAAAAAAAAAAAAAACACAACAATCCCCATCTACAGCAGGTTAAGCAACACAAAAAGGAAATTCAATGAGGTAAGTTAAAGCTTAAAAGGATTGAAACACCTAAACATTTTTTTAACTGTTACTGTAGAGAATAAAAAATAAAAATATTGGAAATCATCTATGCATGCTATTGCCAAGCATGCATGCAAATGCCTAAATTAGGAGACAAGAGAGTGTTTTAATCGGATCTGTGGAGTCCCCTGCTTATGACATCACCTGTTTGATATGCAAATTAACTGCTTTTCAGTGGAAAATGTGTAATTTGCACAATTCACAAATCAAGCCAGAAGTGATGTCATAGCCAGGAGACACCACAGACACTTAATACACATTTTTCTCCTAATTTAGTCATTGGCTTGCAATTTTGCAAACACAATTTGGATTGTGTGTAATATCTCCCGCACTTCAAAGTGTCAGGAGAAGAATAAAATGGTGCAATCGCAGTTATGTATAATGGTGGGATGAACTGTAGCAGCCTGTCCAGGACTTTAGCGATGTATCTGTCGCCCCCACTCCTAAAATTGTCCAGAATTGTTTATTCCCGTTTTATTCCCTTCCTCAGAATTGCGCCTCGGCGACCGCTTTAAATAAAGGGTTAAGCTGGGTACGTTCTGTAAAGTTTAACAGACCGGTCTGGCTCGGTTGGGATTGGCCAAGGGTGTAAAGCTCAACTCATGTTAGGAGAAAGTAACCATCGTTCCCATTTCTATTGGTCGCCAAGTAAAACGACCAAACTCGAACAGGCGCCAGTGAGTCTGAGCCCTAGTCCGTTGCTCGGCGTCCCATTGGTCACTACTACCCTGGCCCAAATCGGATTAGGACTTCCTATTGTGTGGGGATAATCTGTTAAGTTTTCAATTGTTCAATCAGCTGTTATCCTGATCTGTAAAAGTGTCCTGACTGTACTAAAATAAAGTGTACTTGTTTTGCTATTCAGGAGAAACGGGTCTGTGGATTCTTTTCGAGCATAAAGCATAGAGTGTCAGGCGAACATTTGTAGGCATTTATGGAATCCATAGCGGGCTAAGGAGGATATTTAATCCCTGTTGAGCGCAGTTACCAACCCTGGGAATCTGTCCCATCACAAAAGTCAATTGAACTTTTTTTTTTTTTTTTTTTTTAGAACTCCCGACTCTTAAGTGTGGGAAAAAAAGAACTTCTGCCACACTGTTTGCCAGAGGTATTTCCGACACAAATCGCTTGCTTTTTAGCACCCGATTATTTTTATACATGGGCTCCACCAGACGCCTGCTTTAGTCATAGGCACACCACACAGATAGCGCAACTATCTGGCGCTATCTGCATCTGCGCAGTGGTTATACAAAACCCCCATTGAATAATCATTTTCAATGACTAAATTAGGAGAAAAATGTGTTTAATTTATTAAACTGGTCTCCTGCTTGGAGTCTTTTGCTTGGGAGATATACCAATGTGAGTGGCAGGAAAGTGAGTAGTGAAAGCCATATTTAAAGGAGCCTTGGTAACATAGCTCCAGTTTGCACATTACGTGATGTTTAAGGTGCAAACTGGAGTTTTATGTAACCAGCATACTGCATCAGTGTGTTATCACTTCCATTATGCTTTGGTACCATCTTTATTCTCTACTGAATAACATGTGATAAAAATCTATTAAGGGGGATAACTGACAACACACTGCTTCCAAATACCTTAGGTGTCAGAATCTACTTTCCCTGCTGTAAAAAAAACTTGGTAGACATGTGATGCTGTATAATTTAAGGATTTTACAAAGAGTGGGTAAATCAAAACGAATGTCACTTGGGCAAAATCAGAAGTTCTTTAAATCTATGGAATAAATAAATGGATTTTTACCAGGTACAACATTTAAATAATTTAATAAGCCAAGTCAAATGTTCGTCATTAGTACATACCCGTCTGATTGACAGTAGCAGGCACTTCATGAATTTCAGCTTGTGTTACATACTTTGGTTACACAACTAAAATAGTTTACAATAAACCACTGCCAGGTATAGCAAGGCAGTTTTGGCTCGCCCCCAAGATTATAAAACATAAAAGGAAAAAAAAAAACTTCAATAACTTCTAACATGTTAATTTTCTATGGAAATGCTTTAAAATCTAAAGTGTGGCAGGTGTTATTGGTGGTGCTGGGAGGCTAACTAAAATACATAATGAAATAAAAAATAAAATACAACACAATTCTTTGGCCAAGTACATCCTGACCACATGCTTTGAGTGGAAGACAAAAATAAATATTCTAAAAATATAGTATATCAGAATTTGTATATTAAACACACGCACACACAAACATGTAAATTATAACGATTGCATGTTTGTTAAGCATAATACCATTATTACAGTTTGCTAGATCAGGTGGTCCCAACGGTTCTGAGATAATGGTCCTATTTCTACGGTGAAAGCCTCATGCCCTCTCCACAAGTATATTGAATATACATGCCACCATTTTACCTGGATTACTCCCACCCCCAGTAAACAAATAAATTATAGGTAGGAAGCACTATGTTAAGCCCTAATCATGGCATGTGGCCTAAAGCACCACCCAAACTTACATTCTCTTACATTAATTTTGGGTGGCTTTTATATTCCACAAATAGAATTTAACTGAATATACATTCCTAAATAATTTGGGTTGCATTTACTGAAAGGCAAAATGGAGCACACTTAAATGCCAATACATTGTGTGTGAGTTTGCTATGAATCAATTCAATAAAACAAAAAGATTTATTAAAATACCAAGAGAACAGTCATGGCTGGATAACAAAACCAAACAGAAAAAAAAAATTAAATTAACAATTTATAGATATACACTGGCCTCAATATGTAGGATAGTTCACTGAACTGGTGGCCTACAAGCCATATGTGAAGAGCCCATAGGTTTTATTGTACTCGCTCATAAAATGAATACTGTCCAACCACCTTAAACTTTAGCATGGTATACAGAGACACAGAGATTCCTCTGCTGAGGAGCAACAGCTGTTACTAGTTTATACCTTCCAAGAAGAATTAACTTGCCATGCTTCGAATATGCAGGTTAACTGGGTTGGCCAAATGACTCATTGCTATTGATAAGGATTTTAAGCATGACAACCACTTATCACAATAAAAGTAACTAAATCTTTTAAAGTCAACTTCATATTAAAAACTCAAATAAAATAAAAAATACCCTCATGAGTATGGCCATTGGTACTGCACAAACATTCCCCTGTTTACGGACTCTCGCTTCATAAGAATGGATATGGCATGATGCCGGCGCTGGTCCTGCATTTATATTTTAATGACTTTCTGCATAACTTTCATTGATCAGGAAGGGAAATGGATATTAAAGCTTTAGTGATTAGGTATATGGCATTATCCACTGCCTGTATTTAATAGTCCTAAATTCAGTATGCATGTTTCCTCTGTGATTAGAGGGATTTAAAGAGACTGTCACCAAACACAGATCTGCAGGCAATGAAGAAAATACTAAACTGAAGAAGTATCTGTGCTTTAAACACCAGTACATATACTTTCATTAAGCAATTTTTTGAAGCTATTTTTAAGGCACACAATATTAATGGAGGTGTCATAAATTTGCATAATTACGGCCACCAATAGTAAAGTGTGGTATGATATTCTATTTTTGAACACAACCCCTCCCAATGTGTTGCAGAGATTTGCCCACAAACTGGTAAATGGCTTCAAGCACTTCCTCCTAGCAGGAAGTAATATCACATCTCTGGGCAAAAAAAAAAAACTCAGTACAGATACAGCTTGTGTGAAAGGGACAGATTTCAAATCTGTTTTTTTGACATGCTGAAGATATTTGAAGTTATATACAGCTTGAGAAGATTTTCCTTCACTATTTATTTGGCTAGAATAAGCGGGTTATTAGGTCTCAGTAGGGGGTGAGGCTTTGTTTGTGTTTTATGAAATGCTTTTATTATTAGTCCATGGTGCATGCATGGCCTGCTTTGCCAGTCTATTGTTCTGGGATTGTGCCTTGTGGACTAAGAAGAGCTTTCCTAAATAGGGAACCCAAGGTTCTCAAAGTGTCAAAGTGAACTGGAACTGACCCACCCACAACATTTGCATTACCACATTATCATCATTTTTCATTATTATTTAATGGGCAACTGAATGTGCTGGTTGTATGCAAAGTGGCATTTTTTTTTACCTTGCACTGATACCATGGAGTATTACTAGGTTTGACAAGCTATTAATTTACTCATACTGCAGGCTACACCTGTGATGCTACGCAGACTTACACCTTATGTCTAGAGTTGTGCGAACCCGAACCGCCCAGCCCCTAGTCACTCTCCCCCCCCAATAAAAGAAATGCCTACCCACCCCCCCTCACCCTAATAATAGGGAGGGCAATAAATTTACCTGTAAAAAAATGACAATTTTATACTTACCATTTGAGGTCTTTTTTCTTTCTTCAGCCCCAAAAAAGGCAAAATAAAAAACCATAATACGCGCCGCAAAAAAAAAAGAAAAACCCTTCCCCCGCCCTGCAATTAAGGTCAGAGCACTCTGATTGGTTGGATTTCAATCCAACCAATCGGAGTGCTCTGTGTCATTTTACACAGCGTGGGAAAGTTCTTTTGAATTTTCCCACTCTGTTTAAAATGGCTAGCACTCTGATTAGTTGGTGCTCTGAGCTTAATTGCAGGGCGGGGGAAGGCTTTATAAGCCTTCCCCCGCCCTGCAGAGCTCAGTCTGTGCTGGGCCCTCCATGGGCGAAGATGGATTATTTTCAACCGTGGATTTTTTTTTTGCGGTTTTTTTTTTTTTTTTGCGGCACGTATTATGGTTTTTTTATTTGCCCTTTTTTGGGGCTGAAGAAAGAAAAAAGAAGAAGACATCAAATGGCAAGTATAAAATTGTTATTTTTTACAGGTTAGTTTATTGCCCACCCCCCTCACTATTATTAGGGTGAGGGGGGGTAGGTAGGCATTTTTTTTTATTGGGGGGGGAGTGACTAGGGGCTGGGCACCCCTAGTCACTTTATTTGTCACTAGGTCCCCCCCTCATTATTATTTTAAGGTCCCCACCCGCGGGCAATGGGTGGGGACCTGGGGGGGACATTAGGTCCCCCCCTCATTATTATTATAGGTTCCCCACCCACGGGCAATGGGTGGGGACATTAGGTCCCCCCCTCATTATTATTTTAAGGTCCGCACCCGCCGGCAATGGGTGGGGACATTAGGTCCCCCCCTCATTATTATTATTATGGGGTTCGGGGTTCGTGTTTGGGCTCAAGTTCGAGCCTGAACCCGGACTTTTTTTTTTAAACGTTCAGCCGAACCTGCCTAACTCGAACATTCAGGTGTCTGCTCAACTCGACTTATGTCCACTATAGTGCATTCCATGGCCTACACGGTCTTGCCTCTATTACCCACCCCCAAAACTAAAAACACATGATGCGTGAAGTACAGTGAGGACTCTGCAGAGTGTCCTTGAGCAAATAACTGTTTCCTCAACCTGGTAGCATTACTTGCGAGTGGAAAACCAACATCCCAACGCTGCCCTGAATGTATCCTCCCCCCGAAATATGGCTTCTCACATAATGTATGTATGGAGTTTTACTACTTATAATTTAATACATATGTGTAGCTATATAGTGAGTTAGTTGCTTTTCAAATGCTCCAATGTGGAGTCCCTATAAGTACATCTGTTTTATATACATGCTCAGGAACCAGTGTATATAAAATGTCGGGTATGCCTGTATGTTGACTAAAGAGAGGCAATCAGATCAACTAAAGGAAATAATAAAGAGGCCAATCGGAAACTCTTAATTAATCATTCAAATTGTGACTGCCACTTAGGAGTAGCAATGAAGGGTATAAATATGTGACAAAATTCCAGTTTGGAAAGCTCCACACAACTGGCAAATGATTGCCAAATATAGAAATTAAGTACAAGATTTTGCATTCCTGAATGCAAGTTGTAAATGTCCAGGATGCTTGAAAAATGTATATATCTGATAAAGAATGAGAGACAAGTCTAGAGAATTTAAAAAATAAAAAAAAGGATTGATGTGGCGTATGAGATCTGATCATTCATTCACTTATTTTACAAATATTTGACATTATACCAGTCTTCCAGTTCATAAAATGGTACCGCGTTTTTGCCCAGTGTTCATTCATACACAAAACCGGCACTGCATTACTATATCTTTCATGAATACAGTATCTTCAGCTACATCTGTAGCCATCAAGTTCTGATGGAAAACAACAACAATTGGCAAATATAATTCACCATTAATGAGCTTACTTTAACTTATCCATTGGATGAGATTGTATTATGGGTCCGGCAGTGCCATGGATTTCTTGCTTCCGGCGAATATTCCGTGGAGGTTTTGCTGCACCGTGTATATAAGCAAGCTTTACCTGACGACCTGAAAAAATAAAATTAGCAGCAACAACATTTCATAAATTAGAATTTATTCCTCTGGCAGTAATTTGGGAATATTCTATTTTAAACCACAACATTTGGAAATGTTTGTCATTTTAAAGTAACAGTCCCAGTTTGTTAATTGTATTCCTGTCTCCTCTCCCTGCACCCCATCTGTGTGCCAGTTAGATAGAAAATATATACAATAGCAATTCAAATTGTATTTAATTCCCATAGCTTTGGTTATTAGTGGCACATGTATTAGTCCTGACTGTAGAATAAGCTAAGGGAGTAGAGGAAAAAAAAAAAAAAAAAAAAAAAAAAAAAAAAATGTATCTGTGCTCTTATTCCAGATCTCATTCTATACATGGATACCCAACAGAAAGATATTTTGCACTACCAAAAACCTTTGCTTTACCTTTTGGTTTACCAGAATGAGCAGAACTGATATTTTGTGTTATCATCCTTAACTTTTCCTCTCTTTCAGTGAAGAGTCTTATGTACATCTCACGCCAGGATTCATATTCCAGTAGTTTATAACCTCTGAAGTCCCTATCACAGTGCTTCTTCCACAAGTCTCCAGAGTCCTCAAGGAAAGCCTCGGAAGTAAAATAAAATATAAAATAAAAGCTTAAAAACAGATTTCTGAGGTTTATTGTATGTGAACATGCATTCTACAAATATCCAACTATATTTTTTTAAATATGGGCAACAAAACAGGGTAGAGGAGTATAAGCAAATATCCCTTTCTCTCGCTCATTTCTCCAGTTCTTAGAACATGATTTTCAGAGATTACTTCCAGCATGCTTTAGCTATGGCACAATGAATGAACCATTCTAATAAACAGTACAGTACATTGCTGGGCTATAAAAGACACAAGATATTTAACAGAAGACACACACCGTGTTGCATTCTTCTATGCGGCTTAGCTGTTCCGGAGTACAACGCTTAAGAACAGGCATCAGGATCTCGAAAGGTACTCCTCCAACCTCCTGAATGGCTTTGTAAAGAGCAATAAAAATATATATTTTTTAAAAATGACTATATATAGCTACATAGATTATTTTTTTAATGCATCACCCATTATGTTGTCTAAACATTAACTAGTGTGTGTGTAATGAAATATATATATTCATCATTATAATATAATACTGATTTGCGTATGTAAAGACCGATACCACTATGCATACGGCACAATGTATATAAACCATTATATTATCACGTTGCATACTGCTAGATGAGCAGTGGGTGATCTCCTGCTGTCCCATTCTTTCGGACAGATTTAAAATTTCCTTCATGCTCATGCAATGAGCATCCTGGACATTTTCAATCAATACTATTTTTGTATTAGATTACAACTTTCAGAGGGTGATGACTTTGCCTTTGATGTTCAACATGCCTGGGGCATGTATCGTATCTAGGTCAGGGAAAAACACCTCCAAAAGCATGGTAGGTTTCAAAAGGTATTCTTGAACATGGACATGGTTTATTAAAATATTGCATAACAGGGACTAAAGAGATGGTTAAATCTGGGTACAGGGAATCATGGCTGCCCATTCCACACATAAGGTGATGTGAAGACCTATTTTCTGGTGTTCCATCATCCATTTGGCAACTGTAATACTTATCTGGGATAGAGCAAGTTTCATCTACAGACTAGAGTCAAACCATCATGAGTGGCGGCTACATATGCGGTGATATACATATGACCCTTTTGTGAAGTCATTTGTAAAATGTGATGCAGGAGCCCACATAAACCTCGTGTTTTATATGTACATACAGGGCCGGCACTACCTATAGGCAAGGTAGGCGCCACCCATGGCACAGACCCGCAGGGGGCACTCAGGGTGCCTCCCACAGGCTGCAGTTACAGAGGGTGGAGAGACGCCGCTCTGAATGAGCTTGTGCCTAGTTCTCCTGCCACCCAGACACAGCGTTTTGGGGTAAGTACTGTTGGCAAGTCTGGGGGGCAGAGTGGCAAGTTTGAGGTGCGCAGATTGAATGTATGCTTTTAACAGGCTTCTGTATGTGGCATATTTAATTTTTTTATATTTAATTGGAACAATCAGTTTATTCAGACAGGATCTGTCTAATTATATTCTGATGCTGTACCACTTAAAGTATAATTAGATGTCTGGCTAACTATACACTGATTAGAACTGTTCTGTACAATCGACTGAATACTAATGGGGGTTAAACTGTACCACATCTGTGCATTGCTAACTATATTACCACTGAAATGGTAACACTACATTAGGTCCATCTTCACCTAGGGCAACAAAAATCCTTTCACCCGTTCTGTGTACATAAACTTTCCTAGGGCTGCCAGTAAGCTTCAGATTTGGGAGGGAAACCTATTATTTATGCAGCACAAATACAATGCAGTAAAGGATCATTTTCCATTTGAATACTTACAGTCAATATTATTTTGGAGAACACGTATACATTGCTCATATAAAGTCAGCATCTTTGGAAGGTAAATAGTTTTCGATCCAGAATACACCAGCATCTTTGAATTGAATCTGCGTCCAGTGAAGCCATTTGATTCACAGCCTGGGTCGGGTGCCATTTCAGGCACATTTGCTGGAAGTTTAACACATATTTAGTTAATTTTAAAAAAAATCCCTGGAGTCTGGACATTTAGAAATCCATGTAGTTCCTACAATCCATATGATATTTGTCAAAATGTTCTCTTCATTAATCTATTTGTTGGCTATGTCAAGTGTTAAAAATGGAGCAGTCATCGGAGAAGCAGACTTATTTCGACTTGCGAGGGCATGGTGTACAAGAAATGTTTATTAAACAAAGTACAGCATGCAATACTGGATGCCACAAAACCTGCCATAGAAATCAGGGCAAATTATATGAAACCCTTAAACATATCCGAAAAAAAGAGTTTCTGGAAATTGCAATTACAGATGATAGCGCAACCCAACTCATTCCATTTGTCTGTTTTATATACATTCCATTTCTTAATGGTCATTTGCTATTGGCCACTACTATTGCCAGTTACCAATTTCTGAATTACGTAGTTCCTGCAAAAAAAATAAATAACAAAAATAAAAATGGATGGACCTTGCAAGTAGACAAGAACAGTAACCTTTAAAATCAATTTTAATTAAATGTTGTATTAATTTATACACAATAAACCAAAGTTAGTTTACTTCCTGGATTATTCCTTTGATAAAGTTAACATAATAGAAAGAGTGAATTCATAGAAATATAGATGGCAAAAAAAAAAAAAAGCCCCAAAACATTGTATTCATCTTCTTACTATGACAAAATTTATTTAAAAATAAAATTTATTGGCTTCTTTTGAAACTGTTGGCAAAAAAAATTAAGTTATGTTTATTGGAAAGATTGCATCAGGTTTAGGCTGTTTAAAAAATGCTTTCATCAAATAGAAAAAAGTACCTTCTTGGTACTTTGCTCACATAGCGTTATCGGGGGCAGCCATGTTTAGAATCATGTGTCAGATAATAAATGTCTGACCCATTAGACCCAAGACGTCCATCGCTATAGAAGAGGACTCACTAAGGTAACTTTAAATAGGACTGCCTACACTGGATGCAATCTTTCACTGAAACAGGATCTCTTATTTTTTTAGTGGAATAGATGCTTGGATTAGCCCTTCACAAATGTTGTCAAGGTTGTTTGTTTGTTTTTTTAACCAGATAACCTCTTGACATTGGTCTAGTGGCTTCTCTAACATTACCAGCTATAACTCTTCTAAACATGTAAAAATTATAATAGCTATGAGTTAGGAAGATTTTTGAGTTTTGACTGATCATGTAGAACTCTGATTGGGTTCGATACGGACTAAAACTAAAAATATTAAACCACGCAAACATTTTATACAATCAATCCACAGTAGTTTGAGCATTTACTTAATCCACACAAAGCAGCCTTATTCTTAAAACTGCCAAATGGATGTTTGTAAGCATATTTATCAAATGCCAGAGAATCACTTGAATTTAATTCTGTTGGCTTAATCCTGCTGTGTCAACAGACCAGATTAATAGAGGCTTTACAGGATGCTGGAGTCCAAACATCTCTTCAGTAAGTAATATTATGGCTTATTGGTTCTGAAGAACTACATGCATTTCTTGAGGTAGAAAGTAAAAAGCTTTATTTTTTACCTTTACTATCTGTAATGTGCTGTGGTGAACACAATAGAGCATCATCTGTCAAGAATTTAGGGAGTGGTAGATCGAGCAAGTGTTCTAGAGACCCAGCCTTGACCTAAAAATAAAAAATACAATTATAGTTCCTATTTATCCATTGTCACGGATGCTTCTGTAGACTACTTTCCCCATCATGCTTAGCCTACTGGATGTATTGTATAAAGATGGAGCACACAGACTCCCAAGAGCCTGTGCCACCTCCACCAGATCCACACTTCTGGGTTGCGTGGGCACAGCCCATGTATTGAGAATCATATGCTTTTTAAGTGACGGAGAACTTACGCCAATCAATCAATGTATGGCAGAGGTTCTTCTTCCGCAATGAAAAGTGTTTGGATGTATAAAAAATGCGCAGGCGGCGGTTGTGCTTTGTTTTTTTTCCAGTTATGGTTTTAAAAAAAAAAATTTAAAAAAAAAAAAAAACACCTTTCACTTTTGTCCACACATATGGCACATCTTACCTCCTTCACAGGCCCAGTACTGCTTTCGTCCACTTCCATTTTAATTTCTGGTGTAGCAGGATTTAAAGCAATATGTGCAGGTTCATCCTTTCCTAAACCCACACTGCAGTACTGCTTGCACACTTGAATCTTTTTAGGTGTCTCACTTGAAGAACAAGTTCTCTTTTTCCGTTTAACTGAAAGTTGGTCGTAGTTAAGATAGGATTCAAATGACATTGTAGGGGTATCTGAATCACCATCGTTATGGGGCTTTTCATTAGGTTTCTTTGCAGACTCTTCCTTTTTTGGGTTAGCCTGTGCATCACTCTTTCTCTTAAGATTCTTGTCAAATTGTTGGACTTCATCTTTTGGAGAAGGCCTTTTCTTCTCAGCACTGGATGAAGAAGAATTATATTCCAATGTTTTAGCTTTATGGGTTAAACCTTTTGGATCCTTTTCTTTGGAGTGCGAGCGGCTCTTTGATTTTTCATGATTCTGTTTTTTGCTACTGGAATTTTTTTCAGACTTCTCTTTAAGGTGATTGCTCTTTTTATGAATGTCGCTGCCTGGTGTTTTATAGGACAGTCTGGTATCTTCTCTACATGAAGAATACTTTTCAGAAAATGCATTATTTTCTCTTGATACAGGTGGTACCAACTTTTTTTCTTCTGAAACCTCTTTTTTGACATGCTTGGTTTTCTGGTCACTGAAAGCAACAGAGAGTAAAAAGTAAACTCACTGCAAGCATAATATTGTAAATAGATCCGAGAATAATCCTTTTTAGCAATATTAGGCAATTTAAATTGAAATACTTTCGCAAAAGGATGCAAATAAAGGAATTTATCAAGCCCTCTACTCCATTTAGATCTTTCAGGTAACAGATGTGCTGAATCTTAGGTCAGATCTTCGTTCATCTTGAGTCATATGATTCTAACCAAGACCTACAATTGATGCAATCTTTCAAGGTAATATAGGTTAACATTGTAACCTGAAGCTTAGGGCATTGAGTGCCATAAGCAATTATAAACAAAATAGCACACTATAGAGCGCATGTTCCAGCTTTCTGGGTTATCCAGTCTTACATAGGTCCACTTATTTGGAATAATTTTCCAGAAACCAAACCCTGAAAATGTCTGCCTCACTGCATATGGTGTCAAAATGTGCATGCAATACCAGATAATTTGCAGTAACCTTGTATGGGTATGTACATGTCTTTGCTGTCTATGAAATCTTTGCAAAGATGTAAAGGAAGGGATTCTTTACGGTAAGGGCAATAAAGTTATGGAACTTCCTGCCAAGAGAGGTAGTGCTATCAACCACAATTAATAATAGAATACACATTAATAATAGAGCTTATTGATCCAAGGAGAAATCTGATTGCCCTTTAGAGTCAAGAAGGAATTTTTCCCCCTAGGAGGCAAAATTCGAAATAGTTTCCTTAAGGGTTTTTGTCTTCTTTTGGATCAAAAGCTGGAATGATAGGTAGAAGGGTTGAACTTGATGGACTTGTGTCTTTTTTTCAGCCTAAATTACTATGTTACTATGTTACATTGATCATTTTAGGATATCCTTACAACTTCCTAGTGTCTATATGAATGTTTTTTTTATGTTCAAATGTTATATTCAATTGTACATTTATAGTTAAAGGACTTGCTTCTATTCATGTGTTAATGTCACTTCCTGTTAATCACTTTATAAACAAATATTTGTTACATGAACTGCAACATTATTTACTGCAAGGTTTAACAGTATTTGTTCCATAGCAGCAGTGATACTTCACTTATTTAATTCATATATTTATATCTAGGTTAGTTTTCATTTTCAGTGAAAGCAATATACAGTGTAGAATAATGTAGGATGGTCAAATTGACCTTGGGTGACGCCCCTCCATAAACATGTGCACACTCCTGTAAACAAAATATATCCTTTATGTCCATCTAACATAGGTATTGTTTTTGAACAGGTGGCTGTAAAGCTATAAACTTTCACAGGATTAACATTTTCACCCCTTGAGGACAACTGTTTTTAGAATGTTTGACAATTTAGGACACGGGTTGGTTTTCTGCTCTCATTTACTGTACCTACATATATAATATACTGTTTTTAACACCATAAAATGGGCCTTCTTATGATACCATTTTTATCATATCACATAATTTACTATAAAAATAAATTTATTATGTAAAAATAAAAGTAGTTATAAAAATAAAAATATAAAAAAACCCTTTCTAACTTTTACATGAAACATTTTACACATCTACAAACATAAATTTAAAAAAAGCTGCTAAATAGATAATTTATCCTGAGTTTAGACATTACCATTGTTTACATTTTTTTTGCAAATTATATAGCAATAACTCAAAGTAGTGTTATTTTTCAAACTTTGTTTCTCCTACAGTGACCTTTTGACACCAACCCTAATCAGCACAACACTAGCCCAAGCATCCCCCCCCTCCCCCCGACACACACACACACTGTAATGCTGCCAACTGCCTCTAGAGTAAAGGCAACATATCCCCTCAACAGTACAAAGCAAAGGAATGGATATTGATAATTTCTGTCACTCTTGCCTGCACCAGACAGAACCATGTTAAAGGGATATGGTGCACACAATTACTCCGTGGAGCCATCAGGGTGCCCCAGAGGGCCAAATGTGACTGTTGCTTAATGCATGCCTTTTATAATTTGGGCTGCTAGCATGAGCATTTAAAAATATATATATTCTTCATTAAGAAGTGATGGTCAATGCTTAAAAACATAATATGAACCCCCTTGTATGGTGAAGAGGATGCTAATCTACTTGAAGCTAAAGGTTGTGAGAGTGGCATTCATGCATGTTGGAGACTCTCACACATATAACTGAGAACCTGCTTATTCAATAGCTCAGTTTGTTGGGATGTATGTGCTTTATGGGATGCAAATCATATAGACCCTACAGCACGGGCATTCAATGTGTGGGGCAAAATGTGCCCTATTTGACAGCAAGGTGTGGACCCCATCTGACATGCCCATATTCTCATTATTGCTATAACTATAATTTTGTGCGAATAAAATTTAATTTAAACTGGTTTTGAACTGCTAGTTGGCAGTAGAAAAGTGTTTTATTATTTAGCAATAATACACTGCTATTTTTCACCTTTACTGTAAATAAAAAAGAAATTAATCAACAATCAGAAAAAAACTCGGATGCGTCTGCCCTATGGTATTAGACCGGCCCTCTTACTACAGCTTAATTTCTTTCCCTAACTTCCAGCTACCCATCACGTTTGTGGCTTGTTCAGGCATATGGTCAGTGAGTGTAGCAAGAGCATCATTACAGTTGGCGTGTATGAACTGGCAAGAGCACAAAGTTTGACTTTCACCCTATTCATTTCTAGACACCCCTCTACAGTCATTCCTCTATAGTTCCACCCGTGATTGCATTACTCTAAAGTCATCTAGAATTACACTGGTGGTTCTTTCCCATCAGGAACAAGCTTCTTCCATTGAAGAACAATAGCTCTTGCAATATCTCCCACATCGTAGTGTTTCCGAAAGCCGTTCACCGTTTTTCCTATCCCAGTTTCCTTTAAAATAAACAAAAAAGATATTGAAGTTCTAGTAAACATTGAATCCATACCTAAAAACAAAAAATGTAAAAATGCAAATGTCCAATTCAACCAAAACTAAATTATTAGGAAGTCAAAACAATACAAACAGAATGATCAGATGTTACAGTAGGTCTATTTAGACTTTGAACAGGGAATAAAACTGAACAGACAATATGTCTCCGTGTGTGTGGTCAAAGGGGATATTGCCATTGGTATATGAAATATAGGGAGGGGGAAATGTATGATATTTCCCCTGGCCCCAATAAATATATATAACTAATCATTCTTGGGGCCAAGTGCTTTGGCAACCTTGCGCCCCCCCCCCCCCCCCCTATATATAATGGGAGGGAGGTGCGGGGGTATTGGAAGAGATCCTGCGTCTCCCCAGAACTTTGTTTCAGCTTTACATTTTCAGTGCTATGGTGCATAGATCAGTAGCATTAGCATTTACTTTCTTTGATAGAATCATTGTGCAATAATAACCGATACAGAACAGTGTTTCAATAGCCTTTTTTTATGTGTGCGATAATTATTTTACCACATCCATTAATGGATTTAGACGTGGGCATTGCATTAATAATGCCCCTTTTTTACCACAAATCTGGGCCATTATCTCAGCCAAAGTATACCCAATTATATTGAAAAACATATATGGGTGATTCCCTCAAGTCTATAATGAAGTAGGGAGGGAAAAAAGACCTTAGATTAGCTAGTCCAAGTACCATGACATATTTTGGTTGTTTTTGTTTTTTTAATTTGGCATGTGACATCCAATGGTTTGGAGGTAAGTAGTGGTGTCAGATGCTGAATAGTTTTTGTTGGTGCTGATTAATGAAAAGTATCATTGCACAGACTGCAGCTTCCACTCTAGCAGTAAAGGGGTAAACGCAACACAGATCTTGTGCCTTCTTAGTTCTACTTCCTTCATGGGCTCCGCTTAGCAAGGCAACACTGACCATGTAACATTGCAAGAAAAGCTCTGGAAATAAAGAGGAAGGACCACATGTCCAGGCCTGAGATCAAAACGTGAAATAGAAGATGGTTTAAGTTTTTGCTCAGAGGGTTTTCTGTTAGGGGATCATATAGATTGAAGAACTGCTGGTGGTATGGTCTTGATGGGCTCAAATAATGAAGACAGATATTCTCTAGCTGCCCTCTATTTATTTATTTATTAACTCAAAGATCTGTTCCTGCCCTGACAAGCAGACTTCAAAGTCAAGCGATAGTGGTATATTATTCACTACTCTAAATTTAGTAATTTCTAAATATTTACCTGTGAGAAGGAAATAATCTAATCTAATTTCCATAAATGGCACAGAACAACTCACCACAAGGATATCCAGCGAGATGTCAAGCTCTTGCAAGCTTTTAAGAGCCTTGGAAATCTATGGCGAGTGGAAAAATAAATAAATCAGTAAGCCATACAGTGCTCAGTTTAGAAGACCAGTCAATGTAAATAGATTCAGATCAAACCTTTACATTAAGAAAAACATAATATTGGTATTGCCATGTTTTGCCTAGCAAACTAATACTAGCTGCTATTTTAATGTTCTTGTGATTGCATGATCTATTGACCATTCAAACCACAAAATTATTTTAATATAATGGTAAATATTGTAATATTACTATAAAAATGTAACATTTTAATGACTAAACAGTCTTTTCCAAGTACTCGGGATACTGTCTTTTGAAATGGGGACTTGATTCAGGAGCTGAACTTGGAAAACCTGTACTCCCAGGAGCCGCAGCCCTTAGGTTGCACTTACAGGACCCCCAGCCCTTAGACTGCACACACAGGACTTACCTCAGGCACCCAGCACCATGCCAGGATTTCCTGGTGCGCAGAAGTGAAAAATGCCGGATTTGACTTAATGTCATATCCGGCAAGGCAACTTCCGATATGCAGACCTCTCCACATCTCACAGTGGATGAGGCCTGCTGCCGCTCCTTAAAGTTGAAGATATCAACTTGGGCTTATTTTTGGGGTAGGGCTTATATTGCGAGCATCATAAAAAAAATAAAAATCATGTAGGGCTTATTTTCGGGTTTGATCTTATTTTTAGGGAAATACGGTACATACTCATAGAACTTATAACAATGCATACCAACCTCGCAGCGGAGACACAGCCGTCTGAGGTCTGCAGAATGCATGGGTCTCTCGCCGCTACCACAGAGAGACCCTTGTTTTTGCATGGGATCTTAACTAGCTCCCCCTGCTGATCCCATGCAAAAACAAGGGTCTCTCTGCACTAGTAAAGAGAGCCAGTTGCCGACCAGATGGTTGCCTGCTTCCTCCCAAAATAAGTCTCAATACTACCCATAGAAATCTATGGGGAGAGAAAAAAAATAAAAAAGTCAGCGCTACATGAGTAGACCATTCAAAATTACAATGGGTAGCTGATGTAAGTCAACATGCCATGTCTGGACACTGGGCAACATTTTGGCTAATTTCTGAAATTCAACTAAGTTCACCCGATCGTAATCCATTTCAGGACAAAATCAGAGCTACCCAAGTTGACTCTTTAGTGGGTTAGTTATTTTTTTATTAATTATTTATTAAATTCCCCCCCACTAACATGGTATGTTATTTTTTTTAGCAAAAGTAACCCAAAACAGAATTGAGGTGGTAAATGCGCTAAGTGAACCACTTTTACATAAAAAATACCGGAATATAATAATTGCCTGGGATAGTAGAATTCTGTCACAAATGGATGGTCTTCAGCGTTTTACAAAATATATGCTAAGAGAGAAATACAAAACATAGACCATAGTGCAGTATATCTTGATATCAGTATAGTATAAGTGAGATAAAGTATTACACTCACAAACCCAGCAGATTAAAAGGCTCTTCTAATATGGTAGAAAGTCCTCTTTGTTCCTCCTCCAATGCTCATAAATTGAGTGAAAAGGATCAGGAAGAGAAAAGGATCAGTATATATCCAATAACACACGTGTGTACACAGAGAAACACACAGTCTGGTGCTGCTTTGGATTAGATTAAGCGCCAGAGTTCTCACATCTTCTCTTTCTAGCATGTTATTTTTTTTGTATGCTACCAAAAGTTGGAGTTTCCGTTTAACAGCAATACTCCTTTTTCAGCAAGCAAAGGGTTAGTTTAAAAGACTTTTAGACATGGCACTTCCAAAGAGATTTTCATATCCACAAACAATTCAGACCACCATTACAAAATTATGTTCTGTGTAGTCATACATAAAAATAGGAGATTATGGTGTGGTTGTATTTATAACTCAAAACACCTGCTTGCTGCATCTGCCACAACCTGATGCTTCCAAATTCACCTTAAAGATGGTTAAAGATTTATACACATTTTGTTTTAACCAAAGCACTGCAAGATGCAGACATCAGTATTGGTGGGCAGAGGAGACATGTACATGCATTTGTTTTGTTCTCCATTGTGGTGGAAATAGTAGTTCTGAACACATTTCCCTAGTCAGAATCTGACCATTCACATAGGTATCTCTTGATCTTCATATTTTCTTTAATTTAACACTGAAATACGTAGATTAAATGTATATACCTACTTGACAGAACTTGGCATCCATAGGTTTTGTGGATTACAGGTTCATTTTAAAAAAACAGGCTGTTTCTGTATTCTGAATTTCCGGTACAATGCCAATAAATAATTATAAGTAAATAAATATAAAACATGTTTAAAAAAAAAAAAAAAAAAAAAAAAAAAAAAAACAGGCTTTGACAAATATTTGTAGACTTCAGGGCCCAAACTGCAACATTCAGGAGGCAAAACCATTTTATTTATTTTTTTAGGAGCCAGGAAAGGTACATCTGTAGTTTTCCAGGTAAAGCAATCAAACATTAGGAGCCATCAGTATGGATCAAAAAACTGATTAAAAAAAAAAATGTATCTGCATAGAAGACAATAGTCAAGCTAAAGAATTATTTTGATATGTCCCAGTGGCAGATAAAGAGCATTCACCATGCTTAGACAAATCTTCATTTACATAAAGAAACAAAATCAACAGCTTTATGTAAAATGTAGTAATTTGTGGCAGTTCTATAAAGGTCTAGCAGTCTTGTAAAGCGATTTTTTTTAAATAAAAAGGTAGAACCATTAGAAGTAAAATATACTCCATTTACATGCATTTCTTAGGAGAAATACACGTTCATTTTGAGTAGTCACACCAACTGCAAAGTGAAATATGCATTTTATAGCCCTTCTGCTTGACAGGATAGCTTGTGGACATTTTGACTTGGGGCCTTAGTATTGGTAGGAACATTATGTGCTCAATTGATCACATGATAGAGCGTAACAGACTTTATTGTGTGTTATAGGATGTTTTAGAAGGATAGATACTATGAATAAAGATGTGGCTAATGCAGTATATTTTATGATATTTGGTCCTATGAAATCAGAAAGACAGACCGGACAGATAGTTAAAACACAGACAGCCATGTACGGGAAGGGTCTCCTCCAGGAAGCTAGGAATGCCTGAGTTTGCAGTGAGCTCACAAGCTATGTATGGGAATGCCAGAGGATATAGACAGCTCAGTTTACTTTGAGCTATAATTGGGCGCTACACATGTCACCAGGTCCTTGGGTAAAAACAGGCTGACCTCACAAACCTGAGAACAGGGCTGAAGAGAGCAACGTGAATAGCAAAAGATGTGTTGCTTGTTTTGTTGCCTATTTTTTTTGTGATGCAAGGTTTTCATAGGATACTGTAAGATTAAGAAAAGATCACTAGTTTTATTGTCAGCCTTGGCATGGATTTCTGCCACCTTAAGCAAAGATGTAATTTTTTTACCTTACCAGAAAGACACTTTCCCCATCGCCATATCTTTATACCCACTGTACCCTTTCAGTCTATTTTCTTCCCATCTAGTTCTTTCATAACCCCAAGCTCCCCTTTCCATATTTAATTTTCCTTTTCTGTCTTGCCTGATGCTAATCACATCAAAGTGTTTGGTGACCTTTGTCACACCAGTTGTTGTGGACTACTGCTTTCATACTAAAAGTCAAAAGGCTGAATGAGCATCAAAAGAAGCTGGAACTTCTTCATAGCATCTCGAGTGCCAAATGTCAACTGCAGACTACAGATCTTACGATTCTCAGCCAGCTAAGACACTGCCGAGCTATTATGGGAAGTGTAATCTTCAGCAAACAGGGAGTGTGAGTGGAGTTGTAGTTCACATCCCCTTTAACAATTGAGCATGAAACCATATAGTTTCACTTACCGTCATAATTGAGGGGTATTTGGCAAACTATCACAAGTTGTGGTGAAAAATATTTAAAATGGGAGCATCACAGAAATTCTAAATGTAATAATATCCTGACCACAGAGTTGGTGATTTTCACACTTTAAAATTACCCCCTGGTACCAGTGAGGGGCCAACACAAAAACAATGCAATCTAAATTCCTCCTCCCCCAAGAATAAACCAGTAAATTATGGTGAACTAATTAGTAAGCTCATCTCAGTCAGATTAAATAAGTAGACCACATTCTAGTTAAAGAGGCCATTAAACGAATTATCTACCTATCTATCTTGTGGACGTGATTTGGCAGACTGCACTCTAGGAAGCCAATACAGACATTTGAAAAAGGTTTTTCTGTAGCGCTGTCAAACGGTCAGTCTTAGAAAGGGGCAGTGGCAGACTGGGTCTAAAAATATTGGTTGGCAAGGGGCCCACCAAAAAGTTTAAGGCTATAATTTAATTTTTAGAATAAATAAATACAATTTTTTTTAAAATACACAGGTGGGAAAAAAAGGTACCACCCCTCGTGGGCTACCTCCTGGCATCTTCCTCACACGCCAGGAAGAAGCCCACAAGGGTGAAATGCGTTGCATGAGTTCCATTTCTCCTTGTACTGTTTTATGGATCCCATTCTGGCTATATTGGGACTTTTATAGTTTTTTTTACTGTTCGTGCATTATTGCTGCTGTTCTGCCGAGTTGCTGTTTTTGCACACAGTCCAGATGACAGATAAGCTGACTTATACATTTTGTGTACTTACATCTTGTTCCTCAATCATTCTCCATCCAAATCCTCTGGAGCATCAGTTAAGGAAAGAACAGTGAACCCTTACAGCAATTTTCTGATGAGCCCAAGTATCTGCTAAGTTTGTGAGTGCAATCAACACCATTCTGAACACCACTTATGTTTAGCTGTACTGTTACTGGTCTCTTGTTTCCACATATTGTGCTGTGAGACATTGCAGATAATCAACCAATACATCAGGCAATCACTTTTTGCTTATTTTTTGTGGTGGTCACAACTATATATATATATATATATATATATATATATATATATATAATTTTGAAATTATTTTTTTATTTCAAATAAATGGAGAATTTTTATTTTTTATTAAAATGTATTTGGCATTTTCACAGCCATTCACAAATGGCGAAAAAATAAATAAATAATTGCAACCAGGTGTGACATTACATTACATCCAGTGTCTGTTTCCCTCCTCCGTGCAGGAGGGAAGACTGCATGGAGGAGACTACCGGAGCAGAGACAGAGCCACAATAAGGTAAGTACTGGGGAAAGGGGGGGATATTGAGTGGTTAAATCCTGGCATATTGAGGGGTTAAATGCTGGAATATTGAATAGCAAATTTTGGCATATTGAGAGGTTAAATGCTGGCATATTAACTGGCAAAATTAAGCGACATGAGCATCCTGCTTATGTTCCATGCCTGCTCCAGGGCATCTCCAATTCCTGTCTTGCCTTTTCTAGATACAGCAGCTGCTACCTTGGGGCCCTGGTATGCGTCGCTTAATTAATGGCGGTCCCATGTGTGGCATATTTATTGGGCCCCATGTGTGGCATAATTAAGGGACTCTTGTGTGGCATAATTAAGGGGCGCCTGTGTGTGTAGCATAAATAATTTGGCTCTGGTGTGGCATAATTTATGGGGCTCCTGTATGTGGCATAGATAATGCACCTGACTGGCATTAATAAGGAATCTGTTTGGCATAGTATTGGAGGAAATGACACCAACCCTAGTGACGCCTCTGCACATACCAAATGATAAACTGTATCTTTACCTCTATGATTACATATATCAGGTCTGTATATCAGTGGTGTATCTTGGTTTTGTGCTGCCCTAGGCAGACAAAATGTGGGCACCCCACCCACTACATGACCCATAACCCACGTTGCACACCAAGGACATGCCCCATCATCCCCTTTACATGCCCCTATCACATGGAGCATCCGCCACTGGTCTTAAAGCGGCCCTATGTGCTAGGTGTGCACCACACACACCTAACATGGAGCACCCGCGCTGTGTATTTCTGCGGCTTTGTGTCCTTCGAGCAGAGAGCACACAAACCCCAGAAATACATCCGAAAGAATGCTGCGTTGAATTCGGCAATAGAGTCACTCACTCTGTTGCCAATTCAACAAGCACGAAAAGTATACGAATTTTCGTATACTTTTCATGCTTGTTGAATTGGCAACAGAGTGAGTGACTATTGCCGAATTCAGCGCAGAGTCGTCTTTCGAATGTAACAACGTCTTTCGGGTATTTCTGTAGTTTTGTGTGCTGGCCGTTCTCAGCACACAAACCCCCGGAATTACACAAGAGACGTCATGCCTCTGAGTGACAGGCGTGCTCCGGGCTGGCATCACGTCTATCACTCAGGGGCATGATACGCCCCTGTTTAAGACCAAAGTGGGCTCTGAGCAAAGTCTTTTGCAGTGGACCCCCCTCGACCCAATTTTTCTAAAGTTGCACTGTAAATGTAAACTTTTTAATTTCATATGCAACTATTTTCATATCGCATTGAACTATTTGTATATGTAATATAAATGTTATTGAAAAGTTGCATTTCTTGTTTTTATTCCTTTTCTGCACCCACATTGCACCCAAAGGACTTCACACAGCACCATACAGTACCCACGGCACTTGCCATGCAACTATATTGCACCCACACCACTTAGCTTGCACTCATTTTGCACACAAATAATTTGTCATGCTACAGTGTCACAGAAAATACCACAGTGTCACTTTGTCCAACAGAACAAGCCACAGTGTCACTTTCACCAATACAAGTTATTGTGCCCCACAGAATATGCCCCAGCCAATTTGCCCAATAATATGCCAGTATTATTTTGCCATTTAATATGCACCAGCCATTTTGCCCAATAATATGCCAGTATTATTTTGCCATTTAATATGTCCCAGCCAATTTGCCCAATAATATGCCATTAATAAGCCCCAGCCAATTTGCCCAATAACATGCCAGTATCATTTGTCATTAATATTCCCCAGCAAGAAAGAGTAAGTAAAGGAGAGGAGGCCACCTGGCAATGAAGCCAAAAAAGGATGTATATATTGTAAAATATTTCTTATTAATTTATTCTTTTAAAAATGTCTATTTTTTTTTTTTAAAGGGCAGGGGCCCCTGACTGGTGTATTGCCCGTCACCCCCTGATGGTGGCCCTGCCCAGAGCAGCTTAAAGAAGGACTGAAGGCCTTTTTTTTTTTTACTAATGGGGCCCACTTCATCACGGGCCGACGGGGCCCAGGCTGATGCCCTGGCCAGTCCACCACTAGAAATGGGCATGCCCATCAGAAAGAGATAACACACACACACACACACCTTTCCTAAAAAGTCATATTAGGTTCAATGTAAAAATTTGTGATACTTTAAGAAAAAAAAAAAAAAAGGTTAATGAAACCTCAAAGCTCAGCCTATGAATAAAAAGTTTTTTGTTGAAAGTGTGCAAAAATATTGTGGAGGGGGAATGTTGTATTTACATCAGCCATTGTGATTAAAAATAGATAAATAGATGGGTGTAGCTGAGGATCGAGCCCTGAAATGGCACATCGGGGACACATAGGAACCCAAATGTCGAGCTACCCAGAATAGGTCCACAATTAGGTTATCATGCTGAAATCCTGCATAAACCAATAGCTGCGGAAACATGTCCACAACACACGGAACCAAGGTGGTATCCCTGGTCCCCCGTATGATTAGATTTAAAATAAAAATTGTTGTTCAGTGGCTGGGAAAATGCTTTCGGAAAACCACTCATAAACCTATTATATCTTTATTAAGGGAGGGATTTGGGGCATTTGCCAAGCCCCCCAAACCTCAGTTTTTATTCATGAAATGGCGGATGAGGAAATTATCCATGGGCACCTGGTCATTGTTAGTGGGACCCTACAAGCTACAAGTGGACAGTGAGTGTTACAAAGAAACAAACACTTAAATCAAGCTTATGACATAAATAAAGGAATTATGGTCAAGGCACATCATATGCAGCATAGAACTCTGTCATCAAGGGGTTAAAACAGGAAGATATGGCCAACAACACATTTTAGAGTTTACTTTCTCTTTAAAATCTTTGCCACCCCAGCTGTTGTCTGCAAAAATCTTTATGGTGCAGCATGTAATTATAGAACAAAAATGACAGATGCCCTAGAACAGATTAATTATCATCAATAACGCGCCTTTAACGTACATTGGGAATTGACATTACTGCAAAACCGTTAAAATTTTTTTAAAAAAAACGCCTGGATCCAGCAGTACAGTAGAACTGTCAGGATGACTGATAGTGCCACTGTGCACGACAGTAGAGCTCCCAAGCTCCGCCCTCACGCATCACAATTCACCAGGGGGAAATGTTGGTAACTATATGTCAGGTTTTGACAATTGTCAAACACATATTTGTGAGTATCAGGTCTTGACAATTCTCTGGAGCCCATGAGTCTAGGATCCAAACATCCATACTACTACACTTGGGCGCACGCACAGAATACTATTTCCAGTATCCCAGACAATGAAGTCTGGGTGCAGTCCCAACTCAGGACATTTGTGAAGTCTGCTGCATTTTCACTTCTGTACAGTGGTGTATCTTGGTTTTGTGCTGCCCTAGGCAGACAAAAGTCAGGCACCCCGTACCCATGTTTTATACCCACGACATGCCCCATAACCCACGTTGCACACCCAGCACATCCCCCCATTACATTAAAAATGTACTTAGGGCTAGGTGCAGCGCATAAGAGAACTACATTAGACAAACGGAGACAGACTGATACATGGAAGTATATTTCACTTTTACACAGCGGGATCTAAGCATATTTCCCATTTACACAGCCAGATCCACAAATATTTCCCATTTACACACCCGGATCCTTGCATATTTCACATCTATATAGCCGGATCCTTGCATATTTCACATCTATATAGCCGGATCCTTGCATATTTCACATCTATAAAGCCGGATCCTTGCATATTTCACATCTATATAGCCGGATCCTTGCATATTTCACATCTATATAGCCGGATCCTTGCATATTTCACATCTATATAGCCGGATCCTTGCATATTTCACATCTATATAGCCGGATCCTTGCATATTTCACATCTATAAAGCCGGATCCTTGCATATTTCACATCTATAAAGCCGGATCCTTGCATATTTCACATCTATAAAGCCGGATCCTTGCATATTTCACATCTATAAAGCCGGATCCTTGCATATTTCACATCTATAAAGCCGGATCCTTGCATATTTCACATATGCAAGGATCCGGCTGTGTAGATGTGAAATATGCAAGGATCCGGCTGTGTAGATGTGAAATATGCAAGTATCCGGCTGTGTAGATGTGAAATATGCAAGTATCCGGCAGTGTAGATGTGAAATATGCAAGTATCCGGCAGTGTAGATGTGAAATATGCAAGTATCCGGCAGTGTAGATGTGAAATATGCAAGTATCCGGCAGTGTAGATGTGAAATATGTAAGCATCCGTCTGTATAGATGTGAAATATGCAAGGATCTGGCGGTATAGATGTGAAATATGCAAGGATCTGGCTGTATAAATGTGAAATATGTAAGGATCCGGCTGTGTAGATGTGAAATATGCAAGGATCCGGATGTATAGATGTGACAAATGCATGGATCCGGCTGTATAGATGTGAACAATACATGAATCCAGCTGTTTAAATGGGAAATTTGCGTGGATCCGGCTGTCTAAATGTGAAATTTGCGTGGATCCGGCTGTCTAAATGTGAAATATGCATGGATCCAGCTGTCTAAATGTGAAATATGCATGGATCCAGCTGTCTAAATGTGAAATATGCATGGATCCAGCTGTCTAAATGTGAAATATGCATGGATCCGGCTGTCTAAATGTGAAATATGCAGGGATCCGGCTGTCTAAATGTGAAATATGCAGGGATCCGGCTGTCTAAATGTGAAATATGCAGGGATCCGGCTGTCTAAATGTGAAATATGCAGGGATCCGGCTGTCTAAATGTGAAATATGCAGGGATCCGGCTGTCTAAATGTGAAATATGCAGGGATCCGGCTGTCTAAATGTGAAATATGCAGGGATCCGGCTGTCTAAATGTGAAATATGCAGGGATCCGGCTGTCTAAATGTGAAATATGCGTGGATCCGGCTGTCTAAATGTGAAATATGCGTGGATCCGGCTGTCTAAATGTGAAATATGCGTGGATCCGGCTGTGTAAATGTGAAATATTCGTGGATCCGGCTGTCTAAATGTGAAATATACGTGGATCCGGCTGTCTAAATGTGAAATATACATGGATCCGGCTGTCTAAATGTGAAATATACATGGATCCGGCTGTCTAAATGTGAAATATACATGGATCCGGCTGTCTAAATGTGAAATATACATGGATCCGGCTGTCTAAATGTGAAATATACATGGATCCGGCTGTCTAAATGTGAAATATACATGGATCCGGCTGTCTAAATGTGAAATATACATGGATCCGGCTGTCTAAATGTGAAATATGCACAGAGCTGGAAGGATCCATATCTATATATATTAAATATGCAACAATAACATACATTTATAAGTGAACATGTTTGGATCCGGGAGGATCCGGCAGATCCACCTTTTACCCAGTTCCTTTATTAACTATCCTAAAACCTTCCAAAGTTTTGTGAAAACTTTACACAATGCATTAAATGATATAAAAAGGATCTGGTTAGTAACAGATTTATAACGTGCATGTGACTGCACTTCCAGAAACGAATAATGCTAATCTGCATTCAAATGCACTAGTGCCATTTGCATGACACAGAGCAGAATTTACATTGGAAAATATAAGCACTCAAATACAATATTATGCTGAAGTGGATTTTATTTTTTAAATAAACAGAATACTAGACAAAACCTACTAGTATTCTCAAAGTATTTTTATTCATTTATTTAGTATCCCACTATATCTACCACTGCTCCAAAAGGCTGCAGGTAACACTCATGAACACCTGATCTAGGTCTACACAATCTCCAGTCTTCTGCCAAATTGTGCTTCAACGCTTTGATTCTACAACTTTAATATGTTGTAATTAGGAGTGGAATTAACCACTACTATGCCATGCTACTGGACAACTTCACAGTAGACAAGGTTTGGAAGCTAAATGAATATGTCAATGATGACTGGGCATCATAAAACCTGTACTCATAAAACAGCTGTAATGTTAAAGCCCAGCACCACTTGAACGCAGGGGCTGTCTAGTGAGACCATGTATAAGTACCTTTTTAGGATCTTGGGCATGACTGAGGCGCTCTTTGAGCTGCTGCACTCTCTGAATCTTACTCTGTGCATCCATGATCACGGTGTAGCCACTCCCTGTGAAAGATCTCACACCCGGCTCCTAGCCTGTTACTGCAGGTTATTATATAGCATTTCCTGTAAGGCATAGGTGGCTAAACAAGGGCACCATATCTGTTGTGGATTACAATTCACATCATGCTCAGCCACTCTCTTGCCTGAGCATTGTTGGAATTGTAGTCCACGGCAGCTGAAATTACATATTATTGGCATACATCAATTGAAAAACTAGAGATAAAAGGGCCATTCATTCTTTAGTGTGTGACTTTGTAATTCTTTATTATATATTATTTAATATATATTATATGTGTTTAGAGCCCTCCCATTAATAGCACACTCAATCCCACCAAAACATGGGATTTCTTTTGTTTACCATATGTTTATCTGTGAACATCAGTTATGAGTTTACTGTGTAAAAAGACTATATTTCCCCATAACCTGTGCCACATTTATGGAAACTACGCCATGCAGGGTTTACATTTTCATAAGGGTCACAATGGCTTCTTGGTGTATTTTGCTTTCAGCATTATTAGTGATTGTTTAAACACCCACTTATTGTCTTGCACAGGGGTGCTGCATTTTTAGTATATAGATAATAAACCAATATTTTTTTTTTTAAAAGTTCATCAGCGTGGTCATAATGGGATTATGTATAAAAATGCCACACATGACAATAGTGGCAAAAAAAATGCACAGTTCTTGGTAGAGTTCCCACCTGCATAGTTGCAAACAGTCCTGAATTACACGTATTTGTCCTGTATTTTGAGGTCCTTTCCCAGCAAATTTCCGGTCTGTCCTGACATTGCTTCCAATGCACCAGCAGCATTACCTTTAAACGGTGTATGTCTAATGAGCAAAATGTCCTCCAGACACCCATTAGCTGTGCCAGGTAGGCTGGAGCACAATTGTGCAGGGTCATGCAATGTTGAGTGATATCATGCAATATCACATGACTCCACCCACTTTAGGCTCTACCCCCTAATGTCCTTAAAGTCAAAAAGAAGAAGATACTGTATGTACCTGGTGGATGTTTTACTGGCAGGCCGGTAAAATGTTGGCTTGTGCCCAATGTTAAGTCTATGCAGGAAACAGCACGGCATTGTTTATTTTTTAAATAAGAGGTGACAACCCTATTTCTGGGTTGTCCTGGTGCACTTAGCACCAGCACAGTCCATATGTGAAAAAAATAAATAAAAAACAAGCACACAAATATTCTTGAAAAGGTGTGGAGACTGTCCACCTAATCAATTTTTGTGTCTGGATTTAAAGAGGAAAAAAAAAAAGTGCAATAGCTGTTATAAATTAGACCTCAGAACCTTTTCAGTCACTTGCTCAAACGTGGCTCTGTGTCTCTGGGAGTAATGTACATTATCCCCAATGTACTGACACAGTCTGTTCTGTTTCTTCTACTTCACTTCAGTCACCATTTACCATAACAGTTCGGAAAAAGCTATTACTGTCTTGGCTTTAACGTCTATATATTTGTAAACCAGATGTCTCCTCTTACAGGGACTTAACAGAAAGCACTTACAGCATCAGTTTGATGCAGTACAAGTTAATCAACCTTCCAAAATTCCATAAGGCTACATTTTCTTGGAAAACCAGTGAGTGTTTTACAGTCAAATAATTATAATGAACTTATGTCCTTGTGCATGAATGATGAATACTTTCAAATACATGAAATATGTCATAAGACAAAGCTTTACCAATCTCAATGTTGGCTTTTCAAAGTATAAAGTAACTGTATAACTGATATCATCTATGTTGTCTGTGTTCAAGAATGTAAATGTATATTCTGTACAAGTAATAAATGTGCTATGGTGCCCATGGTCTAATAGAGGCAATGTGAGTCTGTGTGTGTAAGTGTGACTCTGTGTGTGTGTGGAAATGTGATGTTGTGTGTGTAAGTGTGCCTTAATGTGACTCTGTGTGTAAGTGTGACTCTATGTGACTGTGTGTGTAAGTGTAAGTAAGTGTGAGTCTGTGCATGTGTGTAAGTGTGAGTCTGCGTGTGTAAGTGCAACTGTGTGTAAGTGTGAATCTGTGTGGGTAAGTGTGAGTCTCACCCCCCCCCCCCCACCCATGATGCACACCTATCACATGCCCCATCACCCACGTTGTACACCCATGACATGCCCCATCACCCCATTATATGTCCCATCACTCACATTGCACACACATTAAATGCCCAATCACCCCGTAACATGCCCCCATCACCCACACTAAATACACACTAAATGCCCCTTCATCCCCCATTACATACCCCCACCACGTCCATTACATTCCCCCATCACCCCAATTAATTGGAAGGAGCTAAAGCTGTTGTACACTACTGACTGTACCTCTATGTCACTAAGTGTGACTCTGTGTGTGTAAGCATGACTCTGTGAGTGTAAGTGTGAATCTATGTGACTGTGTATGTAAGTGTAAGCATGTAAGTGTGAGTCTGTGCATGTAAGTATGACTCTGTGTGTCAGTCTGCATGTGTAAGTGTGACTGTGTAAGTGTGAATTTGTGTGGGTAAGTGTGATTCTCAGTCACACTTGCACACACAGACTCACACTTACACACATGCAAGACTCATACTTACACACACACACACTGAGTCACACAGAGTTACACTTACACACACACACTTACATGCACAGACTCAGACACACAGACTCACACAGAGTATGTGTGTGTAAGTGTGAGTATGTGTGTAAGTGTGAGTCTGTGTGTGTACAATACATATTCTTGAAAAGTGTGGGTGTTTTTTTACACTTAAAAGTTGGGGGGTAGGGGGTGCCAAATACAGGGTCCTCCCCAGGTGCCAAATGCGCTAGGTATGCCCTTGCCTGGGCACAATGTGAAACTATCCCAAAACTCCTTGTTTTAATAGTATCATGACAGCATGATTAAAGAGACTACTAATAGGAAGAGAGAGTACATTCTCCTTACCTCCTACCCTATAGCTACAAAAAAAAAAATTAACAGGACTGTCCCAGCAAATTCTAGAATGTTGGCTACTATGTGCTTAACCCCTTCACGACCGATGGCACCATCAGCCTCTTTTTGTTACTGGGTGCTGGACCTGTTCAGGGTCTATATAGACCCTGTTGGTCCCTGTCGACATGCCCCGGCCTATTTTTGTGGACCTCTCTGCAGTGGTGAACCCTGCGCTTCGCTCCCTGGTTCATCTCACGACATAGTGTCATAGGACTTTGGATTGCTAGACAGATATAGACAGTGTCAGAGGACTTATCACTTGGATTGCTACACAGATATAGGCAGTGTCATAGGACTTAACCCTTTTGATTGATAGACAGATATCTGCAATGTCAGAGGACTTAACCCCTGGACTGCTAGACAAAATCGTCAGTGTCAGAGGACTTAACCCCTGGATTGCTAGACAGATATAGGCAGTCTCATAGGACTTAACCCTTTGGATTCCTAGACAGATATAGACAGTGTCAGAGGACTTAACCCCTGGATTGAAACATAGAAACATAGAATGTGTCGGCAGATAAGAACCATTCGGTCCATCTAGTCTGCCCAATTTTTTTGGAGTACTTTTATTAGTCCCCCGTTCCTGGGGTGTCTATCCCACGCATGCTTAAAATCCTTGACTGTGTTTACCTCTACCACTTCTGCTGGAAGGCTATTCCATACATCCACTACCCTCTCAGTAAAGTAATACTTCCTGATATTACTTTTAAATCGTTGCCCCTCTAATTTAAGACTATGTCCTCTAGTTGTGGTAGTTTTTCTTCTTTTAAATATACTCTAATTGCTAGACAGATATTGGCAGTCTCAGCGGACTTAACCCATGTATTTCTAGACAGATATAGGCAATGTCAGAGGACTTAACCCCTGGATTGCTAGACAGATATGGGCAGTTTCAGAGGACTTAACCCCAGGATTGCTAGACAGATAAAGGCAGTGTCAGAGGAGTTAAACCCTGGATTGCTAGACAGATATAGGTGGTGTCAGAGGAGTTTACCCCTGACAGAAATAGGCAGTGTCAGAGGACTTAAGCCCTTTAACCATACTCACTCACACAGTCTCACACATACACAGACACACAGGCTCTCACTCACGCTGACATATATACACTGTCAGAGTTTTTACCTTACCTGTGGAGGCAGTTGTAGCTTTAAGCTCTGTGTGAAGGAAGGACTGAGCCAATCAGGAGAGGCTTCTGAACTCTCATCCAATCATGTGAGCGTTTTCTACTCTCCTGATTGGCCGAGCCTTCTTCTATCAGAGCTTTTCAATCCATGACTTTGCATTTCCCAGACTGAGGCTCCCCGGGACACATGACAGAAAGAAAGAATTCAAACTCTGCATGGAGCAGCAAAGTGCCGCCCCTGCCAGTGTGCCACCGTGGAAGGGCCGGCCCTGGGTAACACCACCACAGACAAATTATTGCACCCTGTGGAAGAATAGCATTTAAAACCTGCACAGCTGCATAGCACAAGTGATTTTTCTATATTTCAGTTGAAGCCTTCGTTGCTAGTCCACCATCCAGTCCACCATCCAATTTATCATTTTTCCTAGCTAGCAAGGACATGTGGACCTTTTTTGCATGTGTCAATTCCGCCAAAGGCAGGGGTGTGGATAATATAAATGGACTAGATGAGGAGGAATTAGTGGGGAGAGGAAACAGGTCAAGTAGGTGGAGCCCAAAGGGCCCTCTCTGATTTTCCGCTTTTGGCCCCCATAAAACTTAGAATGGCTCCTGCATTGCATTCAGCAAGGAAAGCAGGTAATACTCAAATAGTGACTCCAAAAAAATATTTCAAACACAGCACTCACTATTTGAGTGCTCTTCCTCTTTCATCAATTACTGTGAATAATGAAAATCCAGCTGGGGCAAACCACTTATAGAGCCTACAGGATAGTTATAATTGCTTTACTTTAACTGCAAAAATAGAGCTTTCTCTAAGTGGCTAAAATGACCAAAAGGAAAATAACTTTGTTGTTTAATACTATTGCAAATGCAAAACACTATCTGCAGTAGCCATACACACTTGTGTCTTTAGTCTTCAACACTAGTGTAAAAAGAAAATGTATGTAACAACAAAATGAGCACTGCAATACTACTCCCAAAAACAACAATATACAATACAGAACAATGTGCTTTGTTCATCCTTGATATAAATATATACAGAGTCATCATAGGGTTGGTGCCACCCGGTGCTTTAACTCATGGTGTCACCCCCCACACCAAACAGATTCCTTAGTAATGCCAGTCAGATGGCCCATTAAAAATGCCATACAGGAGCCCATTAACTATGACTCATACACAAGCCCATTAACAATGCCACACACAGGAGCCCCATTAATAATGCCACAGACAGGAGCCCCATAAATATGCCACACACAGGAGCCCCATTAATAATGCCACAAACAGGAGCCCATTAACTATGCCACACACAGGAGGCCCATTTACTATGCCACACAAAGGAGCCCACTTAATTATAATACACGGGACCTCCATTTATTATGCCACACATGGGAGCCCAATAAATTTGCCACACACAGGACCCCCATTAATTATTTCCTATCTATACACACATCTCTAGCTCTCTCACTATATATATATGTATATAACTGGTTGCATAATTATATGATCTTTTTATTTTTTTGAACTTTATAATTCTTTATTAGATATATCAAAAAGACTTACAACACAACACAAATAAGGAGAAAAAGAGAAAAAAATAAAAATAAAAACATACAAACATCTCAACATGTACAATTCAAGAGATCTTATATATTCTAAATTAACCGGCCCTCCTTCCCCAAAACAATCACCACTGGTTTCCAGTATTCACGGAAGGGTAGGCACCAATATTTTCAGGGAGGCTCAGAAGGAGGATACCGTTTCACCCTCACCGCGCAGGGACTATGCCACCCCATTTTTAATACTCAATTACCAGGGAGACCAAACCAGCTCGTATAAGGTGTTATTTGCTCCAGAGAAAACCTTCTCTGCCCCTGCCTGAAATTCTACCTGCGCAGCTTTTTCTCCCCAGTGCGGTACAGTCGTTTTTTTCCATGCCCTCGCAATGCAAAGTTTAGTTGCTAAAAAGACATTTATCAATAGGTATTTTTGATGTTTTTTTAAATCAGGGAAATCGACATGGAACAAAAAGGATTGGGCTGTCAAGAGTACGTCTCTACCTGCTATCAGTCGCATAATATCTGCCATTCGGGTATTAATAGGGATAGGAGTGTACATTGCCACCAGACATGGGCTTGTGATTTATATATTTCGATGTTTAGCCATGGTGGTTGTCTTGGCCTATTGATGTTCCAGGTTATTATATGGGCTAGTTGCGCAATATCATGTATCTGAAAAGGATCCGGATAACCCAGACCTCCTCTCTCCACCTCCCTCATTAGGATCTGCCTAGAGATTCTGGATCTACCGTCCGACCACACATATGAGGCGAACAGGAGCTCCAAGTCTCTAAGGTGGGTTTGCGGTACTTTTAGGGGAATAGCCCGAAGTAAATACAGAAACTTTGAAACTACATACGTTTTCAAGATGGCAATCCAACCCATCCAAGATGGTTCAAGGCCCTTCCATTTTGTTAACAATATTCTTAGTTGCTTCTTTAATTTGATATATAATTGAGATCCACTATTTGCTCCACTTTTGGGCAAAAGACAACACCTAAATAGTCAATGTTATCAGGGGAAGCGTTGTTATACCCTATAGTTTCCAATGTAGCTAATTGTGTTCTATCCAGACTTAGGGGTATAATTTGGGTCTTTAATATATTTATTTTGTAGTTAGAATAATAGCCAAACAGATGAACCTCCTTCATCAGAGCTGGGATAGATTCCACAGGATTAGACAAAGACAATAAAACATTATCTGCATACAGGGTGATAGTATGAACTTGCGAACCGATCTTTATACCGCTAATTTGTCGATTCTTTCTAACTGCAAGACGGAGTAATACAGGTTTCACCCTGGAAATTTATTTTTTTTATCCTTGATGCTTGGGTCAGAAACTTCAGTTTCTTAGTTAAATCTTTTCCCACTTTACTATTACTACAGTACCAACGTTGTTTTAGTCTGAGTATTGTAGCATCCGTTTTTTCTTTCAGTTTTAATGGAGTTCCTTAAGGCCTCGATCTCCGCCAGCTTCCCTGAAGTTGGGTTCAGTTTGTGTGCTCTCTCCGAATGGGCAAGAGAGACGTAAAGATCCGGGAGACTGGGGGGCGTGTCCGGCGACTGAACCTGGCAGTCGCATGCTACAGCAGCTCCACACCGAATACTAGCGTTGTGGCGAATTCTGCCTACCAACCTCACTATGGGCCGCCAAAACAAAGTGGCCGACCAGTCTAAACCTAAGAGGTCCAAAGCTGGAGCAGAACCGCCACCTTTAGGCGCGTTCTTTGCTCATTCTCTGAGCCCATTCCGCCAGTCGGGCCTAAACAAAATGGCTGTCGGACCAGAGCAACCTTCTCCACCAGGGACCCAAGAGCCAGAAAGCCACTCACCCGTGTCTGGGAACTGGCTGGAGGCATTCCGAAACCTGCCCACGAAGTCCGACATGGCCGATATCATGGACAAAGCACTCCAGCCCCTACGTGCAGATCTAGCTGAGCTTCGCCACGAACTGAAGCAGATAGATGGCAGAGTACTAACACTCGAGGAAGCCGTCCCACGCACGCATGATATGGTCGATGCTCTAAACCTCCATATTCAGAAACAGGAGTTTCAAATATATACATTGCAGCAGCAAGTTGAAGAGCTTGATAACCGTAGCCGTAAGAACAGTCTGAGAGTCCGTGGCCTGCCTAATGACACACCATCGGAGGATCTGCAATCCCTGATCCAAGGCTTATTTGATGCCATACTAAAGTGGAATCCTGACTGATGTAGATTAATTTAGAAATAAACAAAAATGTTTAAAAGTCTATCTGTTCCTGTCCAAATCTGAGATGAATAAATTGCGTATACGCAGAAGTAAGTTCACACTGACACATGCAGTTCAGGTTAAAATAACTTCGAGGAAATTTATTAGCATCTGGCAAAATTCAGGCTTACAAGCCCTTATAAAAACAGAATGACATCATCATTGAATATCAGATAATAACAAATAAACATCATTAATTGGGTTAAATGTTAAGTGGCTGTGTCAATGTCCACCCATCAATATGATTAATTGGCCCAAAAACTAAGTGGTTAGCTAGGTGTCCTCCCACCGAGAGGTGGATATTGTTCTGGACACGGGTGTGGACGGATGGCTCAAGCACCATCTTTCCCAGCACGAGGCTTACTCGGTGGAAGGGGGGGCTCGGGCATCATTTTGCGTAGTTAGTGATATCAGTCTCGTGGTCGGTGCAAGGTTCTTTTATGAATAGAACATTTCATTTGGCCGGTGTTCTCATGGCCTTCAGATTATACTATGTTGCAAAGTACAGGAGATTCAGTAATTCCGGGGCTAGTTATGTCCTTAGAGAGAAAATACAGTCTCTATTCATTATACTAAATACTGTCAGGAAATTCTGTCATGTAATGTGAACAAAATGGAGGGTCTGTCATAATGTGAGCTTAAAATGGAGTTAGTACAATAATTCAATACAGGTTTCAATAAAGATTTTTAATAATTCTACATCACCGACAACTCAGTGGAGCTTGAAAGGGTATACAAGCTACACGTGAAAAGTGCGCAGAACGGCCTCTCTGGCGACATGGCATGCACCCTCCACTATCAGCATGAACGAGATGCGTTGCTACAAACATACAGGAATATGACCCCAATTAAGGTGCAGGACACTGACATTGCATTGTTTGCAGACCTCTCACATACCACGCTACAGGTCCGTAAAGCTTTGAAGCCCGTCACCTTGGAACTACGAGCAGCTAATATCTCCTACATGTTCTGTGCCACCCGGAAGACCTACCATCCTTTTTGAGCGGCCTGGGACTGCCGAGCATCAAGGTCCCGGAATGGTCGAGTCCGTCCACCTTCCCTGCTCCGTTTCGTTCGTAGACTCCGGACCCGAATGAATGAGCCCAGTGGGAATCCAGCAGAATGTATAACTGTGTACAACTGTGTATAACTTATCTCTTACCTAGATGCCTTTGACGACACAGCCAACGAATTTTTAGAACTTTTTTGCCTTAGTATATTTCTTAATATGCACATTGTTTGAGCTCACAAGCTACTTTAAGTCTGTCTTCGCTTATGTTTTTTAAATTGGTGCACTGTTTGTTTCCGGCTGAATGTGTCCGTCCGGGCGGCCGGCTATGGTACCCCCAGGGTATTTCCCTCAAACCCCCATGATAATAACGGATGGTGCTGGGATCCTGTTGGCACAGAAGTGGAATTACGGCCCTTTTTCTTGTTTCTGGCACTCTCTTGCCAGAGGTGGTCTATCCCACCGGGGGTGATTACCCCATCTTCCTATTTTGGTTCTCATTTCTTTTTTCTTGGATCCTCTTCCATTTTTTTTTCTCTTCTGGTAACTATTCATATTCAAATAATCACCCTAAAACAACAATACAGGTATAATATTACAATAAATAATACCATCACCATGGACGCTCTCTCTGCATCCAGCAGCTACCCGGCGAGTAAAAAAATTAGGAACTAGACAACGGCACATACATGCAGTCATATACACAGACACTCCCATACACACATATAGTCAGTCACACACATATATATATAGACAGTCACACACACACATAGATTTAGTCAGTCACACACACACAGTCAATCAGTCTCACACACATAGTCAGTCACACACACATACAGTCAGTAAGTCTCACACACACAGTCAGTCTCACACACAGTCCCACATATAGTCAGTCACACACACATACACATACACACACACATACAGTCAGTCACATACACACACTCATATACAGTCAATCAAATACACACACATACAGTCAATCACATACACACACAAAAATCCACTCCACATTTTACTCCCCTCCCACGTTAATTCAAATAATATAAGTGTTTTAGAGATATTTCTGGTCCATGCTGTAGTTGATTTACATTATACAATTTAAATGAATACCTGTTATTGATATACAATATTGATGAGCTCAGCGCTGTCCATGTGGCGGTCTGCACCTCATCACTGCGTGCCGAGGGAAGTGGCTGATATCCGCGGACTGTACTGGAAGTATTGCTGCCGGATATGACATCATATGCATTTAGCCGAAGGAGGCCGATAGTAGACTGTGGTTTGTCCATTAATATGCCTTTGATAGTTTATCCATTAATATGTCACTGCCAAATTGCCTATTAATATGGCAGTTTTAGTTTGCCCATTGATATGCCACTGTTAGTTTGCCCATTAAAATTCCACCGTCAATTGCCCATTGATATGCCACTGTTAGTTTGCCCATTCAAATGTCACTGTTAGTTTGCCCATTAATATACTACTGTTAGTTTGTCCATTAATATCCAGTGTTAGTTTGTCTATTAATATGTCACAGCCAATTTGCCCATTAATATGCCACAGCCAGTTTGCCCATTAATATGCCACAGCCAATTTGTCCATTAATAAGCCACAGTCAGTTTGCCTATAAATATGCCAGTGTTAGTTTACCCATTAATATGCCAGTGTTAGTTTTCCCATTAATATGCCACAGCCAATTTGCCCATTAGTATGCCAGTGTTAGTAGTCCATTAATATGCCAGGGTTAGTTTGTCCATTAATATGCCTGTGTTAGTTTACCCATTAATACGCCACAGCCAATTTGGCCATTAATACTAATACTAACCCCCCTGAACCCTAATACTAACACTACCCCCAAACCCTAATACTAACATTAACCCCCCCGAACACTAATACTGACATTAACCCCTCGAACCCTAATACTAATACCTAACCCTCCGAACCCTAATACTAATACCTAACCCCTAATAATAAGCACCTTGTGCGATGAACTGTTCCGTGAAGAAAGGTTCATCGATGACCTGGCCATTGTGTGAGAGGTCACGGTGAAGCGGCTGCATTCAAGCAGCCGCAAAGAACCGTCCCATCCCCAGTCAGGGCTACTTGCACTTGCCCCCCTATTTTGTTGGAGGTGAGGGCAGGGTTTTTTTTATTGGTCTGTTTATTGGTCTTTTTATTTTTATTATTTCATTATTTATTTATGTTTTCATTATTTATTTATTTATTCATTTTCATTTCAATTCTCCTGCTTAGAATAGTACAATCAAAATGTCCGTAATGAGCAATCATTCCCAAAACCCAATTGTATTCGGGACTGATCTTTGCATATTGTGTAGCCGAAATTAAGATTAAACAAAAACAATCAAGCAACAAATGTCCACTTGCTTCTATGCATGTAAAAAGCAGACAACATTGTTCATAATATGTGTGAGGTCAAAAGTGATTTAGTACAAGCATTAGAAACCACATTAGTCCCTCCCAAGAGGTGGTAATTTCAGGGGCATGGCCAGTTTTAAGGATCAGTCTGCTTGGTCTTCGGTCTCTTCTCAATGTGAAAGGAAAGGTTTAAGGGAGAGATCAGTACTGACAGGGACTGCCAGGTGGCTGTATCTGGTTAATCTTGTATGTGAGTTGTCAGTCATTTTATCTTCTGACTGGACCCTTGGAAGTAGCTCTTCTTCTCTGTTAAAATCACAGGCTGAGACCACATCTGATCTAGAAGGGTAAGCATCATCCCCATATCAGCCATTTATCACCTGTTATTATACAATTGCTAGTTTAAAAGTAGGCCTTTTGTGTATCACATTGATAGCTAAGTGATATTATTTTATGAAAATAATTTAATTTGACAATCTGTTTCAATTTGAAAGATATTATGTAGACCTATAGGCATTTATGGTTTTTGATAATAACCATATATTTTCTTGTATTTTGTCATTAGTAGATTAATTGGTATTCAACAAAATATTATCATTATCTCATTCCAGAAAAGGTAACGATCCATAGAATTGGTATCTAAAAATACACTTAATCAATAGTATTCTGTAGAGCATAATTTAAAGATCATGAGCAGATAACTTAGCCCAATGCCCAGTTATTTATTATACTTAGGAGTTTCTCACTATATTTATGTATACAGTTTTACCAGGAAAAATACATTGAGATTTATCTTGTTCTCCAATGTATCAAATTCCATAAACCATGAAACTAAGAAATCAGTAAATATTAATATTGTATCTACAAACATTGAAGTAGGTAGCCAGCAATGAAAAGGGAATATTTATTTTCCAAATTTCCATTTGTATAGTAAAGTTGTGTGCTGTTGAGATTACATTATCAGGATCCCTGTTTAGAGCAGCTGGTACAAATTTGTTTTACAAGTTAACAAGGAACTTACAGTTTTGTTTTTATTATTATTATTTAATGCTGGTGTTATCAGAATGTCAACTTTATCCCAAATGGGAATACATTTGGATCTATTTTATTTATAATTATTTCTCAGTGTAAATTTTGCTTGGAATAATATAGTTACAAATGAGCCATTATATAATTTCACACAGTTGAAAAGCTTCACTGTCTGCCTGAAACTGTAGTACGTTTTCATAATGAATAAAGATATTCCTTTATGCACTTTATAAAATATGTATTACTATCACCAAAACAAAAAATATGCATCACAGCTAGTAATATACTATGTCTGATTTTCTGAAGTTCAGGCCAAACAGCAGCCTGGATATGTAAGAGGATAGAGTGGAATGTGTCATGGGATGGTGGGGGGGTTAAAATGGACTCTATCTTTGGCTGTGTGCTATCTGTGTTGCTATTTCTAGAAATGACTCTGATCCCCTGTAGCAGATGCAGCCTCTGGTATGTGGATAAGGGAGGGGTGATGTTTCAGGAACAGCTAGTTGGGAGGCTGGGCAGGCAAAGTAGTGAGCAGCTGACCCCTGTTTTTGGCAGGAACTGTCACTGATAGTCTGAGCACAACTGGGCCTCTTCTGCTCCTTCATATAGACACTACATGAAAACGAAGCAGATACTGTACAAAGCAGCAGCATTCCATTCTAAATTTACAGAATAGAGGTACTTATTATTATTTGTTATTTATGTCTTTTTTTAATTGGCATGTTATTTGCTTTTTATAATTGCAATAAGTTTTTTTCCCTGTGAACTAAAATAAGGTTGTTAGATTAACTATGGATTTCAGAGGTTGTCTGGGATATGGAAGAGAAAGACAGTTCTATGACAATAGAGAGAGGGAAATACAACATTTTATAGAAACTGTTTGTTGCATGGAACTACCACCAAGCAGAGGTGGTTGAGGTAATGTATTAAAGGAAATAATTGTTTACTACCCCTGGACAACACTGACAGGACCTGTCAGGACCTGTGTATTAATTTTTATTAAATAAAAAGTGGGATGAACAACTAACGTGTAAGGCAGATACAACACTAAAATTATATAAAGAGTGGGAAATTTATCTAGCATTTAATACAAACATATAGTAGACATGAACAGTGGTCATGGTCTATTCTATATATGGAATGGTGGATGTATAATTCAGTGTTTTTTGTCCTGAACAATATCTATTTTATCATAGTTTCAAGATATCAGTGGTGTTTATGTGTGCATTATATGTTTCCATGTGCCTATCTGTTGATGTATGTGAATAGGTAGACATATCTGAAATATTAACACTGATTTTAACCAGCCATTTTAATTTGCCATTTTAATTGGTTACATAGAATGTCTTCAATTGACATGAAATTATGTGCTTATTTCATTTAATTCTAACATAATAATGAAACAATGATGCAATCAATGCCACGTTTGCATTAACCATTCAATTCCCTAAAAATGTCGTACCTGTTTTCAGACATTACTGATTACATTAGCACTTATTTGCTCGATAAACAAATGTACTACTTGTTTGATAAAACGATAAAATTCTAAACATCTATAAAATCCAAAATGTTATACATTCATCTTATGGATATTTCACAAATTGGGTTGCCACGTCGACCATTTCTTACTGTTCATATCCAAGTTTTACATGCTGCCTTTTATTGCATTGTTACAGCTTCTATTTTTTAAAAGAGAGTACTGATTCTTATCAGCATCTACTGCCTTGTACAAATATTACTAGCTGTACATAGGGTTTCCACCTCATCCATTTTTTACCGGCCACATATAACTTTTGCAGGCCGCCCTGCAGTAAGTAGAAGTTATATTTGACTAGAAGGAAATCAGTTAAATAATTAAGTAGTGGATCCCACAGAAACACGTTGATTAGTTAATTTATTTCCTTCTGGTCGCATATGACCTCTACATACTGCAAGGCAGCCTCAACCATAGCTGTACTGTGAGCAGGGCCCACTAATCTAAGGTGATGTCAAATCCACCTGCTTTGATTACCTCATACATGAATTCACTTGACAAGTTTAGAGCTAAAAGTCATTACAATGTTAATCTTCAGAAATAAAAAGGTGACGTAATAATCCTTAAAATAAACCCATATTCTGTTAATGTTAGATAGATGTTAGATTTGTTTAGTAATAATTGGTTTAGAATGAAGCATGTTCAGTAGCTGTTCAGATAAATAAGGCTATAAAAAATAGTGCAAATATTATGAAAGAGTAGACCATTAGCGTTTTTTATTTGTGTGATGATTAGTCAGTAATAATAAAGGTACTACCATATGATGAATAGGGGGGCTGATTTCAAGTCATTATTTACCTGTATACTGTACTCAATTTTCTTTATTTACCCACATCATCTCTGAACAGGCTGGTTTCCAGTACAAAAATGAATAAAAACATTAAAAGATTAAGTGATAAGGTGTTTTGGATGATATTTTTCTTGTTTTCAAATCATGTGACCTATTTAATTCATATACTTTATGTACCAACATCATGACAGTATGAATTAAACACAACCTTTACTAAGTAGTTGTTTTTTTCACTTGAGGACAACTATATATATATATATATATATATATGCAGGGGCGTTCCTAGAGCATTTGGCACCCGGGGCGGACCCTGAGTGTGCCCCCCCCCCCCCCCATAATAAAAATGTAGAAAACACTCACAATTTTTTCAATGTTTGAAAAAATTGAAAATTGTACAATTATAGATACCAGGAATAGTGTGCCATTCAGAGCCCATAAATAGTGTGCCAGTCAGATACCAGTAATATTGTGCCAGTCAGATACCAGTAATATTGTGCCACACAGAGCCCAGTAATATTGTGCCAGTCAGATACCAGTAATAGTGTGCCAGTCAGATACCAGTAATAGTGTGCCAGTCAGATGCCTGTAATATTGTGCCAGTCAGATACCAGTAATATTGTGCCACTCAGAGCCCAGTTATATAGTGCCAGCCAGATGCCCAGTAATATAGTGCCAGCCAGATGCCCAGTAATATTGTGCCAACCAGATGCCCAGTTATATAGTGCCAGCCAGATGCCCAGTAATATAGTGCCAGCCAGATGCCCAGTAATATTGTGCCAGCCAGGTGCCCAGTTATATAGTGCCAGCCAGATGCCCAGTAATATAGTGCCAGCCAGATGCCCAGTAATATAGTGCCAGTCAGAGCCCAGTAATATAGTGCCAGCCAGATGCCTGTAATATTGTGCAGCCAGAGCCCAGTAATATTGTGCAGCCAGATGCCCAGTAATATAGTGCCAGCCAGATGCCTGTAATATTGTGCAGCCAGAGCCCAGTAATATTGTGCAGCCAGATGCCCAGTAATATAGTGCCAGCCAGATGCCTGTAATATTGTGCAGCCAGATGCCCAGTAATATAGTGCCAGCCAGATGCCCAGTAATATTGTGCCAGTCAGATACCAGTAATATTGTGCCACACAGAGCCCAGTAATATTGTGCCAGTCAGATACCAGTAATAGTGTGCCAGTCAGATACCAGTAATAGTGTGCCAGTCAGATGCCTGTAATATTGTGCCAGTCAGATACCAGTAATATTGTGCCACTCAGAGCCCAGTTATATAGTGCCAGCCAGATGCCCAGTAATATAGTGCCAGCCAGATGCCCAGTAATATTGTGCCAACCAGATGCCCAGTTATATAGTGCCAGCCAGATGCCCAGTAATATAGTGCCAGCCAGATGCCCAGTAATATTGTGCCAGCCAGGTGCCCAGTTATATAGTGCCAGCCAGATGCCCAGTAATATAGTGCCAGCCAGATGCCCAGTAATATAGTGCCAGTCAGAGCCCAGTAATATAGTGCCAGCCAGATGCCTGTAATATTGTGCAGCCAGAGCCCAGTAATATTGTGCAGCCAGATGCCCAGTAATATAGTGCCAGCCAGATGCCTGTAATATTGTGCAGCCAGAGCCCAGTAATATTGTGCAGCCAGATGCCCAGTAATATAGTGCCAGCCAGATGCCTGTAATATTGTGCAGCCAGATGCCCAGTAATATAGTGCCAGCCAGATGCCCAGTAATATTGTGCAGCCAGATGCCCAGTAATATTGTGCAGCCAGATGCCCAGTAATATTGTGCAGCCAGATGCCCTGTAATATTGTGCAGCCAGATGCCCAGTAATATAGTGCCAGCCAGATGCCCAGTAATATTGTGCAGCCAGATGCCCAGTAATATTGTGCCAGCCAGATGCCCAGTAATATAGTGCCAGCCAGAGCCCAGTAATATTGTGCAGCCAGATGCCCAGTAATATTGTGCAGCCAGATGCCTGTAATATTGTGCAGCCAGATGCCCAGTAATATAGTGCCAGCCAGAGCCCAGTAATATTGTGCAGCCAGAGCCCAGTAATATTGTGCAGCCAGATGCCCAGTAATATAGTGCCAGCCAGATGCCTGTAATATTGTGCAGCCAGATGCCCAGTAATATAGTGCCAGCCAGATGCCCAGTAATATTGTGCAGCCAGATGCCCAGTAATATTGTGCAGCCAGATGCCCAGTAATATTGTGCAGCCAGATGCCCAGTAATATAGTGCCAGCCAGATGCCCAGTAATATTGTGCAGCCAGATGCCCAGTAATATTGTGCCAGCCAGATGCCCAGTAATATTGTGCAGCCAGATGCCCAGTAATATTGTGCAGCCAGAGCCCAGTAATATAGTGCCAGCCAGAGCCCAGTAATATTGTGCAGCCAGATGCCCAGTAATATAGTGCCAGCCAGATGCCTGTAATATTGTGCAGCCAGATGCCCAGTAATATAGTGCCAGCCAGATGCCCAGTAATATTGTGCAGCCAGATGCCCAGTAATATAGTGCCAGCCAGATGCCCAGTAATATTGTGCAGCCAGATGCCCAGTAATATAGTGCCAGCCAGAGCCCAGTTATATTGTGCAGCCAGATGCCCAGTAATATAGTGCCAGCCAGATGCCTGTAATATTGTGCAGCCAGATGCCCAGTAATATAGTGCCAGCCAGAGCCCAGTAATATTGTGCAGACAGATGCCCAGTAATATTGTGCAGCCAGATGCCTGTAATATTGTGCAGCCAGATGCCCAGTAATATAGTGCCAGCCAGAGCCCAGTAATATTGTGCAGCCAGAGCCCAGTAATATTGTGCAGCCAGATGCCCAGTAATATAGTGCCAGCCAGATGCCTGTAATATTGTGCAGCCAGATGCCCAGTAATATAGTGCCAGCCAGATGCCCAGTAATATTGTGCAGCCAGATGCCCAGTAATATTGTGCAGCCAGATGCCCAGTAATATTGTGCAGCCAGATGCCCAGTAATATAGTGCCAGCCAGATGCCCAGTAATATTGTGCAGCCAGATGCCCAGTAATATTGTGCCAGCCAGATGCCCAGTAATATAGTGCCAGCCAGAGCCCAGTAATATTGTGCAGCCAGATGCCCAGTAATATTGTGCAGCCAGATGCCTGTAATATTGTGCAGCCAGATGCCCAGTAATATAGTGCCAGCCAGAGCCCAGTAATATTGTGCAGCCAGAGCCCAGTAATATTGTGCAGCCAGATGCCCAGTAATATTGTGCAGCCAGATGCCCAGTAATATTGTGCAGCCAGATGCCCAGTAATATTGTGCAGCCAGAGCCCAGTAATATAGTGCCAGCCAGAGCCCAGTAATATTGTGCAGCCAGATGCCCAGTAATATAGTGCCAGCCAGATGCCTGTAATATTGTGCAGCCAGATGCCCAGTAATATAGTGCCAGCCAGATGCCCAGTAATATTGTGCAGCCAGATGCCCAGTAATATAGTGCCAGCCAGATGCCCAGTAATATTGTGCAGCCAGATGCCCAGTAATATAGTGCCAGCCAGAGCCCAGTTATATTGTGCAGCCAGATGCCCAGTAATATAGTGCCAGCCAGATGCCTGTAATATTGTGCAGCCAGATGCCCAGTAATATAGTGCCAGCCAGAGCCCAGTAATATAGTGCCAGCCAGATGCCTGTAATATTTTGCAGCCAGATGCCCAGTAATATAGTGCCAGCCAGAGCCCAGTTATATTGTGCAGCCAGATGCCCAGTAATATTGTGCCAGCCAGATGCCTGTAATATTGTGCCAGCCAGAGCCTCCTCCCCCCCCCCTTCCACCATCACTTACCTGAAGGCTGCTCTCTGCTCCCGGATGCCTCCTCCGTGCAGTCTTCCCTCTTGCACCGAGGAGGGAAACACAGTAACCGGATGTGACGTCACTTCCGGTTGCTGTGGGGTTTTTTTTTTACTTTTTTCCGGCGGCCGCGTCCAGGGGATGCGGCTGCCAGAAAAAAAGTTAACCAGCGCCAGCGCGATGCGCGGGGGTGCCGGCAACACGGGTGTCACCCCCGCTGGAGGTGTCACCCGGTGCGGTCCGCCCCCCCCCCAGCCCCCCCTTCGGGACGCCACTGTATATATGTTATCAATGGTCTGATGGCCACTGGATGTCCATGAGCTACAATTTACAGTCTAGAATGAGTTTAGCCAGTTGTCAGTATTTTGAGGCACAGTTTCCTTGATCTGTGCACAGCCATTTGCGATTTGAATGCCTTATTGTGTCAGAGATACACAGTGCCAGTCAAACATTTTTATACACTTGTTAGTCAAACATTTTTATACACTTGTTAAATACTTTCTTTATTTCATAAATGACATTGGTTAATCACTAAAACTGAAATGGAAAGTGAGATTCGACATTAAAAGTGTTTTGTCAATTATGGATTCTTATAACTTTCTAGAAATACTTGATAATTAAATGTACAAAATATAAGGAATGTTAGCGCAATGCTCAAGGGCGCTGAACGTTGCCATCTTGGATACCTCAAAATAGTTACTCTTTCCATTAATTCTAGCTTTCAACACAAACTCAAACTTGTCTCATTGTACACTTTTTTAATACTTCACATCATATAATTAAGTACTGAGTATTTTAGAGACAAGTAAAACATATCAAAACAATTATGTTCTCAAATGTGACTAGTGCTATAACATGGAAGAGCAAATAGGAGTTGCAAATGTGTATGAAAAGCAAAATGTCTGGTGTATGGAAAGTAAAAATATCTACTTTAAACAACAACTATAAAATGAAAGCGCTAGCAATGCATGCTAATGGTGCAGCACAATTATGACCATTTATATTCTATCATGTCATCCATAGAAACGGAATTTATCTGGTTACTCTTTTTAGCAGTGTGTATTCGAGTGTGTAATAAATATATGTATAATAGTGAAATAACTTTTTAGAATTAGCATTTTACATATTACTAATATCATTTTATGGTTAATCGGTAAAAGTTCCTATATCATTTTATTGAGTCACATTTTTAAGGAGGAAAATCCATCAAATAAAGTGCAGCTTTTTACCCATTAACATCTTCTACCTTTTCCTTCCAAACCTAACCCCTTAATGTTGTACAATGTTGATGTCCAAGTGGTAGACCACAGGCCAGATGCAGCAACTTAGCACCAGGTTATAAAAGCCAGATGTATGCCTGTATAAAATTAGTAACGGCCAATCTCCATACCCAAACCTAGGCTTTTGCATACACTGTTGTTAAGTTTGCTATCTCAGCCATTTTTTACCATCCACAAATAGCTTTTACATGCAGCAGTACAGTATATAGACTTTATATGGGACAAGATGGAAATAAATTTAATTAACGTGGTTCAGTGGGAGACGATCCTTGATTAGTTAATTGACTTCCTTCTGGTCACATATGACCTCTACATACTGCCAGTAAAAAATGGCCGAGGTGGCAAGCCTAAGTTTTTTGCACCATAAAATGTTATTTCTTGGTTGTTAGGTATGTACTCCGTCTTGTTTTTCTATTGTCAAGTGCCCGAGGAGCACTTTTACGGGTGCTGCAGTGCCAGAGGAGGAGTATAATTTAATTACCATTTCACTTTATTCACCATTTTGTTCACTGTTTATATTTGGGTTAAGTGTCACACTTTCTTTCTTCAGGTATGTACTGTCTACATCAAACTGATTGTATGTGGATTCATACTTTTTTAAGAAATAGACCACAAACTAAAACAAGCAACTGAATTGCTTCACTACTGATAAGACAAAAAATAGCATTCAAATATAACTAATATTATTGACAACATGCAATATCTGTTCAATTCTTCATGTCTAAAACAAATAAAAAATAATTTAGCCAGGTTTTATATATTAATCTATCTGGAATCACATGCAGACAAAAATTTATTATTATTATTATATTATAAAGTTAAACATTTATTATGTTTAGATTGTATGTAAAGTTTAGCACAATTGCTCTGAAAAAGACCCATCAAGTTTTGTCTTATAATCAGGCCTCAAACAGATCTGCAGGGGAACTGGATCCTTCTTGTTGGCAGCTGGAGGATGTACGTGTGTTGTGCACAAATATTTGTCGATGTTGTCCAACACTCCTGCCGATGTCACTTGAGTGTCGGGGAGTATTGGAGGTTGTCTGTGCTCACTAAGGGAGCAGGGGGATTCCTGGTTAGCAGGGGGATTCCTGGTTAGTCTAAGACAAATCATCTATGTGCAAAGGCAAGTCATACGGTTGCAAAGGCAAGTCGGCAGGTGCGCCATCACAAATTTTGGCCTCTTACAGAACAAATGGTCTGGGCCCTTTCACTCCATTTATTCTGCACTCCTTTTGTTATTGCCCCCACATCCCTTGCAGCACCACCTTGCAGCACACACAGATCTTGTCAGACCACCAACAAGTCTTACCAGACAACCAAGATTGCAGCCACAGGACTTGCCTCAGCACCTAGATTGCACCCACAGGTCTTGCCAGAGCAGCCAGATTGCACACCCAGGGCTTGCCTCACCCTGCAGCCACATTGCATATACAGGAGTTCTTTAGCACTCAGGATTTGTTTGTGCTGCTCAGGCGCACAGATATCCTCCCATACTGCCTCTCGTGCTCCGCTCACGTGTCCAGAGGCTGAGCATCGCAGGTCATGTGATCCCCCAATGGATCTGAAAGCTGCTTGATGGTCCTCAGACCCCAATAAAAATAAATGAGTACCCCTCGGTATTCTGGGACTGCCCCAATGTCCCTAAACCCTATCAATATAAATTAAAAATTCCTTACCCACCCCTCGACATCTACCTTGTCCAGGTAGGGGGGATGATTTGCCTGAATAAAAATGTTACCTTTTGGGTTACAGGGGGTGGGTAGTGATAATCACTGCCCACCCTTCTGACACCCAAAAGTTTCCCTGTGAAAAAACAAATGAGATCATCCCTCTGGGGCATATTGGGTAGCTTGAAATTCAAGTCCCGATTTGTCACCAATGTGCCCTGAGTGATTCTGGAACTTCAGCACTGAATCATCTTGTCCCCGAAGTTTGGTCTATCTTGAGTAGACCCTTCAATGTTTTTGAGTGCATATATTTACCATATCTAGCTCACTAGCTGACACTTGAATTACTAAACCATATTGTGTTGTTTGCTGTCATTTTTTTTCATTATATATTTTTGGCAATTGGATTGGATTTCTTGACTGAAGAACATCAAAGATATTACCTGGATTTACAGTTTCTAAGGTCACCTCCATCTCAGGCAAGCCGCATTTGGATGCATGTATGAATGTATAACCCACAAAATGGAATTTAGGCTTTTCCTATAAATTATTTATTTTGATACATAACTAAATTCTGAAAAACCAATGTCTGTTTCATTTTATTTAAAGGCCACCATCCAGATTATGCATGGAACCGGTTTATGTGCATTTGGCAGTGCCTGCCATAGCATATTAAGGGTAATTGTATATGGTAGTGGACAGCTGGAAATACAGCTGATCCAAACAGTTTTTGACTGCTTTTGCATAACTGCTCAACAGCTAAACATTTTTCTATGGCTAACAATGTTTTTCCACATCATTACTTTAAATATACAATATACATATGTATTTCTGATCATGTGACTCATTTCAGATAAAACTTGGATTCCCCTGTCCCAGGAAATAATGCTCTCTCGCTTCCTGGCTGAATGCAGCGAAAGAACATAATTACATCCCAGGGCATATTTTAAAATACATACGATATCTTTATGTATATATGTGTGTCGCTGCATGAATTTTTGTGTATGTTTGTACTGTCGTCCAATTTTAAGCAGCATATGATATCTATTAATGGATTCTCAGTATGCTTTGCATCTGACTTGTAGAGTTAAATATAGTGTGTAATATGAGTACTGGAGAAGGTGTCTGGTGACATTTTCCAAGCTGACCTTTGTTTTTCGCTTACAAAAGCAATAATGTGGTAATTCATAATTATATGAAATATCCTCAGCACAGTCCTTCAACAATTCTTAATATTACCAACATTTTATGGGCTTTCCTAAAATCTTATGTTTATAGCATTTAGCAATATTTCACTCTTTCACACATTTGTACAGAAATCAGTGATATGCTTAACATTTGTGAAAATTCCCAGAGGACAGACAGTCTCCATTTTTAATGTTGAGTATGATAAGCTATAGAATGTTCAATTTAATCCTATTCATAATCCTGATTGAAACATGTGAATTAAACAGTTCATGTATAAACTTAAGTTGCAAGTGCTGTCTTAACAATTAATTATTTCTTTTGTATATTTTATCTGCACATTTGGACATATATTTTTCACTATTACGCTAAGAGCACTATTTTATATATGTTTCAGGATATTTAATCATTACTGATCCTTTTCTAATCCTGCATTTGTTTTATTTTTACAGAACGGTCTTGGCTGTGATTTTTCTGTTACAGTCATGGCACCAAAGAAGAAGAATGTCAGGAAGAGCAAGGCTGACATCAATGAAATGACTATCATTGTAGAAGACAGTCCCCTGAGCAAACTTAATGGCATCAGTGGCTTTATTGATGGAGGAAATGGCTTTAGTTATATCTCTACTGAAGTGTCTGATGCTTCTTATGGTACAAGCCTCATGGAAGGACTGAGCAGAATGAGACAAGATGGTTTCCTTTGTGACCTAACTATCGGCACTAAAACAAAATCTTTTATGGTTCATAAAGTTGTTATGTCCTCTTGCAGCGAATACTTCTATAATATCTTGAAAAAAGACCCATCTACACAGAGAGTTGATCTCAATGATGTTTCACCTTTAGGTCTAGCTACCGTCATTACATATGCATACACAGGAAAGATCACTCTCTCGTTATACACCATCGGTAGCACCATATCTTCGGCAACTCACTTGCAGATCAATACCCTTGTAAATATGTGCTGTGATTTTCTGATGCAAGAAATCAATGTTGAAAACTGCATGTATGTGGCTAACATTGCAGAGACCTATGGACTTAAAAGTACAAAAGAATCAGCTCAGAAGTTTATCAGAGATAACTTCCTTGAGTTTTCCGACACAGATCAATTCTTAAAGCTGACCTATGATCAAATTAATGAACTTCTTATTGAGGATGACTTGCAGTTACCTTCTGAAATTGTTGCTTTCCAGATAGCAATGAAGTGGCTAGACTTTGATGAAAAGAGAATAAAATATGCATCTGGCCTCTTAGGCAATATCCGCTTTGGCACCATTTCTGCCCAAGATTTGGTCAACTATGTCCAGTCAGTGCCCAGAATGATGCAAGACACAGAATGTCATAGGCTCTTAGTTGAGGCCATGAACTACCATCTTCTTCCATATCATCAGAACACCCTACAGTCTAGAAGAACAAAGATACGTGGAGGCTCAAGGGTCCTAGTAACTGTTGGAGGGCGTCCAGCATTAACAGAGAAATCTCTCAGCAGAGAGATCTTGTACAGAGACCCAGATAATGGGTGGAAGAGGCTAGCTGAGCTGCCAGCAAAAAGCTTCAATCAATGTGTGACTGTGATGGATGGCTTCCTTTACATTGCTGGAGGTGAAGACCAAAATGATGCCCGAAATCAGGCCAAGCATGCGGTCAGCAATTTTTGCAGGTACTGTATAACACTGTAAATGTACAGACATTGACTACATGTATATGCTAATAGAGTGTGGAGTATGTAATCAATATGCAGGTATTACATTTTTTGCATGTAAAGTGTGCATAAAATAACAAAGATCTTCCAATCTAAATGTCAGTATATAAATATTATAGTACCTTTTAGGTAGCTTGCTTGGATCCCTGTATTTTTAAACCATTTAGAACTGAAATCTATGCAATAGCCACTGGACTTCGGTCCCGAAATGGTGTCTCTGAAGTCCGGACTGATTCGGAACATATCTGGAACCAAATGTCAAGCTACCCAATATGCCCCAATGTGTTGCCAAATATGTCCATAGTTCGGACACCAAAGTGGATTCCATGCCGAGATCTGTTAAAACCATCCAAAATATGCCTGAAACACCGAACCAAAATTGTACAGCTATCATCCAGATAGACTTCTATGAGGATGATAGAGACTCGTTTTGAGAGGAATTTGGCTATTCTGAAAATAGCCAAAATCTTTTCATAGTGTAAACTGAATTCAGGTTTTTAGAACTTCTTTCCACATGCTGTTGGCACTGGTCAGTATGCAACTAAATAGTGTTTTATAGTCATTGGTATACGCACAGGTTGATTTTCATACATGTTCCTCCCAAATTCCGCTTCCAAAATAGGGTATTAGCCCCTTTTGACAGAAAATAAACACATTTTTATGGAATAGGAAGCTATGAAATGGTGGCCATAAAAAAATTAAATTATAGCTTTATTGATTTTGAATTTAACAACATAATGTGCAGACACATAAATCAAACTATTAGCGAAGGGAGTTACACACACATGGAGCAGTAAGTTCTGATCGCGCTCCTCGTGCATAGTGATGATGCATGGAATCGGATTTCCGATGCCCTGTATTATCATTGCGTGCGGGGAGCGTGAACAGCACTTACTGTCTGAGCTCCGTGTGTGTTTAACACATGGAGCATGTGCTGGCCGCTTCTAGTAAGAATGGGAGGGAGAGTAGGGGGAGAGAAAACAGAGATGCAGAGGGGAGAGAACAGAGATGGGGGAAGAGGTGGAGAGAATAGAGATGGACGAAGGAGAGGGAGAGAACAGAAATAGGGGGAGACGGAAAGAGATATGGTGAGGGGAAGGAGAGGGAAAGAGATCTGGGGAGGGGATGGGGATATAAGAGATATGGGGAGAGGGAAAGACATATGGGGAGGGGAAGGAGAGATAAGAGATATGGAGAGAGGAAAAGGGAAAGAGGTACGGGGAGCGGAAGAAGTGATAATCAATATGAGGGGAGGAGAGATAACAGATTTGGGGGGTGAGAACAGATATGGACAGGGAGAAAGGGATAACAATAGATTTGGGAAGGAGGAGAGAGAACAGATATGGTGGGGAGTATGAGAGACAGACAGACAGACATGGGGTGGGGAGAGGAGAAACATACATGGGAAGGGAGAGAGACATAAAAGGGGGGTTTGGAGAGAGACAGACATGACAAGGAAGAGGAAAGATACAAATATGGGAAGGTAGAGAGACATACATGGAGAGAGAGGAAAGAGACAGACATGAGGGTAGAGAGGAGGGGCACCACAGGATTGGCCCGCACAGGGCGTCTGAACATTTAAGGCCACCCCTGCAGGCCAAAGTGTATTGCATATTTAAAGTAAACATTTTTTTTAAAAGTATGAATTTCCTGATCCCCAGTGACATTTTAAAATATCACAATATTGACAAATTCCGCTTACGTGCAAGTATTTGCAACTCAAATACCTCATGCAATGTATCCTGTAATAAAGCAATTATTCTTTGAAATGTTAATTTACCTACAGCCAGTGGCGTCCCGAGGGGGGGGCGGGGGGGGCGGACCGCACCGGGTGACACCTCCAGCGGGGGTGACACCCGTGCTGCCGGCACCCCCCCGCATCGCGCTGGCGCTGGTTAACTTTTTTTCTGGCAGCCGCATCCCCTGGACGCGGCCGCCGGAAAAAAGTAAAAAAAAAACCCACAGCAACCGGAAGTGACGTTACGTCACATCCGGTTACTGTGTTTCCCTCCTCGGTGCAAGAGGGAAGACTGCACGGAGGAGGCGTCCGGCAGCAGAGAGCAGCCTTCAGGTAAGTGATGGGGGAAGGGGGGGGGGGAGGAGGCTCTGGCTGGCACAATATTACAGGCATCTGGCTGGCACAATATTACTGGGCTCTGGCTGCACAATATTACTGGGCTCTGGCTGGCACTATATTACTGGGCATCTGGCTGCACAATATTACAGGCATCTGGCTGGCACTATATTACTGGGCATCTGGCTGGCACTATATTACTGGGCTCTGGCTGGCACTATATTACTGGGCATCTGGCTGCACAATATTACTGGGCATCTGGCTGGCACTATATTACTGGGCATCTGGCTGCACAATATTACTGGGCATCTGGCTGGCACTATATTACTGGGCATCTGGCTGCACAATATTACAGGCATCTGGCTGGCACTATATTACTGGGCATCTGGCTGCACAATATTACTGGGCTCTGGCTGGCACTATATTACTGGGCTCTGGCTGCACAATATTACTGGGCATCTGGCTGCACAATATTACTGGGCTCTGGCTGCACAATATTACTGGGCTCTGGCTGGCACTATATTACTGGGCATCTGGCTGCACAATATTACAGGCATCTGGCTGCACAATATTACTGGGCATCTGGCTGCACAATATTACTGGGCTCTGGCTGGCACTATATTACTGGGCATCTGGCTGGCACAATATTACTGGGCATCTGGCTGCACAATATTACAGGCATCTGGCTGCACAATATTACAGGCATCTGGCTGGCACTATATTACTGGGCATCTGGCTGCACAATATTACAGGGCATCTGGCTGCACAATATTACTGGGCATCTGGCTGCACAATATTACTGGGCATCTGGCTGGCACTATATTACTGGGCATCTGGCTGCACAATATTACAGGCATCTGGCTGGCACTATATTACTGGGCATCTGGCTGCACAATATTACAGGCATCTGGCTGGCACTATATTACTGGGCATCTGGCTGCACAATATTACTGGGCTCTGGCTGCACAATATTACAGGCATCTGGCTGCACAATATTACTGGGAATCTGGCTGCACAATATTACTGGGCTCTGGCTGCACAATATTACAGGCATCTGGCTGGCACTATATTACTGGGCTCTGACTGGCACTATATTACTGGGCATCTGGCTGGCACTATATTACTGGGCATCTGGCTGGCACTATATAACTGGGCATCTGGCTGGCACAATATTACTGGGCATCTGGCTGGCACTATATAACTGGGCATCTGGCTGGCACAATATTACTGGGCATCTGGCTGGCACTATATTACTGGGCATCTGGCTGGCACTATATTACTGGGAATCTGGCTGCACAATATTACTGGGCTCTGGCTGCACAATATTACAGGCATCTGGCTGGCACTATATTACTGGGCTCTGACTGGCACTATATTACTGGGCATCTGGCTGGCACTATATTACTGGGCATCTGGCTGGCACTATATAACTGGGCATCTGGCTGGCACAATATTACTGGGCATCTGGCTGGCACTATATTACTGGGCATCTGGCTGGCACTATATTACTGGGCATCTGGCAGGCACTATATTACTGGGCATCTGGCTGGCACTATATTACTGGGCTCTGAGTGGTACAATATTACTGGTATCTGACTGGCACAATATTACAGGCATCTGACTGGCACACTATTACTGGTATCTGACTGGCACACTATTACTGGTATCTGACTGGCACAATATTACTGGGCTCTGTGTGGCACAATATTACTGGTATCTGACTGGCACAATATTACTGGTATCTGACTGGCACACTATTAATGGGCTCTGAATGGCACACTATTCCTGGTATCTATAATTGTACAATTTTCTCAAACATTGAAAAAATTGTGGGTGTTTTCTACATTTTTATTATGGGGGGGGGGGTGCCACACTCAGGGTCCGCCCCGGGTGCCAAATGCTCTAGGAACGCCCCTGCCTACAGCTCATAAAATGACCCCTAGTTACTCACAAATGGGGGGCACAGTAAGTAGCCCTGCCCCCACCCTATAATCAAAATGGTGCTGAGAGCTGCATGATGCTCCAGCACCACTACTATTCTCTTCTACTAATGGGGCTGGGAGCCCGTGAAATGGGTCCCACCCCCATATAGAAGTGGGCCAGGAACATTACTGAGGGGTTAATAACGAGCCACGGACCCTGGGCAAGTCTCTTGCCTGTTTCAATTCAGTGACTGGGAGCCATGTGGCAGTCTCCCAGCCCTGTTAATAATAGAGGGGGGCAGGACTACTTGCACCATATTAATAATGTGGTGTGGTGTGGTGTAGCATCAGGCAACTCCCGGCACAATTTCTATTATGGGGGAAGCAGGCCTACTCATGTGTTAGGCATCTGGGGGGCATTTGGATCCAGTTTATACAAAAGGGGGGCTGGGCATTTAAATTTTTTACTTTGTTTATGCAACTCGCCATCTCTAGCAGCAAAGTCTAACTCGCCTACAAATTTGAGCTCCCATAGTTTTTAGTGACTAGCAATTTTTATTGCTTTTTACTGAAGGAAGATGGGAGTTGACAAGGTAGTGGGAGAGGCAGTCGACTTTTTGTTAGTGAATAGCGTGAAGAGGTTGAATAGGAAGATTCCAGCACTCAAGTGTAAAGCAGTGGATTTATTCATTCAGAAGCAACATTTCAACCTTGTAAGGGGTCTTTTTTGTAAGGTTAACTTTTTATATTTACTAAATCAAATTTGACATTCCAATTTAACCTCCTCTCGCTATTCTCGAATTTTAGTGAACAGCCCCCTGCGACCTTACAGAGAGAGCAAAACGGTGATCCACAGACTCTCTTCACACAGCTCAGCTGATTTGTCAAAATAATACTTTCAAGTCATAGAAAATCCTGCAGTAAAAGCTTATTAACTTGGTAACAAGTGATAGAGAATTCAAAAAGCATTTTCCTTCTAAAGTGGCCTTTCAATTAAGAAAAATAAGTGTTTCACTTTTACTTGTTCTTTAACTTAAAAGTTGCCTTAAATGCAACATTAATTAAAATGGCTTCTCACATCAGATTACTGACATAAGCTGTGTTTATCTTTTTGAGCTAGCACTAAACAGGGTTATATACTGGGGGGGTATTGCGCACACCTCTGTCATATGAGATAAAACAGGATGCATGCCATTATCACAAGTTTTCATACAGTGAAGCTACCTTTTCAAGCTGGTGATTGTTTTCAAATATTACTTAAGCTTATAACTTCTTTCTTGGTATTTTTCAGATATGACCCACGTTTCAACACTTGGATTCATCTTGCAAACATGAACCAGAAACGCACCCACTTTAGCCTTAATGTGTTCAATGGCCTTCTTTTTGCTATCGGAGGTCGTAATTCTGAAGGGTGCTTAGCCTCAGTTGAGTGTTATGTGCCTTCAACTAACCAGTGGCAAATGAAAGCTTCACTGGAGGTGGCAAGGTGCTGCCATGCCAGCTCAATAATAGATGGAAAAATTTTGGTCACAGGTGGATACATAAATAATGCATACTCTCGCTCTGTGTGTATGTATGACCCATCTAGTGATATCTGGCAAGATAAGTCAAGTCTCAGTACACCCAGAGGATGGCATTGTTCTGTATCACTTGCTGACAGAGTGTACGTGATGGGTGGCAGTCAACTTGGTGGTCGTGGCGAGAGAGTTGATGTACTTCCAGTTGAGAGTTACAACCCTCACACTGGTCAGTGGAGCTATGCCTCCCCTCTTCAGAACGGAGTTAGTACAGCAGGTGCTTCAACACTCAATGGGAAGATATACCTCGTGGGTGGCTGGAATGAAGTAGAAAAGAAATACAAGAAGTGCATTCAAAGCTACAATCCTGACCTAAATGAATGGACTGAAGATGATGAGTTACCAGAGGCTACTGTGGGAGTATCATGCTGTACAATTACTATGCCTCATCTTAAAACACAGGAATCCAGGGCAAGCTCAGTGTCTTCTGTGCCAGTCAGTATTTAAACAACTCTGTTATATCTAGAAAATATGAAATTCATAGTGTCACTATTACACACATAAAAATCTACTTATTGGGCACCTGTGCATTACCTCAACCATTAAGATACATTTTGTCTACTTACATTATGGTGATAGTCGTCTTGGTGTAGACAATGAATGTCAAAGCAAATATTACTAAAATCTGCCCCTGTTTATTTTAAAATAACTTTACCTGCAAATCTGGTCATAAAGGTTGAAACATGGAGTATTTTTGTTTGTTTTTTGTTACATAACTAATTACATTTCATTATTTTTATTTAGTTTATGTTCATTCATTAGCCCCTCAATGAATAAACACCAGAAGAAACAGACAAATCATAAACAGTACTCCAAAAAAACACCTCACATAACTCCCACTAGAAAACTGACTCCTCAACCACCTTAAAAAAAACTAAAAGTCTATACAATCTAGAAACAATCTGCAGCTTTGTGACTCCCGGTAGTTAAGTGCATTTATGTATAGGACTAGTGTTTTGCAAGTGTAACGCAGTCGGTGATCCCCACAGTAAAAGGCTTAGCCGTATAGCCCGTTCCTTACCTCTGAATGTCCTATATAGTGATGGAGAACATTTTTGAAAAATGTATTAAAATGCTAGCCTACGTAATACAGTTAATTTAGCAGGTCATGTAAGCTGATCAGACTGTGACCATTCAGACAATGCATCCGAAGCTCTAGTTTTTATTGCATGAAAGAGTCTGATATCTTTTCAGTAACAAGCGTAGTATAAGGAGTGGAATGAATCGAGACAACCTTATGAAAACTGCCAGCAGAATCAAATTTTAATCTTTTAAATATGTAATATATAATCTTTTGGCGTGTGAAAATGGAATTTATTTCTTAGCATTTAAAAAAGTGTGTTACTCATCATATAATGAATTTATTGATTTGTTAAAAAATAATTTCTACTTTACCAGCCATTCATATTTAATGGCCAATTACAGAGAGATGGCTACTTGCCTTAAATAGTAATGCCTTAAAAAGGAGTGCATTTACAGAAATGCTTCAGACATGTTCATTCTCATTACCGGTTTTAATTAAAATAGCTGTATATAGATATTGTTGTCATCCTTTTTTAATTTAATTTGTTTTAGTCAAAATAAGTGAATATATACATAGCATGCAACAAAAATAAGCAAGGACGAAGATTTCTACTGTAACCGCAGAATCGTGAAGTGCTAGCCTATGCTATAAGTGTCGTTTTTTATTATTGACAAATTATTTTTTTTCTTCTTTTTTTTAAGCAAGTAGTATGTCTCTAGAAGTAAAAGTTGATTAGTGTCAACATACCCCTTTACCTGAATAACAGAAGAAATAAGTTCCATACATGGTGTTTTGAACCACACTTGCCGAGTCAGGTACATTGGTGTAAAATGCAAAAAAAAAATACTCTAAGTATGCATTATCTGTTGACACCAATTTTATGCAAGGTGCATCTTACCCATATGTAGGCTAAGATTGTATAATTTTAAGATTGAGTATTAAAATCTAATAAGCTGCTTTGGTCACAGATACACTTATTTAACAAAAGTTTTAAAAAACAGCTGTTTGGTAGTACATGTTTTATTCATTGCTCTGAAACTAGATGACCACATAATGGGACAGAGGTAGAGCTACACAAAGTGGGACAGTTGGAGGACATGTTAATAACATACTAAAAGCATTGGTCTTGCTTTATTTTTATTAGCAAACATGGGATACATTATGTGCAACAAATTTTTGTCTGCTACAGTAGAAGGGAATGCTGTGAAATAATGGCGGGAAGAGCATGTGATTTAAATTAGTTCACACAATATGAAACGATACAGATGTGAAGAAATGAAAGTACACGAATGTAAATTTGTGGAGTAATTTGGTACATAGTGTGAATATGCACAAATGTAATCTTAACTTACTAAATTGTGAATGGCAAGAAATAGTATGTAATTTGGCACAAATATGTGAACAGGTACAAATGTGAAGTAAATTGGTTTAAAAGTGTAAAATTACAATAAATCAGATCTTAAAGGGAACAATAATAAAGATAATTCACTACTGATTTACAGTTTCAGTGCTTTCCAAAACTCACCTATTGTCTTTCTTTGTTCAGTTTGATAAACATAGGTCACCATATAACATGACAACTAACTTTTATAGATAGTGGTATATTAATGAATCAATTAAAATAATGTCATTTCTTTATCCTTTTTAATTCATGATTACTCCTGTAATATTGGTACTTGATGAAAAAATATTATGTTAAAGTCTTGAGAAAGTCACTAAATTCCTTTTTGTTTTATTAGAGCTGTGAAATGCTTTTTATTCCATAGACATCCCCTACCTATTACACTTAAAACATCAAATCAAAGTGCCTAAATGCTTATTCACTCACATGTACCTATGAATACTGGAGAATAAAGAGAATAACCTCAGCTACACTGACAAATGCAGCCTCAACACAGTGAAGCTCATCACAGTGCACAAACAAAACTAGATGTTAAGATGACAGACTGTAAGTAAATGAACTTTTATGAAAGCTTTAGATGGCTTTTATTTTTTGTTCTTCCTTCTAAATTGCAATTGAAGGGGCATAAGGCACCAGTTTAAAGTCTACTTCATTTAGGAGGAGAGACACATACATGGGTAGAGGGACAAAGAGACAGTCATAGGAGGTAGAGAATAGAGAGAGAGACATGGGAAGGGAGAGGAGACAGACAGGCATGGGAAGGGAGAGAAGAAAGACATAAATGGGAAGGGAGAAGAGAGAGATAAAAAATGGGATGGCAGAGGAGAGACGAACAGACATGGAATGGCAAAGGAGAGACAGACAGAGATCAGACTCTGGATTGGCCCCTGCTCTGAGTCCCATAAAATTCCTCATGTCCTCATCAAATGACGTATGATAGAAGAATCCACATAATCTTCGTCTTCCTCTGATATCTCTATAGAGCCGTCTGACTCTGACGAGCTCCACCTTCCTGCGATGGATATAGACTGCTGCTGGTGTTCAGTGTTATTTGACAAATCAACTTGACATCAACTTGTATAGCTGTGTCCTGTGTCTCCACTGGTTTTTCTGGCTTTTCTTTGTTAACCAGATCCTGTCTGAACATGAGCTTCACATCAGTCTTGTTTACTGTCCCTTCCTGCATGCTATATTCCATTGTCTGTTCGGTTGGTATCTTCTGCTCTGTTTGTGCAGATACATCACATATCCGTACTTGGGTTGCAGATACATCACATATTCCTATTGAGTTGACTGATCACAAATATCTTCTGTTCTTTTTGCATGTGAACTTCACATGTTTCTCACTAACCTCAGAGGTGAGGTTGACACGTGGGGGAACAAATTCCCTGTATAAGTTTCCCCAAAATGAGTCTCAACTGATTTCAAGTGACTGAGGTGAGGAATTTGTAACTAAACTTGCCGAAAGTATACACAAGGAGCTTTCAAATTCCTTTTGTCTATCATATAATGCTATGTTTCCTTTTTCTTCTAACTGCTTTTCTTGTCCTTTGCTTGGAAAATGATAAAAATGTTATACAGGACTCTTCAACTTATATGAAAAATTTAGCTTCTACTCGCTTATCAAATGCTATGAGGGTACTGGTGTTCTGGAGGTAAGCAAAGCAGCCCAGTCTCATATGAAGTTTGAAGCTTGTACCCACCAACCTGATGCTGTGTATATATTGGTACCCTGGTGATAAAATGAGTCTTAGAACATTCTCAAAACATCAACAAACGTGCTGTATTTAGCGCAAGGCAAACCAGGCAAGGGGGCGGCACTAAACACCTCAAACAAAAAAAAAAACAATTGAAAAAAAGCCACCCCTTTAAACAAAACAAAAAAACCTTGATCGGAAGATCTCCCCTCACCACCGCTGTGCCTGCAAGCAGGCTGCACGAGGAGCCAGACAGGCAGCACAGAGAAACCTCCGTGCTGCCTGTTTGGATCGCCGAGCAGTGTGACGGGGAAGTGCCGATCTCTCTGCACAAACCGCAGGGGAGCCGAACAGGAGGCATGGAGGACACCATGCTGCCTGCCACTAGCCACCAGGGACAAAGGTAAGTGACATGTATTGGGCAAATTTTCAGGGGCCTATTAATGGCAAAAAATACTTGCATATTATTGTGCAAATTGGCAGGGGCATATTAAATGGCAAATAATACCGGCATAATATTGGGCAAATTGGCAGGGGCATATTAATGGCAAAATAATACTGGCATATTATTTGCAAATTGGCTGGGGCATATTAATGGCAAAATAATACTGGCATATTATTGGGCAAATTGGCTGGGGTATATTAAATGGCAAAATAATACTTGCATATTATTGGGCAAATTAGCTGGGGCATTTTAATGGCAAAATAATACTGCCATAATATTGGGCAAATTGGCTGTGGCTTATTAATGGCAAAATAATACTGGCATATTATTGGGCAAATTAGCTGGGGCATATTAATGGCAAAAGTAATACAGGCATATCAGTGGCAAAAGTAATACTGGCACATGGCAAAATAATAATGACATATGAATGGGCAAATTGGCGGTGGCACAATAATACTGGCATATTAATGGAAAAATGGCTGTGGCATATTATAGCAAAAATAACTGGTATATTAATGGGCAAGCTGTGGCATATTTAATGGACAAACTGTGGCATATTTTAATAGGCAAACTGACAGTGGCTTATTGTAATTGTCAAAGTGATGCTGTGGCATGTTCTGTGGGGCAAAATAACTTGTATTGGGGCAAGTAACACCGTGGCTTGTTCTACAGAGACCAGTTCTGTGGGACAAAATGACACTGTGGTATGTTCTGTGACAGTGTGGTATGCCAAATTGTGTGGGTGCAATATAGGTGTTTGGCAAGTGCTGTGGGTACTGTATGGTGTTGTGTGAAGTCCTTTGGGTGCAATGTGGGTGCAGAAAAAGGGAATAAAAACAGGAAATGCAATTTCTCAATAACAGTTTTATTACATATACAAATAGTTGAATGTGATAAGAAAATAGTTGCATATAATATTAAAAAGTTTACATTAACATACAGATTTTTACAATGCGACTTTAGAAAAATTGAGTCAAGGGGGGTCCACTGCTAAAGACTTTGCCCAGGGCCCACTAGGGTCTTAAAGCGGCCCAGTGATAGGGGCATGTGATGGGGTGATGGAGGCATGTGATGGGGACATGTTATGGGGGCATGTAATGTGGGGTGACTGGGGCATGTAATGGGGGTGCTGGGGCATTTAATGTGTGTGCATGTGGGTGATGGGGCATGTCCTGGGTGTGCAAAGTGGGTTATGGGTCATGTTGTTTGTGTGCAACGTGGGTAGGGGGGAGGGTGCCCAAATTTTGTCTGCCTAGGGCAGCACAAAACCAAGATACACCACTGCCAACAAATGAATCATGCTATATGCTTCTTTGTCTAATCTCTTACATGTTTTCTGACTATTTACATTTTGAAGCATCATTACTCTTATTATACTATTATAATTATATATTATCCACTTAAGTTTGAGGATTACAGTTTAAAACAAATACTTTCTTTTTCTTTTAATAACTGCATTGTCCTAATATTTTCTAAAATGTCTTACGCCAAGTGATTATTATTTTTATTTTTTTTACTGATGAGCAGTTTTAGATAATACATGAGTTTGTTACATTGAAGTGAAAGTAAGACTCAGTTTGACGCACATTTGCCTCCGTGCAGCTATGAACTTGGCAGAGCCATCATTCATCAAACAGGTCATAGTTTGAAAAAGTTGTATCAGATTCCAAGACATTGCTCTGTATTTACCTAAATAGTTGCACCAAGTTTAATTAAAGAAAGATTTTACATGAACATGATAACTTTCTTTGAGTAACACTCCCAATTGCTTTTTTTTTCTACAAAATTTTACAGCATATGTTATTATTGCATTTAGTAGACTAGAACCTCAAATACGTCTGAATCACTACATCAAGATAAAATGATGAAAATAAGGTCTTCAGACGAATGAAAAAATATAGTTATGTTTTGTAAGAGTTTAGAACGTAAAGCCCGACATTGATGAATTAATGTTTTACAAGTGGAATTTTATTGTTTCTTAACAAATTGTTTTAATGTTGTGTTAATGTTTCAGCAGTTTTTTGTTTTTTTTGGCATAGACATAATTCAACCATGACAGTTAACTACATATTGTTTTGTAATACAACATTATGGTCATGCAATGTATCATGTCTATCATAATATAACTCTTTCAGCCAACATGTGTCATGGAAGAACTGCTTTACTAGGACCGAGAGTAGAATTTTGCCATTTCGCAATATGGCTTCAAATTTGCGAAATTATTATCCGTCACTACACATCTCAGACTAACTGTTTGTTCTGTGTTATAAAATGCCTTCTTATAATAGATTACTTTAACGATTACTTTAACAAAAAGGCACTGAAAGCTAAACTTACTTGAATTTTGGCTTCTTTTTAAAAAATAATAATAATCTGAATCAGTGGTCCTCAAACCAGTCCTAAAATAGTGGAAATGTTTTAAAAATGTTTGTTTTTTTAAAAATCTTGTCACCTTTGACTCCCCCGAAAGACCCCCCCACAAAAATCTTCAGCAGGCATAAGAACAATTCACACTGGTGTTGTTTTTTTTTTGTATAGGATAGACCCCATTTCAATTCATTAACAGATTACATAATGGACCCTGTGTATTTAAATAATATCTGTATTCTGATTTCTGTAAGTGACTGTGTCTACAAGTTTTCCTTGTAGTTAGAAGGCATTTAGTGCTATTGTTTCATTATTTAAAAAAAAAAAAAAACTCTATTTCATTTAGTGTAAATTAAAACAGTTTCATCCCCACATATGTATCTAGCACAATATTATGTTGGATTTATGTTAACAATCCATGCCTGAAACAAGCTTCTAAGAAAAACTTCCCTCCAACCAAGACTGTGTTGAAATAACAATGCAAAATGTCTTCTAGATTTTCTGGGGATGGGGGGAGGGGGGGGTTTGGCTTGCTATGAGAATTCACTGCTAAATATAGAATCAGCTTGGTGTGGGGGGCGGAGGGGATGATTTTTTTCTGTAAATAAAAGTTTGAATGTACTTAATTTAAACCTTAGAGTTTGAGACATTTAACTTATGATGCATTACTTATTCAAAACACCAGATGTCACTATTTCGCTAGTTAAAAAAAAGTTACATGTTTGAAATGAAGACTAATTTCTTTCTGTTCTGCCATATCAAAGCCTAACCCTGGTTGCACATAGTGTATGCTTTAGCTACTTATTAAATATAGAAAATAGAACATACATAAAATTACAGCATTCCATAATAAAACACAATTTAGAAAAAGAAGTTAAAGGGATTCCATCAACCTAAACATTACTGATGAAAGTGGAGAATAGAGAGTCAGCAAAATTGAATGCAAATGCATAAAATAAGAGAAATATATATACCCTGGTGTCTAGTGGTGGGAGCTTGATGTATGTGTACTTCTCAGGCTGCCTTTAGCTCTACCCATGCATCTCTGCAGTCTGAGTGTTGGGAGGTCACATAATCTCCAACATGTGAGAGGCAACCTGAGAAGATGTCTATGTATCCAGGGGAGGATCCAGAGTCTGATCTCTCTTTTCCTCATCCTTATGTCCATCTGTCTTTTCCTCTCCCCCATGTCTGCCTGTCTCTCTCCTCTTCCTTCCAATGTCTTTCTCTCCTCTCTCTACCCAAGACCGTCTTTCTCTCTCCTCTTCCTTCCCATGTCTGTCTCTCTCCTCTTCCTTTCCATGTCAGTCTTTCTCTGCTTCCTTTGCATGTCAGTGTCTCTCCTCTTTCTTTCCATGTCAGTGTCTCTCCTCTTTCTTTCCATGTCAGTCTCTCTCCTCTTCCTTTCCATGTCAGTCTCTCTCTTCTTCCTTTCCATGTCATTCTCTCTCCTCTTCCTTTCCATGGTTGTCTGTCTCCCCTCCCTTCCCATGTCTTTCTCTCTCCTCTCCCTTCCCATGTATCTCTCCTCTTCCTTCTCATGTCTCTCTCTCCTCTTCTTTCCCAGGTCTGTCTCCTCTACCCCTATGACTGTCTTTTTGTCCCTCTAAACACGTTTCTTCCTTCCCCACTATTTTCTTAATAAATTCAACTATTTTTTTATTTAATAAAAATTATTGAAAAATTGCATTTCTTATTTTTATTCCCTTCTTCTGCACTCACATTGCACCTAAAGGACTTAACACAGCACCAAACAGTACCCAGAGCATTTACCATGCACCTATATTGCACCCACGGTACTTGGCTTGCACTCATAGTGCACCTACATGATTTGGCATGCCACAGTGTTAATTTGCCCCACAGAACAGACCACAGTGTCACTTTGCCCCACAGAACTGGCCCTGCAAAACATGCCACAGTGTCACTTTGCCCCACAGAACTGGCCCTGCAGAACATGCCACAGTGTCACTTTGCCCCAAAGTACATGTTATTTTTTCCCACAGAACATGCCACATCATCATTTTGTGAATTAAAATGAGCCACAGTCAGGTAGCAATTAACATGGCATAGTCACTTTTCCCATAAATATGCCATGGTTAGTATGTCCATTAATATGCCACTGTTAGTATGCCCCTTAATATGTCACTGCTAGTCTGCCCATGAATATGCCACAGCCACTTTGCCCATTAATGTGCCACTGTTAGTATGCCCCTAAATCTGTCACTGCTAGTCTGCCTATTATTATGACACAGAAAATGTGCCCATTAATATGCCACTATTAGCCTGCCTATTAATAAGCCACATTAGCCTGCCCATTAATATGCCAGTGTTAGTATGCCCATCAATATGCCACAACCAGTATGCCCATTAACATGCCCCAACCAGTATGCCAATTAATATGCCACAACCAGTATGTCCATTAATATTCCACAGCCGGTTTTCCCATTAATATGCCACAAACAGTATGTCCATTAATATGCCACAGCCGATATGCCCATTAATATGCCAATGTTATTTTATCCATTTCAGTGGGTAATTGTATATATAAAAAAATCATTATGTAAAAAAATATTCTTCACCCAGGAGATGCTGTCGGCCTCTAAAGTACCTATATTAAAACCAAAAAAGGAACCAATGAGCGTAAAAAACTATTGGACGATTCCACTAATAAATATAGATACAAAAATATATACGTCTATATTGGCTTAATGATTGAAAACATGTCTCACTAATATCATCCATACTGACCAAACAGGATTCATGCAGACTAGAACATCAGTTGATAACACCAGGAAGAACTGTGACCTAATACATTTTACAGACAGGAATAGAAGACCCATGCTGGCCCTGTCTCTGGACGGAGAAAAAACGTTCAATAGGGTCTGCTGGATCTTCCTGGAACAGACATTGATTAAAATGGGCTTTGGACCTAATATAGTCAATGCGATTATGGCAAATATACATACCTGATGGCCAAGGTGGTGGGACAGGGAATTGATTCTAAATGGCTGTCAATACATAACGGAACAAGAGGGGGATGCCCCCTTGCACCGCTATTATATATAATTTCCCTGGAGCTCTTGGCAGAAGAAATAAGAAATAACAAGGAGATCAAGGGGTTATCTATAGGCAAAAGCTGACTGTGATTAAGCGTAGAGACATGCAAAACGCGTAAGGTTGTCTTCCTTCCTGTTCCACAGTCTGTTTAATGTTACTTGGTCTACACTTTTGGCACTGAATAAAGCACTTTTCTATTTGTAACTACTGGAGAACAGAGTGCACATTTTTTCTTCTCATTGAATCGATTATACATGCCTCATCAGCGTTTATGGAGCACCCGCCCTCCTAAGCAATCACCAACGAGTGGAGCCAGCTTGAACCTTTTGGTTGTTTGTTGCAAAAGCTGACATTAACTAATCCAGAAGCATCCCTAACTATACTGCTGAGAGAGATCAATAAAGGCAGACTGGTCTCGAATTACAAATTAAACAGAAAAATCACAGGCGGCATGTGTAGCTATCTCACACACAAAAAAAAGCATGTTCACTTCCTGAATCTTCAGGATGTATATTATAAATTAGTTCATAGGTATAGATTCCCATGGGTACTGCATAAGATTGATCCAACTAAATCACAGATTGGCGCGTGATAGTGGGTACCTTAAATATGAAAAATAAAATATAAGCAATAATAGTGCAATTTTAGAGAGTAAAGATAGACGGCAGGATCAAGGAGAAGGTCCGCAGCTGCCTCAGAGACGGGATACCGTTTTTATCTGTTTATATCCTGTGAGTTTGTTTTTTTAGCAGGGGCCATTTTTCTACACCAGCCTTTTGGTCCTGCACATGTCTTGTCACTATTTATATTTTTCAGAGTCTATTAAAATTTGTGAAGAAATCACATCACTCTCAATGATCATTCCTCACGTTGGTTTGTGAGTGTATTTATTACAACATATTTATTTTAAAGCTGTGGTGTCTTGCAGAATTGTGCCATTCTTCCTTTTTGCTTTTTACTGTTTATGAGCATTCTGGAGAGTGCTTCAGAGGGCTGCGTTTGTGTGTAGTACCGCAAGTATTGTAACTACACCAATTTTAGCACTGTGTTTATTTGTACAAATCACTTTGTTTATTCAATAATATATAAAAGATGTACTAGAGAGCAGATGACAATGTTTTAAAGAAAATATATGTTTGTTAAATTCAAATTTAAAACATAATTACTGTTTAGATATTTTCCGAATTTCCTTATAGATGTCAGATCTAATACAAGCACTTAGGAATGAATACAAATAATTAGAACTTCCTTAGAATTAAAGGAAATAATTCCTTAATGGGAAAGTTTATGTATAGTTAGAGCTATGTATACAATAAAAAGAGAAAAATAAGCTAGAACGGATTTATTTAGTAAGGTGATAGAAAAAAGACAGGAGGGACTCTTGATGTATGTACCTTCATTTAGAGATCCAATTAGTGATGAAGAAAATGGATTTATTCAAAAAGCTTTTAATATGGAGCCAATAGAATAAGAGAATAAGAGATGACATTAAATGATGTGTATGTGAAAAAAGACATTAAATGAACATTATTTTGTTTATATAAAATGTGAATTATTTGCTTGAGACATATATAGTGTATAAAAAGAAAGAGAGCAATTTAGGTGTGAATAGTGTTTTTACTTAAATGGGGATTATTTCATAAGGTGATAAAAAAATAGTAAAGTGTTGCGCAAAAACAAGTGAATCAGCAAAGAATAATATTTTTAAAAAAAGAATAATACTTATCAAGACAAAAAGAAGAGAGGGAACTTGCTTCTGGTCGAAATGTACCACAAACAGCTTTTCTCTCAGGAGTAATGTATGTAAAAACAAAACAATATATACACAATGTGTGGTATTTATGTAAAAGTCCAGAATATATGTTATTTCCCAATAAATTTGGGCCAATAATGTTTGGATATACTTCACTATATTCTATTTTCTCGTACTTGTGTCTATGAATATTACTCCATCCCCTTGATGAATGAGCTGGAAAGCTGCTGAATTCTAGGAATTATCACTGGGAATGAAGGGACTTTAAGTTCAGCTGCTCAACATACTCAGAGCCAGTACATAAGGCTCTATACTGTGTGAGTTTATTTCTTTGGGGGAAATAACATATATTCTGGACTTTCACATAAATACCACACATTGTGTATATATTGTTTTGTTTTTACATATATTACTCCTGAGAGAAATATGTGGTACATTTCACTCAGAAGCAAGTTCCCTCTGTTCTTTTTGTCTTGATAATTAATATACCTTTTTTTAAAAAAAATATTATTGTTTGCTGATTCACTTGTTTTTGCGCTTTACACTTTACTATTTTTTATCACTTTTTCTTTTGTGCTATTCTGGGGGAGTTGCACTACTGTTTTGCTGCACGTTTATTTGGAATATTTTATATATTATATATTTACATATTTTTCACTTACACAGCGCCTGTCACTTTATATTTTCATTATTTCATAAGGTATTTACACCGTGTGGGAGATTTAAAAAAAGAGGGGAAGGAGAAAATATTTTTTTTAAAGCAAAGTATTTTTACCTTAAATCTGAGATAGTGAAGATGCCAATAATGGCAGCTCATATTGACAAAATTAAAACGAGATTAAGCAGTTGGAACCATTCCTAATAATAGAAGATTACTAGTGCTGTACATATAATTGGTGTGTTTAAATAGAGGTTAGTTACCTTGAAAGGGACTTTTTGTATTTCTAGTTTATCCAGCTGGTTTAGTTATGGAGCCCAAAACAGCATGCAGTGGAATAGCTGAGCCAATTACTGAAGAATCCCTCTGTGTTACGGGCAGGGTTCTGTTTCTCTTCTAAGTAGAAAATAGATGTGTGGTAGGGTGGGCTCTAAGGTAGTGATCTCACTACACGTGAGTGACGTAAGTGGATGTCCTGTTGCACTGTAGCTGTTTGTGGGATGAGAACTAAATAAAATATATTACAGCTAAAAATAAACAGATCTGTACAAGTGTACTGCAACTAAATATAAAAGAAGATGTTATATAAAGTGAAAGTGACTAGACTGTCCCTTTAACAATTGTGTGTAATGAAAGTGAAATCGTGTTACTATTGCTGTTTTGGCTCTCTCACGGAGCGGATCTCCTAGGCTGCTCAAGTGCATTGCATTTAACATTTTGGCTTACTGTGACCCACCCTCCGTTCTTTGTCTAGGGTTGTCCCTTTATTGTATTTGCTCTCAACTGAGAAAATGGCTATTTTCCATTAGAGATAACCAAAAAGCAAAATGGTTTTGAGACTTCAAAAGGAAGTATTACATAGTAGTTTAGGTTGAAAAGAATCTTGCGTACATCAAATTCAACCCTTTTCCTATTCCAAGTATTAAATTAAACATGTATGTGGATGATGTAATATTTACTCTGCAGAACATAGCAGGCTCCTTTGTCGGAACTGATGCAGCTTATTAACACCTATTCAGTATTGGTAGCTTGATAGTCTTGCAATGCAGGAAATGCTAAACCCTTTTCCAAAAAATCAAATGAAGCCTGTTTACAAAAATGGGTGTAATCAGTATGGTGTACTGTAATCACAGTATGAAGAAGATGTCATTCAGTTTTCTAGAAAAAGCTCAGGTGAGAGTGCAGTTATGAAGGTCAATGGTCCCTTACTTTGCTAAACAATTTGCCCAATAATATGCCAGTATTTTTTTTCCATTAATAATCCACAGCCAATTTGCCCAATAATATGCCAGTGTTATTTTGCCATTTAATATTCCCCAGCCAATTTGCCCAATATGCCAGTGTTATTTTGCCATTTAATATGCCCCAGCCAATTTGCCTAATAATATGCCAGTGCTATTTTTCCATTTAACCCCTTAGTGACAAGACATTTTCACCTTGACTTTCCCTTGGTGACAATGGCTGTTTTGACATTTCTAGGGTGTTTGTGTTTAGCTGTAATTTTTTTCTTTCTCACATACAGTACCCACACAAATTATATGTTGTTTTTATCGTCATAAGAAGGGCTTTCATTAGATACCATTATGTTCATCATATCTTATAATTTACTACAAAAAAAATCATAAAATATGATAACATTTTTTAAAAAAACCACTTTTTCTATCTTTGACCTAAAATATAATTTATACAAATAAAATCATTAAAAAAGACCCCATCTAAATAGTTTCTAAATGTTGTCCCAAGTTCAAAAATATGCATGTTTCCATATTTTTCTGTATTTTTTTGCGAGTTATGGGGCAAAAACCAAAAATAGAGTTTTTTTGTTTTTTTCCTATATTGACCTTTTGACCCCAACCCGAACCCAAAATTTAACCCCAACACTAAATGTAACCCCAACTCTAATCCTTATTATATCCCTTAATATTTTAAAATTTTAATTTTATTTTAACCCTATCCCTTATGCTAAAAAATATTTAATTTTAACCCTATAGGCTAATATAGCTATATAACCTGTTTTTAATTAATTAAATATGTATTTTAAATATTTTCCCTTGCAATGCTACTTAACTACCACTAGGGGCAGTCAAGTAGCATATTCAGAGCGACGGAAGTGAAGTTACTTTCACTTCCGAAGCTCAGACCGGCAGAGGGCTTAGCCATATTGACGGAGCAGCATGCTCCGTGGGGCGATCGTGGGTGCCCCAAAATAGAAATTTCGGTGCTGGCTATTGCCTCGACATTGAGGCAATAGACCAGCACCATTAAAGCGGTGATTCACCGCAGGACGTGCCAGGCACGTCCTTTGTCGTTAAGGGAGTTTCTCCCAGGACGTGCCTGGCACGTCCTTTGTCACGAAGGTGTTAATATGTCCCAGCCAATTTGCCCAATAAAATGCCAGTGTTATTTTGGCATTAATAAGCCACAGCCAATTTGTCCAATAATATGCCACTCTCCTCTCCCTTCCCCGGTACTCACATCCTTGTTTCTCCATATCCCTGGTCATCTCCTTCGTGCAGTCTTCTCTCCTGCACGCAGGAGGGAAACACAGCCACTGGTTATGACGTACTGTCCAGCGGATGCAGCACCCTAAAAAAATAAACAAAGTTTAAAAATATATATATATTCATACGGAGGCATGAAGCTTCGCAGCACACCTCCCATTATCCAGCGACACACTGGTTGCGGAGAGCTGCTCTACAATCATGATAACATTTTCCACCTAATCTATACACAAGTCTAACTGGCTCAAGAGCTTGAGTGGCATAGTTATAGAAACATAGAATGTGTTGACTAGGTGCAATGGGTTTTACATTTGAATCCCTACAGTGCTAAATGTCTTGTCACAGAAAAAACATTTAGCCAGATTTTGTTCATCTTGACCTGCTTCGCCTTTATTTTTCAAACTGCATGTGTACTTGGTCTGAAGAAGATTTCTTTCAATTTTCTAGAATTTGCTACTATCTCCTGAAACTGCTCAGTTGTGAGAGTGTTCGACTGCAGATCTAAAAGTCTGTTACTTAATCCCACAGTTTGATAATGGTATGGTTCTGTAGCCATCATATATGTTTATATGCACAAAAGTTTGAGGGTTTGTAATCGAGATCGAAGGTTTCGTATTTGAAACAGAGCCAAAGGGGTCTATTCACAAATTAGGGCTAATTTCGACCTACAACCTTGATACAATCACTAGCCTCCCCTCGGTTACCCCATTTTGACATTGCATAATGGCATTCACTAATCATTAACCCCTTAACGACAGATGACGTGCCAGGCACATCACGGAAAAATGGGGACTTAGTGACAGCCAGGCAATTCATGCACTAAATAGAGCAAAGAAAGTGATAGAGTCGCTTTCTTTACTCTTTCAGTGTTGCTACAATGCCTCTATGTAGAGGCTTTGAGCAACACACAAAAAAGTGCAGAGGCACGCTACGATCACTCCCCGGAGTGACCGTAGCTGCCATTTAAAAATGGCAGCACAGGCTGCACACATGTGCTTAGGAAGTGAACGCTAGCGAGACACTTTGCAACACCAAAGCCCCTATTACATCTGATGGTGGTCGTTCTACTGAGCGACCACCATCGGCTTAGCAGAAGGGAGAGCTGCCTGCATAGTGTGATCTGTGTGCAGGCATGTATGATAAGTGCTCTGATGAGCACTTATAAGAAATGTTAAAATAGCCATTGTCCAGAATATACAAAAATGTTTCAAAGGGTCTGTCCTTAAGGGGTTAAACACAGCTGAAATGAAAGGGAGTGTGATTATACTTGCTTCCATTCATTCAATGTGGAAAGTAAAAAAAAATGCGTTTCAGGCTAAGCTCCTGAAATAGCCACATGACCTCCAACACAAATTACCTGTAAAAAAAAACAACAAAAAAACCTTTTGAATGCTTGTCATGTTGGACTGAAAATCCTTACCCTCTTGTAAAAACAAATAATCGTATCCTGAAATGGCCCCTGGGCCCTGCAAAAAACAACAGAAAAATATGTAAACATGGCATATTTCTAAACCCAGGAAACAATTAAGAAACTATTTAGACAAGGTTCTTTTTTACCATTTGTAATTGTGTAAAAAAAGTTTTTTTTCCCCTTACATTTATTCATCATATTTTATGATTTTTGTTGTAGTAAATTATATGATATGATGAAAATAATGGTATCTAAGGAAAGTCCTTCTTATGCCAATAAAAACAATAAATAGTTTGTGTTGTTACAGTAAATGAGAAAGAAGAAAATGAGAGCTAAACACAAACACTAAAGAAATGTTAAAATGGCCAAAAAGTAATGTTACTAAAGGATTAAATAAGTTTAAATGAATAGCATTGCACCCACAGACTTGCCACTGCACCCAGTGACTGACTTTTCATTGCAAGAAAAGACCTGCCATTGCACAGTTTGTCAGTGCCATATTTGTGCCAAAAAAACAAAATAGTTGGGAAAGGACTCAATTAAATATCTGGGGGGATGGCAAAGACCTCACTCCATGTCCCCAATAGCCAGTAAAAAAAATAACATTTGCACAGCACTGTGCAATCTTAAAAAACACCTCCATTAGAATGCTGTGCAAGTGCTATCTTTGTGCCCAAACAGCTTGTCATTGCCATACTTGTGCCTAAACTGCTTTTCACTGTGATCTTTGTTCCCAAACAGCTTGTCAATGCCATCTTTGCTTTGAAACAACTTACCACTGCTTTCTTTGTGCCAAATTAGTCACTGCCATATTTGTGCCCAGCTTGGCAGAGCCATTTTTGCCCAAAAACAACTTGACCATGCCATTCTTGCCCGCAAACAACTTACCACTGCCAAACGGAGAGAACTCAGTGCTCTGCAGTGGCAGGAGGTCTCGAGGCTGGAGGTCTGTACAAGAGTGGCACACCCTGATGAGTGGCACCTGAGGTCGACTGCCCCCACTCCGTATCTCTTTGGTATGCCAAAGCACAGCACCTACCCATATCAATGTTCTGGATACTTTACTAACAGCCAATGTTTTGCTCAAACCCAATGTTTATAATAATAATAAAAACAAGTAACTGTTATATAGTACTATTCCTTTAAAGGAGACTCAAATCACTTTAAAGCACAATCTTGGATTAGCAGCTTCCAATAGATTTTACACATTTTATAAATCACAGAAGAATGATCTGAATTTACCCAACCTAAAATCAACCCTCTGGTTTGACAGGAACTGTAGTTAGTGCAGTCACCAACTAATCCATTTCACTGACCTACACTTGGTTGCATCAACAATTTGAGCTAACTACCAGAATCAGGCCCAAGGAAAGGAGTAGATTCTATAAAGGCACATATGAAAAGGTTATATGCTATTTTTCATAACACATTGCATCACAGAAATATCATAAATAGAAAGCTTAATTCACAGCAGTTATTGTTTCTGGCAAATTCAGTGTATGCATGTGCCACAAAACTGTTTTCCCAGAACAGATTTGCTTGAATATAAACAAAGTTTCATTCACATATTCACTTCAAAGATAAGATGTGGCTTATTTATGACCTTTTCTTCGGCAGTGAATACTAATTAATGTATTAACGTATCACAAAAAATGCTGTGCATCTGTCATATTTTTTTTTCTTAGATAAGGCTGTTTATATTCTGAATTAAGGAAATCAATTTCTTGTACTTATTGAATCTATTAGGTTAATTGTTTTGTTGCTGGGTGTTGATGTCGCTGTATGATTGTGTTCATCTGTTGGGTTAACAATCTGTGTATGCAAGAGTGGTACATCACCATGCAAACCAGAGACTGTAACTAATTATTAACAAAATACAGAGCATCTGTAGCTGTTTCTAATAATACTGGAGTTCAGCGCAGGACTGGCATACACTCCACTTGTTACAAGAGTGCTGGTATAAGAAACATCAAGAAATATTAGTAATATATTAATATACTTATAAATCCAGATTAGCAATGCTAACTTACTTCTAAAATAGTAGATGTCACGTGTAGCCTTCCCAAACAATACTTCCAACCTTATACAAGGCTGCAATAGCTCCGCTCACTCATAGATAACCAGCAAAATATCTGTGCATGTACTGCAGAACTTTCTTTAAACAGAGTGACCTAAATGGAGTGACGAGAACTATTTGCCTGTGTAATATCAGATCTACCTATGTCTCATTCACTTGAACTCTTTGTTTTTTGGTACAAACTGATCTTGCTTTACTGTTGGCTAAACAAAAGAAGAGGAGCATTTTCATAGAGATTAAAAAATGTAAAACGTATAGGAAGATTTATATAGTCTTCCCGGCCGCCACCAACCTTTTAAGTAGAATTAATTTACTGTCTAGATATGTATAAACTATTGTGTGTTCATATGCTAATGTGATGTTTTAAAAAACTACTTGATGTATGGATTTATGTGAATATGTGACTCAAATAAACTTTTATTACAAAAAAAAAGGTCAAACTAACTTTCTTTTACAATCTCTGATGTCAAAATTGAATTCTGTCAAGCTCAAAATGGATTTGGCACATGATGTTTGTGAGGTGGTCACATACATTGGTTAGATCACCAAAGATTATTCAAACACAATGCTTTTTATGGTCAATTAGTATTTAAATATATTTTATTCATATTTACCCTTGGCACACATGGTTATCTAATAAGATACAGTAATAAATGTTTGCATGTGAGAGCTTTGAATAATAAACTCTAGGTTTAGCAGCTTGTTCTAAAGAACTTGCAGTCTGTTATACAGGCTTTCATACATGCTGAAATAAACAAGTTACATTTTAAATGTTTTACTTTACAAAAGTAATTTGGGATAATTCACATACTTTTGAAATGAATAACAAATATCTCCTTAATTCAGTAATGAAAACCTTACGCAAACAACATATTTGTGGGAAAAATTAGGAAACAAATTTTGGGCCAAAATTTTTAGTATTTACTCTTTTTTGAATAGGAGTCTGTGGCAAAGCCAGCACAGGCAAAATATATTTAGCCTACTGCTATAAATACCCAACTCTAATTGGCGTTGCACAAGGGCTTTCAAAACACCCACTATTTCATCATGTTCTGAACTTCTAGTCCATTGTTCTAAGGAACAATTGTGGCACAAAGTTCAAAAACAGCTGTTTATATTTGTGCCCTGACATGGCTACAAACATTTGCCCTATATCATTTACTTCCATATTGTAACATATGGGTTGAAGAGTAAAGGGACTGCTCAATATACTCTGATCTGGTCCAAAATGCCAAATTTGGCTAATCAGTAATTTAGCCCCAAATCAGCTTTAACGCCAATTTTGGTCTTATTTTTGGCTATTTTTGGTTTTAGGATTTGAAATTAACATCATTAAAAAATAATAACAAATTTAAAGCAGACTGCTGTTGACCCGCCACTATGATAAGCTGGGCTGGGAGAAAGCCCAAACGCTCCCAGCCAAATTAATACTCATGCCGGGTCCAGGCAAGTAGCCCTGCCTCCATAATAAAATATGGGGCTGGGAGTTGGACAAATGGCTTCCAGACCCTGTCATAAACATTAGGGGCCCTGTCATAAACACCCTATAATAAATGGGGCTGGCTGCTGGCCAAATGACTCCCAGACCCTGTCATAAACACTAGTGCATTTAAACCCCTCAAGGTCCGGACTCCTCCAATTAAATTAATAAACATTCCCTGGTTCCTGACACTGCCCAAATTCCTCTGGTTTTCCCCCCTCAATAGGCACCCCAAGGTCCTGGACCCGATACAATTAATTAAATTAAAATTAAATCCTACCTGCCCTTCCTACCTTTACCTTGCAAAGGCAGGGGGGACAAATCACAGTACAAAAAAACCCAGTCTTTGGTGAAAATCTGCTAACTAAACGATACCTTTGACAGTGTCTCACACAGTCCCCAATGTCATCGATTCTTATCTTCATCCGAGGGAAAAGTGCCATCCAAAAATAAAAATAATCCACCTATTCTAAGTAAAAAGGTAAAAAAACAAAGCAAAAAAAAAAACACACACCCTAACCTATACATTTATCCTAAGCCGAGGACAGATGTAGAATGAAATCCCTGCATAATAATAATAGTGAGAAAACCGAGAGACATGTGAAGTACATTAAACCGAAAGAGGATGTGTTAAACCGAAGATTGACTAATGCGAAGCTGTTAAAACGAACATAGTCGGAAATCCACGAAGCTCATGGTATGAATTACGGAAATACTCGAACCTGCCATAAGCCGAATCCCTCAATACGAACAGCGGAAAAAGCCGAGAGGTCGGCTTTGTCGGATGAACTGATAAATCTCTTGATACGAACAGCGGAGAAAGCCGAGGAGTCGGCTTCCCGGGGAAATCCGAGAGTCGCATTAACAGTGACGTGACGCTGTGGGCAGGTCGCGTCACTTAACTCAAATGTTTAGATATTATATATAAGCAGCCTCATCCCATATGAGTGCTGCTGGATCCTGAGGAAGCCCATTAAAACGGGCGAAACGCGTAGATCAAGCAACACTCATATGAGATTGTACCAGATCCTTGTTTGTCTTTGTTCCAGTTTTGTGACCCCTTGCTGATGTTTCAGATTTTAAGTGTAAGGTATTTTTTGCACTTTATATTAAATTACACTTTTTGCTACTAATACCATCTTCTGTTCCTTGGAGGTTGAACATTGCTTATTCCCTTTGGAGATTGCATCAATCCAGGACAAGAAAGCTGTCACTTACATTTAAGTTTTGTCCCATATGTAGGGACTATATGTGAGTGCTTTATATTTCATTGCCTTCACCTTTATACCTTTATTTGTTACACTGGGTATATATCCTGCATTTTCTGCACAGCAGATTGATTGCACTGTCACTTTATAGCACATATAGCGCACTGTCACCTTGTGTATTTTTTGTATAAACATTATACATAACATTCTGTGTTATCCTAGTTTATAAATTAAAAGTTCACCTAGTTTCTGCCAGAGTAATGCGAGCCAAAATGTCCTCTCCTTGAATCAGAGATCTTCTATGTCCTCTGGAACCTGAATTGAAAAAGTTTATCATTATTGCATGATAGAGAATTTCTGCCTATTTCAGTAGGAATTTTGTGGTCTATATGTATGTCATGAATGGGGTATAGGTGGCATTGGATTCTAAGCGCCCAAATTCAGGAGTTATGGGGCCGATATGGATACATAGGGCCTGATGCAGGGTAACTGCACTCCACTAAGGCTTGAGGTTTCTTCATCCACATACCAGGGTCCTGAGGTAGCTGCTGTATCCAGTAAAGACAAGGCAGAAACTAAGGATACCCTGCAGACATTTTGGAGCAGGTATCGAACAAAACAACTCTGGCAGGATAAACAGGATGCTGCAGGCTGAGGCAACCAGGCTATGCAGACGGAAATAGTAGAAAAGCAAACTGAGAAAAAACCGAACAGAATACAGAGTACAAGGCTAGTGAGAAAATTTACAGCAAAGAAACAAAAACAGAGTACTGGAGCAAAAGTAAAATGGAAGTAAACATGAGCAAGGCAAAACAGAAACCAAACTGAGGTTAAGAACTACAGGGCACAGGGCTAAAGACAAAGACATAAATACAGGGTAGAGACAGACCGGGCACAGAAAAAGGGCCTGATAACAGAACTAAAGAGACACACAAAACCACAGGCATAAAAAAAGAACTAGCATAGAACTGTAAGATGGTAAATAGTGAGGGATTAGTTGCACTAAATGGCCATTAGATGATAAGGTTGCCACCAATGTCAAGGTACCTCACAATTAGGCAATTTTCTAACACTAAAACCTTCCTAAAATTAACTAGGACTGAAATAAAAGAGGAAAACATAGATAAACATAAAAACATACCTGAGACTGAACAAACTGAGAGATTGAAGCAAACTAAACCAACAGGTATGGCAAATTTATAAAGAGCAGAGAAATGCATAAAGGAAACAAGGAACACCCAGAATGGAACAGATGCTTAAAATCCTTGACTGTGTTTACCTCTACCACTTCCGCTGAAAGGCTATTCCATACATCCACTACCCTCTCAGTAAAGTAAAACTTCCTGAATTTACTTTTAAATCATTGCCCCTCTAATTTAAGACACTGTCCTCTAGTTGTGGTAGTTTTTCTTCTTTTAAATATACGCCCTTCCTTTACTGTGTTGATTCCCTTTATGCATGTAAATGTTTCTATCATATCCCCCCAACGGTGCTCAGATAGGGCATCCCCAAACCAGGGCTCAGACACAGCATGCTCCTCATGGGGCTCAGAGAGAGCATCTCCATCACAGGGCTCAGAAAGGGCATCCCCATTTTAGGGCTCAGACAGGGCATCTCCATTACAGGGCTTCAGGACAGAAAAATGCCCATTGCAGGGTTTCAGGACAGGGCAGTCCAATTACAGTGCTTCAGGACATAACAGGTGCTAGTCTATGGTGGGACTTGGGCAGGTGTCGGTCTATTGCTAGACTTGGGCAGATGCCGGTCAGGGGTTAGCCTTGGACAGGTGCCAGTCTATAGCTAGACTTGGGAAGGTGTCGGACTATAGCTAGACTTAGGCAAGTGCCAATCTGTGACTAGGCTTAGGCAGGTGCCGGTCTGTGGCTTGACTTGGGTAAGAGAGAGTGGATAAACAATAAACAAGAGAGCAAGGCAAAAAAGGATACAGAAATGACTAAATACAGCCTTGATGAGGCTGCACGGGTTGATTTGAGACAATGTATAAAGTTAAGGTGATCCCTAATGCGCTTGTGGTCTGACCAACATATTGAATGCCACAGGTATGACATGTGATCAAATAGACTACATACTGGTTGTTACAGTTTATGTATGAACTAATGTCAAAAGTGATCTGTGACACTGGACCAAAAATTGGAACCCACAAGTGCATAGTGCATGTGATCTACATGGGTGTATGCCACATCTGTAAAACATTTTTTTGTAAACCAAGTAGTAGATGATGAATGCTAAGATGAAAATAAACTAAGAGACAGAGTCTGACCAAGTGTAAGCACCCCTCTTGCAACACACTTAATTTGTTGTCCCAAATAAGGTTTAATTTTGGCATCATTACACAAAATTGGGATATGCTTCTTAATAATTCCTGAAATCTGATTGAATTTAGGACTGTGTTGTACCGAAAAAATTGGAGAGTCTAAAGCCTTATATCCAGACCTATCCTTTACCTGTATTAGAGTACTACTTTTTTGTTTTTAACCCCTTAACGCATTTGGACGTATATATACGTCCTGAAAAGCATGGTCCGAGGACGTATATATACGTCCTCCGTTTACATGTAGTGTTGCGCTTCTTAGCGCAACGCTACATGTCTGTAGCTATTCCCAGAGGCTGTGGAAAATGGTTAGAAAACAAAAAAAAAACCACTAATATTGTTTATTGCCCTATTAGTTGAAATAAAACATAGGCAAACATGGAAACATTGGTATTTCTAAACTCAGGACAAATAGTAGAAATATATAGACGGGATCTTTTTTACCATTTGTAATTGTTTAAAAAAAAAAAATCAGGTCAAACTTAGAATAAGTGTTTTTATGGCATATTTTCATCATATTTTATATTTTTTTTAATAGTAAATTATATCATATGATGAAAATAATAGTATCAAATGAAAGCCCTATCCGTCCTTTAAAAAATGATATATAATTTGTGTGGGTGGACTGAACACAAAAAAAGAAATTCACAGTTCAGTAAACATATGACAAAAATAATGGAATTCTGGTCTTCAAGGTACATCAAATGCAGCATAGCACTCGGTCACTAAGGGGTTAATGCCCTAACAAAGGCTTTCCTGTGGTTGCAATGTAGAAACATCTCTCTTAACACACAAAATTATGTGACAAAATCATCAAAGCTGGAACAGTTCCTTACAAACTCTCAGGAATCGGCCTGTTGGTTTGCTACTGATTATGTGGTCTGGATAAAAAGAAGAGGCATGAAGTAAAGGGTTTCCACTAATAGGTTTATGATATTGCTGGGAAATGATACGTGATCCACTAGACAGAAGACTATTGTCTAGGTTAGTGGTGGCGAACGTTTTTGGTCCCGAGTGCCCAATTTTTGACCGACACAAATTTTCAGACCACAAAGTGCCAACACCGCATACTCACACACGCTTATACTCATACACACACACACTTATACTCACACACACACATACTTATACTCAGTGGTGTATCTTGGTTTTGTGCGCACACATTTATACTCACACACACTCATACTTATACTCAGTGGTGTATCTTGGTTTTGTGCTGCCCTAGGCAGACAAATTTTGGGCACCCCACCTACCAACGATGCACACCCACGACATGACCCATAACCCACGTTGCACACCAAGGACATGCCCCATCACCCGATTTACATGCCTCTATCACCCCATTACATACACATTGCCAGTATTATTTGCCCATAATATTCCCCAGCTAATTTGCCCAATAATATGCCAGTATCATTTGCCATTAATATGCCCCAGCCAATCTGCCCAATAATATGCAAGTATTATTTGCCATTAATAAGTCACAGCCAATTTCCCTAATAATATGCCAGTATTTGCCATTTAATCAGCCCCAGCAAATTTGCCCAATATTATGCCAGTATAATTTGTCATTAATATTCCCAGCCAATTTGTCCAATAATATGCCAGTGTTATTCTGCCATTTACCAGTAGTATGCCCCAGCCAATTTGCCCAATTTTAAGCCAGTATTATTTGCCATTTAATATGCCCCTGCCAATTTGCCCAATAATATGTTAGTGTTATTTTCCATTAATACGCCCCAGCCAATTTGCCCAATAATATGCCAGTGTTATTTGCCATTTAATATGCCCCTGCTAATTTGCCCAATAATATGCCAGTGTTATTTGCCATGTTATATCCCGCAGCCAATTTGCCCAATAATATGCCAGTGTTATTTGCCATTTAATGTGCCCCTGCCAATTTGCCCAATAATATGCCAGTGTTATTTGCCATTTAATGTGTCCCTGCCAATTTGCCCAATAATATGCCAGTGTTATTTGCCATTTAATATGCCCTGCCAATTTGCCCAATTATATGCCAGTGTTATTTGCCATTTAATATGCCCCTGCTAATTTGCCCAATAATATGCCAGTGTGATTTGCCATTTAATATGCCCAGCCAATTTGCCCAATTATATGCCAGTGTTATTTGCCATTTAATATGCCCCTGGTAATTTGCCCAATAATATGCCAGTGTTATTTGCCATTAAATGTTCCCAGCCAATTTGCCCAATTATATGCCACTGTTATTTGCCATTTATTAAGCCCCAGCTAATTTGCTCAAATCCCCCCATTTCCCCAGCACTTACCTTTCCATGGTGGCTAGTGGCAGGCAGCATGGCAGCATGGTCCCCTCCATGCTGCCTGTTCGGCTCCCAGGCGATTGTGCCGACAGGTCAAGTGACCCGGCTAGCGTATGATGTCAGCGCACCCGTCACGTGACTGTCGGCAATTCCATGTCACACTGCACGGGGAGCCGAACAGGCAGCACGGAGGTTTCTCTGTGCTGCCTGTTCGGCTCCCAGTGCAGCCTGGCAGGCAGAGCGATGGTGAGGGGGGGATCTTCCGATCCCCTCTCACCTCCATCTCTGCTTGCAAGGGCGGCCTTTTTTTTTTCTTTTTTTTCATTTTTTTTTTTTTTTTTCATTTTTTAGTGCTGAGGGGCGAAATTTGCCTAGAATGCCTCGCGGTAAATACAGCACTGCTTATACTCACACACACTCATACACACACATATACCCAAACACACACACACACTTATACTCATACAGACACTCATACTCATCCACACACTTATACTTGTACACACACACTTATACTCATACTCACTTATACTCATCCACACACACTTATACTCATACACAGACACTCATACTCATACAGACACTCATACTCATACACACACACACACACTTATACTCATACACACACACACACACTTATACTCATACACACACACACACTTATACTCACACACACACATACAGGTTCAGCTCTCACCGGTAATCTGCTCCTGGAGGTGCAGGCATCAGTGTAATAGAAGGGCTCTGCCGGTCACCTGCTTCTTCTCCAGATGATTGGCGCATGTGCGTTATGTGAAGAAGCGTTCAAGTCGGAAAGCAAACAGTTAATTGCTTTCCGACTTGAACGCTTCTTCACAGAACGCGCATGCGCCAATCATCTGGAGAAGAAGCAGATGACCGGGGGCGCCAATCTATTACGCTGATGCCTGCACCTCCAGTGCAACGGAGCAGATAAGCGGTGAGAGCTGAACCTGACCGCGTGCCACAGCTAAGGGCTCGGCGTGCCAGTAGTGGCACGCGTGCCATAGGTTCGCCACCGCTGGTCTAGGTTGCCTATGGAGGACAAACTGGAAACCATAGTGAACTGTTATTTTATGGCAAGACAGGAGGCTTTGTATTTGCATAATCCTTCTTTACTGATAAACCTCCAGGAGGAAAACTATTAAACTAATTGATAGTAAAACAACCAATCAGTAAACAGTATAAAAGACTGCAGTAAACACTCCCACTTTCTTTGCTGCTTGACCTCCAGATGAGCACTGTCTGATTCAGAGTTTTATACTGTGCAGTTTTATTATACTGAACTTATATGGCATAGTTACTATACGTTTTCATTGGTTACTTGTTTATTTTCCATTAGCTTGACCTTCTGTTTGTCTGCTTTATTCATCCTTCTGTTGTGGGCCCTCAAGCTTCCAGCGCTTTTCCCCCTTCTCTATGAAGCCTCTGGGCTCCATTGCATATTCCCCCCCTCTCTCCCATTTTCTGCAGTAGCATTCACTTACCCAGGGCCAGCAGGCCTTACTCTGCTCGCCGGAGGCCTTCTAGCAGCAGGCTTCGGCCTGCCATGGACGTAAGCCTGAATTTTAGCGCGTTTGTCGCGCTCTCACCCTGCATTCCCTTCACTTTAATGTATATGGTACATCCTGCATGTATTTTTATTTGTTTTATTTTATTTGTTTTATTTTTGTTTTCTATGTTTGTGGTACTTTATATATGTTACTGCTGCCTTGTGTACTTGTTTTGTGCCTGAGGGTAAACCCCTCTTACTTTACTGCAGCACTGAGTGCATTATCCCAGATGGTGACTCCTTCTTACTTTTACTACAACACAGCTGTTTTTTTCCCTGAGGATGACATCCCCTCTCAGACACCTGCAACTTAGTTGCCATATACCACAGGGTAACCCCCTCAAATGGGCCCCGGGTCCATATAGTGACACGGGGTGTCCCCCCTTGTCATTACGGACTGCCCTATAAGGCACATAACGTCCAAGCCTGTCAGGTGACCCCCTCAGTGCTAATAGGTGACCCCTGTTCCTATAGTGATATTTATATATACTGGGCACAGAATATCATTTTGTCCTTTAAAACCACCTAAGTCTCCTGTACCTGATAAAGCCAAAATCCAGGCCAGGGAACCTGAATACAATACAGGTGCTGAATCTAAAAGTGAAAAAAGCCAGTCGTTTTCTCAGATCGGTGAACCAGTGCAGGGTACATCTGTCACAACCTGGGATAACAGATCAGGGAGGAGCCTCGTTGCAGGGCAGGGTGTGGGGTCTGTCTGCACCCCATGATGCATAACTAGGAGCTGGATCGAATTCACTGACAGGACTGGTAGTGGAGACTGGTAGCTGAGACAAAACAGGCAACTGAGAACAGGATGCAAAGACTGGACTGGCAGCTCTCTTGTACGAAGTTCGAACCTCTGCGCAGAATAGGTACAGGTCTTTTGCCACGGACCCAGGTAACAGAACAGAATTATTCTGCCTGAAGGAAATCCACCTATACTCTGAACTATTACAAGGATACCAAAGCTAAAACCAACAAACAGGAAACTGGATAAGGTGAACAGGATCAAGGCGAAGGTACCAAGGGCTCAGACAGGAGAATAGTCAAACAGGCAAAGATCGGGGCTGGCAGGAAACTGACATAGTAAGGACAGGCAAAAACAGGTCAGGACAGGTGGCAATCAGACAAGGTCAGAACTAGCAGGAGTTGGCAACAGATAATCAGAAATAGAATACAGGAACGCTAGTAAAAGGCCCAAGGCATTATCACAGGCTACAACCAAAGCAATGCAAAGGCACTGATTGCCATAAGCTTCAGGTTTAAATAGGGAAGGGCTGAGGATAACGAGGCAGCTGGCAACAGGAGTAGAATGGGCACACTACAATAGCGGCCACTAGAGGCTGAAGAGAAAACAGCAGCAAACCCAGAATAACCGTGACACTGGAACTGGGCCTGCGGTCTGCCCAGGACAAGCTACTGGATGTCTCTGGCCCTCTGACCCATATTTTTTGAATGGCAGATGAGGCTCTCACAGACAGAGCTCCCTTGGACCCCTGTGTCTCCTGGGCAACGCAAATTCTGCGCTATCAACTGAACGGTGAAAAGTCGCATTGTTTAAGCTGGACAATAAACAGACAGAGCTGGCCCCTAAGGAACTGGGCCCTGAACCAACACGTCAACATTTTTACATCACTGAACAAGGCTCAGGCTTCCATCCGACGAGTCTTCAGAGGAGACTGTTTTTCCCACAGAGGTCCCGCTTTCCTGAGGCATCGTCCTCCTACAGGTTCCAGGGTCGTTCAGCGTCCTATCGCACACCCTCCTTCATCGAGGTTCAGGGGAGCTTCCTCTTCCAGAGCAAGGTTTCAGTCAGGTAAGATCCACATCCCTATTGTCAGTAGATTGTCCCATTTGCTTCCCCAATGGTCTACTTTCACCCAGGACCACTGAGCCCTTCAAACTGTCACAGGTTTCCGTATTGATCCATTGCAGGGCACCACGGTTCTCCTGATCACCCCTCTCTAGCAGACTCAGCCATGGTTTCTTCTGTTGCTGGAGTTGTCGTGCATGGACTCCCTCCTCTTACCGACATCTCAGGATCTCCTGGTGGACCCTCAGGGGCTGGTGCGATGTGTCAGGACTTGCGATCTTCTCTGGGACTCATGGGTTCCAGGTACCAGAAAGTCTTATCTTCAGACCTGGGGGATCTGGCATAGCTGGTGTTTGGGACAACAGCTCAATTCCTTTATGGTCCCTATGGTAGCTATCCTGAATTTTCTAACCTCTTTGTTTACACAGGGTAAATCGTACCAGACGATTATCATCTTTCGTTCGGCTATTTCAGTAGCTCACATGCCGGTTCACGGTTTGGGAGTGGGCAATGATCCGTCTGTATGTCGTCTACTTCAGGGCATTCATTCAGCTGGACCCCCATCAGTCCGCTACTCTTCCTTTTGGGACATCTCTCAAGTTCTGCGTTTTGCGGAAATTTGGCTGGATAATGAACTCCTGTCTTTGCAACAGCTTGCGGCTAAACTTGCCTTCTTACTCTGTCTCGTGTCATTCCGTCTCGGACGTTCGTGCTTTTGATGTAGACTTTTTTTCCTTCTCCCCCGAAGGAGTGACAGTTAATATCTCACAGAGAACTAAGTCTCAATCTACCTCAAATTTCTTACCTATATTTTCCTGATCGCCTCCTGACCGGCACATCAAAGAAAGAGAAAGTGGAATTATTTACTGGGGTCTTTTATACAGTTTACTGATTGGTTGTTTTACTATCAGTAAGTTTAACTATTTTGCTGCTGAAGGTTTATCAGTAAAGAAGGATTATGCAAATACTCGCCTCCTTACTAAAATTTAGATTATTTCTACACCAAGGCTAGAATAATTCTGAATAGTTATTATTAATAACCTGTAATTCTGTTTGTAGATTGAAGGTATCACTGGACCATATGATAGCAGGTCATCAATATAATGTTTGAAACAAATGACCTGAGGCAGAGACAAGAAGAAGGGTTTATGAACAACCATCTCAAAATGTTCATTAACAAATCATCAAGCATGTCAGTTGAACTGAAAGCTGTAGAGGTGGAAATCAAAAAATTCCTGTTTCTCTTAAGTGTGGCACAAAAGAGTTAGACTCTATATGAACACTTTCACCACTCGATGCCTCATGTGGTGACAGTCCTCCAATGAAAAGTAGTTAATTTGCATATCAAGCCACAAGTGATGACATATGCAAGAGACACCAAAACAAATTATTCTCTTAATTTATGTATTTTCTTGCAATTCTTCTAAAACAATGCATAGATATTTTTTTTTTTATTCTCTACATTCACAGTACAAGCATTTAGATTCCCTTTAAAGGCCCATAGTCACGAGGGATCTATGACAATTCAGTCCTGCCATTTCTTCGCCACCAGTTCATCTAAACCACCTACACCTAACTCTAACCGTAAACCAACACCTAAACCTAACCCTAACTTTCAGCCGTATGACACGGTCCTTAACCCATTGGCGACAGATGACGTGCCAGGCACGTCACGGCAAATCGAGGACTTGCCAACAGGTGACGTGCCTGGCACGTCATGCACTAAATTGAGTAAAGAAAGCGACCAGCGGTCGCTTTCTTTACTCTAACGGTGTTGCTACAATGCCTCTAGGTAGAGGCATTGTGCAACCCCCCCCAAAAGTGCAGGGTTCGCTTTCTAAGCATCTGCAGTGTTGCTAAAGTGCCTCGCTAGCGAGGCACTTAGCAGCACCTTCAGGCTCCCCAGAACCGATGGTGGTCACTCTCCTGAGCGACCCCATCGGCTCAGTAGAAGGGAACGCTGCCTGTACAGGCAGCGCTTCCCTTCTAATGGCAAGAGCATCGGAAGTGAAAGTATTTCACTTCCGATGCTCTAGGGGGAGCCAATCAATACCGGCACAGCAGATCTGTGTGATCTGTGTGCAGGCATGTATGGTAAGTGCTCTGATGAGCACTTACCATACTGTCAAAGGCAATATTAGTAAATATTGCCTTTGACAAGTATTGATCTGCCTCCCTCACCTTACTAGTTTTAGTAAGGGAGAGAGACAGATCAGATAAAGTAAAAAATAAAATAAAATAATAAAAAAAATATTTAATAAAATTTTAAACACCAAGGGCTTTTATAAAAGCCATTTAACCCCTTCCCTGCCATTGATCGCTGTGTACGCAGTGATCATACACAGCAGCACATTTTTTGCTGTCTGTGCATTTTTTAGGGGTTAATTTTTTTTACTGTAATTCATTACAGTATAAAAAAAGCTCTTTTAAGAGAGATTAACCCCTTGCTTGCTGTAGATCACTGCCTAAGCAGCGATCTGACGCAAATGCAGCAATCTTGCTGCAGAAGCATTTTTAATTTTTTTAAAACTTTTTTATTACACCCGTCACGTGTTAATTATACCCGCTAGGGGACTACGTTTAACGTAAAAAAAAAAATTTGTAGCTGTCTGAGCGCATGTATAGCAATCAGTAACAGCTGACAAGTGACAAAGGCGGGTTGGCGTTTGCTCAGATGAGCATCACCATTCGTCTGGTTAGACCAATATTTGTAAATATTTGATCTGACCCGTGTAGATCTGCCTCCCTCTCACTTGAGTTTTAGTGAGGGAGGGAGACAGAGCTGTATAATGTAAGTTTTTAATTATAATATATTTAATAGAATTGAGACCCAAAGGCTTTTATAAAAGCCGTTTCCAGTATTTAACCCCTTCCCTGCAATTGATCGCTGTGTACGCAGTGATCTTACACAGCAGCACATTTTTTGCTGTCTGTGCATTTTTTTAGGTGTTCATTTTTTTTACTTTGATTTATTACAGTATATCAACGGCTCTTCTAAGAGCTAGTAACCCCTTCCTTGCCGTATATCACTTCCTAAGCAGCACATATGGTCACTGCCTAAGCAGTGCATATGGTCACTGCCTAAGCAGCGCATATGGAGCAATGTAGTCGCAGAAGGATTATTTTTTGCTATCAGCATTTTTTTTTGTCACACTCGCTAGGGGTTAATTATACCCACTAGGGGATTACGTGTATTCCTTTTGAAGCTGTCTGAACGCGTGTATAGCGATCAGTAACAGCCGATCAGTGGCAAAGGTGGTTTGGTGATTTCTCAGATGAGCATCACCATTCGTCTGGTTCGATCAATATTGGTAAATATTGTTCTGACCCATATGGATCTGCCTCCCTCTCCTCACTTGAGTTTTAGTGAGGGAAAGAGACAGATCTGTATAATATAATTTTTTAATTGTAATAAATTTAAAAAAATGTTAAAAAATTGTGAGTCCCAAGGCTTTTATAAAAGCCATACCCTTTGTATAGTGTAGTGTATTAACCCCTTCCCTGCCACTGATCACTGCACAGCAGAACATTTTTTCTTGTATGTGCATTTTAGGGGTTCATTTTTTTGTACAGTACTACAAAGGCTCTTATAAGAGCTATTAACCCCTTCCTTGCTCTACATGTTCAAATTCCAAGTTTGAAAATCAAAAAGCGCACCTCTCAAATGTAGCCTTTCAACCCCCAACAAAGCTGACAAAGCTATGCATGGGTGGTATCCCTGTGCTCGGGAGATGTTGCTGAACATATATTGTGGTATTGTTTGTCAGTGACACATACCAAAATATGTGAATTTGTGTCTAAAGTACAATGTATGTGGGAAAAAATACACAATAAAATGACTACCACAAACTTTGACAAAGGCTGGTGGTAGAATTGGTGCATGGAAAGTGTTAAAATAACACCATTTAAAATAGCCTAGGGTGTCTACTTTAACAAAATATATACTTTTTGGGGTAAAATACACTGTTCTACTTCAAAAAAAAGTTCCAAATGAAAGATGGGCTCAGGCTGACTACACGTCAATATTCCAAGTTGAAAATACGCACCTTCACAATGTGGCCCTTTAGCCCCCAAACAACCCAACAAACCTATGCATGGGTGGTATCCCTGTACTCAGGATATGTTGTTGAACACATATTGGGTTATTGTTTGGCAGTGACACATACCAAAATCTGTGAGTTTATGTCTAAAATACAATGTTTGTGAAAAAAAAACCACACAAAAATTACTACCACAAACTTTGACAAAGGCTGGTGGTAGAATTAGTGCATGGAAAGTGTTAAAATACCACCATTTGAGATAGCCTAGGGTGTCTACTTTAAAAAAATATATGGGTTGATGGGGTAAAATACACTGGCTGGTTTCAAATATGTCCCAAATGGGACATGGGTGCAGGTGGTCTGCATGTCAAAATTTCAAATTGGAAAACCAAAAACTGCACCTCCCAAATTTGGCCTTTTACCCCCAAAACAACCCAACAAACCTATGCATGGGGGGTATCCCTGTACTCAAGAGATGTTGCTGAACACTTATTGGGGTGTTATTTGGCAGTGACACATACCAAAATCTGTGAATTCATGTCTGAAGTACAAGGTTTGTGAAAAAAAAAACACAAACAAATTACTACCACAAACTTTGACAAAGGCTGGTGGTAGAATTAGTGCATGGAAAGTGTTAAAATACCACCATTTGAGATAGCCTAGGGTGTCTACTTTTAAAAAATATATGGGTTGATGGGGTAAAATACACTAGCTGGCTTCAAATATGTCCCAAATGGGACATGGGTGCAGGCTGTCTGCATGTAAAAATTTCAAGTTGGAACAACAAAAAACAGCACCTCACAAATTTGGCATTTTAGCCCCCAAACAACCCAACAAACCTATACATGGGTGGTATCCCTGTACTCAGGAGAAATAGTAGAATCTATTTAGCATGTTTTATTGTTTGTTATTGTCGATGAGGAGAAGTTGTTTCAAATAAAAGTCAGCAAATTTGTGTATTTTTTTTTTTTTTACAATATTTTTTATTTTTTTTTAATAATATGATAAGATATGATCAAAAAGATGGCATCCATAGAAAGCCCTTCTTGTCCCGATAAAAACAATATATAATATGTGTGGGTACAGCAAATGACAAAGAAGAAAATTACTGCTAAACACAAACAGCACAGAAATGTTAAAATAGCCATTGTCCAGAAAGGACAAAAATGTTTCAAAGGCTCTGTCCTTAAGGGGTTAATAAAATGGCCACACGGAACTGGACTTACAATATTCTGGCATTGTGTTTGTCATTTAGCTTACAGAGTGCTCTAGGTTAGTTTTATAAAGTTATTTCATTTTCTCACATCTTGGCACATACACATTGTGCAAGGTATGGTGCAAAAAAGTGTATATTTAGCACCAAGAATATTGCATGGTTTTTACCCTTCAGAGTTGGAAAAGACAGCCCCAGGGAAATATATTTAAGGTTCTTGCACCTTTTAATGATAATATGTGTATTTTGGGTCTCTCGGGTGGAGTATCCGGAAGAGCAGGGTGGGCCGGTTCTCCTTCCCACTTTCAGGGAGAGTGACTATACAAAGTCCAGGCCGGGTTTTGTGATAGACCTGGCTTCTAGAAGCAGAGTGATTAAGCTCACCTGTGTCTATTAGAGGGAGCTATTAACCAGACAGGAAAGTTATGGTTTGGGCCTAGTGTGTTTAAAATAGTGAAATGAGAGGTTGACAAGTTTTGTACATAGTTTGTTCTGAAGAATGTTGTGATCTGTGACTTGATGCAACCTGAAATAAACAGAGCAGTGCGTTTGGAAAACGTATTCTGTGAAAGACTGTGTGGTATCAAAGATCGCAGATAAACCTTTGCCTACAGGAACAAGTTTGTCATAGCATACAATCATTAAGTCATGATAAAATATCATGCTCAATTGCTCTGAAAAAGACCCATCGTCTTATATTCGAAGTCATCTTATAGTCTGACCTCAAATCGAGTTCAGACTATAAGACTGGGATCCAGGTCCCCCGCAGAGCTGCAGGGGACCTGGATCCCACTCGCTAACAGCCGGTGGATGTCTGTGCAATGCGCACAGACATCCTCCTCTGATGCCCGGACAGGCAACGTTGGAGGGAGGGGGAGACAGAGTCAAACAACTTTGGGGGGAGGGGACATAATAGACGGAAGTGTCGGACAGCATGGAGGATGTCTGCACTATTGTGCCCAAATAACCCTGGTGGCTAGTGGGGGCAGCCGGAGGATATCTGCACGATATGCGCAGACATCCTCCGCTGCTGCCCGGCACTTCCACTGGGACTTCTATGATGAAGCCGGGAAGTCCCGACTGACGTGCCAGGCAGCAGCGGACGGAGTGAGCAGTACCAGGACACAGCTAGTGTTCCACTCCTAGCAAAAAGTAGTGCAATAAAATACAAAATAAAGTGACCTAGTGCGCTTAACCCAACACTTAGCACACTAACAAATACCCTTTTCAATGAGGTAGTCTCTTGCAAGTGTTATATAAAGGGAAAAGAGAACATAAAAATATATATAGTAGAAGTATGTATGTACAATACAAAAAACACCCACTCAAAAGTATATAGAGTGTTCACTCACATGTACCTGAGCAGTAATCTGCTCAGGAAAAAAGCATCTGGAAGCCCACGACAGGTAGATGGATAAAGCACCCAATATCTGTAATTCAAGGCAGCTCCAGAGGTATAACACAGGGAAAGGAAAGGCAGGGATGTAAGTATAAACATTTAATAAAGACCAACTAAAAAAAACAACACTATCTTACACTTAAAATCAGAATTGTCCATAAGATTCTTGAAAAATGTTCTTGTAAGAGGTGCAGTATGCTTCCATACACAGTCCATCCTTACCACAACGCGTTTTGCCTCTACGGTGAGGCTTTTTCAAGAAATAAAAGGCCTGAATATAAGACTAGCCTATACTGGTAAATATTCACATGTAAACTGCTTTTTCATGAATAATAAAAAGACTTTGCCCCTGCTGCTCTCCCCCTCCAGACTTTGCCACTGCTGCCCTCCGAGACTTTGCCCCTGCTGTTCTCTCCCCCCAGACTTTGCCCCTGCTGCTCTCCCCCCGCCATCATAGAAGTCCCGGCGGAGGTGCTGGTCAGCAGCGTGCACGTGGAAGGTCACATGTCCTCCTGGCTTCCATCATAGAAATCCTGGGCATCAGTGGAGGATGTCAGTCTGTATTTAGCCCTGTATTTCTTAATCTCAGTTTGGTTTCTTATTTTGCCCTGCTCATGTCTGGTTCTGCTCTGGTACTCTGCTTTTGCTCTGGTAGCCCTGTACTCTGTAGTATGTGTTGCCCTGTCTTAGTTTGCTTTTATGCTATCACTCTACTTGGCCGGCCTGCCTCACCCTGCAGCATCCTGCTAATCCTTTCAGAGTTGTTATGTTCCATGCCTGTTCCAGGATGTCTGCAGGGCATCTCTAAGTCTTGGCTTTAATGGATAGAGCAGCTGTCACTTCAGGGCCCTGGTATGTGGGCAAACCATCCTGAGGCCTCAGGCATCCAGGGGAGTGTGGGCACCCTGCACTTGGCTCTGTCCATCCATTTCTGCAACATAACTACTGAATATGGGCACTCAGGGTCCCATGTCACCTGGACCGCATTCGTTACAGATTTGGGCTTAGGGTTCGAGTGTGGTTAAGAGGGGAACAAATTGTGGTGCAAAATTGTCTATGGGCCTTTAAAGGGACTCTATCAACCTAAACATTGCTTGTACTATAAATGTATTATGGTATGGTATTATTACTTGACAAAGATTCCTAGTGAATTGAAACGTTGCCGCCTGTGTTGCAATAAACACCTCCTTCACATTATACTGAGTGCTGAGTGTTTCTTGGAAAGTTTATTGTACTGGACAATGGGTAGAGCCCCTGCTATGGCACCTGACTCATAGAGTGAAGCCCTACAGCAAAGCTTTATGCATTTACAAAGGCAAACATGTTTTGATAACTTGGCTCAAAATGTTGCTCACCTCCCAGAACCTGACACACCTTTTCCCATAAAATGTAAACTATGAAAAATGACAAATACAATCAGTGATATTCACATGGATCTAGAATTGTTACACAAACTTTACCAAATATGTGCAAAATTAACCAAATATAGGGTTCTTTCACAAAATTAAAAATGTCAAATCTCAGAATTTAGGAGTGGTGCACAATTCTGCTTCATGTTTTCATTTAACATTTATTTTTTTAAATAGCAAAAATATTACAAATACGTTTATTATAGCAAAGGTGTTTCTCCTTGGATCCACCAAATATTTTTAAGATCAGTAATAAAAATGTATGAAAGTTTTGTCATCAATTAAAACAGTATGAAAGACAACCATATGTGCAACCATTTCCAGACCTCTGCAGTTATATTTTATATTCCTGCATCTACCTTGGAGCAAGTTTAAAGACATATATGGACTTCTACATACCCTGCACAAGCGCTTTTTCTGAAGAATTTATTCCTGCATTTGGGTGAAATAGTTGCCAAGTCCTTAAAATGCTCCATTTGTTTCATTTTTTGTTTATTTACTATTTTTGCTATTCCCACGTTTGGGCTATTTACTTTATATTTTTTTCTATCTCCACATATGACTTTGCTTCAATTATTTTCTCTACATTTCCTATGATGCAGGTCCATTGATTGATTTACTTTTGCAAGAGGCATTATTTGTGGACTCTTTTTCCCACAGTTACCCTGTTTTTTCCTTTTTCTATATTTTTTTTTGCATAATACTTTTATTTTTGTATGTTGCAGTGGTTGGCCATTACTTTCCTTATTTTTCTTCATTTTTACCCTTTGAGCCCTCTATAACCACTCCACTCTCTCTTTTTTGACATTTGTTCCACGTATTTATTGTGCTTTTGTTTTGTTTCTCCCATATTTTTTAAACAATTTTTTTCTCATTTTCTCTATATTATTTTCTCTCGTTGCTTATATGCTTTTTTCATTTTTGAAGCTTCCTGTACTTTTTTCTATTTTTGTCTATTTTTTCAGTGTTTTACTATGTTCCATAGTATTTCTTCTACCTGAATCTATTTTTGACCGTCGTTACGGCTATATTCCTAAATAAACATATATTTACTTAATTACTATCAGTGTGCATGTCTGCTTTTTCGATATATTTTGTTTTTCCACATATATGCCCCTTAGGAGAGACTGTATAAGCAGTCCATTGGCGTTGCTCCTGTACCCATATTATACTCTTTGCCGGCAGTTCTCTATCCCCAATTTTTGTTATATGTTAGTTTAAAGATGTTATGCAGATGATAAAATCATATATTTGTAAAAAATACAAATATTACATCGAACATCATGCATCTCAGAGGGAGCTTTTCACTAAGATTAGACAGCCAAAATATATGGTCAAGATGAGTAGTCTAGTTCTGTTTTAAAGTGCAACCTTGATTTCCTTGAGCTATTAACTAAAGACAAGAAATATATTTTTTGGTAATAGATCTTTTTGGATAACGGTTATCAGGATAAGGAATATTCAACCTGTTTTATATTTCCGCAATTTGAATGAGGTCAAGTTTGGAGGTTGAGCTGAACTTGTATAGAATTAATGCATATTATCAAAGAAATATCTTAGTGCAATATTTAAACAGGGATTGAACCCCCAAAACTATTTTCAGGAAGTCGAGTAGTAGTTCCAATGGAGAATTTGTGATGTCATCAAAGGAGAGCTTTCCATGGAGGAGGGAGTGTGCCTCCTGAGAGGGGAAGCATGACATGGCAACTAAGTTAAAGGGACACTCCCAGCAAAAAATGAAAAAGGGTTTAATTTTTTTATTTTGCATTGTTGATTTCAGATATGTCTTTTGTTATGCGAGTTTATTTTCTGAAATATTTTACTGAACAAGTGTGACTGGGCACCGCCATTTTGTGAAATATAGTATTTTTGGGTACTCCCCATCCCCCAGAGACTTTACAGCACTAGCACTTTTTTTTATCTCCCAAAAATTGCAAATAAAATGTCTTAGATGCATTACTGTTGCCATAGTAACAGTTTTGCCTACCTCTCCAAACATTTTTATTGGGTGCCACTGAATAAATAACCACCTGTGAAATTATTTTCACAGTAAAACTACAGCAGAACTGTAAATTATTGAGAAGAAAAAATAAGTGCATGTAACATACATTAAACACACATGAAACATACAGAAAACAAGATGAACTGCACCTTTAATCTGGAAGAGGCTATGCATGTTTACTATGTTGAGTATATCGGCATATTGCCATGGATTTTTTTATGCATTAACACTGAGTATGTAGCAGATTACATCAGATACAACATGTTTTACTTCCATGGGAACTCCTATTATTTGCGAAAAGTATGTATTATAAATGGGATTAAATAATAGTCTTTACTTAATTAACTGCTGAAAGGAAAATGGCAGAAAACTGGCACCAGCCATCGCTGGCAAGTCTTTGTTGTGAAATGAGAAATGATTACCCCATGCAAAGAAATATATTACTAATACAAAGGATTAAGTGTAGCCTGGATAGAATTCCATCACTGTAGGTGTAACTAGTATGTGAAATATTTTGGCACAAATAAGCTCTCCTCAAACATGGCTTACACAAAATAAAGGTAATATAAGGTAACATGGAATTAAAAGCACTATGGTTTCATAAAAAATGCATAAATCACATATGTGACCTCTCCGTTATAATGATATTTATTTATTTATTTTTAATTATTTATCTTTATTAAAGTACAAAACATAAAATATCTTATCGTGACAGAGTTTATAGTATTTAAACATCCGAAAATTGCATATTTATTTATTTTTAAGTTGCATCGAATCTAAATAACGGTTTTGTAATCCGTAATGTTGCAGTTAGGGCCATAACTACAGCAGTTCATATATAATAATTCAAATAATTCCATAATATGTATGAAATGTCCCTATTTATACATTTATAACTAGAAAACAGACATGGGACTGTCATTGCATTACCATTATTTATTCATTTTGCCATGAGTGACAATGACTTAACTGAAGCGTCCCCAATTAACTGGCTGTACATGGCTGTGTGCTAATGTGCCATTTTGTTGTCGATAATGCAGCGATATCACAGGCATCATATAGTATATCATAATTATGTAGTCATGTGAAACAATTGACACTGTATAAACATAAAGGAAATCAAATAAACTTTTTTTGTGTTCTATAGTCATTCACAAATTTCAACATATACATATAGTAGATTTGCATCCTCACACTTATTAATCTAGGAAATATGGTGTGTAATTTTACAGGGAAAGAATATACATAACAAAATTAAAATGTGACTGTCCGTCACGCTCTCCTAGTCCTCCCTGTTATCAAACCTTCATACAGTCTATATGGCTATATGGGGTATGTTAAAGTAGCTCAATATGTTTAGGCAGTGAAATGTATTGGGGGGGGGGGGGGTTTGTGGATTAGTTCTGTACAGTACCAGTCTGTATAGCAAAATGCTTAGGAAATCTTTGTTCATATACTATCGTCAAGGGATTGACAAATTTAGTCTGGAAAAAAAGATTTTGTTTTTATATCTTTTTGCATTGGGGGGGCTGCATTGTTGTCCACTGGTGCAATATCATCTTTTGAGCTGCTGCTAAAAATAAATGAAGTTTACATTTATTGCCAGTACATGGTCAGTTGTTATCCCCAAGATAGCCATCTCGGACATAATAGATATCACCAGATGAGGCTGCTTATGATAAAGACAGTAAAAGAGCACTGGAGGACCTCCTGGTCAGATAAACCAAACATAAAGTAATCCCTCCGATTTCAGCCTGTTGAAATAACAAAGTGGAGCTTCCCTCAACGCCAGGCCATCCAGCCCGTACAATAGGAAAAAAAAAGGAAGCAAAAACGGTTTGCGGTAGGAGCTCACAATCAAAGCAGGTATGTGAAAATAAGCCAGAGTTTAATGCTTACGTAAAACAGGCTAGTACAAAAAAGGAAATGAACCACACAGTGAGAAAGACGCCTAAGGCCAGGCGTCTTTCTCACTGTGTGGTTCATTTCCTTTTTTGTACTAGCCTGTTTTACGTAAGCATTAAACTCTGGCTTATTTTCACATACCTGCTTTGATTGTGAGCTCCTTCCGCAAATCGTTTTTGCTTCCTTTTTTTTTTCTGCTTATGATAAAGCACTTGATGCGCGAAACGCGTCAAGCGTATTTGCCTTGATTTCTGTCCATTTGTTCCTGTCATAATGCTTTTTTTGTGTGATTGTTTTGACACTTTTTTGATACAAATAACATACTGGAACCTTTTTTCACTGTTGCACTGTTGTTCCTGAACTGGAGTCTGCTGGCATTCCCTCGGGAGTTTCTTTACTACAATTTTGGTCGATTTGTATCGGCTCTGAGAGGACTAATTTACATTGGAGTGTGAGTTGGCACCTATTTGTCTTTATATTTATAGAGCAAGTTATGTTTTTTGCCTGTGATAGTGCCTAAAGCCTTTGTTAGCATTTCTTTGATTTATATATTTTGATTATCCAGTTCCTGACTTTTTGCCTGTTTTCTGCCAGCCCTGACCATTTTGCTCATCTGACATTGCCTTTTGCCTTGCCTGTCTGTTTTGTTGCCTTGGGTATCGTTTGTTATTTTTTGTATCCTGGTATCCTGCCATTTTTGCTGTGGTTCCATCTCCAGTATTGGTGGTACTTTTGGAGGGTATCCCTGCACTACCTCTTGCGGTTTAGTAAGTAGTGTTTTTTGTTTACTAACCACTTTCTCCTACAGTGGCCATTTGACCCAATGCTAAATCTAACCCTAGCACTAACCCTAGTTCTAACTAATTTGTAACCCTAACTTTAACTCTAAATCTAGGGTAAATTTAGTTCTACGGTTAGTTGCTTTTTTTCTTTTTTTACTGCAATGTTGCTGACTGCCTCTAGAGCAGTGTAGCTCAACTGGTGGGTCCTGACCCAAAAGTGTGTCGTGAGATGGTGTGAAGTGGGTCACGGGCAATGCACCCACATTGCACCTAAAGGACTTAACATAGCACCATACAGTACCCACAGAACTTGCCATGCACCTATATTGCACCCACAGCACTTGGCTTGCACTCATATTGCACCTACACGATTTGGCATGCCACAGTGTCACTTTGCCCCACAGAACTAGCCAGTGTCACTTTCCACATAGTACATGTTATTTTGCCCCACAGACCATGCCACAGCATAACTTTGCCAATTAAAATATTCCAGTATTTAACCCCTCGATATGCCAGGATTTAGCCATTCAATAGGCCAGGATTATTTTGCCACTCAATATTCCAGGATTATTTATCCACTCAATATGCCATGATTTAGCCATTCAATATGCCAGGATTTTCCCCTCCAATATGCTATTTAATATGCCAGGATTTTGCCCCTCAATATGCCAGGAGTTTGCCCCCCAATATGCCATTTAATATGCCATTATTTTGCTCTCAATATGCCAGGATTTTGCCCGCCCCCCCAATATGCCATTTAATATACCAGTATTTTGCTCCCCAATATGCCATTTAATATGCCAGTATTTTGCTCTCAATTTGCCAGTATTTTGCCCCCAATATGCCATTTAATATGCCAGGATTTTGCCCCCCTCCCAATATGCCATTTAATATGCCAGGATTTTGCCCCCCAATATGCCATTTAATATGCCAGGATTTTGCCCCTCCAATATGCCATTTAATATGCCAGGATTTTGCCCCCAATATGCCATTAAATATACCAGTATTTTGCCCCTCCAATATGCCATTTAATATGCCAGGATTTTGCCCCCCAATATGCCAATTAATATCTTAGGATTTTGACCCTCAGTATGCTCGTTATGCCACCCTCCTCCCCCCTTCCCCAGCCAGTACTTACCTGCTTGCTGCTCTGTCTCCCGGTGCAGGTCGGTGGCTGTGAGGGAAGCGTTGTGCGCTCCCCTCCAGCCGAGCGGATCAATAAAGTTTGTTTTAAAAAAATGTTTGAACAAACTTTATTGATCTGCGCGGCTGGAGGGGAGCACACAACGCTTCCCTCACAGCCATGGACCTGCACCGGGAGACAGCAGCAAGGAGGTAAGTTTTTGATTTTTTTTTTTTTAATGCAGGGGGTGCCGGCAGCACGGGTGTCACCCCCGCTGGAGGTGTCACCTGGTGCGGTCCGCACCCCCCACGTGACGCCACTGTATGTTTGTACTTGTTGCATGTATGGTTAATCTAATGTTGCTTTTCCTCCTTCCATGCTGTAGCCAAATGAGTGGAAGGATCAGTAGAACTTTCACACCCGATAAGTGTAAGGAACACATATATTCACATTTTAATGAGTGCATTTTTAAGTCAGAGTGGTCTTTTAAGATTTGACTTGTTAGGGTTTTTGTGAGAATTTTAATTAGGGTTAGCACTGGGTGACCTTTATATACATTACTCAATGTGCAACTGATTTTTATCCATTTACAATGCCTTTAGATGCCTTTATGATGCTCATCAAAGTATAGGGGACATCTGATCATCGTAGGTTATCGGTTATTTTAAGGATAATGTGGAACAAAAAATATATTACAAGAAATGACTATGATAGTACAAATGCTATTATTGTTATTGATTTGAAAGTGTTTCAGTTCCATTTGATGTTTGTAGCTGATAAAATCTGATGTCTAGGTTAAGTAACCAGGAGATATGTTTATCCTGAAAAAAACACTGCATTACTGCAATGTCATCTTGATACAGGGAAAGTGTGTGCAGTTTCAGCATATCTTACATAATGAAACCTGGGTTTGAAACGTGAGACCTGTCCGTTCGGAACAAGTTGAAACAGCAATGTTTTCAGATTTCCTCCTGGCGAATTCCTTTCTGTGCCCATTGCCACAGTTTGAGTTTGCTTTTTCAAAGTGACTGCTTTTTTCAAAGTGTATATTTAAATAAGCTAAAACAGGGTATTGTATTGTGATTTGGGGCTTGTATTTTAACCTGCAGTAAGAAGGTTAAGGGCTTATGAAAAAAAGTTTTTGGAAATGTGGTCAATTAGTTAGGGGTGGGGTCAGTGCCAGAGGCGTAACTAGTAACCACCAGGCCCCGGTGCAAAAATTGCCTCGGGGCCCCCCTGACCCAACCATGCAACTCCACCCCAGAAATGCCACTTACATGCCTCCCAACTGTTCCGCTTTGTGCCTGGCCTTGTCTTATATCTAGGATAGGATATATATCTTATACCTATCCCATGCATGCTTAAACTCCTTCACTGTTTTAACCTCTACCACTTCTGCTGGCAAACGATTGCCAGCGTTATTTGCCCATTTCCTAGTGTGTTGTGCCCATTTGCCAGTTGTGCCATTTGCCAGTGTTATGTGCCCATTTGCCAGTTGTGCCCATTTGCCAGTGTTTTGTGCCCATTTGCCAGTTGTGCCCATTTGCCAGTGTTATGTGCCCATTTGCCAGTGTTATGTGCCCTCAATATGCCAGGATTTAGCCATTCAATATGCCATTCTTTTGCCATTTAATATGCCATTCCTTTGCCATTTAATATTACAGTATTTTGCCCCTCAATATGCCATTCTTTTCCCATTTTAATATGCCAGGATTTTTCCACTCTATTGCCACTTAATATGCCAGGATATTGCCATTTAATATGCCAGGATATTGCCAATTAATATGCCAGGATAATGCCAATTAATATGCCAGGATAATGCCACTTAATATGCCAGGGTATTGCCATTTAATATGCCAGGATAATGCCAATTAATATGCCAGGATAATGCCAATTAATATGCCAGGATATTGCCATTTAATATGCCAGGATATTGCCAATTAATATGCCAGGATAATGCCACTTAATATGCCAGGATAATGCCACTTAATATGCCAGGATATTGCCACTTAATATGCCAGGATATTGCCAATTAATATGCCAGGATATTACCACTTAATATGCCAGGATATAGCCACTTAATATGCCAGGATATAGCCAATTAATATGCCAGGATATTGCCACATAATATACCAGGATAGAGCCAATTAATATGCCAGGGTATTGCCAATTAATATGCCAGGATAGAGCCAATTAATATAACAGGATATTGACACTTAATATGCCAGGAATTTGCCACTTAATATGCCAGGATATTGCCAGTCAGTATGCTCGTTATGCCACCCTCCTCTCCCCTTCCCCAGCCAGTACTTACCTCCTTGCTGCTGTCTCCCCGTGCAGGTCCGTAGCTGTGAGGGAAGCGTTGTGCGCTCCCCTCCAGCCGCGCGGATCAATAAAGTTTGTTTAAAAAAAAAGTTTCAACAAACTTTATTGATCCGCGTGGCTGGAGGGGAGCGAACAACGCTTCCCTCACAGCTACGTACCTGCACCGTGAGACAGCAGCAAGGAGGTAAGTACTGGCACGGGTAGCGGGGGGCCCACGGGGCAGCGGCCTTGGGCCCCAAGAATGAATAGGCCCTGGGCAGCTGCCCTGTTTGCCAGCATTTTTTTTTTTATTATTATTTTTTTGTGCAGGGGTCGCAGGGCGGCCGGGCCCCTGGAGTAGGTATACCACTGGTCAGTGCATTATTTACCGCGAGGCATCCTAGGCGGTTGCCTAGGGTGGCAAATTTCTAGGGGTGCCCCCCAACACTGACCTGCAGGGGGCAGAGAGATGACACGTCACATGACCTGACACGCGCCGGGTCACCTGACCTATAAACACTAACCGCGGGGAGCGAACTGGCAGCATGGTAGGACACCATGCTGCCTGCCACTAGCCACCAGGGATCAGGGTAAGTCCTGGGGTGAGGGGACATGTAATGGGCTTAATGGAGGCATATAATGGGGGTGATGGGGGCATGTAATCGGGGTATTGGGGGTATGTGATGGGGTCATGTAATGGGGTGATGTGGGTGATGTGGGTTATGGGACATGCACAAAACCAAGATACACCACTGGGTGGGGTTTGGTAGCAATCCCCTGTGCTGGTTAGTAGAACGCTAGCAGGGTAACTTACAGAGCCTGCTCACAGTTTGAGTTCGCTTTTTCCAAGTGTACAGTTGGTGCATTTAAATAAGCTAAAACAGGGTATTGTATTGTGATTTGGGGCTTGTATTTTAAGCTGCAGTAAGAAGGTTAAGGGCTTGTGATAAAAATTTCTGTTTGGAAAAGTGGTCAATTAGTTAGGGGTGGGGTTTGATAGCAATCACCTGTGCTGGTTAGTAGAAAGCTAGCAGGGTAACTCACAGACCCTGCTCACAGTTTGAGTTTGCTTTTTCCAAGTGACTGCTGTTTTCAGAGTGTACAGTAGGTGCATTTTCAGCACTTAGTGCAACACAGGAGTTAGAGAAACAGAGGCAAATTTTACTATTTTTTTAAGCACTCACACTTGCACCACAAATGATGAGCAAGGTTGAAGAGCTCATTCAGTGAACATCTTGTTATATGTATGAACACTAGGAACAGCAGTTCCAGGGTCCATATCGCTGTGGCATGTGTGAGCAAGTGGCCTCACTGGAAGCTCAGATTGGAGCAGTGGAGAGGCATATTGCCACGCTGAGGGATGTTGACAACCTTGAGATGAGTCTCTTGCTCACCATTAGACGTGGTTGTAGCGGGGGATGAAAGAGGAAGAGGGCAGCCAGTCCTGAGTTTCTGCACCCTAACAAATTTACTCACTTGAGTGAAGATGTTGGGGAGGCAGACCCAGGAGTGGATTTGCTAGAGAAAACTGTTCTCCCTACCTGCCGGGATGACAGCTCTTCTAGCATAGAGGGGATCCAGAAGCTAGTGAAGCCTAGGCAGGTTGTGGTGGAAGGGGACTCTATTATTAAGAGAGATAGGGTAATCTGGCACTCTGATCGCAACAACCGAATGGTTTACTGTCTCCCGGGTGCCTGGGTTGAGCATGTTGCAGACAGAGTGGACAGATTATTGTGAGGGGCTGGAGAGGAGCCAGCTGTCTTGGTCCATATTGGGACCAATGACAGTAAGAGGAAAATGGAGGGTTCTAAAAGGTAATTTTAGGGTGTTAGGGAGTAAGATTAAGAAATGGACCTGTGCCATGCGCTACGCCAGAGAGACAGCAGGAGATTAATGCATTGCTGAAGTCCTGGTGTAAGAAGGAGGGCTTTGGGTTTCTAGAGCACTGGGCTGATTTTGCATTGGGGTACAATCTTTAAATCTTTACAGTCGCGATGTATTGTACCTAAATGCAAGAGAGGCTCATGTGCTAGGGGATAGGATGGCTAGAAGGTTGGAGGAGTGTTTAACCCCTTAACGCATGTGGACGTATATATACGTCCTGAAAAGCATGGTGCTTAAGGACCATGAGGACGTATATATACGTCCTCCGTTTTCATGTAGTGTTGCGCTCATTAGCGCAACACTACATGCCTGCAGCTACTCTCAGAGGCTGCTTCGGATCCGAAGCAGCCTCTGAGAGGGCTTTCAGCCCCCCCTCTACCCCCCCGCACGCATACGATCACAGCGAATGTGATCGTATGCACGCTAACACACATAGGCAGTGAAAGCTGATCACTGCCTATGTGTGTTAAAGTGTTGCATGATGCCTCTATCGAGGCATCATGCAACACAATCTGTGCCCTCCTGGGCACCGCGATCACCCGGTGATCGCGGGTGTGTGCTGTTTCGGAGGAGCATGCTCCTCCGATACAGCGTGCCCAGAGGAGAGCGACGGAAGACAGAAAAAAAAAATCTCTTCCGTCGCTCTGAAACCGCTACTTGACTGCCCCTACAGGCAGTTAGACGGTATTACAGTTAAAAATAGAAAATTAATTAAATAAATAAATTAAATAAATAAATAAATGGAAAAAGCTAACCCTTGATCTACTGAACCTAGATCTAGGGTTAGGGTCCAAATAGGGTAATAATTAGGGTTAAATGGGGGTTCGGATGATTACAAGGGTTAGATTAAGGGGTGGGGGTCAATTTAGGGTTAGATTAAATTTAGAGTTGGGGTAAATTTAGGGTTCGGGTTAAAAAAATGACTGTAGAAGAAAATGGTTAGAAAAAACAAAAAAAACACTAATATTGTTTATTGCCCTATTACGTGAAATAAAACATAGACAAACAAGGAAACATTGATATTACTAAACTCAGGACAAATAGTAGAAATATATAGACGGGGTCTTTTTTACCATTTGTAATTGTGTAAAAAAAAAATCAGGTCAAAGTTGGAAAAAGTGTTTTTTATGGCATATTTTCATCATATATTCTATTTTTTTAATAGTAAATGATATCATTTGATGAAAATAATAGTATCAAATGAAAGCCCTATCTGTCCTTTAAAAAATGATATATAATTTGTGTGGGTGGACTGAACACAAAGAAAGAAATTCACAGTTCAGTAAACGTATGACAAAAATAATGGAATTCTGGTCTTCAAGGCACGTCAAATGCAACATAGCACTCGGTCACTAAGGGGTTAAACTAGGAATGGGGGGTGGGAGGGAGGGACAATTAAGCACTAGGCTAGCAAGTATAGGAAGGGAAGGCGTCTTAGTTAGTACCTGGGTGGGTGGATCTGGGGGCATGGTTAGAATGGATTGTAGGGAGCAACCTATAAACAACTTAAAAATTAAATCACAAATGGATTATGCCAGTGGAATTAAGTGTAGCATGCAAATGCCAGAAGTTTAACTGGTAAAATAGGGGAATTAGACTATATTAACTGAAAATTATATTGACTGAAATATGGAGGGATGATTGGTCAATCAATTTGGAGGGGTGAATGTTGTTTAGAAAAGATAGGTCAAACAAAAGAGGTGAAGGGGTCTGTTTGTATATCAAACCAGCATTATTGCCTCATTTGAGGGAAGATATATATAATGCTAGTACTGAACATGTGGAATCATTGTGGGTGGAGATAATTTCTGGGCAGGTCTACACCCACTTACTATTAGTGGAGATTTGTTATAAACCGCCAAATATTGGTGAACTTGAAGAATCACAGCTACTTATGCAAATCAAAAAGGCTTCTAAAATAACGTGTAGTATCATTATGGGGGATTTTAATTACCCAGAAGTAAATTGGAAAAATGTAACCAGCATTTCTGCTAAAAGCAGTAAGTTTCTGAATTTGCTGAATGATAACTTTTTGACTCAGCTAGTAGAGACACCAACCAGAGGGGAAGCGTGCCTGATTCTCGTAATAAGTAAGGAAGCATTTAGGGAATAGTGACCATAACATGGTATCCTTTGAGATTAATTCAAAAAGGCAAATTGGTATGGGTCCCACCAAAACACTGAATTTTAAAAAGGCCAACTTTAGTAGGTTTAATACATCCCTTGGTCTTGTTGGATTATTTTGGGAAAAAACACAGAAGGTAAGTGTAATATCTTCAAACTAACACGACAAAAATATACATATAACTGTATACAATTTGGTAACAAATTTATAAGAAGCAAACTAAAACCAGTAAGGTAAATGTGGCTAACCAGTAAGTTAAATCAGGAAATAAATAAAAAGAAAGTAGCATTTAAAAGTTATAAAGCTGAGGGATAAGCAGATGCATTTTCAAAATATAAAGAAGCCAACAAAGACTGTAAAAATGCTATTAAACTGGCTAAATTGCAGAATGAAAAAACAATTGCTAAGGAGAGCAAGAGGAATCACAAAAAATGATTTAAATATATAAATGGCAAAAAATTAAAGGATGAAAATGTTTGGTCCTTGTTATCTGAAATAGATGGGATAGTCAGTAGAGACAGAGAAAAAGCAGATATTTTAAATAATGTATTTTCTTCTGTTTTTACCTGCGAAGAACCAATGGACAAGAGCCTGCAAGGTATGTTTACAGAACAGTCACAGCAAGCATGTGATTTGTTGACACAAGAAAAAGTGTTAAAACAATTAAATAGTGTTAAAATAGACAAAGTCCCGGGGCTGGATGGTATACACCCACGGGTACTTAAAGACTAAGCCAGGTACTGAATAGATTGTGATTTTTCATGGATTCTTTTATTTCATGCATGGTGCCCACAGATTAGCGTAAAGATGCCCATATTTAAAAACGGATCAAAATCCCAGCCAGGCAATTACAGCCGTGTAAGCTTGACATCTGTGGTGGGGAAACTGTTTGAGGGGTTGCTAAGGGAATATAGTCAAGATTTCATATTGAATAGGAATCATGGCTTTGTGAAAGACAGATCTTGTCTAATTACATTCTATGAGGAGGTGAGTACAAATATGGGTGCTGAAATGGATGTGATATATTTAGACTTGGCTAAGGCATTTGTTACAGTTCCACATAAAAGATTACTGTACAAATTGACTGAAATAGCCTTAGGGCCAGAGATTTGTTTGCGGATTGGTAATAGGTTGAAAGACAGAATGCAAAGGGTGGTGGTAAATGGAACGTTTTCAAATTGGATAGATGTAATAAGTGGAGTACCTCAGGGTTCTGTCCTACGTCCTCTTCTTTTTAATTTATTTATTAACGATCTACCAGAGGGCACAGGGAGCCATGTCTCAGTGTTTACTGATGACACAAAATTAAGTGGGGTAATACAGTGTGAACTAGATGTATATTCAGTGCAAGAGGATTTGGACAAATTGGGTAATTGAGCAGACAAATGGCAAATTGGTTTCAATTTAGACAAGTGTAACATTATGCATTTTGGATACAATAATAAAAATGCAACATATAGTTAAAATGGTGTTTCCTTGGGGAAATATACTAATGAAAACGTTTTGGGAGTAGTTGTAGACAATAGACTTAGCAGTAGTGCACAGTATCAGCTGGCGGCTGCAAAGGCCAATAAAATATTGGGGTGTATTAAAAGGGGTATTGACTCACGGGACAAAGATATTATTCTGCCTCTTTATAGGTCCATGGTAAGACCTGACTTTGAATATGCAGTTCAATTCTGGGCACCTTTTAAAAAAAATACATTATGGTACTAGAGAGAGTGCAAAGAACGGCTACAGAACTAATCAGGGGAATGGAAAGTTTGTTTTAAAGAAAGGCTGGAAAAGTTAAATCTGTACACGCTAGAGAAACGACGGCTTAGAGGGGATATGATAATGTTATATAAATATGTACAGAGCCTATACAAAGGGCTTTATAAAGACCTGTTCATTAACAGAACAGTATAAAGGACAAGAGGTCACCTGCTAAGACTTGAAGAAAGGAGATTAAGTCTACGACAGCGGAAGGGATTTTTTACAGTAAGGATAATTAAGATATGGAATTCACTGCCTGAAGAAGTGGTTCTAGCAAATACCTTAGATGCCTTTAAGAGTGAATTGGCATTTACCAATTCACACTACATCTGCTGTAAATTTAGCACCTTAATTAGTCGATATCTGTGAGTAATAGTTTTGGACTGTGTTCAGTTTGGGATTTGTAAAAACAATAGAAATCACAACACTATTTATTTATTTGATCCTGCAGTGATGAAAAGTTGCTTTTTTTACCCAAACAAAATAAATGTGTCCTTACTTAACCTCAGAAAAACAAACTATGATTAAGTCAGATAAACAGACTTCTCGGCATATTTCACTAGAGCTGTTATCTAAAAAGTATACAGTGCTGGTATTATTACTAAACGCCACAAGACGTACATGTACATCCTGTCTCTTTAAGACTGTCAGAGGGGATGAGATGATGTTGCCATAATGCCTCCATGTCCACAAGCAGGACGGAAAATTGTTGGGGGCGTCAGCACCCCCCAGCACTGAAAAAACGACGATCAGGCTGCCCGTGCGTTTTTTCTTATGGGGGGGGGGGCGGAGTGATGACAGGTCATGTGACCCGACATGCGCCGGGTCACGTGACCTATCCACTCTCACCGCAGGGAGCTGAACAGGCAGCATGGGAGGACACCATGCTGCCTGCCATTAGCCACCAGGGATCAGGGTAAGTCCTGGGGTGATGGGGCATGTAATGGGGGTGATGCAGGTATGTAATGGGGGTGATGGGTTAATGGAGGCATGTAATGGGGGTGATGGGGTTAATGGAGGCATGTAATGTGGGTGATGTGGGTTAAGGGAGACATGTAATGGGGGTGATGGGGATAATGGAGGCATGTAATGGGGGTGATAGGGCATGTGATGGGGTGATGGGGTTAATGGAGGCAAGTAATGGGGTGATGGGGTTAATGGAGTGATGAAGGCATGTAATGGGGGTAATGGAGGCATGTCATTGGGGTGATGGAGGCATGTAATGGGGTGATGGGGGCATGTAATGGGGGTGATGGCGTCATGTAATGAGGTGATGTGGGTTATGGGGCATGTCGTGCGTGGGTAGGCGGTGGCCAAATTTTTTCTGCCTAGGGCAGCACAAAACCAAGATACACCACTGTCCACAAGCATTGCATTGTTACAACGGAGTACAATTTGATATTAAAAATGCAAAATAATAAAATACAAATATATAAATTTAACACAGAACAGGTAAGAAATCTAATCAACCATAGTTACAGGTGCATTCTGTATTGAGATATATTGACATAGATCTCTTATTGGGTTTTTAGACTGAAGGAAGATTATACTCAGGTAGTGTGGGAGCTTCCCAGAATTTGTAAAATGTTTATGAAGGTGGGTTTGCAGCACAGGTACATACATTTTAGCCCCAGATTTAATGCATTAGCATTTGTTGTACAATCTGTTTCCTTACTGTGGTGCTTAGGCAGGATTTGTTTCTTTACAGGCAGTGGTATCACGAGGGAGCATGCATGGGGAGACTGCTTACATACATATCTGTGTGCATAGATAAAGAGGTATATAATACGTATAACAAAATATACAGTGCATATGCAAAATATTAATAATACACACGTGTCCATTGTCCAGCATAATATGCCCCCCGCCCCATGTACCTCTGGAGATGTACATATGGGGGGGGGGGGGGGGTATATTATGCTTAATAATGATTATATGTATATTTTTATGCTGCAGATGTACATATAGCGGGGGAGTTTATTATGATTGATACATGTACACTATGCTGGAGATTTACATGTGGGTGTAAATTACAGGAAGTGCAGAATTATTAGGCAAATGAGTATTTTGACCACATCATCCTCTTTATGCATGTTGTCTTACTCCAAGCTGTATAGGCTCGAAAGCCTACTACCAATTAAGCATATTAGGTGATGTACATCTCTGTAATGAGAAGGGGTGTGGTCTAATGACATCAACACCCTATATCAGGTGTGCATAATTATTAGGCAACTTCCTTTCCTTTGGCAAAATGGGTCAAAAGAAGGACTTGACAGGCTCAGAAAAGTCAAAAATAGTGAGATATCTTGCAGAGGGATGCAGCACTCTTAAAATTGCAAAGCTTCTGAAGCGTGATCATCGAACAATCTAGCGTTTCATTCAAAATAGTCAACAGGGTCGCAAGAAGCGTGTGGAAAAACCAAGGCGCAAAATAACTGCCCATGAACTGAGAAAAGTCAAGCGTGCAGCCGCCACGATGCCACTTGCCACCAGTTTGGCCATATTTCAGAGCTGCAACATCACTGGAGTGCCCAAAAGCACAAGGTGTGCAATACTCAGAGACATGGCCAAGGTAAGAAAGGCTGAAAGACGACCACCACTGAACAAGACACACAAGCTGAAACGTCAAGACTGGGCCAAGAAATATCTCAAGACTGATTTTTCAAAGGTTTTATGGACTGATGAAATGAGAGTGAGTCTTGATGGGCCAGATGGATGGGCCCGTGGCTGGATTGGTAAAGGGCAGAGAGCTCCAGTCCGACTCAGACGCCAGCAAGGTGGAGGTGGAGTACTGGTTTGGGCTGGTATCATCAAAGATGAGCTTGTGGGGCCTTTTCGGGTTGAGGATGGAGTCAAGCTCAACTCCCAGTCCTACTGCCAGTTCCTGGAAGACACCTTCTTCAAGCAGTGGTACAGGAAGAAGTCTGCATCCTTCAAGAAAAACATGATTTTCATGCAGGACAATGCTCCATCACACGCGTCCAGGTACTCCACAGCGTGGCTGGCAAGAAAGGGTATAAAAGAAGAAAATCTAATGACATGGCCTCCTTGTTCACCTGATCTGAACCCCATTGAGAACCTGTGGTCCATCATCAAATGTGAGATTTACAAGGAGGGAAAACAGTACACCTCTCTGAACAGTGTCTGGGAGGCTGTGGTTGCTGCTGCACGCAATGTTGATGGTGAACAGATCAAAACACTGACAGAATCCATGGATGGCAGGCTTTTGAGTGTCCTTGCAAAGAAAGGTGGCTATATTGGTCACTGATTTGTTTTTGTTTTGTTTTTGAATGTCAGAGATGTATATTTGTGAATGTTGAGATGTTATATTGGTTTCACTGGTAAAAATAAATAATTGAAATGGGTATATATTTGTTTTTTGTTAAGTTGCCTAATAATTATGCACAGTAATAGTCACCTGCACACACAGATATCCCCCTAAAATAGCTAAAACTAAAAACAAACTAAAAACTACTTCCAAAAATATTCAGCTTTGATATTAATGAGTTTTTTGGGTTCATTGAGAACATGGTTGTTGTTCAATAATAAAATGAATCCTCAAAAATACAACTTGCCTAATAATTCTGCACTCCCTGTATGCTGGACATATGTATATTATGTGCAGAAAATAGGGTGAGCAATAAACAAAAATAAAACAATTCAACACTACACAGTGGAGATAAAAAGCACCTTTAAAAAATACATATTTAAAACATTCAGGTCTGGATGGTGCATGGTTCTATTATTTTACAAATTATTTTCTTTAGTTTTTTTTTTTTTTTAAGTCTTAAATGTTTGTTTTATAATAGTATCAAAATACATACATAGAAAAATGTAAAAAAACAAACAAACAAACAGACAAACACCAGATTCAATTTCATCCTAAAGTCTGTCCTCTAGACCAGGGATCCCCAACACCAGGGCCGTGGGCAAGCATATGATATTTGAGCTAGTCTCTCTCCAACTGGGAACCTCTGTTGATCGCCACTTTTTGTCAATTGCTAATTTTACACCTATCAAGATATGGATTATAATCTGTTTTAACTCACCTTGAAAAGGATTTAGGTTAAGATGGAGGAGGGCTAGGTTAAGATGGAGGAGGGCTCTTCCCGGTTTAAAGTAAAGACTGATTTGATTATAGATTCTATTTTGACTTGGATCTCATCCCCCATCTTTTTAATTAGAGGGCATGATCATATATGGATGAATTCGCCAGGGGTCGAACCACATCTCCAACAGAGATGCAATACACTCAGGTATATTTTAGCTAGCTTACAGGAGTAAGGTACCATCTGTTTAGAATTTTAAAATACAACTTGTTTAAGTTGAGGCAGTGGGTGGCCATAGAGACCTCTCCTAGCAAGTTATACCAATACTTTTCTGTTGTAGTCTCATTTAAGTCGTTTTCCCACCTGGTTATCATCATCGGTGGTACTATATTTCCTTTGCTGAGTTTAACCAAACTGGAGCATTCCTATAGAAGGTTCTTATAGTTATTTTTAAGGAGAAAGTTTTCCAAAAGTTTTATTGATTCTGTCTTTGTTTCCCTATATAGATGTTTCATGAGGTAGCTCTTTACCCTGAGAAATGTAAAGATCTCCCCTGGCGGAATATCAAACTCCTCTCTGAGGCTATGAAAGGTCTTTAAGTTACCTCGGGAGACCAAATTTTGGACATAAAGAATACCTTTATCTTGCTATGATTGTAGATTTAAATCCTCGATCATCATAAATCCTCGATGTCATAATCTTAGTAGGCAGACAGGGCAAAATCTCATTTTTCAGCCAACTTGGTAAAATTTATTTTATAATAATCCCATCATATTTCTTAACTGAGGTTTGCATAGGCCCTCTAGTATCTCAAAAGATATGGTGTAAGTCTATATAACTTTCCCATTTGGATCTCTCTTTTTGGGAAATTATAGAGTGGACAAGCTGGTTGGCTATTATGCAGTCTTGCAGTATAGGCACTCCTAGTCCCCCTTGATGTCTCTTTTTAGATAGTAAAGTTTGATTAATTCCTGGGGGTGTACCTGCCCAGATAAATTTAGTAAAGGTAGATTGGATCAGACTGATCAAACTTCTCGGTAATTCCAAGGGGATCATATGTAAAACATAATCCATTTTCGGCAGGATATATGCTCTCAATATATTAATCCTCCCCCACCACAATACTTCATATTTTTGCCAGTCTTTACGTTTTTTTATTAAGTTCTCTTATTAGGGGTAATGTTTAGGCCCATGATTGTATCTATATTTGAGGATATTTTAATCCCTAGGTAATAGGGATAGTTTTTTTTTTTGCTGTTTTAAATCCATATTTCTCTTTCAATAGGGAAATGCACTCCCTACTCATATTTGATGAAATAACTTCCGTTTTATCCCAATTTAATTTGTAATTAGAGACTTGATTATATTTGTCAATTGTATTCATTAACATGTATTGCTTGGAGGAAAGACGTTACAGGGGGGATATGATAGAAACATTTAAATACATAAAGGGAATCAACACAGTAAAGGAAGAGAGTATATTTAAAAGAAGAAAAACTACCACAACTAGAGGACATAGTCTAAAATTAGAGGGGCAACGATTTAAAAGTAATATCAGAAAGTATTACTTTACTGAGAGGGTAGTGGGTGTATGGAATAGCCTTCCAGCAGAAGTGGTAGAGGTAAACACAGTCAAGGATTTTAAGCATGCATGGGATAGACACAACTAATCAAAGTATTTAGAAAAATTGGACAGACTAGATGGACTGAATGGTTCTTATCTGCCGACACATTCTATGTTTCTATTAGGGAGTTCATCGAATTTAATAGATTCTTTATAGTTAATAGGACATTGTCCGTGGATAGGTTTATCTTGCAATTTATCCCTTTATGATTAAATCCGGCATTGCCTTTATTATTCCGTATGTCTGCCGCTAGGGGCTGTTTAGATACAACGTATAGAAGGGGTGATAACGGGCAGCCATGTCTTGTGCCAGTAAACCTGCCTGAAGGTGTTGTATATAAGGCAAAAACAGCATTCCAGGATTTACCCATAATTCCAAATGCTCTAAGAGCCGCCTATAAAGCCCCAGCTGACTCTGTCAAACGCCTTCTCAGCATCGAGAGACAGAGTCAGCATTGGGGGTCTTTTGTCTTGTTGTCTGATCGAAAATATTTATTAATCTTCTATTATGGTTCATGGAATGTCTGTCTGGAACAAACCCTACCTGATCTTGGCCAATAATATCAGATACCCATTTTTAATCTCTCTGCTAACAGGCCAGAATAGATTTTCATATCTACATTCAGTAGAGAGATGGGCCTATAGCTTGACACCAGGTCTGGGTTTTTGTATAGTTTTACAATGGGTACTATATTTCCCCTGAGTAGTTCTTCTGCTATTCAGCCCTCCTCCATGAACTGGTTAAACATCAGGGAAATGTCAAATACAATCTTGTCTTTCATGACCTTATAGAAAAGATTACTATATCCATCAGGGACTGGGGCTTTCCTGTTCCTGAGACCACCCACTAATTTGGATATCTCCTCTGTTGTGAATGGGGCGCAGATTGGATCGTTCTGTTCTGGGGAAAGCTTCGGAAGGGTCTTACCCTCAAAATATTTGTGTATATCGTATGTTGTTGGTTGGGACAAGGGGTTCAATTATAAAGAGTTTTATCATATTTATTAAATGATTGGCCGATTTTCTCTGGGGATAAATGTATTTCCCCCTCATCCATGATTTTAGCAATGCGTTTTGATCACTCTTTTTTTCAGTCTGTTAGTGCGAAGTTTATCGGCCCTGTTCCCCTTATAGTACCAACATGATCTCAACCTTTCCAGATTAAAATTAGCTCTGCTCAATAGATGTTCATTTATCTGTCTTTCTAAGTCTGAAATTTCTCTTGTTTCTAAAGATGGAGATAGTATTTTTTCTTTTGGATTTTGGAGAATGTTCTATATATAAATCTGCTAGGGTAGCCCCCCCTTTCAATCCTTAATCTAGAGCTCCATTTTATAAGGTGACCCCTGATGACTGATTTATAGGCCCTCCACACCATATCTGGGGCCATCTCCTCTGTTCTATTTTCTAAAAAATATAGGTTTGTAGTTTGTTTTATGTTTTCTACAACTTCAGGGGATCTAAGGAGGTTATCCTTCAGTCTCCAGTCTTTATTAACTTTACTATTTTGCTGTTTAAGATCTAATACTACTGAATTGTGGTCCAACCAAGTAATATCCTAGATAAACACCCTTTTTATCATATGAACCCCATCTATGTTGCCAAATATATAGTCAATCCTCGAATAGGAGGTAAAGGTTTTCTAAAAGCAGGTGAAATCCAGGTCAGATGGATGATTCATCATCCAAAGATCCACTATAGCATGTCTCTTATTTGCTTGACTGGAAGTAGCTCTATCTCTGCTTACTCCTGTATGTTTGTTTGTTTTTTTCTTTCAGAGGATCTAATATACAATTGATATCTCCTACCAAAATAATATTGCCTTGTCTATAATTTTCCAATTTGTTGAGTTATTTAGCTATAAAATACACTGGTGACTTGTTAGGAACATACACGTTAATTACAGTATATACCTCATTATTAATTTCACATACCAAAAGGATATACATCTGCCTTCTGGGTCGCATTCTTCACACCTAATTTTGACCGCCAAATCTCGAGAGAATAGAATTGCGACACCTATTGCGACACCTCTCTTCTTTTAATCTGGTAAAGACACCCTAATAATCAAGGGTTATTTTTCTGTTCTATATATTGCTCTGTCTACAAACAGCAGGAAATGCACTGGAGATCTTTTTTTGCGGGGAGTTGAGACCCTGAGCATTTAGTGCACTAAATCTAACCATCATCCCAAACCCAATCCAACAGGCCCTCATCTAGACCAAAAGACCTCCTCCCGATTAAAAAAACTCCAAACTCTACAAACAACATGAAACAAATATTTGCAAAGCTAGTGAGTAGCCTGCAAATTAACATATTTATCTGGAAGGTCTCATTACCCAGACCAGCGGATCTCCAATCCATACGCCCCTGGAATCGGAATCGATTATCCATATTAATTTGTGGATACTGTGAGCCGATAAGCTCAAGAGAGGAGAGGGCCTCAAAAGAATATAAAGCTTTAGACCCGATTTGTTTTCTATCCATTAAAGAAAAGGGGGAAAAAAATCTTTATTTTTAAATATTTATATTATAACTTTGGATCAGGCCTAGAGATTCTCGACTAATACATAAGGGACAGCCTTGTAGGAAATCTCCACCTGTATTTTATAAGATTTTTTTCTTAGGATGGCTGTACCCTCTGCAAAACTTTATCCATTTGCTCTTGTTACACGGGAAAGATCTGGGAAGATTTTTATCTTTCATATGGTTTCTTCATAGTCTTTTCCAAATTAGCCTTGAGGATAAGTTCCTTGATTTTATAAGTGGAACAGTAAATAATTAAATCTCTGGGCACTTTGTTTGGAATGCCTTGTGGTCTAGGCAATCTGTAGCATCTCTCTAGTGGTTGCGGGTAGACTTCTTGCGAAACTACCTCAGTTCTACTCATTTGAACTACAAAGGCTTCAAGATCTGGGATGCCCCTTAATCTTAGATTGCACTGGCGAGATCTATCCTCCAGATCAGTAACTTTTCTCTCTAGGCCCGATATCCTTTTCTTCCAGTCAACTGTATCCTGTTGAATTATTTGGATCTCTACTTCTATGTTGGCCAACCTGTCTTCGTAGCCTTTGACTTTATCAGCCAGAGAGTGAAAATCTATATTTATCTGATTTGTATTCTCTTTCATTTCCAGTTTAAATCTTTCAAACTGGGATTCCATGCACCTAGTCAATTGGTCGTGGGTTACATTCTGTCTTTTCAGCTCCTACCTATCCGTTTGTTTTTTTGGTGATATGTCTTCACTTTAATGTTCAGACTCTGATAGGTCCTCTTGAAGCAGTTTTTCAACTTCAGGGTTGAGGGGAGAAGAATGACAACAATTTTTCCACCTTTTTTTCCGCTTTTCTCTCTCTTTTATTATGTTGTTTATCATGATCATGTGGTTTTATACTAGCCATCGTGATAATTTCTTACCCAGTATGGGATCAATCAGATAGACAGGCGGCTGGTAATAGTTACTGTTATTTATTTTATTCTTTTATTCCTTTTTACTATTTCCCTTCTTCTGTATCTTTCTTTCTTTCCTGTCTTCCTTCCTTTCTCCTCTCTAGGAAAGTTTAGAGTGACTCCCATTTTAAAACACAAACAATCTCAACTCAGCATTCAGTATTTGTATTGTATCACAGCCTGGTAAGTAAAAGCAAGGTTTTGTACTTATCTTTTTTTTTTTTCAAGGTCTTCCTCCACTTCTCCACACTTTATAATCTCCACATTGTGGGGATTTAGTCCTTAAGCCGTTAGCTCACCATTAGGTCACCTGAAGAGGACCACTATTGTGTCATACAGGAGCCCTGTTTTTCTTTATGTTGGAAAAGGGAAGAGAAATAATATTGAGGATCCTTCTTTCTCTCTAGCCGCTCACCACGCTCAATGAATCTCCATTGGAGACGGGGACATTCATGCTAGTTTTGGCGTCTCCTCTCTCTCGCAGTCTCGGCTCATGCATCAGGAGAATAGCAGCATGCTATGTCATCCTTCTCCACCCACCCCGTCAATCCTTATTTTCTTGTTTTTATTCCTTCTATGTGAACACTGCCATATTTATGGCTCCAAAATATGCCTGAACAGATGCCTTGTTTTAAAGGAACTTTTCATGTCCTCTGTGTGGTGTTCATCTTTGGTTATTGCTACCTAACCTAACCTATTTTCTGCATATTTTTTTCCCTTTAACTTTTACAGGGTGTTCCATTATTGTGGGGTTAGAAGCCCTAAGTATTTGGTAGCACTGTATTTCATAAATGAAGAAATGGTGAAGGGAAGAAAAACTTTTTCCACCCCGTTTCTGCTGTTTCACATGTACCTTCATTTCTGCAAATAAACATCACCTATTTTTCAACTTGGATTCCTGAGTACGGATTCTTCCCTTCACCATTTCTTCATTTATGGATTTTTTAACGCTGGGTTAGGCGTGGGAAGCTGGCACCTGGATCACACAGTGAGAGGAACACACACCCTTTCAGTGCTGGAAGGCACTGCAGCTGAGAGCGGTGGAGCCCGGATTTCCTTGACTGGAACTCTTTCTCTAGCACTGTATTTCCCCTCACTTTCTATTGTATATGTATATTATTTTAATATGGGATTTATGGTGCATCATGTCAGTATAGGCCACAGTATATTATTATGGGAGTTAATCTGTACCATTGTCAGTGTCTGGCTCAGGCTATAATGACAGGAATTACGATGTACCATTTTCAGTATCTGGCTCACTGTATAATGCTGGGAGTTTTGCGGTTTACCTTCATACCAATGAGAAGTGGAGAGTGACCCTATATACAGGGCACCCAGTTTTGGAAAACGTTTTGAGGAAAGTTTTTCAATGTGGAGGCCAAAAGATAGATTAAGGTCTAGAACAGGGGTGTCCAAGTTTATTCTGCAAAGGGCCACTTAGATAGAAAGGTATGTGTGCGTGGGCCGCATTCATTTTTCATTAATTCAGAGAATAATATACATAAATGTATACATATATACATATGTGTGTGTGTGTGAGTATATATATTATATATAATTCACACTAATGTGCAGTGGTTACATTAACTAAACACACACACACACATGCATACAGTCACACTTACCACACACACACCCACAATCACACTTACCACACACTGTCAGGGTTGGGGTTTGGGGAGCGTAGTGGAGGGGATGCTCTCTCTTGCCAGTAACCCTTACCAGGTGGTCCACAGATGTAAATAGGGAAAACACCCTGGTAAGGATAGGAGTGTCACAAAATAATAAAAGGTAAATCCACAAGTCATGAACAGTGAAATAGATCAGGGCAGGCAGCAGTCATGAATAGTAGAATAATCCAAGCAGGTGTCAGGGTTCAGGCAAACAGGGAATGGTCAGGTAGTGGGAAATCCAAAAAATAGACTGTAACACAGAAAATATAGAATCACAGGAAACTGAAGTCTAAGGACAAACTGCTGGGGGTTTCCACTCCTCCCCCCTGCTGGACAAGCCCCTCATTGGATTGGATGTCAGAGTGGTGTGCTTTGGTGATAGGAGAGACAGAGTTTACCTCACCCCTACAGGTGCAAATAGATCCCCTTTGATAGGGGTAAACTCTGGATTCTGTGTTCTGGGTTTGTACAAACTTTAGGACTTGGTCTTGGCCACCTGTGCTACCGCGATCGCTGATAGAAGGCACTACTACAGGCCCCCGGCCTAATCTGCGATTGCGGAGGAACTGGAGTAATGGATGGAGACAGGACAGAAGTACTGGGAATGCATGTAAGGGTAAGAAGGGCATGACCGGTCCCCCTTCCAACATGCGACCTCCGGGCGCATCTAGGTGCTGGACGTTCAGGATGTACATGGTGGAATGCACGAAGACAGACGGGAGCATGAATAGTGGCAGCTGGTTCTTAGGACCATTCTTCAGGTCCATATCCTTCCCAATGTACTAAGTACTCAAGTCGTCCTCTTCTGATACATGAATCTAGGATTTCTTGTACTTCTAATTCCTCCTCATTGTGGGGAGTGGAGGAGTAGGTGTTCTTCTTTGAGTAGTATCGGGTATCCATTTTTTGAGAAGTGAGACATGGAATGTGGTAGGCAATTGTAGAGTGACTGCTCCAGAATTAATGACCTTTGTGATGGTGAAAGGACCCAGGAACTTTGGGCCTAGCTTTGTTGTAGGACAAGACATTTTAACGTGGGCGGATAATACCCAAACTTTATCTCCAATGTTATTTAGTGGTGGAGCTGTACGCCGCCGATCTGCTTGATCCTTGTTGGGCTTTCTTTAGAGTCTCTTGTTGGAGAGTGAATCCTTAATTAAGGAGCTGGATTTGATCTGTGACTTGTGGAACTGTGGTTATAGCAGGTAGCTGAGGAATAGAGGAAGGATGATAGCCATAGTTTTCCTTGAAGGGTGACATACCTATAGAACTGTGAAGACTGTTCAGACTGTTTTAAGAATATTCTGCAGTTGGTAGTAGAGAAAGCCAGTCATCTTGTAGGTGAGTAACATAGCAACAAAGATACTGTTCTAGGGTTTGGTTAGTTTCTGTTTGGCCATCCGTTTGAGGATGGTATGCGGATGACAGTATTCTTTGTATGCCCAAACCATGACAAAAGGCAGACCAGAAATGCAAGGTAAATTGTACTCCACGGTCAGAGAGAATGGTTTGTGGGATGTCATGAAGGCGGAAGATCTCCCTAATAAATAAGTCAGCAGTTTCAGTTGCAGTAGGGAGTCCGGTTGTGGGAATGAAGTGAGCCAGTTTGGTTAGACGATATAATGGAAGTATGTTGTTGAGATGGTGGGAGTTCGACAATGAAGTCAACAATTAAATCAGCCCAGGGACTTGGGGGGATAGGTAAAGGTTGTAACAGACCTTTGGATCATCCACAGATATCACAGGAACGTACATACTGTTCAATGTCCTTTTTTAAGTTAGGCCACCAGAATGACTGATGTGCAAGCTCTAAAGATTTCTTGACCCCTCCATGGCCTGCAACACAGATGTTCGTGTACTATTTGCAATACTTTGACACCCACAGCAGGATGGACAAAAGCAGAGTATCCTGGTAGAGGAATCCATTTTTTTTGCTCAAAAAGGGGTGTTTGGATAGGTAAGAGTCACCCACATACATTACATTAGTTACATTGTTGCTTAAGAGTTTTTATCAAAGAGGAATAAGTAATCAAAAAGTGACCAGGTTGAAGAATGGTGTCTGAATCTTGTTCTGTATGTGATCCATGTAAATGGGACAGGGCATCAGCTTTTCCAGTCCGTGAACCTGGTCTGTAAATTATGTGTATAAAAAATCGGGAGAAAAATAGAGCCCATCTAGCCTGTCGTGGACAGAGTCGACGAGAATCTTGTAAATATTCCAGGTTGTGATGGTCTGTAAAAACAGTAACTGGATGGTTTTGCCTTTTAAGAAGGTGACACCACTCTTCCAGTGTCATTTTTATTGCCAACAGTTTCCTATCACCCACCCTATAACTGATCTCTGCTGGAGAAAGTTGTTTTGAAAATAAGCACACAGGGTGAAGTGTACTATCATCTCCTTTTCGTTGAGATAGGGCAAAGAGCGGTTATAAAGGATCTGGGAGAATAAGAATAGGAGCTGTGGTGAACTTCTAATTCATCGAAAGCATGTTGTGCTTGAAAGGTCCAAACAAAAGGAACATTTTTTTTGTAAGTTGAGTGATAGGAACAATGATCTTGAGAATCCATTGATAAATGTTCTATAAAAGAGAAGCCTAGGAAACTTTGTGTGGTTTTGACTGAAGTGGGGATGGGCCATTCCAATATGGCGGATACTTTTGTTTGGATCCATCTTGATACTTCCGGGGAATAACACAAGTCTGAATGGACGAAATGCGTTAGGTGATTTCTCTTGCTTCCACTGTCATATTTTTGTATTTTATCATTCTGGATTAAACGTTATGTTTTAATTGGATCGAGCTTCATCTGATTTTCTGCACCTTGGACTTTTTGTTTTTCTTATTTGTTCTTCTGATTGCCGATTACGGCCGGGTTCGGGACGCATGGTCCAGCAGATTGCGAGCAGTTCAAGAGGATCTATGTTGCTGGCCGTGCCTATATCCCGCACCCTTTAATTTTGCGGGGAATAACACATACCCAAGGAACTTGACAGATGTAGTCTCAAATATACACTTTTCTAATTTAGCATATAGTCCATGTTGTTGGAGAAGAGAGAGAACACGGGTCATGTGTTGGCAATGAGTGCCCAGAGAAGGTGAATAAACCAAAATGTCATCACGATATACAGGGAGTGCAGAATTATTAGGCAAATGAGTATTTTGACCACATCATCCTCTTTATGCATGTTGTCTTACTCCAAGCTGTATAGGCTCGAAAGCCTACTACCAATTAAGCATATTAGGTGATGTGCATCTCTGTAATGAGAAGGGGTGTGGTCTAATGACATCAACACCCTATATCAGGTGTGCATAATTATTAGGCAACTTCCTTTCCTTTGGCAAAATGGGTCAAAAGAAGGACTTGACAGGCTCAGAAAAGTAAAAAATAGTGAGATATCTTGCAGAGGGATGCAGCACTCTTAAAATTGCAAAGCTTCTGAAGCGTGATCATCGAACAATCAAGCGTTTCATTCAAAATAGTCAACAGGGTCGCAAGAAGCGTGTGGAAAAACCAAGGCGCAAAATAACTGCCCATGAACTGAGAAAAGTCAAGCGTGCAGCTGCCACAATGCCACTTGCCACCAGTTTGGCCATATTTCAGAGCTGCAACATCACTGGAGTGCCCAAAAGCACAAGGTGTGCAATACTCAGAGACATGGCCAAGGTAAGAAAGGCTGAAAGACGACCACCACTGAACAAGACACACAAGCTGAAACGTCAAGACTGGGCCAAGAAATATCTCAAGACTGATTTTTCTAAGGTTTTATGGACTGATGAAATGAGAGTGAGTCTTGATGGGCCAGATGGATGGGCCCGTGGCTGGATTGGTAAAGGGCAGAGAGCTCCAGTCCGACTCAGACGCCAGCAAGGCGGAGGTGGAGTACTGGTTTGGGCTGGTATCATCAAAGATGAGCTTGTGGGGCCTTTTCGGGTTGAGGATGGAGTCAAGCTCAACTCCCAGTCCTACTGCCAGTTCCTGGAAGACACCTTCTTCAAGCAGTGGTACAGGAAGAAGTCTGCATCCTTCAAGAAAAACATGATTTTCATGCAGGACAATGCTCCATCACACGCGTCCAAGTACTCCACAGCGTGGCTGGCAAGAAAGGGTATAAAAGAAGAAAATCTAATGACATGGCCTCCTTGTTCACCTGATCTGAACCCCATTGAGAACCTGTGGTCCATCATCAAATGTGAGATTTACAAGGAGGGAAAACAGTACACCTCTCTGAACAGTGTCTGGGAGGCTGTGGTTGCTGCTGCACGCAATGTTGATGGTGAACAGATCAAAACACTGACAGAATCCATGGATGGCAGGCTTTTGAGTGTCCTTGCAAAGAAAGGTGGCTATATTGGTCACTGATTTGTTTTTGTTTTGTTTTTGAATGTCAGAAATGTATATTTGTGAATGTTGAGATGTTATATTGGTTTCACTGGTAAAAATAAATAATTGAAATGGGTATATATTTGTTTTTTGTTAAGTTGCCTAATAATTATGCACAGTAATAGTCACCTGCACACACAGATATCCCCCTAAAAAAGCTAAAACTAAAAACAAACTAAAAACTACTTCCAAAAATATTCAGCTTTGATATTAATGAGTTTTTTGGGTTCATTGAGAACATGGTTGTTGTTCAATAATAAAATTAATCCTCAAAAATACAACTTGCCTAATAATTCTGCACTCCCTGTACAATAACAAACATATCCAACATATCCCAGAAAACGTCATTAAGGAAGTGTTGAACGGTAGCAGGGGCATTGCAGAGCCCAAACGGCATGACTTGATACTCATAATGACCATATCGGGATCGGAAGGCTGTTTTCCCCTCATGCCACTCCTTAACCCACACCAAATTGTAGGAGCCTTGCAAATCCAACTTAGTGTATATGTGAGCTTCTCTGAGACTATCCATCAATTCTAGAATCAAAGGTAGGGGTACTTATTCTTTATTGTGACTTTGTTAAGTTCTCTGTAATCAACACATGGACGGAAACCACCGTCCTTTTTTCCAACAAAAAATATTCCAGCCCCAGCAGGTGAAGTAGAAGGTCTGATGAAGCGTTTTTTAAAGTTCTCCTCTATATAGATCTTTAGGGTTTTTAGTTCGGGTTCTGAGAGGGGAAATATGCAGCCAAACGGTATTGGTGCCCCAGGAAACAGGTCTATTGGGCAATCGTATGGGCGATGTGGTGGTAATCACATTGACTTACCAGGAAAGGTTAAAGCATCTTAACATGTATAGCTTGGAGGAAAGACGTAACAGGGGGGATATGATAGAAACATCTAAATACATAAAGGGAATCAACACAGTAAAGGAAGGGAGTATATTTAAAAGAAGAAAAACTACCACAACTAGAGGACATAGTCTTAAATTAGAGGGGCAACGATTTAAAAGTAATATCAGGAAGTATTACTTTACTGAGAGGGTAGTGGATGTATGGAATAGCCTGCCAGCAGAAGTGGTAGAGGTAAACACAGTCAAGGATTTTAAGCATGCGTGGGATAGACACAAGGCTATCCTAGCTATAAGACCGGGAACGGGGGACTAATAAAAGTACTCAAAAAAAAAAATTGGGCAGACTAGATGGACCGAATGGTTCTTATCTGCCGACACATTCTATGTTTCTATGTTTCTATGTAATTTATTAGCCTCCTGTTCGTTGAATACTTTACTGAAAGCATGATATGGTATTGATATTTCAGAGATCTCAGAAGTTGGAGCATGAAGAAAATAAGCCAAAGTTTGTGGGAAACATTGTGCTTTACAGTAAGGTGAAGAAAAAGTGGTCAGTCCTCGAGACCAATCAACGCTGGGGTTATCCTGTTTAAGTCAAGGAAGTCCCAGAATCAAAGGGAACAAGGCAGAGTGAACCAGACTACTAAGTAGTTCTTTATGTTTCTCTCCGATGCATACAGTGATGAGTACAGTCTCTGTGGTGACAGGTCCTGAATTGATGTCAATGCCATTGACAAGAAGGATGGTAATAGGTTGTTTTTTTAGGTCACGCAGGTATGCATGCTTAAAGGCTGTTTTAATATCCATGAAGCAATCACTGGCCCCAGAATCAATAATGGCATCTTGTGGTATATTGTTTTGTGTCCACTGTAGAGAGACAAGGATAGACAAATAAGGAGTCATTCCACACAGGAGCAGCGCATACTGTCCAGAAACAGGCTTACCTCAAACAGCCAGTTGAGGGCAAAGACGGACTTGATGATTGGAATTGCCGCAATACAGATATAGATTCATCCTTCTTCTTCTAGACTTTTCTTTTTCGGTGAGAGGGCCACGAGTTGCTCACAATTCCATGGGTTCTTCAGTTGTGGTAACAGACGTCAGGGTTCAGGCAAACAGGGAAATCCAGGAGACAAGCCAAAGGTCAGGTAACGGGGAATCCAATAGATAGGCCAGTCATGTCCAAAGTCCAGTCCGCAGGCCAATTGCGGCCCATGTCCCGTTTAATACAGCCCTAAAGGTAATTTGGCAAAATCTATCTGTTGTGGCCCCAGTGAATCCCCGAGCACCGCTCAGGACCCCTGGGATATCTGGATCTTTCAATGCCATGGGACTGCATGTCCTCAGTTGGCATTCTCGCAATCTATCGGACGTCACAGGATTTGGTACGTTTCTTCTCCCTGCATGTCTGTGCAGTAAACGTTGCATACAGTTGCATTGTATTTGAATCGATTTACTGCATTGTATTGCATCCCTAACCCCTATATATGCATATATCTTTTGCTGAGGGTGAATTTATCAAAGAATGCGTTATGAAAATGGTTGAGAATATCTGTCCCGAGAAGAATCAAGAGTTTTTCAAGATTTCCCTGGCTCGTAATACTGTAGCGCGGAAGATATTTGATCGGATATTAAGAGACAGTTGACGTCCAAAGGAGTGGATTTTGAATTCTTTTCAATAGCCTGTGATGAAAGCATGGACCTATCTGACACAGCTCAGTTGCTCATTTTTATGAGAGGGGTAGACAATGAAATGAATGTGACTGAAGAGCTACTTAACCTCCAGAGCCTTACGGACCAAACAAGAGGAAAAGATGGATTTGTTTCTGTTAGTTCCGCCATGGATGACATGAAAATGCCTTGGAACAAGGTTTCTGGGATTATTACTGATGGGGCACTTACCATGGCTGGTGAACGAAGTGGATTATCCACACTTATTTGCTGTAAAGCCCTGTGCCACCGCTAGTTTAAACAGTTTATACTGGACATCCAGGCCAAATACGAATATGTTTTACATCACAATGATGTATGATGGCTTAGAAGGGGGTCTGGACTGCAGCGTTTCTACTCTCTCAGAAAGGAAATCAGAGATTTTTTGGAAACAAAGGGACAACCGATACGAGAACTATCTGATCCTATTTGGCTGGCCCAATACCATAAAATTTTCAGCGTTGCAGGAAATAATTAACAGTTTTCCACAGGACAATATCAGTGCGCAAACGAGCAGGTATGCAGCAGACATCGCATCTCTGTCTGGGGCATTTAAACTGCACTTTCAGGATTTTGCAGCTATTGAAAAGGAGATCAGCCTTTTCTCCTCTCCATTCTCTGTTGACCCCAATGATGCGCCAGATCAGCTGCAGCTCAAACTCATTGAGCTGCATTGTGACAGCGAGTTATACAGTCGTCACCAACAGCTCTCTCTTGTGAACTTTTACCGCCAACTCGATAAGAGCCGGTTTCAAGAGATTCGAACATTGGCTAAGAAAATTCTGAGCTTGTTTGGCTCAACATATTTGTGTGAAAAGACATTCTCTGCTATGAAATTTAACAAGAACCGCGTGAGGACAAGACAAAGTGACTTTTGCGCATCAAAACCACTGCCTTTGAACCAGACCTAGCCTATGTGCTGCAGTCCAGATCTCAGTTTCACCCTTCACATAAGTGCAGGCATTTTTTTTCAATTGAGATGAATACATTGTAAAATCTCAGTAAATGTCTGTTGAACTAAATTAGTTACAAATATATTTTGACATGTATACTTAGTGTTATGTTACTGTTCATATTTTTTGAACTTAAAAGTTGACAGACAACCTATATTACCAATATTATGTAATCTACTTTACAATGTTCCTGACATATACCGGTATTTCAGCTTCCTGGATTTTTTTTTCATCTGGCCTTCAGATATAAAAGGCAGAGAGATTTAACACCTGTTTAGATTTGTCATCCATGTGACGAAATGAAGTACACCGTTTGAAATAAACTTTGCATAAAATAGTTAATTTTTTAAAATTTTTATAGTTCAAAGAATGTCAGGCAAAATGTCGACCCCCACGCATGTTCACTTCATAAAATCTGTCTCTCTTTCAAAACTGTTTGGACACCCCTGAGATAGACTGTAACACAGCAAATTTAGAATCACAGGAAACTGAAGTCCAAGGACAAACAGGAACCAAAGCTCTGGAACACTGGAGCACTGTGGTAACAGAATGAGGGGTTTTTATAGTGCTGTGTTTCCACTCCTCGCCTCTGCTGGACAAATCCCTCACTGGATTGGATGTCAGAGGGGTGTGCTTCTATAGCACATACCTTTCTGTTTCTTTGCCATGAGACTATTGGAGCTTTGGTGATGGGAGAGACAGAGTTTACCTCCCCTTGTATGTGCAAATAGATCCCCTTTGATTGGGGTAAACTCTGGATTCTGCGTTCTGGGTTTGTACAATCTTTAGGCCCTGGTCTTGGCCTACCGCAATACCGCGAATAGAAGGCACTACTACAGGCCCCAGCTTCGGCTGCGGAGGAACTGGAGTAATGGATGGAGACAGGAAAGTACTGGGAATGCAGGTAAGGTTAATAGGGGCATGACAAACACATACACACACATCACATATGCATACACATTCACACTTACCCCACACACACAGTCACACTTACCACACACATACACACAGTCACACTAACCACACACATACAGACACTTACCACACACCCACATCTATACACACACACTTACCACACCCACACACACACATACATTTACCCACCACACATTTGCAGGTGTTAGGCAGATCATTTATGAATAATGTGAATAGTAGGGAGCTGAGTACAGAGCCTTGGGGTACACCACACATGACTGGGAGAGGAAGGGAGGCACTATCAGAAATGCACACATATTGTGATCGATTTGATACATATGATTGAAGCCAGGTTAGCAGATGATCACCAATACCCGAGTTTTCAAGTTTTTGCAATAGGATGTCATAGTCTACTGTGTCTTGGAAAAATAAGGAAAATAACTCCAGTTAGGTCTCCTTGTTCCATCCAATTGGATGTCATTACGAACTTTTAAGAGAGCAGTTCTAATTGAATGACTTGGGCAAAAGACTAATTGATCTGGGGTTAGATAGTTTGATTGTTGGTAATACTTGCATAACTGCATGTGAACATATTTTTCCAAGATTTTTGACAATACAAGGAGCAATTATGATATTGGATGGTAGTTAGATACCAAGTAATGTCACCACTTTTATGGATAGGTACTACTCTTGCTGTCTTTCAGAGTATGGGTATGTATCCAGTCACCAATCATTTATTGATTAGGTTTTTGACAGATTTAGCAATTGCCAGAGCACTGAATTTTAGCAGCATTGCTAGGATCTGATCAGGCCTAGACTAGTTTTTAATTTTTAGCTTATTGAGATGTTTATTAACCCTTTCAGGACCAGGGTTTTTCCTGGGCCAAGGACCAGAGCGTTTTCAATTTTTAGTATGTGTTTGTTGTAACATAATTTTCCTCTCTCTCATTTAACGCATCCATACAAATTATATGTTGTTTCTTAAAGGACAGTTAGAGCTTTATTTTGATACCCTATACATACAAATTATTTACATTTTAGTATTAAAAAATAGATATATTATTTTTTCCCAATAATAAACTACAGAACTAGTGCAACACTAACCCACTTATCCCACCTAATTAACTAACTAATAAAAAAGAAACATCTTGGTTCCCAAACCCCCTAAACAAAAAAGACAGAAAAAAAACTCTGAAGAGTGCGATGTCAGATCCATAAAAATCACTGAACAGGCATGCAGGGGTTAAATTTAATTAAATACACATATTACAGTGACATTTATTTATTAAAAAAACTTTAAAATTACAAAAATAAAAATTGTAAAAAAAAACAAAACAACAAAGTGAGGGCCATAAAGAGGAAGGAAACTGATTACAGTTACAAACAATTTTTTTTTTTTTTTTAAGGAAATGTTCTTTATTTATTTATTTTTACTTGCAGGTCACTCTCTGTGCTTCACTAAAAGTATGTTGTAAGTTAACTCGTCATAAGGTCGCGAAGGGGTTAATGACACTAACAGTCATGTGTAACATTATCATTTCTCTATATGGAGTCTTTGAAAATGTGGGGTGCCTGATCTGCATTTGTAATTTCCACAGCTACATTACCAGACAAACCTGCAGAGGGAGGAACAAAGTGAAAAGTCAGAGAACGGTACCTAAGGATCGGTATTTAAAAACATTGTGATGCCAGATAAGTACTAACTGATATTAACAGATATTAAGAGCATGGAGTGGAGGAAGCCATATCTGGCTGTGCTTACTCAATTTTGCTTAAAGTTTGATATGTGGAATGATTTAACTCCCGTATGGACTTGATGAAGGAAAAGAGAGGTCTGATAATACAATACTAATCTGACGAGATATGGGCTATTTTGATTTTTATGATCTTATGTGGGCTGCTTCTTGAACATCGGACTAATAATCCTTATATTTGTGAGTCTTTAATGTGGATTGCTCTCTGAATATTGGGGTAACAATACCCCAATTGTTACTGTGATCCTCCAGATTTTGTCAAAAGTAGTTTTTGATACATTACATTAAATATCTATAATTAGAATGATAACTAATTAAGCACCTGCATCCGAAAAGGGGGAAAAGCAAGGAAAAAAGTATGCATCAATATAGGGTCAGTATAGATAATCGACGTTAGTGCAACTGAGAATCAATTCAAGTCCTACAGTGGTATCGCTCAGTAGAATTAACAGTACTAAGGATTAGATGTGATTAATCTTTACAAGTTAATCTTTTTAGTTAAAGGGGCACTAAAATATAAATTTGGATGGACAGATTAAATTAGCTCATTATAGGAAAAAAAACACAAATCATGAGAAAGAGATTGAAAAAACTACAAGTAGACGTCAAATTATTACAGACACAAAATTTACTCTTAAAATATAAAATCAAAACAGCTGAAGGAAAACTGACAGAATTAAAGGACCGATCGCGTAGAAATGATCTGTGGTTTAACCCCTTGGCGACACAGGACGGACTAGGTCCGTCCTGTGTGCCGAGGCGTTAGTGACACAGGACGGACCTAGTCCGTCCTGTGTCAAAACGAGCACTGAAAGCGGAGTTTTTCCGCTTTCAGTGCTCTAAGGGCATTGTAACGATGCTTCCGTATGGAAGCATCGTACAATGCTAAAAAAAATGCCCGTCGGCATTTCGATCGCTCCGGAGAGCGATCGAAATGCCGGTTTTAAAGGCACAGTGCCTTTAAAACGCGGGCATTTAAAAAATGAGCATAGGAAGCGAATCTTTCGCTTCCTATGCTCAGAAAGTGTTCCTGATTGCCTCGCAAGTCGAGGCAATCAGAAACACAAAAAAAAAATGCACGATCTTGGTCACTAAGTGACCAAGATGGCGCTGCCCTTCTAAGGGCAAGAGCACAGGAGGCAGGAAGTACCTGCTTCCTGTGCTCTCTGGCTGTCACACGATTGCCTCTTCACAGAGGCAATCAGTGACTGCCAGGCACACTGACAGGCAGTGGGGATGCTCTCCTGAACATCCCCACTGACTGGTCAGATCAATATTAACTCTATATTGATCTGACCAGTTATGATCTGTCTCCCTCTCCTCACATTTTTTTTAGTGAGCGAGAGAGACAGATCAAAGTTCTAAAAGTAAGTAAAAGTTAAAAAAAACAATAAATACACAACACACAAATAATAAAACAATAAAAAAAAATTTATTAAAGCAATTCCCTGCGTTTAACCCCTTCCCTGCCACTGATCTTGCATAAGCAGTGATCGTGCACATCAGCGCATTTATTTTTGCCGTTTGTGCATTTTTTAGGGGTTAATTTTTTTGTACTGTAATTTATTACAGTACTAAAAAGGCTATTCTAAGAGTTATTAACCCCTTATTTGCCGTCGATCACTGCTTACGCAATGATATTGACGCCAAAGCAATTTTTATCTGTCTGCATATTTTTTTTTTTTTTTTACACATACCCGCTAGGGGATTACATGTAAAGTAAAAATATTTGAGTTTTTTTTTTTTAAGCTGCCTGAGCGCATAGCGATCAGTAACAGCGAATTAGTGGCAAAGGCGGTTTGGTGATTTCTCAATTAAGCTCACCATTCGCCCTGGTCAGATCAAAATTAATCGGATCAATATTCACAAATATTGATCTGCCTCCCTCTCCTCACTTACATTTTTGTGACGGAAAGAGACAGATCAGTATTAGTGATATAAAATAACATTTTATAAAATTAGCAGGTTTTATGAAAGTCTTTCACTGTGTATTAACCCCTTCCCTGCCATTCATCACTGTGTAAGCAGTAATCCTGCACAGCAACAGTATGTTTTGCTGTCTGCACTGTTTTATGGATTAATTTATTTGTACTGTAATGTATTACAGTACTAGATAGGCTCTTCTAAGAGCTATTAACCCCTTCTTTGCTCGAGATCACTGCTTACGCACTGATTCTGAGGCCGCGGACTCAGGGTTCGATTTTGACCCTATTCAGCTTTCTGATACATCATCTAGCGATGTATCGGTGGCTGCTGAGCCCTTGCCACAAGTAGTGATGGGGGTCTACCGATAAAAAAATATATGGTTTGGTGGGGGTAAATTACATTGGCTGGCTTCAAAGATATATCCCATAAAGGACACGGACGCAGGTTGACTACATGTCAAAATTCCAAGTTGGAATTTTGAGATGCGCATCTCACAAATGTTGCCTTCTAGCCAAAAACAAACCAACAAACCTATGCATGGGTGCTATCCCTGTACTCGGGAGATGTTGCTGAACACATATTGGGTTGTTGTTTGGCAGTGACATATACCAGAATCTGTGAATTCATGCCTGAAGTACAATGCATGTGGGAAAAAAAACTCCCAAAAAAGTACTACCACAAACTTTTACAAAGGCTGGTGGTAGAATTAGTACCTATACAGTATTAAAATACCACCATTTGAAATACCTTAGGATGTCTATTTTCCAAAAATATATGGTTTGATGGGGTAAAATTCATTGGACGGCTTCAAAAATGTTCCAAATGGAACATGGGCGCAGGCTGACTACATGTCAAAATTCCAGGTTGGAATTGCGCACCCCCTAAATGTGGAATTTTAGACCCAATACAAACCAACAAACCTATGCATGGGGGGTATCCCTGTACTCAGGAGATGTTGCTGAACACATATTGAGGTGTTGGTTGGCAGTGGCAAATACCAGAATCTGAAAATTCCTGCCTGAACTACAATGTGTGTGGGGAAAAAATGCCATCCCATCCCTTTGACATAGGTTGGTGGTAGAATTAGCACTTGGAAAGTGTTAAAATACCACAATTTTAAATACCCTAGGATGTCTAGTTTTCCAAAATATATGGTTTTATGGGGTAAAATACTTTGACAGGCTTCAAAAGTGTCCCAAATGGAACATGGGCGCAGGCTGACTACATGTCAAAATTCCAAGTTGGAAATGCACCCCCCCCTAAACGTGGCCTTTTAGCCCCCAAATAATCTAACTAACCTACACATGGGTGGTATCCCTGTACTCAGGAGATGTTGCTAAACACATATTAAGGTGTTGTTTGGCACTGACACATAATAGGATCTGTGAATTCATGCCCGATGTACAATGAATGTGAAAAACAAATTACTATCCATAACATTGACATAGGCTGGTGGTAGAATTAGTGCATGAAAAGTGTTAAAATACTACCATTTGAAATACCCTAGGGTGTCTAGTTTTCAAAAATATATGGTTTTGTGGGGTAGAATACACTTTTTGGCTTCAAAAATGTCCCAAATGGGACATGGGCGCAGGTTTTCTGCACGTCAGAATTCCAAGTTGGAAAACCAAAAAGCGCACCTCTCAAATGTGGCCTTTTAACCCCCAAATAACCTAACCAACCTATACATGGGTGGTATCCCTGTACTCAGGAGATGTTGCTGAACACATATTGAGGTGTTGTTTGGCACTGACATATAACAGGATCTGTGAATTCATGCCCAAAGTACTATGTATGTGAAAAAAAATTACTATCCATAACATTGACATAGGCTGGTAGTATAATTAGTGCATGGAAAGTGTTAAAATACTACCATTTGAAATACCCTAGGGTGTCTAGTTTTCAAAAATATATGGTTTTGTGGGATAGAATACACTTTTTGGCTTCAAAAATGTCCCAAATGGGACATGGGCGCAGGTTTTCTGCACGTCAGAATTCCAAGTTGGAAAACCAAAAAGCGCACCTCTCAAATGTGGCCTTTTAACCCCCAAATAACCTAACCAACCTATACATGGGTGGTATCCCTGTACTCAGGAGATGTTGCTGAACACATATTGAGGTGTTGTTTGGCACTGACATATAACAGGATCTGTGAATTCATGCCCAAAGTTCAATGTATGTGAAAAAAAATTACTACCCAAAACATTGACATAGGCTGGTAGTATAATTAGTGCATGGAAAGTGTTAAAATACTACCATTTGAAATACCCTAGGGTGTCTAGTTTAAAAAAATATATGGTTTTGTGGGGTAGAATACACTTTCTGGCTTCAAAAATGTCCCAAATGGGACATGGGCACAAGTTTTCTGCATGTCAGAATTCCAAGTTGGAAAACCAAAAGGCGCACCCCCTAAATGTGGCCTTTTAGCCCCAAAACAAACCAACAAACCTATGCATGGGTGGTATCCCTGTACTCAGGAGATGTTGCTGAACACATATTGAGGTGTTATTTGGAAATACCCCTTCACATTTTAAGGTAATGTTTACCTAAATTGCAATATATGTGAAAAATTAAAAAAAAAGATTTTTTGCTGCAAACTTTGGCATAGATTGGTGGTAAAATGGCTACATGAAATGTGTCAAAATACCCCAAGTTAAATGCCCTGAGTTGTCTAGTTTTCAAAAATATGTACATGTTGGGGGTCATTCATGGATTTAGTACAGAAATCAGTGTTACAATGTCACTATCGCTAATTTTGAAAGAAGGGATTTTAAAATAGCTTTGCACCACTTATAGTTCTGGCCCTGTAACATGAATAAAAAAGCACAAAAACATAAAAACATGGGCTATTTCTGAACTCAGGACATATATTAGAAACTTTTTAGCAGTGTTTTTTTGTTGTCTCTTGTACATGAGTATACGATTTTTCAAATAAAAGTCATAAAAAAATAATTTTTTCAATTTTTTTGCCATATTTTATTATTTTTTTTACATCAAATTATATGCTATTATCAAAATAATGGTATCAAAAGAAAGCCCTTCTTATGACGATAAAAACGATATATAGTTTGTGCGGGTACCCTAAATGAGACAGAAATAAATTACAGCAAAACACAAACTGCTCAGAAATGTTAAAACAGCCCATGTCACCAAGCGTCGGACAAGCCAAAAAAGTCATGTCACTAAGGGGTTAAGGGTATCTCAGAAGAAATCTCAAATGAAGAAATGGAGAATTTTCTCAAGGAATTTTTGGCACAATTCCTAGACAGACAAGAAATTGGCCTAAAATCATTTACACTGATTCACAGATAACGCAAATCTGTGAATATTGAGGCATCTACTCAAGAGTAGGGTTGAGCGGACACCTGGATGTTTGGGTTCGAGAGAACTTCGGAAAAAGTCCGGGTCCGTGCTCGAACTTGACCCCGAACCCCATTGAAGTCAATGGGGACACAAACTTTTGAGAACTAAAATGCCTCTAAAAAAGTCCTGGAAAGGGCTACAGGGCTGCAAAAGGAATTCAAATGTGGGTAAGAGTAGGACAAGTGCCTTGCAAACAAATATGGATAGGGAAATAACTTAAAAAAACATAAAATACATACAAATTAAAAATACTGTACTATTTACCACCCAAAACTATAAAAAATTTCAAAGTGTGCTGTAAGCACAGTATTTGACTGTTCTATTTGACTCTCAGATGTAATACATGATGTAATACATAGGTCAATTGACCTATTCTTATGAAAGGGGACTCTATTTCGGTTTATAGAATAGCAATAGCATTACATGTATTCCATAAACCGAAAGTCTATAAACCGACCTTCGGTTTATAGACTTTCGGCTTAAAGAATAGCAGAATTACATGTATTCTATTAACCGAAAGTCTATAAACAGAATGTCTTTCGGTTTAGAGACTTTCGGCTTATGGAATACATGTAATACTATTGGCTTTCTATAAACCGAAATAGAGTCCCCATTCATAGGAATTTCTTATGAATGGGGACTCTAGTTCGGTTTATAGAAAGCCAATAGTATTACATGTATTCTATAAGCCGAAAGTCTATAAACCGAAGGTAGTTCAGTTTATAGACTTTCGGTTTATAGAATACATGTAATTCTATGCTATTCTCTATGCTATTTATAGAATATGTAATTCTATAGAATACATGTAATTCTATGCTAGGTCGTTCGGTTTATAGACTTTCGGTTTATAGAATAGCATAGAATTACATGTATTCTATAAACTGAAAGTCTATAAACCGAACGACATTCGGTTTATAGACTTCCGGCTTATAGAATGCATGTAATACTATTGGCTTTCTATAAACCGAACTAGAGTCCCCATTCATAAGAATAGGTCAATTGACCTATTCGTATGAATGGGGACTCTATTTCGGTTTATAGAATAGCAATAGCATTACATGTATTATATAAACCGAAAGTCTATAAACCAAATGTCTTTGGGGGGGGGGGGGGGGGGGCGATTGAGAAGACTTCTACCTAGGATAGTTAAAAATACACATCCAATAACACACATTACCAACATAAAACACAAAGGATAAAATACATTGAATACCACTGAAATTATTCAAGTTTTTGAAACACACTTCTCCACCCTTTTTCAAGAACAGCCAAACAATAAAATAACAGGTATATCAATATTACAGAAAGCCAATCTTCCAAAAATTACAAATACCCAAAGAAACATACTTAACGGTCCAGGTCTAGAAGAAGTTAAACTTACAATATCCTCTTTAGCAAACCATAAATCTCCAGGCCCAGGTGGCTATCCTGCTGAATTCCTAAAAACTAACCTAATATTGAAGCCTGGAAAAGATGGAGTTCATACAGACCAATTACATTACTAAACTCTGACATGAAAATTCTCTCAAAAAGAATAGCCACACTTTTTTTACTTCAAAACATCCTCCCTGATATCCTACATGAGGCACAAATGGGCTTTCTATGTAATCATTCAACCACTATAGGTGTCAGAAAAGCACTTACAGCTATACAACAGGCAAAAATTAAAGGATCCTCACACAACTACTCACTAATATGATTAGATGCTTGTAAAGCATTTCACAGCATCTCATGGGCACATATCATAGGATTCTTTAATTTGGGATTTTTTGGGGAGCAAATTTCCTTACATTTTTTAGAAATCTCTATTCCTTTCCATCAACAGTATTACACATAAACGGATTAACCTCAGATCCAGTTCCCATAGCAAGAGGCGTACTACAGTGATGCCCGATGTAATAGGTAAGTTATACTGGTATATTAATGGCAAAAGTAATACTGGCATAGGGCAAAAAATAGTGTCGCTGACAGACATGCCAACAAATCCTCTTCAATGGACACCTCTGGACACATTTCTGGATCCATTTATCGAAATTCCCACATAAAACGTTTTTGTTAAATTATATACCAATATTTACTAAAATCTCAGAAAAACTAAAAACCTGGAAAATGTGCTATTGTCTTATATTGGTCGGTCAGAACTGATTAAAATGGTAACTTTCCCAATATTGCTATATCCTTTCCTACACCTACCCTTACTCCTTAAATCCAAAGACATCAAACACATTAACTCCATTCAGTCATTTTGTTTGGACCAATAAACATCCCAAAATCGGATGGCTAAAACTGCAACAACCATGGAATACAGGTGGACTTAATACATTTAATCTTAAGGAATATAATTTGGCTGCACTTTGCAATAGACTTTGAAAACAAAAAATATGCTGATCCATTTTTTAGATCAAAGGTTCTATCCGCTTATGAATCTGAAAGTTCTTTTAGACACTCCGGTAGGACACCTGCCAAAAGAGGTCAAAAATAATATGTTGCTATTTGGTCCATTGATTATTTTGGTTAGCTTGGCAACTAATACATTTTCATCATCACCTTGATTTTACAAAATGTTTATATCTTCCATTTCTCAACAACCCAAGCTTTCTAAATGGAAAGGCTGCATTCCCCTACATACAATAGACCAAAAAAGGAATCCCCTCCATAAGACCATTTATAAATGTTTTCCAACATAAGTTACTTACACTAGACACACTCAGAAGTACATTTTCAGAAATTACTATACCACCCATCAAATATCAGTAGATACATGATTATATAAATTATATAACCAGTACAACTCCAGGTAATATTTGGGAAAATCCTTGGATAAATCTTTTAGATTCTGCAAACAAAACAAACTATAATATAGCAAACATACGCAAAAGGCTTTATACTCCAATGGATTTTTACACAACCACTACTGGTCTAATCAAATGGCCCATATATCTTTAGCACCTATAAATTGATAATATCCTAAAAGCAAAGGAAATTATTGGGCAAATTGGCTGGGGCATATTAATGGCAAAATAACACTGGTATATTATTGGGCAAATTGGCTGGGGCATATTAATGGAAAATAACACTGGCATATTATTGGGCAAATTAACGTTGGCTTATTAATGGGAAAATAATACTGGCATGTTATTGAGCAAATTGGCTGTGGCTTATTAATGGCAAAAGTACCGTATTTGCTCGATTATAAGACAACCCTGATTATAAGACGACCCCCCAAACTTTGGATATTCCATTAGGAAAAAAACTAAAAGCCTGAATATAAGACTACCCTATAGGAAAAAAGTTCAACTTGTATATATTCACATGTAAATTGCTTTTTTAATAAAAAATTATGATATCAGAAAATGTATTTCTAGTTTTTTGTCTTTTTATGTGCCAATGCTGCCTTTCTCTTTTCTTTGCCCCCATTTTTCTCTCTCTCTCTCCTCCTCTTAGTGTTGTCTCTCTCTCCCCCCTCCCTCCCCTTGTCTCTGTCTCTTAACCCCCTCCCTCCCCTTGTCTCTTAACCCGCTCCCTCCCCTTGTCTCTGTCTCTTAACCCCCTCCCTCCCCTTGTCTCTGTCTCTTAACCCCCTCCCTCCCCTTGTCTCTGTCTCTTAACCCCCTCCCTCCCCTTGTCTCTGTCTCTTAACCCCTTCCCTCCCCTTGTCTCTTAACCCCTTCCCTCCCCTTGTCTCTTAACCCCCTCCCTCCCCTTGTCTCTGTCTCTGCCCCCCTCCCTCCCCTTGTTTCTCTGTCCTACCCCCTCCCCCTGTCTCTCGGCCCCCTCCCTCCCCCTCACCTTTAACTTGATCCCTGGTGGCTAGTGGGGGCAGCGGGGGATGTCTGCACGATACGTGCAGACATCCTCCATGCTGCCCGACACGGCAGTCTATTATGTCGGACAGCTGGTCCGTCATAATAGACTGCCGTGTCGGGCAGCATGGAGGATGTCTGCACGTATCGTGCAGACATCCCCCAGCTGCCGGATTCACCCTGGTGGCTAGCGTGGCAGCAGAGGATGTCTGTGCGATGAGCGCAGACTAACCTGCTGCCGCCCGGCACGATCGCCGGGACTTCTGTGACGAAAGCGGAAGTACCCGGCTTCTTCATAGAAGCCCCGGCGGTTGTGCCGGGCGGAAGCAGGGGAGTCTGTGCTCATCACGGAGACATCCCCTGCTGTTAGAGAGGGGGATCCAGGTCCCCTGCAGCTCTGCTGGGGACCTGGATCACAGTCTTATAGTCTGACCTCAATTTGAGGTCAGATTATAAGACGACCTCGATTATAAGACTTATAATCGAGCAAATACGGTAATACTGGTATATTAATGGCAAAAGTAATACTGGCATATGGCAAAATAATACTGATAATACTGACATACTAATGGGCAAATTGGCTGTGGTATATTAGTGGCACAATAATACTGGCATATTAATGGCAAAATGGCTGTTGCATATTATGGCAAAATAACACTGGCATATTAATGGGCAAGCTGTGGTATATTTAATGGACAAACGGTGGCATATTTTAATAGGCAAACTGACTGTTGCATATATTAATGACAAAGTGACTATGGCATGTTAATTGGTACCCGACAGTGGCTTATTTACTTGGCAAAGTGATGCTGTGGCATGTTCTGTGGGGCAAAATAACATGTACTATGGGTGAAAGTGACACCGTGGCTTGTTCTGCAGGGGCAGTTCTATTGGACACAGTGACACTGTGGTATGTTCTGTGGCATGCCAAATTGTGTGGGTTCAATATGAGTGCAAGCTAAGTGCTGTGGGTGCAATATAGGTGCATTGCAAGTGCTGTGGTGCTGTGTGAAGTCCTTTTGGTGCAATGTGGGTGCAGAAAAATGGAATAAAAGGGAATTAAAACAAGAAATGCAATTTTTCAATAGCATGGGTTGCACCTAGAGGATCATCAGCCATACCACCCTGACGAGCCCATTGTAGGCTGTAACGTACGTCTGTGGTTTGCTGTGCTCCTCGTGCAGAGGAGACTAGCCATGCATTTTGGGTCTGGACTGCCATTATGGGTGGGATTAGCCTGATAAGCTAATGGAGTGGTTTCCTTTGTAATGGTGTAGGCAAGCAAAAAACGGTGATGCCCTCCCGAGTACCATCCTATATGGCAGGCTATTGTAGTGCTGTCCGTTCTCGGTGAGTTTGTGCTACCACCCCCTTTTTCTCTGAGTATTTTTATTTAATGTGTAGAATATGACTATTGTTATGATAAAAAAAAAAAAAATAATAATTTTAGCCCATTGTATAGGTAAGGAAATAAGTACAGATGCAGCAGGCCAGCATTGATTTATTGATGTTTTTTCATGATTCCTAGTGAGGAAGTAACATAGCTGGGTTTGAGATAATTAAACAATTGTAATAAGTAACCCATTATCTTTTGGCAGCTGTGGCTTTATAAAATGGTATGATAACCCTTTAAAATGTTTCCTAAAAGGCAAAAAAAACCTTTAGGCGCTTAATCATAAGCTTTGTGCCTTCAAGGTCGTTACAACATTTCTTGCTGGATTTACCTGTTTGAAATATAGTCCTGTATATCCTGCTCTTTAATAGTGGTACCCTGCTTCCTTGAAGCTGTCTAGTGGCCAACAAGAACTCTTAGGCAGTGAATTTAATAACAGTACTGCATTTACTTGTATAAGTCACGTTTAACTGACGAGACAGAGACCTTGCTCCACTAAAGGTGTTTTATGTAGTTTACCTATGCATATTCTAGGGGCTAGGTGTCCAACTGTGGTCCACCAGCTGCTGCTGAATTACAAATCCCACAATTGCCCACTAGCGTTCTAGAATGTCAGAGAATTATGATAACATGTACAGAAACTGCTGGAAGGATGTTGTTGGATGCCTAGGTTCTAGGATATATTTGCTTGAGAACTGGTATTTCAATAATTCCTTTAGAAGTTAGAAGTTGATTTTCTTCAGTAGGAGTAACCATATCATCGATTCTTCCTATGGGATTGTAGACTTCTACAGATAGATTTACAATAATTTGTAGACGTTTAATGTTCGAGCATCATGAGACTGTGCAATTGTTACTGCATGTTTAAAATGGAAAAAAGACCTTAGATTGCATTGGCAATATGACAGCACCTCCTAACATCACCCCACCTCTTATGCTAAATCTAAATTTCCCTTTAACCCTAATGCCTAAAACTTTAATTAACATCACCATCGTCCTTATAGATGTGGATTACTCAGGTAGTAGAGATTAAGTAAATGGAGGAGCTGTTACTATCCTCTAAAGAGCTTTATGAAGCTTACATGAAATCTTGGTTCCATTGGACCGTATTGACACACCCATAACCATGATACAGCTACTCCAGCAGCCACATGAATAATGTATTCCCCTGGCCCAGTCCAATTTAGTCTTAAAATTGACCGGACAGAATTGAAAAGTTCATAGTTGACTGCTCCTCTCATTCCTTGATGGTTTAATGAATTTACTGCAATAAAGATTGTATTATATTTCTAATGCTTTGGACTCTGGAAAAGTTATTCTGTGGATTCCCATTATGAGGTGTGCTGATTTTGCTAATTTATTTTATATTATTATTTAACAGTTTGAGAAAATGCATACACTGGCACTTGAGGTGGAAGATCCCCGTGAAACTTTGCTATTGACTTTAACCATAATTTATTGCTTACCAATTAAACTTTGGATGTGTTATCAATGATATATTTCAAGTTTTACGTAAAATCTTTTAATATCCTCTCCCTCCCCTTTTTTAAATCTTTTCTTCTTTTACACAATTACGTATATATTTTGTCACGTGGATTACAAATCGAACACGAGACTTATGATTTTTATGGAATATGAAAAACACAATAAAAACTTTAATTACATAAAAAATAAACTGCATAGTAATATAAAAAAAAAAACATGCATCTCGTCTCCCAAAAAAAAAAAAAAAAAAACAGAACAACCATTGAACCTGTTTTATATATTCTGACCCTTTTTGCAGCTGAATCTGTGCAAAAAAATTTTACTTTTTTTGCTAGAGCAACCTAAATGTTTAGGACCAGTACAGCTGCACAAATTTTGGACCTTTGTGGGGAGTTAGTGCCATAATTTGGCACACACTTATAGTGTACATCCTCTTTATAAAGCTCTCCCACTTTTATTATTGTTTTGTTGCCATCTGGTAAAAATGACAGAAATGCATTTCTGTCATGGTCTAGATTTTCTATAATTTTCAAATAATGTGCACCGTCATGCTGTAGTTGTCATTGACTCTCAAAACTTCATTGATATTTTTCCCCGTGTTATCTTATCCTGCCAAACATTACTAAAGTATTTCAGCATCCTCATGGACTACCTGTTCTGAATTGGTGGTTCATTCATAATAAATACAAACGATACGAAATTGAAATAATGGTCACAAACTCCATTCAGCAATCAAATAGTTGGAAATGCTATTTGTATAGGGTAAATGGAGAGTTAATAACATAGCCTTGTAAAAAAAAAAAAATGCCAAGTCATGGCGGGTAGTGACGCAGTGCCCCGCCCACAAGTAAAGAGGTCTGTGTGAAGGAACAGGCGTGCGCGTGCGCACACCAGCCTCAGGGGGGTAACCAATAATTCTCCGCCTGTCTCTGTGTACACTGGGAAGGAGCGTGTGACAGTTTGAGCGATCACGTGATCACCGTTGTGTCGCCTGCAGATCAGATCGGAGGTTAGAGCTGTGTGTGACAGACAGGCGGCTGGAGACACACAGGCGCGAGTTAGTTGCTGGTTGTATAATCGTTACTCAGTTCTCGCTCAACGGCTCTGACTCAGTCTGTGCTGCACCGGTCTGTCAGGTCACTTCTAACGACTCTTTTATCGAGGCTACTCGGGCTCTACTCTCTCCCACCAGCTTATGCAATCTCTGCCTGTGCAGCTTAAACACTCCCGCAGAGCGTGAAAGGAAGAGGAGGGAAGTCACAGCCATGGGTCTACTGTCTCATGGGTCACCGCTCAACTGGGAAGAGACTAAGAAGTACGCGGACCATGTCCGGCAGCACGGCATCCGACAGTTCCTCAACATTTACAACAGAGTCAAGGAACGGCAGAAAGATGTGCTCAAATGGGGCGACGAGGTCAGTATATTCGTATATATTATTTATGTGTGTATGTATATATTTCACACACGGATAAGGAAACCGGAGTAGTGTAGTTTGTGTGTGTGTATGTATATATAATTGTGTGTTTTAAGATCGATTTACAAACAGTGATGTGTGCACCAATATATATATAAATATTTTCATGCATTGAAGTGATCACTGAGGTGATATGTGACCTATAAATTCAACTAATGGTTGCTTGTCGGACCACCCTACCTATTCTACTATGTAAATCTGTTGTTTTTGCCATGTCGGCTTCTGAGTAAATGTGTATTTTTTCCTGTCAGACCATTTAAATTGCACAGTCCGTTTTGAATATTTGAATTGGTGGCCATCCCATCAGGAAAACTAGGTGTTTCGACTTGGGAAAGACAGCAGCCAAGTATTATACGGTATATTTTAGTAAACTATCTTAAAGGCTGACAGTGGAAAACCAGTCACCTTTCCTGGAAGCATCCCAGATCAGGTGTGTGTGCAAGCTTGACCCACCAAGGTGCAGCACCCAGTGCATCGGACTCCCCTCTAGATATGAACCTGGGTAATTGTGTATTTGTCAAACTGCCTCCTCAAATATGCGCCTGGGTAAAAATGTACTCCCACTTGAGACCCTGACCCTTCATGTGCTGCTGTTCATTGTGTGCCCGCTTGACTTCAACATTTATTGTGTGATAATTGCACAGATGTCTGCCGCATAGCTGTAACATGCATGCTAAAAATGTGAGCCCTTTGGACACCAGTTTACTTCTAACCTCACCTGCACCACGCTTTTACAATAACTTTTTCAATTGGTATATGAAGAAGCTAACTCTTTAGAGAAGTGTTGATCAACTTTTTAATGTGGAGTGCCGCATACCCTGCGGGGTAACATACATTAATTTCATGAGGTACCATAGATCCTGTGGGCTTTTTAGATGGCATAATGAGCTGCACAAAACCCTTAAGGGGCCAACAGTTGGACATCACTATAAAAATACATTAAGCTTGTGAAGTGTTTATTTAAGCTAAAGATATTTTTATAAAAAAAGGCCTCTCCCAAATGTCATCTGCTTTTTTTCATTCAAAACTTACCTGCTTCACCATGACTGACCAAATCCTGTGAAGGCCTGGGGACCTGAGGATGATCTTGCTGTAGAATATCTAACAGTAATGAACACCTTAACCATATCACTTTATGTCAGGGATTGACAAATATTTGTAGCCTTTAGGAGCCAGCCTAGTTATGTTTAATTATGTAGGACTTGTATAGCATTCCAGGTAAAACGAACCAAAATGTTAGTAGCCAGAAAAATTAATTTCGTCATCTAAACTTTTTCGTCAGTTTTCATCAACTGGATGTTTTCCGTGACTAAAACTAAATAAAAACAGTTAATAGGACTAAAACTATGACTAAAATCCACTACAATTTTTGTCAACGACTAAACTAAAATGGAATTTTAGTCAAGACTATTACTTAAAATGTGCCTTCAAAATTAACACTAGTAGTTAGGAGTAGGGATTTTAGGAGCCCTGGTTTACATTGTATATGTTTAACTGAACTTGTGCGGACAGGTAAATGTTATGGTAACTTTAATGACTGCAGACACTTCTAGTGAGCTTGTTTTTGTCAGCACTGGGTCAAAGTTCACATACTGTAGCAAAAGCAGTATAGGTGATTGTGGACCCTATTAAGTCAGTTGTAATATAACAAAGGGTGTTTCAAACATCAGGAGCCAATCATTAACATTTACTGAGTACCCTTTTATCAACTTGCACAACATGGTGCATTCACTTCTTAAGTTCTTCATCTAGCTTCCGAAATAAGGAATGAGTTGGTACCGTGTTAGCTGTAGAAACGCAGGAGACAAGTAGAGTGAAGTTAATAACCTTTATCGGCTAACTGAGTAGATTTAGCATACATGTTTAAAAACCTCTCCTCTTCATCAGGCAATTTATACAAAATAAATGTGAAAAACATAATTGTTAAGAATGTAAAGCAGATTAGATCAACGGAGTCCAGGTCTGAGTTCTTTTATCAGTCAATGGTGGTATAATGAGATGAAAATAATAATGAGATTGCAGTCACATCCATTCATTTCAGTGAATGAATTAACAAGGTCTGCGTCACATGTTGAGGAACCAGGACAACCTGACATTAAGTGGGCTACTGCAAAAAAACATTCATGGACAAGACAAGAAAACCTGAAAATGATGGAATGCTACCACAACATCAGATCAAATGAGAGGATATATGAAAAGATAGAGGGCACTATGGATGGACATTAACTGAGAAACAGTTATTCACCCAACGCTTCAACATTGTGAAGAGGAAGCTGCTCTCACAACTTGAGATGAACCAGCTACTCATTCGACCCTTGATACAAGAAAATGACCCAGACCACTTGTAAATGCAGCAGACGACGCAAGCTGGGACCTCACTGCCACTCCCACAATTACAGGGCACAGTAGCTGGCGGTACTACCACCATAACTCAAACCATTGAGCTGGTAAACGCTTCAGCTGCTGTAATCTTGGAAATGCTGGGCTACACATTCAAGAAGAACAGCAGTTCATATCCCTCTGGAAAATGATCAATTCAACTTGGAGAAAAGTTAGCTGGTGGAATTACAGAAGGGTGTGGAGATTAAGAATAAGACCTGACTAATGGAAAAATACAAGGGCCTGACCCCATCTGAAGCCCTAGAGACTGCTAAACAAAGGCGCATGGCATTGGCACCCAGACTAAGGCGATCCCTGCATGGGATGTACATTGGGAAATCCTAAAAATTGGAGAGGGCTGGACTCAGACAACAGTGAGTCACTGATCATAGAAACTCAAGAACAAGCAGTGAGCACTAGATCTATGGAAGCCGTAAACTACCGCACCAGACAGGATCCAAGGTGCACAATGTGATGTGTAAAGAGATCTTTGAGACAGACACACAGTGGCATGGTGTAAGATGCAGCTGTGGCACTTAAAGAATCAGACGGACAGACAGGTTCTAGCTTATCAACCTTACATAGTGGTAGTGGACCAGGACCAGAAGACGGAGATGGTGGTTGATGTAACGGTGCAAAGTGACTGCAACATCAGGGAGGAGGTGTTTGAGAAGCTGGAGAAGCACTTGGGGCTGGGACACCTTAGCTGGGAGAGTGGCAACATCAGACCAGTTTGTCCAGAAGAGGGCAGTGCTAGGAACCGCTACAATACTGCAGAATTCTCCAGCTCCCAGACCTCTAGTTGAGGAAGACGTATACTAACCATGTAATGTGAGAATTATAGATATAGATAGACAGAGATAAATCTAACACAGGGCTTGACAAACCCCAGGCACCATGGCGCCCAGGTTCTAGACGCAATCATCCGGGTATTTTTTTTTTTTGGGGGGGGGGGGGTGGGGGGTTGCAGAGTGCACAGACTTCAAGCTGCGTCCTTTCATGCAACGCACTTGAGTGTTGGGTGCCACATGACTTCTCGGCACTCAGCAGGAAGAAAAATGAAGATTGGCTGCAGCATGTATGTCCCTCTCCCCTGCAATAAGGGTAAAGCAGCAGGGAGGGGGGACACGTTAAGAATTTTTTTTCTTAAAACTGCTAACTTGTTTGTGTGATGTACCATTGTCTGGCTCCTAAAATTAAATATTTGTCAAGCCCTGATCTAACAGTCCATCAAGTCAGCATTTTGCCTAAGTATTCAGTTTAACCAACTGCACAGTGCCCGGGCGCTAATCAGTCATGATAATGTACAATGAAAAAAAAGCACACTCATTGGTCTTGACCAAGTAGGAAATGATTAAATAATTGTAATATTTCATCAATGTAACAAAATGTTTTGGGCCACACACATATTTTATATTCATATATAAAACACTGGTCAGCCATAACATTATGACCACCTGCCTGGTATTGTGTAGGTCCCTTTTTGACGCCAAAACAGCCCTGACCCGTCAAGGCATGGACTCCACTAGAAGGTGTGTTGTGGTATCTGGCACCAAGAAATTAGCAGCTGGTCATTTAAGTCCTGTAAGTTGCGAGGTGGGTCTTCCATTGATCGGACTTGTTTGTCAACACATCTCACAGATTCTCAATTGGGTTGCGATCTGGGTAATTTAACCCCTTAGTGACAAGACATTTTCACCTTGACTTTCCCTTGGTGACAATGGCTGTTTTGACATTTCTAGGGTGTTTGTGTTTTAGCTGTAATTTTTTTCTTTCTCACATACAGTACCCACACAAATTATATGTTGTTTTTATCATCATAAGAAGGGCTTTCATTAGATACCATTATGTTCATCATATCTTATAATTTACTACAAAAAAAATCATAAAATATGATGAAACATTTAAAAAAAAAACTTTCTATCTTTGACCTAAAATATAATTTATACAAATAAAATCATTAAAAAAGACCTTGTCTAAATAGTTTCTAAATGTTATCCCGAGTTCAAAAATATGCATGTTTCCATATTTTTCGGTATTTTTTTGCGAGTTATGGGGCAAAAACCAAAAATAGTTTTTTGTTTTTTTTCCTATATTGACCTTTTTTTTTTTTAACCCTAACACTAAATTTAACCCCAACTCTAATCCTTATTATATCCCTTAATATTTTTTAATTTTAACCCTATCCCTTATGCTAAAAAATATTTAATTTTAACCCTATAGGCTAATATAGCTATATAACCTGTTTTTAATTCATTAAATATGTATTTTAAATATTTTCCATTGCAGTGCTACTTAACTACCACTAGGGGCAGTCAAGTAGCATATTCAGAGCGACGGAAGTGAATTTACTTTCACTTCCGAAGCTCAGACCGGCAGAGGGCTTAGCCATATTGAAAGAGCAGCATGCTCCGTCAATATGGCTCCCCACGATCGCTCCGTGGGGTGATCGTGGGTGCCCCAAAATAGAAATTTCGGTGCTCGACATCGAGGCAATAGACCAGCACCGTTAAAGCGGGTTTCGCGATCGTTTATCGCGAAAACCGCTTACTTCACCGCAGGACGTGCCAGGCACGTCCTTTGTCGTTAAGGGAGTTTCTCCCAGGACGTGCCTGGCACATCCTTTGTCGCGAAGGTGTTAAAGGCCACGGAAACACCCATAACTTGTGTTCTTCAAACCATTGCTATACCATTTTATCTTTCTGTCAGGACCCATTATCCTGCTTAAAAAGGCCAATACCATTAGGGAATACAGTTTCAATGAAATGGTGTGTGCAACAATGCTTAGGTTGTATGTGCCCAAGTAACACGCACATGAATGGCAGGACCCAAGGTTTCCCAGCAGAACATTGCACAAAGCATCACATTCCCTCTGCCAGCTTGCAACTGTCAGTGGTCCTAATGTTATAGCTGATCGGTGTGTGATTTTTCTATGTAGGAATGTGCATAGCTAAAATAAGTGAACCATGATGTTAAACTATTTAGGTTTTCCCTTCATAAAGGATTATCTAATTTACACAAACCTTGGCCTCAATATGGGACATTTTGGCATTCACCCCAGTGCTCATCAAGTTTTTGTTGTCAGCATAAAGCCTAATAATTAGCAAGAACATAATGGGTTTCACTGCATGAGCATAAATTCACAACCTAAAAGGGCACTGTAAATTCTGAAACCATGGGAATTGTTTAATTACTAGAAATGTCCATATGACACATTGTATCCATGGTAAGGTTTATTCTGAAATGTAAATTTCCTTTTTTGTTAATAACATAACAAAAGCAAACCTGTATCTGTATGAAAGTAAATAGCCTACATTTACTTGACAGAGATCTGTTTGGTGCCACTCAGCTTTCTAGTACATCAAACTTATAATTTCAGGCATCTTCTGTTAAAATGAAATATTTACTGTCATGTTTAGGGAAGACAACCAGTGTGTGTATATTACATTGTTTGAAGCTAGTACAGACATCACTATAATATTTTCCATGTATCACAACAGTGCTTGACTAATTTACTTGCAAGAGCCAGACTTCAACACACAAAAAACTTTCCTCTATCTTGCGTCATTCACCCTAAGACACAGCTTCTGATTTTCAGCTGCACAGCACTCCTTTTGCCTACATCAACCTGTGACTCAGCACACAAAGCACCATCCAGTACAGATACTACATTAGAGTTTGTGAACAGCACAATCATCCACAGAATCTTAAACTGTATTTGTGTTAATGGAGAGCTTGACAAGTTTAGCTCATCACACACAACCTTACAACACCCAATTTGGTTTGCATTCCACACTAGCTGGGTGCTAGAGGGTAAGAGAAGAAATAGAAAGGAAGTAATGGCTAATCTTTGTCCACAAAGCACTTGTGGAGTGCAGTTGCCGTGATACACAACTAGTTAAATGCCAGTGTACATCTGCTTCTGTTTGTTTTAGGAAGCACATGTGGAAAGGATGAGAAATTAAAGAGAAAACAGCAGAATATACCTCGTCTAGCTGGCAAATCTTTAATTTGTGTTTAAAAGCTGGTCATACCAATTGAACAGAAGATGATTGGTCTTCTCTTTAAGTTGTATCGTTGCTTGTAGTAGTTGGATCAACTAATTCAGTTTGGTTTCATGTTTTTAAAATTCAATTCTTATACCATTTCTGTTCAAAAACATGTGTTCAGTTTGATTTTGTTTTCCCCAGGTTGAGTACATGTTGCTTGCATTTGATCATGAACATGAAAAAGTGCGTCTAGTACTAAATGGTGAGGAGATTCTTGATACTCTTCAAGACAGAGGAGAAAAAATAAACCCCAAGTAAGTGTATCTGCATTTATTTATTTTTGCCTTCTCCTTCACACATGCTATCCTTGATAAATTTGGGTTTACTTTAACAAAACATGTAATGGAGTTATATAACTGCTTTTGTAATGAAATAAAAAAAAACCTGTTGAGGACCAATAATGAGCCAGGTTATTGATGGTACAAATGTTTTCACAGGACCAGTGGCGTTTTTTTTTTTTTTTTAAATCTATAATCTTAGAATTTATACTAATCCACTTGTATGGGTATTTATGTGGGAATGTACAATTCACAAATGGATCATAAAAACCTTGGGAGCTATGACATAATTTGAGATGCTAATTGAGCTGTAGTTGTATACAATGGGACCAAGATGATAATCGGACCGGTTAAATCCTTTTCAAAATGTTTTACTGAGAATTGTAAGAATTGGAGCATACCTTTTATTTACTTTTATTTCTGTAGAAGTCTGCATATAAGACTGTCTATATGCTACACGTTACGTCTCTCTCAGGTGGTCCGCTGTAATGGCAACCACTGGTAGAGATGTTTTTTCTCTTGTTGATTCTGTGACTGATTCTCTTTTTAGATCAAGTCAGTAGAAGGGAGTTAGATAACCCTGATTGAGATTAAAAAGTATATCAGACTGTGGGGAATGTAGGTCAATGTCTGCAACTAGGTCAGGCTGTATGCTGTATGAAATTAAAATATGCATGTCCCAGGTATGTTTGCAAACTGTAATGTAAAAACATTTTACTTTTTTGCTAGAAGGTTATTTTAGTGTTTTGTTAGACAATCACTTGAGCTCTTAAGAATAAACCCACAGTTTGTATTGGGACGGTAATTAGTAAAGACTAAGATTTGAGAAAACTGAATGGATTGTCTGCAAATCAAATGTATTCTAAAATGTAATTTCTATGAATTCAGCCACCCAACACTTTGGAGGCCAGAGTACAGTAGTTACATGATTGAGGGTACACCTGGACAACCTTACGGTGGGACAATGTCTGAATTTAACACGGTGCAAGATAATATGAAGAAACGGCGTCAAGAAGCCTCATCATTACTAGCAGAAAATACTTCAATCTGCACGGTCACTTCTTTTCCAAGGTAGCTGGAAAGTCATGTGGTTTTAAAACATAAAAGAACTCAATGTTTTTATTTTACTGTTTGTAATTGTCTTCTTTTTTTTTGTTCTAGGTTTAGGTTCTCGCTCATTGTATAAATATGCTACCATCATATACATATAAACATTGCAATTTTATTACGTTTTTCTTGGCCCTGTATGGTAATTCTAATGTTTGGTACATATTCAATTGGAAATTAGGCTGATAAGCACATATTTTTGAGTCCGTCAATGGATTACAGGCAGAAACTGCAAACTTAAATAAGAATAACTTAATTTCTTCACACAAGTTCTAGCAGTTTGGCAAGCACTTTCCTTAGGTGAAGGCTTATTGTATTTAAAGCGGATGTCATGCTTCAAATTTCATGCACCCTTTAAGGACCTATGCTAGTTGTTAAACCTTTAAGTTTTCATCTGCCATCACTAGCTGACTGTGCACAGGTGACCTCCTTTAGTGCAAGATGCTTACTTTTTCACATTAAATGGGTACAGGGGATATAGTTCTGATCTCCTCTGTATGAATTTCACTGTATGAACTGTAAGTGGGGTTTTTTTTTTTTTTTTGCCAACTTTAGTCACAGCAAAAGTTGTAGCGGTATTTTTATATAGGATGTAAAAAGTTTATATTTCAGTCCTCTGTTAATATTATCCCCTTTTTATTATCATTCTCTCTAGACTTGGTTGTCCAGGGTTTACGTTGCCAGAATTTCCACCAACACCAGTAGAACAGGGAGCCTCAAAGTCCCTTTTCTTCCCAGATGAAGCTATTAATAAACACCCTAGGTTTAGGTGAGTAAGTGTGCTTTGGACTTGACTTGGCATATGCATGGAAAACATTTGAAATTATAGTGCAACCTGGCGCTTTTTTTCCTTTTTACATTTCTTTTTTTTTTTTCTTCCAGTACTTTGACAAGAAATATTCGACACAGGCGAGGTGAAAAAGTCGTGATTAATGTTCCAAGTAAGTTTAGGGAAAGAAGGTTTTTTTTTTTTTTGTTTTTTTTTTAATTATTCATATGTTGGTTTAAACTAATTTTACCTGTTTGTCACAACACTGTCGTTCTTCTTCCCTATATTTAGTTTTTAAAGATCTGAACACCCCGTCTCCATTTATTGAAAGGTTTTGCAAAGACAGTGGAGATGATGATACTAAGGCAGCCTTGCCAAATCATATATACATGGATGCTATGGGATTTGGCATGGGTAACTGCTGCCTTCAGGTAATTTTTTATTTTTTTTTTCCCCTGTAGGTTAATTGTAAATTGTGGAAGTATATATTAAATGTTGATGACTGTGCTTAGAAATGCCTTTACCCTAGTACTCATCAAAAATACATTCATGCACTCATTTTTGCAATTGCATCTCTTAAAGCTTGCGTGTGTGTGTTTATTTTTACATACTGTGGCAGGATGGCCAGGCTCTTTACCATAAACGTCAAATGCAACAGGCTGGATAAAATATTACTGCAGTTTATTGTCAGTTTTCCACAGGATATACAATGTTGTGCTCTCCCACAAAATGAAACAAAAAGAAAATAAATCCTACTCCAACTTGGAGACTTACTAAACAACAGGATTTCTAACTGTCCAACTGGCCAGCTAATCCGGTTCCCAGTTTTAAACAAAAGTAAACACAGTACTTTAACCCCTTAACGACAGGTGACGTGCCAGGCACGTCACGGCAAATCGAGGACTTGCCGACAGGTGACGTGCCTGGCACGTCATGCACTAAATGGAGTAAAGAAAGCGACCAGCGGTCGCTTTCTTTACTCTAACGGTGTTGCTACAATGCCTCTAGGTAGAGGCATTGTGCAACACCCCCCAAATGTGCAGGGGCGCGCTACGATCACTCCACGGAGTGATCGTAGCAGCCATTTAAAAATGGCTGCGCCCGCTGCACACATGTGCTTAGAAAGCGAACGATCATTCGCTTTCTAAGCATCTCCGGTGTTGTTAAAGTGCCTCGCCAGCGAGGCACTTAACAACACCTTCAGCTGCCCCAGATCCGATGGTGGTCGCTCTCCTGAGCGACCCCATCGGCTCAGTAGAAGGGAACGCTGCCTGTACAGGCAGCGTTTCCCTTCTAATGCCAAGAGCATCGGAAGTGAAAGTATTTCACTTCCGATGCTCTAGGGGGAGCCAATCGATGCCGGCACAGCAGATCTATGTGATCTGTGTGCAGGCATGTATGGTAAGTGCTCTGATGAGCACTTACCATACTGTCAAAGGCAATATTACTAAATATTGCCTTTGACAAGTATTGATCTGCCTCCCTCACCTTACTACTTTTAGTAAGGGAGAGAGACAGATCAGATCAAGTAAAAAAATAAAATAAAATAATAAAAAAAATATTTAATAAAATTTTAAACACCAAGGGCTTTTATAAAAGCCATTTAACCCCTTCCCTGCCATTGATCGCTGTGTACGCAGTGATCATACACAGCAGCACATTTTTTGCTGTCTGTGCATTTTTTAGGGGTTATTTTTTTTTACTGTAATTCATTACAGTATAAAAAAAGGCTCTTTTAAGAGAGATTAACCCCTTTCTTGCCGTAGATCACTGCCTAATCAGCGATCTGACGCAAATGCAGCAATCTTGCTGCAGAAGCATTTTTAATTTTTTTAAAACTTTATTACACCCGTCACGTGTTAATTATACCCGCTAGGGGACTACGTTTAACGTAAAAAAATCTTTTTTAGCTGTCTGAGCGCATGTATAGCGATCAGTAACAGCTGATAAGTGACAATGGCGGGTTGGCGTTTGCTCAGATGAGCATCACCATTCGTCTGGTTAGATCAATATGTGTAAATATTTGATCTGACCCGTGTAGATCTGCCTCCCTCTCACTTGAGTTTTAGTGAGGGAGACAGAGCTGTATAATGTAAGTTTTTAATTATAATATATTTAATAGAATTGAGACCCAAAGGCTTTTATAAAAGCCGTTTCCAGTATTTAACCCCTTCCCTGCAATTGATCGCTGTGTACGCAGTGATCTTACACAGCAGCACATTTTTTGCTGTCTGTGCATTTTTTTAGGGGTTATTTTTTTTTACTTTGATTTATTACAGTATATCAAAGGCTCTTTTAAGAGCTATTAACCCCTTCCTTGCCGTATATCACTTCCTAAGCAGCACATATGGTCACTGCCTAAGCAGTGCATATGGTCACTGCCAAAGCAGCGCATATGGAGCAATCTAGTCGCCGAAGGATTTTTTTTTTGCTATCAGCATTTTTTTTTGTCAGACTCACTAGGGGTTAATTATACCCACTAGGGGATTACGTGTATTCCTTTTGAAGCTGTCTGAACGCGTGTATAGCGATCAGTAACAGCCGATCAGTGGCAAAGGTGGTTTGGTGATTTCTCAGATGAGCATCACCATTCGTCTGGTTCGTAAATATTGTTCTGACCCATATGGATCTGCCTCCCTCTCCTCACTTGAGTTTTAGTGAGGGAAAGAGACAGATCTGTATAACATAATTTTTAAATTGTAATAAATTAAATAAAATGTTAATAAATTGTGAGTCCCAAGGGCTTTTATAAAAGCCATACCTTTTGTATAGTGTAGTGTATTAACCCCTTCCCTGCCACTGATCACTGCACAGCAGAACATTTTTTCTTGTCTGTGCATTTTTAGGGGTTAACTTTTTTGTACAGTACTACAAAGGCTCTTATAAGAGCTATTAACCCCTTCCTTGCTCTACATGTTCAAATTCCAAGTTTGAAAATCAAAAAGCACACCTCTCAAATGTAGCCTTTCAACCCCTAACAAAGCTGACAAAGCTATGCATGGGTGGTATCCCTGTGCTCGGGAGATGTTGCTGAACATATATTTTGGTATTGTTTGTCAGTGACACATACCGAAATATGTGAATTTGTGTCTAAAGTACAATGTATGTGGGAAAAAATACACAATAAAATGACTACCACAAACTTTGACAAAGGCTGGTGGTAGAATTGGTGCATAGAAAGTGTTAAAATAACACCATTTAAAATAGCCTAGGGTGTCTACTTTTACAAAATATATACTTTTTGGGGTAAAATACACTGTCCTACTTAAAAAAAAGTCCCAAATGAAAGATGGGCTCAGGCTGACTACACGTCAATATTCCAAGTTGAAAATGCGCACCTTCACAATGTGGCCCTTTAGCCCCCAAACAACCCAACAAACCTATGCATGGGTGGTATCCCTGTACTCAGGATATGTTGTTGAACACATATTGGGTTATTGTTTGGCAGTGACACATACCAAAATCTGTGAATTTATGTCTAAAATACAATATTTGTGAAAAAAAAAACACAAAAAAATGACTACCACAAAGTTTGACAAAGGCTGGTGGTAGAATTAGTGCATGGAAAGTGTAAAAATACCACCATTTGTGATAGCCTAAGGTGTCTTCTTTTAAAAAATATATGGGTTGATGGGGTAAAATACACTAGCTGGTTTCAAATATGTCCCAAATGGGACATGGGTGCAGGCTGTCTGCATGTAAAAATTTCAAGTTGGAAAACAAAAATCTGCACCTCACAAATTTGGCATTTTAGCCCCCAAACAACCCAACAAACCTATGCATGGGTGGTATCCCTGTACTCAGGAGAAATAGTAGAATCTATTTAGCATGTTTTTTCGTTCGCTATTGTCGATGAGGGGAAGTTGTTTCAAATAAAAACAAAGAAATTTGTGTATTTTTTTTTTTTTTTAATAATATGATAAGATATGATCAAAAAGATGGCATCCATAGAAAGCCCTTCTTGTCCCGATAAAAACAATATATAATATGTGTGGGTACAGCAAATGACAAAGAAGAAAATTACTGCTAAACACAAACAGCACAGAAATGTTAAAATAGCCATTGTCCAGAAAGGACAAAAATGTTTCAAAGGCTCTGTCCTTAAGGGGTTAAACGGGTTTCACACAATACCTCTTTCCTCAGAGTCTCAGGCTTAACTGCCTTCTCTCTCCCAGCTGCTGGACTCTGGGATGACTTCAGAGGCTAACCTTTTAAAACCCCAGTTAAATTACATTCACCTGGGTTTTAATAGTCAAGGAGTGACTCCCACCAATTAACCCCATCGTGCTGGGAATAGAGAGCTCTCCAATCTATTACTAACATAGAAAGCCTCTCTGACCTTGCCACAATACATACATATCCACATTCAAATAGGAACACTCAGGTCTTCAAAAATATTTACATTTATCAGGACATACATTACAAATAAAGAGAGATTAAATATTAATTATCTCATCTCTATCTCCACACCACATCCCACAATTGGATAAAAGTGCCCGTAGCCTAAAAAGAAACACCTGTGTATTACAGCCTCAAAAAGCCATGTAGTAAGGGCATGTTTTAGTTGGATCCCTCTTTTTACTAAATAATTCCAGTGTGTGTGTGTGTGTGTGTGTATGTGTATATATATATATATATATATATATATATATATATATATATATATATATATATATATATATATATATATATATATATATATATATATATATATATATATATTGATATGACACAATATAGCGAGCCAACTCCCAAAAAAACAACCATTAGCTACATGGCTAACATATAAAATTCAAACAACCGTAAAGGAGTATAACAATGAGGACATGTCCACCTAACGGGGCTCCAAAATAGACTTAAATTAATTTTATTTGTTCAATCGAAACAGTTGTTTTGTATTAAGGGTCTGAATCCAATATGTTTTACCCTTTAGTAACAAATGTGCTCTATCGCCACCGCTACGTGGAGGGGGCGGGACATGATAAATTGCGATAAACCGAAGTGTCGACAACTGATGGCCAATTCCAAGAAGTTCTTGGCATCTGATTTGTCTATCTTAAAGGTGCCTCAATGGCATGTGTATTCATGTTCACTTTATTTGTATGGGATGTCCTGATGAAGGGTCCGTGTTGGAGAACGAAACATTGATGTGACCAAATTTTTTGATAAAACCTACGAGGGCTCCTGTATGTCTAACCAACTAAGCACTGGGGCAAGCAAGTGACTGCTTTGATGGCTATAGTCTCTCCCTCCTCCACAGCCACTAGGGTTAATTAATTAGAAATATGAAATACAAATATATATATATATATATTTAGAAAGAATATTGTGATCATCTTGGGACAAATGCTACTGAATGAGAGGGTTTTCTCACTAGGTAATCCCAAGAGAAGAATATCCCTTTAATGGATTTGCTATATAATGCATGATTTCCTGAAAGGTGGCTGCATGTTTGTATGGGTATAAGACTGTGCATATATGGGTAAATGACCGACTGTGGATGTTTATAAATCTGTTCTGTATAAGCTCACCACCTACTTGCATTTGTTTATTGCATTTAAGTATTGTTAGGTCTGTCTCCTAAGTTGCTAAATGTTTTAAGACCTTATTTAAATATTAATTAACATTATTTTTTTTATACCTGGACAAGTAGATTGTCATGAGGGACAAAACGATTGGGCTACTGCTTTAGTCCTTTTGACAAGTACTTTGTTTTAAAAATGTCCACACCTGGTATATAGCCTGTATGATTTTTTTTTCTTTCTTGTGTATGTATATTGGCAGCATATTTTGGTTCTGTGCCACTTGTGACATGCCCAGACAAAAGCCAGTCTGCTTCTTTTTTGTCATGTTCACAAAATAAATGTTTTCTCATGTAAGAGTGTTCAGTTTCTCTATGCTGTATTATTTACCACTAATAATTTAATATATATTTAGGAGCTCAAGGCCTATTTTATATATTGTGCATCATAGGACTTTGCTCTTGTGAACTTTTTTAAATCTATTGGGTGCACCCCAAAATCTTAGCATTGGTTTTGCAGCCTTTCCAGGCCAATTGGCAGCAATGTCTGCCTTTCAGAGCCCATTTTGAGTGTGGCAAAGTGGGGTACTAGTGTCACATCTACATATCTACTTAACACCTGCTTCTAGCTAATAATCTTTATAGGGTTTTATAAAATCGTTTCACATTCACTGCCTCTTCAGTACTTCTCAAGAAATGTACTTTATTATAAAACTAATTGAATATAAAGCCAAGGACGTTGGATCATGAAGATGATCATATTTTTGGGTTGGGATTCCAATACTTTTTAGAAGTACTGCAGGCCATGCAGATTGCATATAGTGCAAAGTTGTTGTTTTTTTTTTTAAATTTTTTTTTTTTTTTTTGCAATAGGTAACGTTCCAAGCTTGCAGCATTTCTGAAGCCAGGTATCTTTATGACCAGCTAGCTACAATATGTCCAATAGTGGTAAGTGTTTACCTTCTCCTTCCACAGATGCTTTTATAGCATTAAAATTAATTTTCTGAACCTCCTTCTGCGTTAATTGCACTTCAAATAACTTTATCCAAATGTGAGAATAGAATGTGATGACGCAGATGATTTTAGACTTCCTTTTTATGGGTTGCACTGGTCTACAGATAGAAATCCCTTTGATTGGATTTATCTTTTCTTGAGAAATATAAATTACTTTATATGTTTGGCTATTGTAGAAGCACGTTAATTTGAAGGCAAGTGCTGTACTCTCTATTTAGCATTAATCCAAAGCCCCCAAATACATGTTGATCTAAAGCTGTTGGAGAAAAGTATTTTCTGTCATCGGATTCCGTGGTGAATAGACATCATGAGCTGTAAAATGGCAGTGTGTGCCAAAACACATTCCTGTCATTTGACAGGCATGTGATGCTTTGCAAAGCGTTTTCAAAGAACAAGGCAGAGTCAAAAGCCTTATGCTTCTACATAATGTTGCATCAAACAACATTTGTATTCCACTACAGAAAACCACTTTAATCCTTTATTTCTGTATTATTATTTTTTTATCACAAAGAAACTTTGTCTTAGATTTCCAAACGTGGATTTTCTCAAATACTTATTTTCCTAAATATCTGTCTTGTTGATAGATGTAGATTTAACAATTTTGTGAATACTGCTTCCTATTTCTTGTCTTCCTAATTGCAACTTTATTTTTAATGGGTTCCTTTTTTTCTGGGTAAACAAAGGTCAGATATCTAGGGAAAATGTTTCTTATATTGATTTATTTGTTGTAATCTATTTCACCACAAAATGTTGCTGAAAACTAAATATTTTACAGTCAGATGTCCAAACATTAAGAAACGGAAATTATAAATTTAGTCAAATGTGCTTCATATCGTACCCAGATAGAAAAAGCCCATTGAAATGAGGTTTCCACTTCCTCATGTTTAATACATTCTGACATTTAAAGGTACTGTCAGCCTCCACATTGCTTATGAATGCAGATAATAAACATTATCTTTTATCTTTCTGTTAGGAGAATTGTAAGTTAAAACATAAATTTAGGATAAAAATGTTTTAAACATGTCTGTGGAGTCTCATGTCAGATGACATCACCTGTGGCTTAATACACAAATGTACTACTTAGCAATGGAAAATGTGTAATTTGCCTATCAAGCTATAGGCAATTTTAGGTCATAAGCGGGAGACTCTACAAACACATTTCAAACACATTTTCATCTTAATTTATGCATGTGCTTGCACTTTTGCTAACACAATGTGTAGTTCATTTCATGTAATTTTTCATTTTCTATATTCACATTATAAGCAATGTTGAGGTTGACTGAGTCGGCTGAAATAAAATGGATTGTCAAAATCTAAAATGCTCAAGTGTATTTTGTAGATGGCTTTGAGTGCTGCTGCTCCGTTTTACAGAGGATACGTATCTGATATAGATTGCCGTTGGGGTGTAATCTCTGCATCAGTTGATGATCGAACTAAAGAAGAAAGAGGACTGGAGGTTTGTTTCTGTAACTATACCTGCTGATGCTGTTTAAAGGAACACACCACTTACATAAGAACATAAGATGTAACTAGATTACCTCTAGTTGCATTTAAAACAAACACATATATAAGACACATGCCATTGTTTTTTTTTCTATAAAAATAAAATTAGGTGTCTATCTCCCTCATCCATTTTGTGAATTTTACCCATGATGCAACAGTCTCCAAAATCTCCCAGCAAGTCTCCCTTTACAACTGTGGCCAAAGCCTGCATGATGATGTCATAAGATACCCCCTGCTCTACTACTGGCTCATGTGTATCATAGTGGGCAGGACTAGGTGGCTGTGTACAACTTTTTTTTTTTTACCTGCCTTCCAACACAAAGAGGAGATTGACCTGATGAAACAGTATCATAACTCCTCCCCCTTGTGATGTAATGGTTACATTACCCTCCCATTCAATGCAAGTCTATGATCAGAATTCTGACTTCTAGACTGTTCTCTGTCCACAGCCTCAAAGTAAGATACCAGTGCTGTAAAGTCTCTGGGGGTTGCCACCCAAAAATACTATATTTCACAAAATTGTGGGGACTCTTGTTTAGTAAAATATTTCATAAAATAAACTAACATAACATAAAAAAAAGACCTATATCTGAAATCAACAATGCAGAATAAAAAAATAAACCATTTTCATTTTTGGTGGGAGTGTTCCTTTAAAAGGTCAAATGCATAGTCTGCTCTCACTCCCATTGTATACTTCCTGTCCTAAAACCCATTACATTTGTTAGTTTTTATTTTTTAATTTTCTCTAATTTGTTTTACAGCCTTTGAAGACTGACAAATATCGAATAAATAAATCTCGTTATGATTCCATAGACAGTTACTTGTCCAAATGTGGAGAAAAGTACAATGATATTGACTTGACAATAGATAAAGAGATCTATAATCAGCTAACAAGTGAAGGTAAACATTATTGTAGTTTTATTTTTGCAATAATTCAGGTATAAGGAGTTTAATATGTAAAATAAATAAAAAGTGCTCCTTGCAGCCTTATACAAATTTGTAGTATTGGATTCATTGTTACTTTTTATGCAGATTCTTTCAGAAATATTGCATTCAGAGTATGCAATGAATCTGTTATACTACAATAACCTATACTTGCATTAAAATATTTATGTATTGTTTCTCACATCTCAAATTCTGTACATAATATGTAATGATTTCCTCTAAATTTAAATCCAAGTCACTAAGTGCAGCTTCAAAACCTCAGATATACCGCCGCTTTCAAACAATTGTTTATAACAGGGGTCCTCAAACTTTTTAAACAGGGGGCCAGTTCACTGAAAATCAGACGGTTGGAGGGCCGGACTATAGTAAAAACAAAAACTATGAACAAATTCCTATGCACACTGCATATATCTTATTTTGAAGTGAAGAAACAAAACGGGAACAAATACAATATTTAAAATGAAGTAAAGTTAAATCAACAAACTTACCAGTATTTCAATGGGAATAGTGTGCCAGTCAGATGCCCAGGGATATTATGCCAGTCAGAGTCCAGTAATATTATGCCAGTCAGAGCCCAGTAATATTGTGCCAGTCAGATGCCCAGGAATATTATGCCAGTCAGATGCCCAGGAATATTATGCCAGTTAGATTCCCAGGAATATTATGCCAGTTAGATTCCCAGGAATATTATGCCAGTCAGATGCCCAGGAATATTATGCCAGTCAGATGCCCAGGAATAGTGTGCCAGTCAGATGCCCAGGAATAGTGTGCCAGTCAGATGCCTAGGAATATTATGCCATTCAGATGCCCAGGAATATTATGCCATTCAGATGCCCAGGAATAGTGTGCCATTCAGATGCCCAGGAATAGTGTGCCATTCAGATGCCCAGGAATAGTGTGCCATTCAGATGCCCAGGAATAGTGTGCCATTCAGATGCCCAGGAATAGTATGCCAGACAGATGCCCAGGAATATTATGCCAGTAAGAGCCCAGGAATATTATGCCATTCAGATGCCCAGGAATAGTGTGCCATTCAGATGCCCAGGAATAGTGTGCCATTCAGATGCCCAGGAATATTATGCCAGTCAGATGCTCAGGAATAGTGTGCCTGTCAGATGCTCAGGAATAGTGTGCCTGTCAGATGCCCAGGAATAGTGTGCCATTCAGATGCCCAGGAATAGTGTGCCATTCAGATGCCCAGGAATATTATGCCATTCAGATGCTCAGGAATAGTGTGCCTGTCAGATGCCCAGGAATAGTGTGCCATTCAGATGCCCAGGAATAGTGTGCCATTCAGATGCCCAGGAATAGTGTGCCAGTCAGATGCCCAGGAATAGTGTGCCAGTCAGATGCCCAGGAATAGTGTGCCAGTCAGATGCCCAGGAATAGTGTGCCTGTCAGATGCCCAGGAATATTATGCCATTCAGATGCCCAGGAATATTATGCCATTCAGATGCCAAGGAATATTATGCCATTCAGATGCCCAGGAATAGTGTGCCAGTCAGATGCCCAGGAATATTATGCCAGTCAGATGCCCAGGAATATTATGCCAGTCAGATGCCCAGGAATATTATGCCAGTCAGATGCCCAGGAATATTATGCCAGTCAGATGCCCAGGAATAGTGTGCCAGTCAGATGCCCAGGAATAGTGTGCCAGTCAGATGCCCAGGAATAGTGTGCCAGTCAGATGCCCAGGAATAGTGTGCCAGTCAGATGCCCAGGAATAGTGTGCCAGTCAGATGCCCAGGAATATTATGCCATTCAGATGCCCAGGAATAGTATGCCAGACAGATGCCCAGGAATAGTATGCCATTCAGATGCCCAGGAATATTATGCCATTCAGATGCCCAGGAATAGTATGCCAGACAGATGCCCAGGAATATTATGCCAGTCAGATGCCCAGGAATATTATGCCAGTCACAGCCCAAGAAAATTATGCCAGTCAGATGCCCAGGAATATAATGCCAGTCAGAGCCCAAGAAAATTATTCCAGTCAGATGCCCAGGAATAGTAGAGTGCTCGTTATACCTCCCTCCTACCCCTCCTTCCCCATCACTTACCTCCAGCTGCTGTGTCCCCGGGCCGGACGTCTCGCGCAGTGTTCCCTCCTCCCTGCACGGAGGAGGGAAACAGTTACCGGGTCCGGATGTGACGAAACGTCACATCCGGTCGCGGTGATTTTTTTTTTTTTTTTTCCCGTTTTCCTGCAGCCGCATCTTCTGCGGCTGCAAGAAAAGAAAAAAAAAAAGTAAACAGCGGGGAGCGGGGGGTGCCGGCCGCGGGCCGGACAAATGTGCTCGGCGGGCCGTAGTTTGAGGACCCCTGGTTTATAAGGAGAAAACCTTGCTGCTTTTAATGTGTGAGGAGGGGATGGAAACATTGCCAGTGTAATTGAACATAGTATATCAAATATATGCATGGAAGTTACTTTATCACTGTGTTCTTACATTGATACTGCTTGGATTTTTTTTTTTTTAAATGCTGTTGTCCTGTGAGTCTCTTATGTAGGTTGTATGTGCGTGTTACCTTCTCTATGTGGAAATCTACCCTGTTCAATTCCCTGGAAGGAAAAGAGCATGAGATTACCACTCTATATACTCATTTGAGACACAAGGACATATTTTCTATCCAAGTGATTTCCTTTGATATTTTCTTTGCCTCCTTAGTATGACCCATACAGCCATATTGCACTTTAGAATTGTGATGGAGTTCGTCACATGGATCATAATGGGGTCTCTTTGCTAAAATGTAAACTGCAGAAATCAGTTAAAGCAGTGCTTGCCAAACCATGGCGACCAGGTAATCAGACCTGCCCCCTGGTATCGTGAGCACCAGGAAGGGGGAACACATTGATAGAGCTTAAAAAAAAAACACTGCTTAAGATAAAAAAAAATAACTCTCACTTATGTCTCACTGTATTTATGAGTGACAGACTGTATGTGTGTGTGTGTGACTGACTATGCTGTTGTCTGGCTCCTATATTTATTTATTTTTTTACTGGCTCCTAAAAGTTTGTCAAGCCCTTAGTTAAAGTGCTAAGTGGGAGAAGATTTCCAACTCTGCTTTTGCAGCTCACTTGGTTCACCCCAGCTCACATTTTAGGGCGTTTTCCTCGTACTCTACAGTTTTAAGACAATAGATATTGTATAAAGATACAGTTATTTTATTTGGGGTCTGTTTTATAAATGTACAACACTTGCAACCAATAGAAGCAATAGCTTTTGGCCACATGGCTTGTCCATGGATCTGCAAGCTTCTATAGGGCTGATCCATGCACAAGATGTCTTGGTTTCTATTGTGTTATATAATCAGAATATGCCTACTAAAATTGGTGGTGAGGATGGGCCAGGTAACACATCCATAATTTTTTGGGGTTATAATTCTCAAAATGCATTGCTTTTCTATGCTATCTATGGTGCACTAATTTCAACAGGAATGTGGTGAAAAGAGCACTATACACATTGTAACTACCATTTATGTGTTCTCTCTTGGTACAGGAATTGATCATCTATTAGCTCAGCACATAGCACATCTTTTTATTAGAGACCCTTTGACTTTGTTTGAAGAAAAAATACATTTGGATGATGCCAATGAATCTGACCATTTTGAGGTATTTACATATCATTGTTATGTATGCGCTTTACCTGTGGATTTTCTGGTCAATTAAAATTTTGTAAATAAATCAAATGCATCTTTTCTGTTGAAAGCAGTATATGTGGAGTGGGCAAAACACAACTGCTTCCCTCAAATAGTTCATGAATTGGCCTTTTTTGAGTTGATTTTATATCATCTACTTTTATGGATATCAAGTGTCTCTGGATTGATGAGCCCGGTTTCATTTTGTCCTGTAATCTGGTGCTTTAGGTTTAAGCTTACAATTTTATACCTTTTCTGGTGGGATGTATGCAAAGTCTTGAAAGAGCAGAGCAGAAATGTGTCCTTCTGTTATGCCCATTCCATATTGAAAAAGGCACTTCATTACTACTAGGTTGGTATGGTTGTGCATCGGCTTTTGTGTGTTCTTGTTTATAGTGTGCTTTAATTTGTTTCCAATTACTGTCTTTCCATATTCATCTGACAAAATGTCCTATCAAAACTTTTCTAGTCCCCACATCCTACTTCTGTGCAGTATTTGTTCCACCATCCATCATTAATAATTTGATCCTAATCAACACAATTACATATATTACCGTCTCTCATCACTTAATATATTAAAAGAACCCTCCTCTTCACCAACACGTGCTATTCGGGGTTCAATGTGGGTTTCACATTCATCATGTATTAATTGGCACATTCTGAAAGTGTGCTGAATTGTGTTTGAAATGCTAAAAAAGGCTTTTCTATGATGAATAATTGCATACATTCAGCATTTTCTCTTTGTAACAAACCTTCCTGTAGTAATTTTCAGTTAAGAAATATCTGTGCATATTTATCAAACAATATTGGATCACCCAGCAAATTGTATAGATTTGTGATATGCTGGTGCAAATAAACTGCTATGCAGAGTTTTTATTTTGGGTTCTATTATTTTCTTATTGCTTTCTTACACTCTGTAATTTGTATTTTCTTTATTTCACAGAATATTCAGTCAACAAACTGGCAGACAATGAGATTTAAGCCTCCCCCTCCAAACTCTGAGATTGGTTGGCGAGTGGAATTTCGCCCAATGGAGGTATGCTGTCTGATTTTTTTGCAAAAAGCATCTGGAACAAACTAAGATCAAATTTAATTTTTTTTTTTTTTTCTTCATTTAAAAATAGTGTACTTTTAAATAAATTTGGTGCTCATGTTGTATTGCACTTTATGTATGATTATGGCAGGCTCTTTTGTGCCAATATTCCCAGAAGTTAATTATAAACTACGATTGTCTTGTTTCCCATGCTAACAAATTCAATCTACTACAGCTTGGTTGTGTGTGTGCTTGCTTTGTTGATGCAGCCATGACATGCTTAATTTTGATTTTGTAGGTCCAGTTAACAGACTTTGAAAACTCTGCATATGTCGTGTTTGTAGTGTTGCTGACTAGAGTAATACTTTCCTACAAGTTGGATTTTCTTATCCCATTGTCAAAGGTATGATATCAGTGATAAAATGATGCATTAACATTTTAATCATATCATGTGCCCACTTATTTTGTTGCTTTTTTTATTTTTAACAAGCCCCCTCTAAAATACTGATTTGGTTAGGTCAGTTGTGTAGGTATGTACAAACCTAATCCCCCTTTCCTATTTTTTTTGTGTTGCTTATTTTGGTTGTTCTGATACTTTTGATATCCTAAGAATATATAAACGGATTCCTGTGCTATGTGTGCATGTATATATGTAATCACCTTTTTCTCCCTCTTCTGATTATTTCTTTCTTCATTCCTTGTTACTATAGTCACATAATTTCCTGGAATACGTTTGATCTAAAAAAAATGCAATTTCTATTACATTTGTATAGCCTAAGGTTTCAGAATTATTGAGATGGTCTACGCAGGTGACCATAAAATGTATGTATGTTTTTCTGAAAGGGACTTATTTTACAGGTTGATGAAAATATGAAGGTAGCCCAAAACAGGGATGCGGTGCGACAAGGGATGTTTTACTTCAAAAAAGACATTTGCAAAGGTAGATTGCCTTTTTGATGAATAATACTAAACTTTGAAATGGTCAAGTTAAAGGGACAATACCACATACATAAGATGTAACTAGATTACCTGTGCATTTAAAACGGCCATATGCCACTGGGTGGTTGTTTTTTACCCATGATGCTACATTCTCCAAAATCTTCCAGCAAGTCTCACTTCAAAACTGGGGGCAGAGCCTGCTTAATGAAAACAGGGCCGTCTTTAATAGTGATTGGACCCTGGGCAAGCATTTGCTTGGGCCCCCTGGACCCTGCCCCCTCCCCTGCATGCAATCCCGCCATCCATCGCAATGTTACCCCCCCCCCCCCCCCCCACACACACACACGCATATGCCATAATTGTTGTGCCTTTCGGATGCCAGTAATATTGTGCCAGTCAGAGCCCAGTAATATTGTGCCAGTCAGAGCCTAGTAATATTGTGCCAGTCAGATGCCTGCAATATTGTGCCAGTCAGATGCCTGCAATATTGTGCCAGTCAGAGCCCAGTAATAATGTGCCAGTCAGAGCCCAGTAATAATGTGCCAGTCAGATACCAGTAATATTGTGCCAGTCAGATACCAATATTGTGCCAGTCAGATACCAATAATATTGTGCCAGTCAGATACCAGGAATATTGTGCCTGTCAGAGCCCAGTAATAATGTGCCAGTCAGATACCAGTAATATTGTGCCAGTCAGATACCAATAATATTGTGCCAGTCAGATACCAGGAATATTGTGCCTGTCAGAGCCCAGTAATAATGTGCCAGTCAGATACCAATAATATTGTGCCTGTCAGAGCCCAGGAATATTGTGCCTGTCAGAGCCCAGGAATATTGTGCGTGTCAGAGCCCAGGAATATTGTGCCTGTCAGAGCCCAGGAATATTGTGCCTGTCAGAGCCCAGGAATATTGTGCCTGTCAGAGCCCAGGAATATGGTGCCTGTCAGATGCCTGTAATATTATGCCAGTCAGATGCCTGTAATATTATGCCAGTCAGATGCCTGTAATAGTGTGCAGTCAGAGGCCAGGAATATTGTGCCAGTCAGATGCCTGTAATAGTGTGCCAGTCAGATGCCTGTAATAGTGTGCCAGTCAGATGCCTGTAATATTGTGCCAGTCAGATGCCTGTAATATTATGCAAGTCAGATGCTTGTAATAGTGTGCCAGTCAGAGGCCAGGAATATTGTGCCAGTCAGATGCCTGTAATATTGTGCCAGCCAGATGCCCAGTAATATTGTGCCAGCCAGATGCCCAGTAATATTGTGCCAGCCAGATGCCCAGTAATATTGTGCCAGCCAGATGCCCAGTAATATTGTACCAGCCAGATGCCCAGTAATATTGTACCAGCCAGATGCCCAGTAATATTGTGCCAGCCAGATGCCCAGTAATATTGTGCCAGCCAGATGCCCAGTAATATTGTGCCAGCCAGATGCCCAGTAATATAGTGCCAGCCAGATGCCTGTAATATAATGCCAGTCAGATGCCTGTAATATTATGCCAGTCAGATGCCTGTAATATTGTGCCAGTCAGATGCCTGTAATATTGTGCCAGTCAGATGCCTGTAATATTATGCCAGTCATAGCCCAGTAATATTGTGCCAGTCAGAGCCCAGTAATATTGTGCCAGTCAGATGCCCAGTAATATTGTGCCAGCCAGATGCCCAGTAATATTGTGCCAGCCAGATGCCCAGTAATATTGTGCCAGCCAGATGCCCAGTAATATTGTGCCAGCCAGATGCCCAGTAATATTGTGCCAGCCAGATGCCCAGTAATATTGTGCCAGCCAGATGCCCAGTAATATAGTGCCAGTCAGATGCCTGTAATATTATGCCAGTCAGATGCCTGTAATATTATGCCAGTCAGATGCCTGTAATATTATGCCAGTCAGATGCCTGTAATATGCCAGTCAGATGCCTGTAATATGCCAGTCAGATGCCTGTAATATTATGCCAGTCAGATGCCTGTAATATTATGCCAGTCAGATGCCTGTAATATTGTGCCAGTCAGATGCCGGTAATATTGTGCCAGTCAGATGCCGGTAATATTATGCCAGTCAGAGCCCAGTATTATTGTGCCAGCCAGAGCCCAGTAATATTGTGCCAGCCAGAGCCCAGTAATATTGTGCCAGCCAGATGCCCAGTAATATTGTGCCAGCCAGATGCCTTTAATATTGTGCCAGCCAGATGCCCAGTAATATAGTGCCAGCCAGATGCCTGTAATATTATGCCAGCCAGATGCCCAGTATTATAGTGCCAGTCAGATGCCCAGTATTATAGTCCGAGTCAGATGCCCTGTAATATAGTGCCAGTCAGATGCCCAGTAATATAGTGCCAGTCAGATGCCCGGTATTATTGTGCCAGTCAGATGCCCGGTATTATAGTGCCAGTCAGATGCCCGGTATTATAGTGCCAGTCAGATGCCCGGTATTATAGTGCCAGTCAGATGCCCAGTAATATAGTGCCAGTCAGATGCCCAGTAATATAGTGCCAGTCAGATGCCCAGTAATATAGTGCCAGTCAGATGCCCAGTAATATAGTGCCACATCCGGCGTCAGTTTATTATTTTTTTTTTTTCGGCCGTCGCATCCATCGGATGCGGCTTGCCGGAAAAAAGCGTTCACAAGCGCAATGCGCTGTGAACGCGGCAAGCAGGGGCTGGGGGCCCACGGGACAGCTGCCTTGGGGCCCCCCAGGAGTAAATGGGCCCAGGGCAGCTGCCCCGTTTGCCCCGCGTTAAAGACGGCCCTGCACACAAAAATCCTCTTTCTGGAAGAGAGATGAGATTGACCTGATCAAAACAGGACTCTGCCCCCTTCTGATACAATAGTTACAATACCATCCCATTCAATGCAAGTCTATGGTCAGACTGCCTTCTGTGTCACCAGACCCATAGTGAGATATTAGTGCTGTAAACTCACAGTGGGGTGGAACACAAAAACACTATTTCCCAAAATGTAGGCACACAGTCACACTTGTGTAGTAAAATATTTTATTAAACAAAAAAAAAAATATATATATATATGTCAGCAATGCAAAATAAAAATTTCATTTTTTTGGTTGGAGTTTCCCTTTAATCATTTAGTGGACAAGAAAAAATGTGTGTGGTAGAAATATAATCATTCCAACTTAAGTAAAAACACTTCTCCTTTTTGTGCACAGTCTATGTTTGTGGTGAAAGCCGTTTTATATTTAATATACCTTTTTAATGACAATTTATTGGCGTATGCATATTTTTTGGCCATTTCAATTCCCAGAAGTTAACCATTATAAATAGCAGAAAAATAATGATATAAAAATAAATCCCGCACCTTCAATCCAATTGGGATTTTGTTAAACGATCTCCTGGTAACATCCGACCCATAACCGTTACCAGTGGTGTTTCTTGATTTTGTGCTGCCCTAGGCAGACAAAATCCGGGCACCCTCCTACCCAAGCTGCACACCCACGTTACACACCTAAGACATGCCCCATCATTCAGACTCACATCAAGCTCATACTCCCATCACACACTCCCATCACACTCAGTCACACACCCCTACTCCCATCACACACACTCTGACTCCCATCACACTCAGTCACACACACTGTCTCCCATCACACACACTCTGACTCCCATCACACTCAGTCACACACACACACAGGCTTGAAGAAAATCCGTCATAGGATTGAAACGTCGCCAAGTGTGTGATTAAAGTTTCTCACTTCACACTGAGTGCTGGTGTCTGCATTCATTATTTTACTGTGTCAGAGACCTGGGAAGCGTCTTGGACTCCTTGCACCAAAACCTGTCTTTATATTTGCGGATCTGGGACTAATTGATTTCACACACACACACACACACTGTCTCCCATCAGCACTTACCTTTCCTTGGTGGCTAGTGGCAGGCAGCATGGTCCCTCCATGCTGCCTGTTCGGCTTCCCGGCGATTGTGCCGACAGGTCACGTGACCGGGCGTGCGTATGACGTCAGCGCGCCGGTTACATGACTGTCTGCACTTCCGTGTCGGCACACTGCATGGGGAGCCGAACAAGCAGCACGGAGGTTTCTCTGTGCTGACTGTTCGGCTCCCCGTGCAGCCTGGCAGGCAGAGCGATGGTGAGGGGGGATCTTCCGATCCCCTCTCACCTCCGTCTCTGCCTGCAAGTGCACTTTTTTTTTTAAAGGGCCGCGTTTTTTTATTTTTATTTTATTTTTTAATTATATATTTTTTTTCAGTGCTACCGCCCCCCCAAAATTTTCCGCCCTAGGCATCTGCCTAGGATGCCTCGCGGTAAATACAGCACTGACAGTTACCCAAAACTGTGATGTTCTTCCTCCGTAGCCAGTAAATCTAATTTGCTTGGAAATCTTAAAGCACTTGTGAGGTAGTGACCTTCGAATTATGGCAAATGTAGTGCACAGCAGCGAGTGTTATCACTAACTTATAGCACTAGAACTGATGTGGACTACCTTCCTATGCCAGTCCCCTTCCTAGATTACCTAAGACACAATCAACTAAGCTTCGTACATCCTAATATTAACACATACCTGTTCTGTACTTTTCTGGCAAATAGACGTTTAGGAAGTACATTATTTAAGTTGTTTTTTTGTTACATGTTTAATATCTTTTTATTTTTTTTTTCTCACAAATTGAAATACTTTCATTTATTCACAAGATAAACTGTTCAGCATGGGATGTTGATTATTTTTCCATGTTCTCTAAATTCACAGCTGGCAATGCAGTACTTGATGGTTGCCATACAGCATACAATGGCACAGACCCAGACCCAGAAGAGTACACCTTAATGAGCATTGATACTATTATTAATGGAAAGGTAATATTGTATAATTCAGTGATGAATAACCTTGGCACTGCACCCCCAGGCTGACTGACAATAATGGATTATGTAGTTCCGAAATATCTGGAGCTCCAAGATTAACCTTCACTGGTAAAATTGTTAAAAATTGCATAAGCAAGGAGTACTAATTTTGTCTGTTTTCTTGAAGGAGGGTGTATTTCCCGGTTTACTGCCAATCCTTAACTCCTATCTTGAAAACATGGAAGTTGATGTTGATACTCGCTGTACCATCCTGAACTACCTAAAGCTTATTAAGAAACGAGCTTCAGGTACCTATATTGTTTTGTTTGGACATTTTATGCTCTGTTTTCACTTCCATCTTTTTGTCTATACATGTTCTTGACAGTACAGAGTATAGAATACCCCAAATGTCATAGTTATATAGTACTAGCTAAGTCTTAGTTATATGGGTCAGCAATATTTAAACTGTTTATATGACTCATTTAAAAAAGATAAAAACATACAACTGATATTCTGATTTAACTGTCAATATCTACTAAATGCATGTTTTAAATTAGCTAATGACATCCTTAAAAGAAATAATTTTAATTGTTTTTTTAATATCTCTATTTTCTAAATGTCAATATACAAAACATTAATAAAACATATTGGGCATCATTATCTCAAAACTAAATATGTATTTAATATTAAACTGATGGGTAAATGCATAAATACTTATAATATAAATAAAAATGTGAAACAAAATAAATACATACATAATTAAATACATAAATAAAGTTGCCAGATGACATTAAAGTGCGAGCAAGAAGATTGAAGGCCCATTTAAAATATATCTAAGACAATATGATTAATATATTTACAGATTTGATTATCTTATCTACATGTTTAATTCTACAAGAAAAATGTATCGTCTATGTATTGCAGTATAGCCTCACTAAGTAAGTGTAGTTAAAAGTTTAAGTAGAACAGTACTGTGACCAGTGGTTTAGTGCCACAAAAGGCATTTTACATTACCTAATAGAAAAAGTCAGCCATAAACACAATTGTGTATCTGTGTTTCTAAATTAGAGCAGTGTTTTAAACTTATACATTTCTCCATTAGCCTGTAATTTGGCATGCAATAGAGAAAAAAGGAAGAATCCGCACTCAGGATCTTTGGTGATAAATCCGTGATGATTTTAATGGCAAAAAATGGTAATGGATATAACAAAAGCAGTAGACGGAGGGAAAAAACTTGACGCGTTTCGCGTGTACACACGCTTATGATTAAGCGTGTGTTCACGTGAAACGTGTTGTTTTTTCCCTCCGTCTACTGCTGTTGTTATATCCATTACCATTTTTTGCCATTAAAATCATCACGGATTTATCACCAAAGATCCTGAGTGCGGATTCTTCCTTTTTTCTCTATTGCATATTGTTGGTCTTTAAAACGCTGGGTTTGCGTGGGAAGCCGGCACCTTGATCTCACGCACAGCTGAAACACCCTTGCAGTTCTGGAGAGGCACTGGACTAGGGCGGTGGAGCCCGGACCTTTCCCCCTTGTCTTAGGGGTTATCTCTTTAATCTGCATGCTTGTGTGTATGCTGGAATTCAGATTTTTTTTATTTTATAGTCTATTCATTCAGTTAAACACACTGTTGGCTCATGGTTACTAGATGATCTGACTGCAGTAATATTTTTCATGTTCCTCCAACACGGCTTTTACATACCTATGCAAAAATGTCAATGTGTGCACTTAAAACTGCTATGTTTTTTTTTTTGTTGTTTTTTTTTACCAAACATATGTTTTTTACATGTTAACAAATGTAGTCACATGGTTTAAAATTGGTTTGTATATGTTTTATATTTTATTTATTAGGTGAGTTGAGGACTGTAGCACGTTGGATGAGAGAATTTGTTTCCAACCATCCAGACTACAAGCAAGACAGTGTAATTACTGACAAAATTAATTATGACCTTATGGTAAAATGCAACCAAATTGCAAATGAATTGACAAGCTGCCCAGAGCTGCTTGGGTTTACAGTCAATAAAATAAAGACTAGTGGAAATAAAACAGTTTTTTAATGATCTGAAGCTTACAGCAGACCATGAAGTTTGTGAATCTAACTGCATTGTTTTGGTATAATGACCAAACTGTCACTGCCCCATAGATGGCACTGTGCAGTGTTTTGTGTCCCCCCCCTCAATTAACATATTCCTATTGTTGAAGCTTTTACAGTGGATATGTAAATAGTAAACTATTTTTATGACTAACCTTGTATCAAATTACTGTGAAATCAACCTTTTTATGTATACCTTGGAAAAAAATAAGTTGTTCTTTAAGTGTGGTATCAGCCTTTTATATGTAACTGAAAGATTTTTAACACTTTTATTTCATTAAATTGTATATTTACTAATGAATGTATCACACAAGCATTGTAAAATACCGAATGCCTCAACGAAGAATATACTTGATTATTTTTTCTGTGTGTCCGTGTGCACAAAAAAATACTATTGACCAGTTTCTTGGCATAGCATGAGTCGAACACTTATTCATAAGCCTAACATGAAACCGTTAGTTGAAAGACCTTTGTGCTGAAGTAAGCATATTTGCCTATTGGTGCACTGGTATTGCCCAAGGGGACTTTAGACCTGCATTCCATTTGTTCTCAGTGTTTTATTCCCACAATAAAGTTTAACAAACGGCATGATGGAATAAATACTGCTTAGCGCATCACATCTTCAAAATTCCAGACATTCAACAGAAGTAGAACTGTCAACTGACCGTTATTGATGCTGCTGTCGGAGCTGCTAAATTCTATTCACAGTTTAAATCTGCAGTACTGTATATCTCACTGGCCTTATATATTTACTTTTGATGTGCAGAATGCAAATTTCATTTTGTTTTTTGTTTTTGTACATATTGATTTGTAGTGGCATTCCTGTTTCTAATATATATTATACTGAAACTTATTTGCTAATACTTTGAAGTTTATTCAGTTAATATTTTGGGTGCTTGAGCTATAATACTTTTTTAGATTGCAGGTAGTTAATGTTGGAAAGGTGTATTTGATTGCTACAAGGTCTGCCATACAAATTTACTTTATGTATGTTTTGAGGGTGAGCCATGAATGTTTAATGTTAGATAACACTGTTTTAATATCTGTACATTGTAAATGTATAGTTGGTACCTACTGTTAATGGCAGGGACTAAAATTTAAATATATTTGGAACTGTTACATGTCTTTGGAGTTTGATTTTATGCTAAAATATTTTACAGTATAATCCAGGCAAAAAGGTGGTTGTGAGCTGGTGTGGAGTGGGTCACGGACATTCGTTCAGCGTTGCCAAAAGTCTAACTTTCTATACATAAGTAGGTTTTCTGTCCTACGGATGGTAACATTTTATTAGGCTTATGACTACTGAACACATTCTGAACACAAGTTAAACTGTCAATCAAAACTGCAAAGACCCACACACACACTACTCAGTGACCAAGGACAAATGTGGGTCCTTAGGTTATATGGGTTGAACTACTGCTCTAGACCATACTGACATACAGGTGATTTTATATTACAATTTGTACAGCCACGTTCTTTCCCACAATACCTACAATGCTGAATTTTGTCCAGTACTGTTGTAGGAGATGTCTGGTATGCGATATGACTTCAACTATTAACATAACATGGGTCTATTCACTAAAGTTGACAGCTTGAGGAGGTCTACTTTCATTTTGAGACAGTCAAATTTGGCACCCTAGTTTGACTTGGGGAACAACAACAAAAAACTCGGGTTCGAATCTTCCTCAACCTCCTCAAGCTATTCTCGAATTTTAGCGAATAGACCCAAAAGATTTGGCAATGAAGTCTCAGGATTTTTGTGTCTTCCAGTCTAAATAATGATTTTAGACACTCAAACCTACATTTAAATGTCTTGTATGACTTGCATCGTACAATTACCTAGGTCCATATATTTATAAAGTGTTTTGTTAGGATTTCTCATTCTTAAGTATATACTGTGGAGAGCATGTACAACATATTACACATTTAAACCTATAATAAATTACATATAGGTTACATAGAAAAGTGTGCTTTGAATGTCCGGTGTTTGACGTCACCTTGCAGAATCAAATACTTGCAAATTTTAAAAAGGCAGGATGGAAGCTCACTTAAAATAGAAGATCTAGTGTAATTTTCCTTCAAGCATAAAAAAAAAAAGTAAGAATAAGCTTTGGTTTTTTAAAGGGATATCTAGATTTCACAGGTTTATTTTAGTTTTATATTAAAAAACACCTTAGTTACATACCACACGCCCTAATTGTGCTCAAACAATGTGTGTACAAAATCCCTTCATGTGACCATACGAATAGGTGAGGTGCTCAGTCAAGGTAATTTAAATTAAAGGTGAAAAAGTGTAGATATAGGTACAGACATCCTTGGCAATCCAAGTTAGTAATTATGACATTAATTTGTGACACCTGTAGGCAAATGCATTTGGCATGTGAGTGCTTTGCCAAAACACATAAAGAACTGCATGCTACATGTATACAAAAAAAATGATAAAATAAAACAAAAAGGTCATTGAAAACACACCTAGATTCATTCAGTAGTCACCGACCTTCAATGTAGCGAAGGGAACAAAGCTGCTCCAATATGTATACATATTTCTCATTGTCATGGTCCCTAGCCCCAAAACTTTTGGAAACTTACCAACACTATTGCCATGCTTATGACTTTTTAATGCATTGCAATAAAATGTATTTAGCGCCCACTACATTATTAGATGGACAGAGACAGAGTTGCAAACCTACAATGTAGAGTCATATGTACTTTCTATAAATAATATACCCTTTTATGAACATGAAATGATGATATAGAATGGGGCTGGTATCCAATTTTTTTATTTACAGAGCTTTTTTTTTTTTTGTGTGTGTGTTCCTGACCTGAACATAAGGAAGTATTTGGCTCTAAAAAAAACGGGGGATGGAGAGATATCTAACAGAATAGACAGAGACCAGGTGGATTGGGGTGTGGTACATGGAGGGTATAACATTGGTTAAACTGCTGAGCCCCCCATTAGTTAGGTTTATTTTACTTCACATTTTTACTTGAGAGGGTGGATGACAAAACACTGGTTTATATTCTTATTTATTTTATCCCCTTTTCCCTCGGACTCCTCTGTTTCTTGAACCTATTCGTCAGCTTCCCTTAGATCCAACCTTTCATCCTACTGGCTTCTGTTCTATTTATTCTGATTTATTTAATTTATCTGGATTGGCTGGATGCCATTATTTCCATCCCCCTTATTCATGTTTCTTCTACCTGTGCAGAGCATTTACCTTACTGCTACATGAAAGGGACCGAGTCTAGCTGAGGGGTCTTCTCAGCAATGTCTCTGCATACACGGCAATGTATCTTTAATGGTTAACTTCTTGTGGTGGGAGTTGTCCCCAACAACACGCGTGGAGAGCCAAAGAAAGCAGACACAAGTTCTTTATCCTTTAACTCTGAGTCTTTATTGATTTAACACTCATATATATATATATACCCCAAATTAAGGAGGTGGCTACTTCAATCTCATTGGTTATAATGTATGTGCACATATGAATATAGAGGCGTATAAGGGTGTGTTGATGGTATATATGCTAAATAACTATTGCACAACAATCTAGAAATGAGTGGAAAGTACCAGAATAAGAATGGAATGTACTGATAATTAAAAAGACGTAGTGGTACCAATCATGAGATAAAACAGAGATAAGAGCATTTTGGTATCATCTTCTGGAAACTTCTCCTTTCCCTAATCAGTAGGATTAATTGGAGATGGCAAGAACCTGAGATTCCAGGCCCCTGCCAACTTCTCTTCCCCCAAGCTAAAAACTAAACGGGCACAAAAGCAAAACTAGCTTTTACGGTTAACCCTCACAATGCTGGGTTACTCCAGTTAACCCTTGCATTTCTGGGTTACCCCTTCAGTTCCACTCTTTTATCCATATGCTAATATGGATAACTCACTTCACTTAGTCTCTGATATATCATAGAGAAAGCCAGTGTTTCTGAAGGCTTTCTTCTGCTTGATTGCATAGCCTTAGCAATGGTGCATCTAGCGCATTGTATGATAATATAAAAACTACCTATAACTACTATTATTAAAACAAAGCCCAAGAACATATTCAAAATGTCGAATCAAAACCTTGGGCCTACTTGATATCTGTGACCACTTCCTTTATATTGTTTAAATCATGTTGGATAACATTTAAGTGGTCTAATAAATTAAAACATCATATTCAATCAAAAATCCTCACATCTGATTATGGCTGTCCTGTTTTACTGGACTGCCTTAAGACACTACTGATATCTAACATTAACTCTTTATTAGCCTGTGAGATTAGATTTAGGCCTTTGGCAACTGAGCAGACCTCGGTTTCGCTCAGCAGAGATATTGGGCTTACAATCTAAAAAAATTAAAAGGTATCTCTCTCTTAAATATGGAAGGCCTGCCGTAATTATCTAAATATGTTACATAATGGCATGACCTGATGACCCAAAAACACATGTCATAAAACTAAATTAAATATCTATTGTTCATAGTTCCTTTTACCCTACCTATTAAAACCCCTAAGGTTATTAGTTATTAGTTGTCTAAAGCCAATAAATACATATAAAAATAAAACATATTATTCCAGAGTTTGCAATTCCCCAGGACTGTTGTTGACTAAATACTTTAAAATGACTTGGAGCAAAGCTGAACATGCATTCAGAACACACAAATTGGCATGCATTCAGAACATAAAGCAGCAGTCAGACAAAATGGCTGTGGACAAAACAATATGGTCTCCCATCCACGACATAATTCCAGAGGCCCCTACAGTCCATATAATGTTCATACTGTTCTCCCCTTTTAGTCTTAGAAATTGACATTGTCTGTTTTTAAGGATAACCATCAGGAGTTGCCTGGTCAACATAATCATTGTATCCAAGGTGATAAGGCACACTTCCTCGATTTCACACAATGATAGGTCATCCAGTTTAGTTGCACTGTAAGCTTCCATAATGGGGAATATTTGAGCAGTGTTTTCCAGTCTTCTCGTAGGGGCATTATGTCAGTGGTCAGGATGTACTTGAGGATGAGACCCTTGAAACAAACAACATAAACACAGACAATTAGCAACACTGATCTCACACATGCCAAACCACTTACAAGTTTCGCTCCAAGTGATCCTAGCCAATTTCCCAGTCCCAGGGGATCTCACGGATTACCTGTGAACACTTTTTAACCTACTCCTTAAATCCATAATCCTTCTTGATTAAACTTTTTTTACAAAAACAAATTTATTTAAAAAAAAAAAAATCAATAAAACTTCCTAACATTCTCTATATAAAATTCCACAAAAATACTATCAAAATACAATTTCTTTATGGGTCGACTAAATCGTGTTTGGTAAAGGGCGGTCTAATTGTTAAATTTCAAAAATTCACTATACTCCAAACATACCCGTGATAACACAATGAAACAAATCTTTACCACAAAATTTACAATTCAGCAATAACAATTTTATACATATATGTCAATGTTTTGGGTAGTAATTTTTTTTCACATACATTGTACTTTGGGCATGAATTCACAGATCCTGTTATATGTCAGTGCCAAACAACACCTCAATATGTGTTCAGCAACATCTCCTGAGTACAGGGATACCACCCATGTATAGGTTGGTTAGGTTATTTGGGGGTTAAAAGGCCACATTTGAGAGGTGCACTTTTTGGTTTTCCAACTTGGAATTCTGACGTGCAGAAAACCTGCGCCAATGTCCCATTTGGGACATTTTTGAAGCCAAAAAGTGTATTCTATCCCACAAAACCATATATTTTTGAAAACTAGACACCCTAGGGTATTTCAAATGGTAGTATTTTAACACTTTCCATGCACTAATTATACTACCAGCCTATGTCAATGTTATGGATAGTACTTTTTTTTCACATACATAGTACTTTGGGCATGAATTCACAGATCCTGTTACATGTCAGTGCCAAACAACACCTCAATATGTGTTCAGCAACATCTCCTGAGTACAGGGATACCACCCATGTATAGGTTGGTTAGGTTATTTGGGGGTTAAAAGGCCACATTTGAGAGGTGCACTTTTTGGTTTTCCAACTTGGAATTCTGACGTGCAGAAAACCTGCGCCCATGTCCCATTTGGGACATTTTTGAAGCCAAAAAGTGTATTCTACCCCACAAAACCATATATTTTTGAAAACTAGACACCCTAGGGTATTTCAAATGGTAGTATTTTAACACTTTTCATGCACTAATTCTACCACCAGCCTATGTCAATGTTATGGATAGTAATTTGTTTTTCACATTCATTGTACATCGGGCATGAATTCACAGATCCTATTATGTGTCAGTGCCAAACAACACCTTAATATGTGTTCAGCAACATCTCCTGAGTACAGGGATACCACCCATGTGTAGGTTAGTTAGATTATTTGGGGGCTAAAAGGCCACGTTTAGGGGGGGTGCATTTCCAACTTGGAATTTTGACATGTAGTCAGCCTGCGCCCATGTTCCATTTGGGACACTTTTGAAGCCTGTCAAAGTATTTTACCCCATAAAACCATATATTTTGGAAAACTAGACATCCTAGGGTATTTAAAATTGTGGTATTTTAACACTTTCCAAGTGCTAATTCTACCACCAACCTATGTCAAAGGGTTGGGATGTAATTTTTTCCCCACACACATTGTAGTTCAGGCAGGAATTTTCAGATTCTGGTATTTGCCACTGCCAACCAACACCTCAATATGTGTTCAGCAACATCTCCTGATTACAGGGATACCCCCCATGCATAGGTTTGTTGGTTTGTATTGGGTCTAAAATTCCACATTTAGGGGGTGCGCAATTCCAACCTGGAATTTTGACATGTAGTCAGCCTGCGCCCATGTTCCATTTGGAACATTTTTGAAGCCGTCCAATGAATTTTACCCCATCAAACCATATATTTTTGGAAAATAGACATCCTAAGGTATTTCAAATGGTGGTATTTTAATACTGTATAGGTACTAATTCTACCACCAGCCTTTGTAAAAGTTTGTGGTAGTACTTTTTTGGGAGTTTTTTTTCCACATGCATTGTACTTCAGGCATGGATTCACAGATTCTGGTATATATCACTGCCAAACAACAACCCAATATGTGTTCAGCAACATCTCCCGAGTACAGGGATAGCACCCATGCATAGGTTTGTTGGTTTGTTTTTGGCTAGAAGGCAACATTTGTGAGATGCGCATCTCAAAATTCCAACTTGGAATTTTGACATGTAGTCAACCTGCGTCCGTGTCCTTTATGGGATATATCTTTGAAGCCAGCCAATGTAATTTACCCCCACCAAACCATATATTTTTTTATCGGTAGACCCCCATCACTACTTGTGGCAAGGGCTCAGCAGCCACCGATACATCGCTAGATAATGTATCAGAAAGCTGAATAGGGTCAAAATCGAACCCTGAGTCCGCGGCCTCAGAATCAGTGCGTAAGCAGTGATCTCGAGCAAAGAAGGGGTTAATAGCTCTTAGAAGAGCCTATCTAGTACTGTAATACATTACAGTACAAATAAATGAATCCATAAAACAGTGCAGACAGCAAAACATACTGTTGCTGTGCAAGATTACTGCTTACACAGTGATGAATGGCAGGGAAGGGGTTAATACACAGTGAAAGACTTTCATAAAACCTGCCAATTTTATAAAATGTTATTTTATATCACTAATACTGATCTGTCTCTTTCCGTCACAAAAATGTAAATGAGGAGAGGGAGGCAGATCAATATTTGTGAATATTGATCCGATTAATTTTGATCTGACCAGGGCGAATGGTGAGCTTAATTGAGAAATCACCAAACCGCCTTTGCCACTAATTCGCTGTTACTGATCGCTATGCGCTCAGGCAGCTTAAAAAAAAAATTCTCAAATATTTTTACTTTACATGTAATCCCCTAGCAGGTATGTGTAAAAAAAAAAAATAAATAAATAAAAATATGCAGACAGATAAAAATTGCTTTGGCGTCAATATCATTGCGTAAGCAGTGATCGACGGCAAATAAGGGGTTAATAACTCTTAGAAGAGCCTTTTTAGTACTGTAATAAATTACAGTACAAAAAAAATTAACCCCTAAAAAATGCACAAACAGCAAAAATAAATGCGCTGATGTGCACGATCACTGCTTATGCAAGATCAGTGGCAGGGAAGGGGTTAAACGCAGGGAATTGCTTTAATACATTTTTTTTTATTGTTTTATTATTTGTGTGTTGTGAATTAATAGTTTTTTTTAACTTTTACTTACTTTTATAACTTTGATCTGTCTCTCTCCCTCACTAAAAAAAATGTGAGGAGAGGGAGGCAGATCATAACTGGTCAGATCAATATAGAGTTAATATTGATCTGACCAGTCAGTGGGGATGTTCAGGAGAGCATCCCCACTGCCTGTCAGTGTGCCTGTCAGTGTGCCTGTCAGTCACTGATTGCCTCTGTGAAGAGGCAATCGTGTGACAGCCAGAGAGCACAGGAAGCAGGTACTTCCTGCCTCCTGTGCTCTTGCCCTTAGAAGGGCAGAGCCATCTTGGTCACTCAGTGACCAAGATCGTGCATTTTTTTTTTTTGTTTCTGATTGCCTCGACTTGCGAGGCAATCAGAAACACTTTCTGAGCATAGGAAGCGAAAAATTCGCTTCCTATGCTCACTTTTTTAATGCACGTGTTTTAAAGGCTCTGTGCCTTTAAAACCGGCATTTCGATCGCTCTCCGGAGCGATCGAAATGCCGACGGGCATTTTTTTTAGTATTGTACGATGCTTCCACACGGAAGCATCGTTACAATACCATCAGAGCACTGAAAGCGGAAAAACTCCGCTTTCAGTGCTCGTTTTGACACAGGACGGACTAGGTCCGTCCTGTGTCACTAACGCCTCGGCACACAGGACGGACCTAGTCCGTCCTGTGTCGCCAAGGGGTTAATAATAACAACAATTAGAACACAACAAATTAACATTATATCATTGCACGTGTGCGTGTGTATGTACTGTATATAAATGTGGTAAATGTTAATTTAGATACGTATTGCTCTTTACGTAGCAATCTAACATCCCAATAGTGTGAATATTATATTCCTAAATCACCAACAGTGTAAGTAGTGCTGTACACAAATTCTGGTCACAGAAGATAAAACTATTACAGTGTTTGCAAGTTTCCACAGATTGTATTGGATGGGCAGGGAGTTGCTTTAAAACACTAATCAATACTTTTCAGCATTAAACTATTGACTGTTCTGCCTCTTATTGCTATAAATACTAGACATGTGCAAAACTAAAATTTTCGTTTCGTTTTCGTCCATTCGGACGAAAATGTTATTTATTTCGTCTAAAACGAATTTCGTTCATTAGTGCATTCGTTTCAGACGAAATTCGTTCATTATTTTCGTTTCGTTAATTTTTTTCGTTCGTTTTATAGAATACAATGTAATACTATTGGCTTTCTATAAACCGAACGAGAGCCCCATTCATAAGAAATTCTTATGAATGGGGCTCTCGTTCGGTTCATAGAAAGGCAATAGTATTACTTGTATTCTATAAGCCGAAAGTCTATAAACCGAACGACTTTCGGTTTATAGACTTTCGGCTTATGGAATACATGTAATCCTATTGCTATTCTATAAACCGAACGACTTTCGGTTTATAGAATAGCCATAGGTTTACATGTATTACATAAGCCGAAAGTCTATAAACCGAAAGTCGTTCGGTTTATAGGCTGTCGGCATTTAACTATACAGAGACAGAGTCTCCATTCATAAAATTATGAATGGAGACTTTGTCTCCGTGTAGTAAAATGCCGACAGCCTATAAACCGAACGTTCGGTTTATAGGCTGTGGGCATTTTACTACACGGAGACAAAGTCTCCATTCATAATTTTATGAATGGAGACTCTGTCTCCGTGTAGTAAAATGCCGACAGCCTATAAACCGAACTTTCGGTTTATAGGCTGTCGGCTTATGGAATACATGTATTCCTATTGCTATTCTATAAACCGAAAGTCGTTCGGTTTATAGAATAGCAATAGGAATACATGTATTCCATAAGCCGACAGCCTATAAACCGAACGTTCGGTTTATAGGCTGTCGGCATTTTACTACACGGAGACAGAGTCTCCATTCATAAAATTATGAATGGAGACTTTGTCTCCGTGTAGTAAAATGCCGACAGCCTATAAACCGAACGTTCGGTTTATAGGCTGTCGGCTTATGGAATACATGTATTCCTATTGCTATTCTATAAACCGAACGACTTTCGGTTTATAGAATAGCCATAGGATTACATGTATTATATAAGCCGAAAGTCTATAAACCGAAAGTCGTTCGGTTTATAGGCTGTCGGCATTTAACTATACAGAGACAGAGTCTCCATTCATAAAATTATGAATGGAGACTTTGTCTCCGTGTAGTAAAATGCCGAAAGCCTATAAACCGAACGATCCGTTTATAGACTTTCGGCTTATATAATACATGTAATCCTATGGCTATTCTATAAACCGAACGTTCGGTTTATAGAATAGCAATAGGAATACATGTATTCCATAAGCCGACAGCCTATAAACCGAACGTTCGGTTTATAGGCTGTGGGCATTTTACTACACGGAGACAAAGTCTCCATTCATAATTTTATGAATGGAGACTCTGTCTCCGTATAGTTAAATGCCGGCTTTTAACTATACGGAGACAAAGTCTCCATTTATAATTTTATGAATGGAGACTCTGTCTCCGTATAGTTAAATGCCGGTGTTCTGACAAATTTCTGGAGCAAATTCTCCTGCGCAATCGCAGGAGAATTTGCTCACTGCGCATAAAGTTACAGCTGATAACTCAGCTGTAACTTTGTGACCACCGCGCATGCGCCAGCTGCGCAACCCACCTCCCGCCCCCTCACACCCCCTGCACACCCCTTCTTACCAGATCATCGACCACAGCGATACACAGCGCATGCGCACGCCTATCCAGCCGTTTGGGAATGTGCGCGTCCGTTGTTGTGTTCTTAAGGTGGTAAGTAACATGGGGCGTCGGGACATAAGGGGGCAAGCATCCTGGTGAGGGCTGCCTCATCTTGATGGGATTTGTGATCCTCCTGCTGCATCAATAATACAGCAGGAGGATCACAAATCCCATCAAGATGAGGCAGCCCTCACCAGGATGCTTGCCCCCTTATGTCCCGACGCCCCGTGTTACTTACCACCTTAAGAACACAACAACGGACGCGCGCATTCCCAAACGGCTGGATAGGCGTGCGCATGCGCTGTGTATCGCTGTGGTCGATGATCTGGTAAGAAGGGGTGTGCGGCGGGTGTGAGGGGGCGGGAGGTGGGTTGCGCAGCTGTCTCATGCACGGTGGTCACAAAGTTACAGCTGAGTTATCAGCTGTAACTTTATGCGCATGCGCAGTGAGCAAATTCTCCTGCGATTGCGCAGGAGAATTTGCTCCAGAAATTTGTCAGAACACCGGCTTTTAACTATACGGAGACAAAGTCTCCATTTATAATTTTATGAATGGAGACTCTGTCTCCGTATAGTTAAATGCCCACAGCCTATAAACCGAACGTTCGGTTTATAGGCTGTCGGCTTTTAACTATACGTTTGTCTCCATTCATAAATTTATGAATGGAGACTCTGTCTCCGTATAGTTAAATGCTATTGTATTCTATAAACCGACTCTATTTCGGCTTATAGAATGCAATAGTACTACGAATGGACGAATGAACGAATGATTTTCCTTTATTAACTATTCGTTCATTCAATTTAGTTAGCTTAGCATTTTCGTTCTTCGTTTTTCGGGCGAATGGACGAAAATGCAATTTTCGGACGAAAATGCATTCGTCCGAAAACGAATGCACATGTCTAGTATATATTCACATGTAAATTGCTTTTTTAATAAAAAATTATGATATAAATAAAATCTTGTTTTTATTTCCTTTTATGTGACAAAGCTGCCTCTCTCTTTCCCTTGCCCCCAGATTTGTCGCTCTCCCCCCCTTAGTGTTGTCTCTCTCTCACCCTCCCTTTGGCTCCCCCCTCGCTCCCCTTGTGTCTGTCTCTTCCCCCCTTCCCTCCCCTTGTTTCTCTCTGCCCCCCCCCCTTGTTATTCTGTCCCCCCCTCACCTGTTTCTTGCTCCCTGGTGGCTAGTGGGGGCAGCCGGGGGATGTATGCACTATACATAATAGACGGAAGTGTCGGGCAGCATGGAGGTTGTCTGCACGATTCGTGCAGACATCCCCCAGCTGCCCGATTCTCCCTGGTGGCTAGCGAGGCAGCGGTGGATGTCTGCGCGATGAGCGAGACCTCCCCTGCTGCCGCCCGGAACGACAGCCAGGACTTTTATGAGGAAGCCGGAAGTACCCAGCTTCATCATAGAAGTCCCGGCGGTCATGCCGGGCGGCAGCAGGAGAGGTCTCGCTCATCGCGCAGACATCCTCCGCTCCCTCGCTAGCCACCAGGGAGAATCGGGCAGCTGGGGGATGTCTGCACGAATCGTGCAGACAACCTCCATGCTGCCCGACACTTCCGTCTATTATGTATAGTGCATACATCCCCCGGCTGCCCCCACTAGCCACCAGGGAGCAAGAAACAGGTGAGGGGGGGACAGAATAACAAGGGGGGGGGGGGGGCAGAGAGAAACAAGGGGAGGGAAGGGGGGAAGAGACAGACACAAGGGGAGCGAGGGGGGAGCCAAAGGGAGGGTGAGAGAGAGACAACACTAAGGGGGGGAGAGCGACAAATCTGGGGGCAAGGGAAAGAGAGAGGCAGCATTGTCACATAAAAGGAAATAAAAACAAGATTTTTTTATATCATAATTTTTTATTTAAAAAGCAATTTACATGTGAATATATACTAGACATGTGCATTCGTTTTCGGACGAATGCATTTTCGTCCGAAAATTGCATTTTCGTCCATTCGCCCGAAAAACGAAGAACGAAAATGCTAAGCTAACTAAAGCCGAATGAACGAATGGTTAATAAAGGAAAATCATTCGTCCATTCGTAGTACTATTGCATTCTATAAGCCGAAATAGAGTCGGTTTATAGAATACAATAGCATTTAACTATACGGAGACAGAGTCTCCATTCATAAAATTATGAATGGAGACTTTGTCTCCGTATAGTTAAATGCCCACAGCCTATAAACCGAACGTTCGGTTTATAGGCTGTGGGCATTTAACTATACGGAGACAGAGTCTCCATTCATAAAATTATAAATGGAGACTTTGTCTCCGTATAGTTAAAAGCCGGCATTTAACTATACAGAGACAGAGTCTCCATTCATAAAATTATGAATGGAGACTTTGTCTCCGTGTAGTAAAATGCCCACAGCCTATAAACCGAACGTTCGGTTTATAGGCTGTCGGCTTATGGAATACATGTATTCCTATTGCTATTCTATAAACCGAACTTTCGGTTTATAGAATAGCCATAGGATTACATGTATTACATAAGCCGAAAGTCTATAAACCGATCGTTCGGTTTATAGACTTTCGGCATTTTACTACACGGAGACAAAGTCTCCATTCATAATTTTATGAATGGAGACTCTGTCTCTGTATAGTTAAATGCCGACAGCCTATAAACCGAACGACTTTCGGTTTATAGACTTTCGGCTTATGTACTACATGTAATCCTATGGCTATTCTATAAACCGAAAGTCGTTCGGTTTATAGTTTAGCAATAGCATTACATGTATTCTATAAACCGAACGTCGTTCGTTTTAAAGACTTTCGGCTTATAGAATACTATTGGCTTTCTATAAACCGAACTAGAGTCGAGTCCCCATTCATAAGAAATTCTTATGAATGAGGAGGGACTCTAGTTAGGTTTATAGAATGCCAATAGTATTCTATAAGCCGAAAGTCTTTAAAACGAACGACGTTCGGTTTATAGAATGCATGTAATGCTATTGCTGTTCTATAAGCCGAATGTCTTTCGGCTTATAGAACAGCAATAGCATTACATGTATTCTATAAACCGAACGTCGTTTGTTTTAAAGACTTTCGGCTTATAGAATACATGCTGCTATTGGTTGTCTATAAACCGAAAGAGTCCCCATTCATACGAATAGGTCAATTGACCTATTCGTATGAATGGGAACTCAATTTCGGTTTATAGGAAGCTAATAGCATTACATGCATTCCATAAACCGAAAGTCATTCATGTCGGTTTATGGAATGTAGTACAATGCTATTGGTATTGTAAACCGACTCTATTTCGGTTTAGAATGCCAATAGCACGAATGGACGAATGAACGAATGATTTTCGTTTATTAACCATTCGTTCATTCGGATTTTGTTAGTTAAAATTTTCCTTATTCGTTTTTCGGACGAATGGACGAAAATGCTATTTTCGTCCGAAAATGCATTCGTCCGAAAACGAATGCACATGTCTAATAAATACCGTTATTTCACATTATTACTTATATCTTCTGACTTTCTACAACATAGAAAAAACCCTTTTATCTCCAGCAATTGCCATTTCCATGGTCCACAAAGCCTTCAACAGCTTATCTTTACAACACAAAATGCACACCTTAACCTTTATTACGAATAAACATTGCTCAAGTCTTTCTCTAGTACCAACTCTGATATTCTACTTACATCTAAAGCTCATCTGTAGCTGTGCATCTGTTTATACAAATAAAACCTTACAATAAAGACATTTTCAATAAAGATGTGATATCTATCTTGGGAAAAATCAAAATACATCTTAATACAATAAAGACTTTAAATACAAAAGTCCTTCTAACCTACATAAAGATTAAATACTTGTCAAACTACCCAAATACAAAAAGGAGGAATATACCATAAACAAATACACATTTCTAGTAGGTAACATGTAAAACCTGTTAAGTCTGTGTTTAAATTAGCATGCTGCAAGTTTTAGAACGCTTTTGCCAGAACATGAAATAATGACTCTGGTTACAGCTTTAAAAAATCCCCAAAAATATGCAGCTGGGGAAATCCACAGCAAATAACATTGTTACAGCAATAAAAAATATTACTTTTTACATTCATAGTCTTACATAATGCCTCTGCACATGTAAATTGAATAAAAATAAACTTTTGTCAAAATCAATCAAATAATGGCATTTTGTAAAATTTTACAGCTGTTATACTGTCCAATGGATCGATCACGTATATTTAACATGATATCCAAGAGATACCTCGAATACTATATGACTCTTGCTGTTTTACACACACATATTTCTATTTTTACTTAAAGATACAGTTACACAAATACAGAAGCAAATTAATTTGAAAACGATGCATACCACTAATAAGATTAATGACTATGCCAAAATAAAATAACTCTGCATCTTTTCTGCCAAACAATAACAAAAACTGCAGTAACTACGGTTACTCTTCAGGACCTTTATACCGAACAAAGAACATAACATGAATGAACTCATTTACTATTAAACTTCTCATCACACTGCTGAATATAGCCCAGAAGATCGTTACTCAAATAATCACTCAAACTATTATACGAAAGGCTAAAATGCCGTATTTCGTTTTTGAGCGCTCTGGTTTGAGTAATTTAGGAGATCCGTCTTCTCTACTCTACTAAATATAAAACACTTCCTTTTGCAACATCTCTATAAAACCATACTGCTGCTACTATGTAAATATTTAAACAATAATGACAATTCTTCTAATGACAACATTAAACATATTATGTCACAGCTTCTATTGTCTTATCAACCTGCGCGGCTAAAATATCCAAAACACCAAGATACAGTGTACTTGGGAGTTACAGACAGAAAACTAATCTTCAATATATTTTACAATATGTTTTATCCTCTGTTACACAGCGTATCCCAGATACACAACTTCAATTCCCAGAACTATTGTCTTGTAACTTATTTATGTGTCCCAGACACACTAGACAGACGTAACACTCTTATATTTCAGTTTAACAATGCAATGTTATAATACTCTTATACTTTATACATTACATTTCTACTATCCCTTTAAAACACTGAGTACTGGCAGGGAGGCAAATCAAACATACCTTATGGCCACAGATACAGCAGTTAATTTCTTATCTGACAATTTACATGCTGTGTTGTGCTGTGGGGCTCTGAGCAAACAGGGAGTGCTGGATACAGCGGCTCTATCTTAGCTTTCTGTGGGACAGGTATCAGGGTATTTAGATTTACCCTTGTTCATTTTTTCTCGCTTTGGGTTTGCCTTCTTTAATTAAAAATTCTGACATTATCACAGCTGAATTAACTACTGCTGTCACATAAATTTTGGTGTAATTTCGTGGAGTCCACCTTGTATCGTCATACAAAGAGGCATCCTTTAATTTGCCTGTCTCACAAAATTTAGAAGTAGCCAAATTGCTGATTTGATGTCCCATTGTGATATCCCCAAACAACTATACATGCATTATACAGTATATGACAGGATTGATGATCAACTCACACCACGGAACAAAATTTGGGAGTAATTGCAATATGGAATGAATTTAGATTGCCGTTTTCTATATTATACTATATTATACCCTGTTCTATGTAAATGCAAAACATTTACATCTCTCACTGGAACTTCATCAGTGAGTGAGACTTTTAACTGAGACTTCATTATAGTCTATATTTGCCGGCACTTATATTACTGGAACATCATCAGTAACTGTTGCAACATATCTGCTTACATGACAGGCGCGACCTGTCTCTAAAATACTTATTACAGGGTTTTATCTAACAGAGACTTTTACAAATAAGTAAGGATTCAGAGAAACACGGGTGAGTCAGAGATGTATAAAAATACACATATACTCACCCGGTCTGCCTGAATCCCACTCTGACACCAGCTGAAAGAGACCGAGTCTAGCTGAGGGGTCTTCTCAGCAATGTCTCTGCATACACGGCAATGTATCTTTAATGGTTAACTTATCGTGGTGGGAGTTGTCCCCAACAACACTCGTGGAGAGCCAAAGAAAGCAGACACAAGTTCTTTATCCTTTAACTCTGAGTCTTTATTGATTTAACACTCATATATATACCCCAAATTAATTACATTTGAATGTTCCCTCCTTTGGCATAATCTCGATCATACCCCCTCTGCAATCAAAACTGCTATGTGCAAAAAATATGATGGAACCAACATAATGAACAAGGGGGGTAGTTATGTATGGTCATGTCCAATACAAACTATAGCTATAGTGGACACTAATTATAACTTGGTTTTGAAGTATCGGGACTGCCACGGATCCTCAGCTCCAACAAGAGTGCATTTAAACCCTCCACATGCTTCTTATATCTATGTAATGGACTCTGTTTTCAGACCTTCCAGGCATTCCAAGCCCCAATATAAGAAAGCAAAAACGGAGAGAAAGGCAGGGAGACAGGCTTCATGGTAAGGTGTACAAAATCGATCTCTTTAATTTACCTGTTAACTTGCAAAAAATGTAGGAACCATGTGGTATGTGGGATGCACTACACTTCCGGTAAAGGAAAAAATACGGGCACATATTCTGGATATAGGAGACAAAAAATCAAATACAACTATTTACCAACACTTTGCAGAGTGCTGTGACTCCACTGTGGACAACCTACAATACCAACTAATAGAAAAAATCAAAAACCCCAGTAATAAAAGGAAACATGTTTGACACTCTCTGTAAAAGAGAAGTGTATTGGATTTTTACACTACAAACAAGTATTCCAATAGGCATGAACAAAACAAATGATGTAAATGCATATCTACATAAATGATTAAATTTGAAAATCCATATACTACATAATACAGGAGTATGACAGAAACAAAAATCATAAAATACACAACAGAGAATCAGAAAAATTATAAAAAGACACAACAAAATGACAAATACATTGGTTATCGATAGGGATTTATTCAATGGAAATGTCCATAAGTGGATTATACAGCACTCTGCATTTATTTTTGTTTTTGTTTTTGTCTTTAGATTTATTTTTATCTTGATTAATAAACTCCCATAAATACTGTTTTTTGCAATAAAATCATTTTTTGATTGCCAATCCATGTTATCAAAAATGTTCACTGGTTCATATATACCTCTCCTTTCTTCCTTAAAACAAAAAAATAAAATAGAAGAGAGGATGAGGAGAATAAAGAGAGAATGAAAAGGGGGGGGGGGGGGGTTAATATTAATGAGCACATTATCAGTGGCATATTAACAAGCAAACAATGCCTAATCCTGCTGTCCTGTTGAGCTTTACCTCTGTCTCAAAAAGTGGATGGTACAGCCAGGGCCCCTGGCGGCACACTGGCAGAGGCAGCACTTTGCTGCTCCATGCAGCGGTTTTTTTTCTTTCCTGTGTCCGGGGGAGCTAAATAGAAGGAGGTCTCAGCCAATCAGGTGAGACCTCTCAACTCTCCTGATTGGCTCAGTTCAGTTCAGAAGCCTCCCTTGACTGGCTCCATCCCTCCTTCACACGGGGAGCTCAAAGCAAAGAGATGCCTGTACCAGTTAAGTGTATGTCAGTGTGAGTGACAGACTGTATATGTGTTTGAGTGAATGTGTGGCTACAGGGGTTAACTCCTCTCACACTGCCTATATCTGTCTAGCCACCCAAGGGGTTAACTCCTCTGACACTGCCTATATCTGCCTAGCCACCCAAGGGGTTAACTCCTCTGACACTGCCTGTATATGTCAAGCAATACAGGGGTTAACTCTTCTGGCACTGCCTATATCTATCTGGATTTTGGTATAGGTCACTGGTCACATTAAATTTTACGGAATTGCACAGGGTATTATCATAATTATGATTCACCATTACTTTCTTTTAACCTTATGGGTGAGCTCTTAGAAAAAAAATGTTTATTTGCCCACTAAAGCACTTCTTATATACATAATAAAATAATTTTTTCAAAGAGCTCACCCATGAGGTGAAAAGAAAGTAATTGTAAAACAAATATTGTTATGAGAATAGGCTGTGCAATTTCCCAAAAAATAATATGTGACCACTGACCTGTAACATGACTAGTTCAAATATTGTACATTAAGTTTAAATACTCAAACATTTAGGATACACATTTTAATCATGGCCTGCCAATACTCGGGCCAATACAGTATTTCATATTATATGAATATTACACAGCACTCAACATAAATTGTAAATAAATAAATGTGGCTTCTTCTCCTGTTTTTGTATTTCTGCCCATGATTGCACCTTAGTACCTGCCCAAGTCAAAACTTATATAAGGAGGTGTGTATGCTTTTGTTGATCATTTGTCAGCATTTTTTAACTGTGATGTATGGACTGTGTGTGAGTGTATGAGTATGTATTGGGGTGTATGGGCAGTTGGGCTGTTGTTGGCTGTGAATGATGCACTTCCTTTCTTTTGGTTTTTACTTCCTGTTTCTGTTGGCAGTTTTGGGGGGGGGATAGAATGTTCGAGGGATTTGAAAATAGAGCGGCAGAAACCCTGTGTAACAAGGCAGCAATATGAAGATCCTGTTATATATGTATTAACCCCTTCATGACAGATGGTGTGCCAGGCACATCACGGCAAATCGAGGACTAGGTAGAGGCATTGTGCAACACCCCAAAAAAGTGCAGGGGCGCGCTACGATCACTCCCCGGAGTGATCGTAGCAGCCATTTAAAAATGGCTGCGCCCGCTGCACACATGTGCTTAGGAGGCGAACGATCGTTCGCTTCCTAAGCACCTCCGGTGTTGCTAAAGTGCCTCGCTAGTGAGGCACTTAGCAGCACCTTCAGGCTCCCCAGAACCGATGGTGGTCGCTCTCCTGAGCGACCCCATCGGCTCAGTAGAAGGGAACGCTGCCTATACAGGCAGCGCTTCCCTTCTACTGGCAAGAGCATCGGAAGTGAATGTATTTCACTTCCGATGCTCTAGGGGAGCCAATCAATGCCGGCACAGCAGATCTGTGTGATCTGTGTGCAGGCATGTATGATAAGTGCTCTGATGAGCACTTATCATACAGTCAAAGTCAATATTAGTAAATATTGCCTTTGACAAGTATTGATCTGCCTCCCTCACCTTACTAGTTTTAGTAAGGGAGAGAGAAAGATCAGATGAAGTAAAAAATAAAATAAAATAATAAAATTAAAAATATTTAATAAAATTTTAGTAACCAAAGGCTTTTATAAAAGCCATTTAACCCCTTCCCTGCCATTGATCGCTGTGTACGCAGTGATCATACACAGCAGCACATTTTTTGCTGTCTGTGCATTTTTTAGGGGTTCATTTTTTTTACTGTAATTCATTACAGTATAAAAAAGGCTCTTTTAAGAGCGATTAACCCCTTGCTTGCTGTAGATCACTGCCTAAGCAGCGATCTGACGCAAATGCAGCAATCTTGCTGCAGAAGGATTTTTACTTTTTGTAAAACTTTTTTATTACACCCGTCACAGGTTAATTATACCCGCTAGAGGATTACGTTTAACGTTTTTTGCTGTCTGAGCGCATGTATAGAGATGAGTAACAGCTGATCAGTGGCAAAGGCGGGTTGGCGTTTGCTCAGATGAGCATCACCATTCGCCTGGTTAGATCAATATTTGTAAATATTTGATCTGACCCGTGTAGATCTGCCTCCCTCTCACTTGAGTTTTAGTGAGGGAGACAGACAGATCTGTATACTGTAAGTTTTTAATAATAATATATTTAATAAAATTGAGACCCAAAGGCTTTTATAAAAGCCGTTTCCAGTATTTAACCCCTTCCCTGCAATTGATCGCTGTGTACGCAGTGATCTTACACAGCAGCACATTGTGCATTTTTTTTAGGGGTTAATTTTTTTTACTGTGATTTATAACAGTATATCAAAGGCTCTTTTAAGAGCTATTAACCCCTTCCTTGCTGTATATCACTTCCTAAGCAGCACATATGGTCACTGCCTAAGCTATCAGCATTTTTTTTTGTCACACTCGCTAGGGCTTAATTATACTCACTGGGGGATTACGTGTATTCCTTTTGAAGCTGTCTGAACGCGTGTATAGCGATCAGTAACAGCCGATCAGTGGCAAAGGTGGTTTGGTGATTTCTCAGATGAGCATCACCATTCGTCTGGTTAGATCAATATTGGTAAATATTGTTCTGACCCATATGGATCTGCCTCCCTCTCCTCACTTGAGTTTTAGTGAGGGAAAGAGACAGATCTGTATAATATAATTTTTTAATTGTAATAAATTAAATAAAATGTTAAAAAATTGTGAGTCCCAAGGGCTTTTATAAAAGCCATACCCTTTGTATAGTGTAGCCTGTGTATTAACCCCTTCCCTGCCACTGATCACTGCACAGCAGAACATTTTTTCTTGTCTGTGAATTTTTAGGGGTTAATTTTTTTCTACAGTACTACAAAGGCTCTTATAAAAGCTAGTAACACCTTCCTTGCTATACATGCCAAAATTCCAAGTTGGAAAATCAAAAAGCGCACCTCTCAAATGTAGCCTTTCAACCCCTAACAAAGCTGACAAAGCTATGCATGGGTGGTATCCCTGTGCTCGGGAGGTGTTGCTGAACACACATTGTGGTATTGTTTGTCAGTGACACATACCGAAATATGTGAATTTGTGTCTAAAGTACAATGTGTGTGGGAAAAAATACACAATGAAATACTACCACAAACTTTGACAAAGGCTGGTGGTAGAATTGGTGCATGGAAAGTGTTAAAATACCACCATTTAAAATAGCCTAGGGTGTCTACTTTTATAAAATATATACTTTTTTGGGTAAAATACACTGTCCTACTTTAAAAAAAAGTCCCAAATGAAAGATGGGCTCAGGCTGACTACACGTCAAAATTCCAAGTTGAAAATGCGCACCTCCAAAATGTTGCCCTTTAGCCCCCAAACAACCCAACAAACCTATGCATGGGGGGTATCCCTATACTCAGGAGATGTTGTTGAACACATATTGGGTTATTGTTTAGCAGTGACACATACCGAAATCTGTGAATTTATGTCTGAAATACAATATTTGTGAAAATAAAAACACACAAAAATTACTACCACAAACTTTGACAAAGGCTGGTGGTAGAATTAGTGCAAGGAAAGTGTTAAAATACCACCATTTGAAATAGCGTAGGGTGTCTACTTTTTTCAAAAAATATATGGGTTTATGGGGTAAAATACACTGGCTGGTTTCAAATATGTCCCAAATGGGACATGGGTGCAGGCGGTCTGCATGTCAAAATTTCAAGTTGGAAAACCAAAAACTGCACCTCCCAAATTTGGCCTTTTACCCCCCAAACAACCCAACAAACCTATGCATGGGTGGTATCCCTGTACTCAAGAGATGTTGCTGAACACTTATTGGGGTGTTATTTGGCAGTGACACATTCCAAAATCTGTGAATTCATGTCTGAAGTACAAGGTTTGTGAAAAAAAAAACACAAAAAAATTACTACCACAAACTTTGACAAAGGCTGGTGGTAGAATTAGTGCATGGAAAGTGTTAAAATACCACCATTTGAGATAGCCTAGGGTGTCTACTTTTAAAAAATATATGGCTTGATGGGGTAAAATACACTAGCTGGCTTCAAATATGTCCCAGATGGGACATGGGTGCAGGCTGTCTGCATGTAAAAATTTCAAGTTGGAAAACAAAAAACTGCACCTCACAAATTTGGCATTTTAGCCCCCAAACACCCCAACAAACCTATGCATGGGTGGTATCTCTGTACTCAGGAGAAATAGTAGATTCTATTTAGCAGGTTTTTTCGTTCGCTTTTGTCGATGAAGAGAAGATGTTTCAAATAAAAGTCAGGAAATTTGTGTCTTTTTTTTTTTTACCATATTTTATTATTTTTTTTTATAATATTATAAGATATGATCAAAAAGAGGGCATCCAAAGAAAGCCCTTCTTGTCCCGATAAAAACAATATATAATATGTGTGGGTACAGCAAATGACAAAGAAGAAAATTACAACTAAACACAAACAGAACAGAAATGTTAAAATAGCCATTGTCCAGAATGGACAAACATGTTTCAAAGGCTCTGTCATTAAGGGGTTAATAAAGTGAGTACTTCGTTATACAGGAATTATTGACTGATTTGCACAAAACATCACAGTGGCGACGAGGCTGTAGAACCCAAACTGACATGGCAGCCATTGGCACTATAAAGGACTTTGACCCTGACTATGGGCCTCTTGGGTTGAAAGGCTTGAACAATATTTCACAGATAATGATATTCCTGACAATAAACAGGTCGCTGTTTTCCTAACACTTGTAGGAACCAGAACGTATGATACGCTAAGGAGCCTCTTACTCTGTTAAGTGGCCATTTCCAACCAAAACCACTAGAGATAGCAGAGAGATTTAAATTCTATAAAAGAAGACAAGAGCCTGGTGAATCAGTTTCATCATATGCCATTGCGTTATGGAAAATCACCAGCACCTGCTGTTTTGGAGACTACCTGCCCAGTGCTCTACGGAACCTTAGCAAGTGATACAATGCTAAGGAGACTGCTTACAGAAAAGATTTTACATTTAAAAAAGCAATGAACATGGCAAGCATTGTAGAACAAGCCTCTAAAGATGCTAATCTATTACACAGCAGACTAAACACAGGAGGCAGAGGTAGACGCAGAGGCGTTGTTAGGGGGGGGCTACTGGGGCTGGAGCCCCGAGTCTCCTGACCATAGCCCCGAGTCTGTGAAGCTTCCCCTGCTTCCTGCTCTGTCACTATGATAACCCCGCCCGCAACCCATGTGACCGGCAGGAACCCACATGTCCTCCCTCACAGCACAGACCACGAGGGATGCTGTGCTGCTGTGGAGAAGCTGCTCTCTGCTCCAGGGGCTGCAGAAAAAGGCTCCTCCATGACCTGCCACTTCCCTCCCATCCAGGAACAGGCTGCACAAGGTAGGATCTCCATGTATTTTTATATAAATATCTCCAACAGGTGAGTACTGGGGAAGGGGGTGGAGGGAGGGTGACATTAATGGGCAGAATAACCCTGGCAAATGATGGATAAATAAACCCTGGCAAATGATGTATGAATTAACCCTGGTAAATGATGTCTGAATTAACCCTGGAAAATGATGTATGAATTAACCCTGGCAAATGATGGATAAATTAACCCTGGCAAGTGATGTCTGAATTAACCCTGGCAAATAATGTCTGAATTAACCCTGGCAAGTGATGTCTGAATTAACCCTGGCAAATGATGTATGAATTAACCCTGGCAAATGATGTATGAATTAACCCTGGCAAATTATGTCTGAATTAACCCTGGCAAGTGATGTCTGAATTAACCCTGGCAAATGATGTATGAATTAACCCTGGCAAATGATGTATGAATTAACCCTTGCAAATGATGTATGAATTAACCCTGGCAAATGATGTATGAATTAACCCTGGCAAATGATGGATAAATTAACCCTGGCAAATGATGGAGAAATTAACCCTGGCAAATGATGGAGAAATTAACCCTGGCAACCCTGACAAATGATGGTTAATGATAATTAATAAGTAGTGATGGTCTGTGCGGAACGGAAATGCCCCCTTCCCTGCAATGAGATATAGCAACAGGGAGGGGGGACATATTGATCAACATTTTTTTATTTTTTTATTTTTAAATACACCACTTGTATGAGTGTATGTGACAAACTGGATGTATGTATGAGTGTATGTGACAGACTGTATGTGTGCATGTGATAGACTATGTATGTGTGAGACTATGTATGAGTGTGTGTGTCTATGTGACATATTGTATGTATGTATGTATCTGTATGACAGACTGTATGGGTGTGTGTGTCTATGTGACTGACTCTATGAATGTATGTGTCTATGTTACCGACTGTATGTATGAGTGTGTGTCTGCGACAGACTGTATGTATGAGTGTGTGTGTCTATGTGACTGACTGCATGTGTGAGTGTGTATGTGTGTCTGTATATGACTGCATGTGATTGTGTGTATGTGCTGTTGTCTGGCTCCTAGATTTTTTACTGGCTCCTAAAACTCAGTTAAGTTCGTCAAGCCCTGGCATAAATGCAACTAGTTATATACATCTATTTGGGGTCTACCTCAAGCTTTTGAAAAGGCTGGAAATATTTAATATTTTACAGGTTTTGTTTTGTGATTATAAACGTAAAATTTTTTTGCTGAGAGGGTAGTGGGTGCATGGAATAGCCTTCCAGTAGAAGAGGTAGAGGTTAATACAGCGAAGGAGTTTAAGCATGCGTGGGACAGGTATAAGGTTATCCTAGATATTAGGATATTTAAGACTGACCACACCTGTACCTATGCATCCTATACCTTTATCTTATATCTATACCTTTACCTATGCATTACTATACCTGTATCTTATATCTGTACCTGTGCATCCTGCACCTGTGTCTGTCCATATAGCTTATATCCATACCTATGGATCCTGTACCTGTCCACATAGCCTAAATCTGTACCTATGCATCCTGTATCTTTTTCTATATATGCATCTGTATCATATATGTACTCATGCATCATCATGTACCTATATCTATCTACATCTATCCTATATCTATACCTATGCATTCTGTACCTCTGTCTGTCTATCTATCGATCATGAGACATCATTGTATTTTAAGTATTATTAAAGCTGTGGGCTATAGCCCCAGATCATTTTTGAGCCTAGCAACGCCCCTGGGTAGACGTTTTAAAATTAGATGCTAGAGCACCAAGTGCATCACAGGAAAAGAGACATTCAAAACAGGAACATTCACATTACAAATGTTATCGCTACGGTGCTGCTACACATGTTGCAACTGCATGCAGATTCAAGGATGCCAAGTGTCATGCTTGTGGTAAAATGGGCCACCTACAAAGAGTGTGTAAATCCACAGCAGATAGAGTCAGTAATCACTTCAGAGACAGAGCAAAGAATGCCTATAGAGTATAAATGCAGGAGGCTTCTGAGGATTCGGATGAACAATTTCCGGTGCGAAATTTAAAAATATATAAAATAGGTTCTAATCTGGCTGGATTCACAGTTCAGGTTGTTGTAAATGGAAAGGAACTGACGATGGATTTGGACACAGTTGCAACTGTATCAGTGATTTCTTTGACAGACTGGAAACGCCTTAAAATAGATAGTCCAATAATTCAGACAACAGCAAGACTGCAAACAAATTCTAAAGAAATGTTAATACCAGTGGGTTGTGTGACAGTAGCAGTTACATTCAACAAGTGTAAGAAGAAATTACCTCTCTATATCTTAGAGAAAGGAGTACCTCCACTTTTTGGTAGGGAGTGGATAAAGGCTCTCGGGATGCCTCAAGTGCATAAGTATCCATGTAATGTGTTGAATGAAAATCAGACCAGATTTGACTGGATTAGGGAATTACAGGAAAAGTATATACCAGTGTTTGATGGCCAATTGGGGACTGTAAAGGGACAACAAGTTTCCTTAGAATTAAAGGAAGGAGCAACACCGAAATTGTTTAAAGCAAGAAATGTGCCTTTTGCTCTAAGAGCTGGAGTGGAGGCAGACCTGAGGAGATTAGAGGAGCTGAATATCATCTCCCAGGTTCACAATAGTGAGTGGACTTCACCCATTGTCCTTTTGAGAAAACGAAATGGGGAGATACGGATTTGTGGGGATTTCCACATGGCACTTAACACACAGCTTAAAATAGATAAGTATCCTCTTCCTAGGGTAGATGATCTTTTTGCATCATTGGCAGGTGGACAGCAATTCACCAAAATTGACTTGAAAAATGAATACCTACAGTTATCTGTACATCCAGATTCTCGACCACTACTTACGATTAATACCCATGAGGGGCTATTTAGGTATAACTGTATGGTTTTTGGCATTTCACCTGCACAAGCTGTCTGGCAGCGAACAATGGAGCTGTTAGCTGGAATTCCTGGGACACAGTGCCTGTTAGATGACATGCTGGTGATGGGTAAATCAGAGGAGGAATATAAACAGAATGTAGAGGCAGTTTTGCAAAGACTTATGGAATATGGATAGAAGGTGAATTTGGATAAATACCAATTCATGCAGGATCATCTTGAATTTTGTGCTCATGTAATTGACAAACATGGGCTACATACAACAGATGAGAGGGTCAAGGCATTAGAGGATGCTCCAACTCCACAAAATGTGACACAACTAAGGTCCTATCTTGATCTGTTAAAATTATTACAAACGTTTTTTGCCAAATTTAGCTCATGTCTTGTACCCTTTACATTGTCGTCTAGAGAGTAAACAACAATGGCGCGGGACAGTAGAATGTGCTTCAGCTTTCCATAAGTCAAAAGAACTAGTTCGTAGTTCACGTCTTTTAGTACACTATGACTTGGAAAAGCCGATTTCCATTGCTTGTGATGCATCACCTTACGGAAAAGGTAATTCACAATTAACTACCACAGAAAGATCTACCATATATTTTAGTGAGGTGATAACAGCCAGAGAAATTGCACAAAAGACAGCCAAGGACTCTTTGCTGAGGGAAATACTTATTTTTGTACGCAAGGGTTGGCCACTAAAGACTCCAATACATCTCAAGTCATTCCAAATAAAAGGCTCAGGAGTTATCAATTCGAGATGGCTGCTTAATATGGGGAGAAAGGGTGGTTATTCCTTTTGTGTTACAACAACAGATTCTTGAAATTTTACATGCAGGTCATCCTGGCATATTCCGCATGAAGCAGAAGGCAAGAGGTCATGTATGGTGGACAACCATTGATGAGGATATTGCCCGTTATGTTTCAGGTTGCACTGGTTGTGCACAAACACAACGTGATTTGCCACATGGTGCCGTACAACCTTGGACCTGGCCTCTATCACCATGGCAGAGAATTCACATAGACTTTGCTGGACCAGTGGAAAATAAAATGTATCTGATTGTGGTAGATGCACATTCTAAATGGCCAGAAGTTCTATTCATAGAAACATAGAATGTGTCGGCCGATAAAAAAACCATTCGGTCCATCTAGTCTGCCCAATTTTTTTTGAGTACTTTTATTAGTCCCCCATTCCCGGTCTTATAGCTAGGATAGCTATACCACTTCTGCTGGCAGGCTATTCCATACATCCACTACCCTCTCAGTAAAGTAATACTTCCTGATATTACTTTTAAATCGTTGCCCCTCTAATTTAAGACTATGTCCTCTAGTTGTGGTAGTTTTTCTTCTTTTAAATATACTCTCTTCCTTTACTGTGTTGATTCCCTTTATGTCGCAGACCATTGCAGAAGCTACTGTTAAAGCATTACAGAAACTATTTTCAACATTTGGCTTGCCCAGAGTTCTTGTTTCAGATAATGGACCGCAGTTTCTGTACAATTTCAGGCTTTTCTCAAGGAAAACGGTATTCGGCATCATCGCACAGCACCGTATTATCCTGCTACTAATGGTCAAGCAGAACATTTTGTTCAAACGTTAAATGGTTTTCTGAGACATCTGAAAGCAGAAGGGAAGAGACCTGAACATCATTTGTCTGAGTTCCTTCTACAGTATCGAAATACACCTCATCCAACCACTGGACAACCTCCAGCATGCCTTATGTTAGGCCGTGAACTCAGGACAAAGTTGGATCTGCTAAAACCAGAGATTCAAAAAAGGGTCATCCAGCAACAATCAAAGATGCAAGTTGGAAAAACAGGCCGTTGTTACCAGACAGGGGATTCTGTTTGGATGCGTGTATATCATCAGGAGAATCGTTGGAAAGAAGCAGTGATAAAGGAAGTTCTGGGGTCAGCGCACTATAAAGTTTTAACCTGATGGATGTTACACACGGAGACATACAAATCAACTTCGACCACGTATAACAGAAAACCTATTAAAGTGTGTAGGGCCACTCATGCAACCAGACACTGATATCTGGCATGGAGTTTCGCATGATGACATTTTCGAAGTCTACAATACACCTGGTCCAGAGGCTCATGATGTAATAGGGGATGATTTGGAGGAGATACCCCATGAAACTCAGGAACAAGAACTGCCAAGCCACAGTTCAAGTAACCATGAAGGCTGTGGTCATGAAAATACTGGCCATTCAACAAGAGAAAGAAGGGCCACAAACCACTGGCAACCAGAAGATCCATTAAGGGACTATAGTCGGAGAAACTCCACAGTGAGAAGGTGGAAATGGTATCCTAGTAGGAATAGAAGAAGCTGTCCAGATCTTAAAGATGATGGACAGAATGATGCATATTAATTACACATTTTTAAATTGTTCATTTATTATTGTTGCCTTTTTTTTTTTTTTACTATTTTGTTTTCTTTTCTTCTTTTGTTGAAAAGGGAAGGAGATGTGATGTATGGACTGTTGGACTGTGTATGAGTGTGTGAGTGTATGTATTGTGATGTATGGGCAGTTGGGCTGTTGTTGGCTGTGAATGATGCACTTCCTTTCTTTTGCTTTTTACTTCCTGTTTCTGTTGGCAGTTGGGGGGGTAGAATGTTCTAGGGATTTGAAAATAGAGCTGCAGAAACCCTGTGTAACAAGGCAGCAATATGAAGATCCTGTTATATATATATTAATAAAGTGAGTACTTCGTTATACAGGAATTATTGACTGATTTGTACAAAACATCACATTAACCAGTTTTCTTTTGGCTGTTTCGTCTGTATTTAGGGTTGCCACCTTTCCCTCCAAAAAATACCGGCCATGTGTGGGCGGAGCTACAAGAGGGAGGGACCATGAGGGGTGGAGCCACAAAGGGGCGGATTATCACTGAAATTATATATATTATTTGTATATCATGCCAGTGAGAAGCGTGTGTGTGTATATATATTTATATAACATATACACACACAAGCTGTCTCTCACACTCGCAAACAAGCTTTCTCGCAAACACACACACATGCTGTCTATCACACACACAGACAAACTGTCTATCACACACAAAGACAAGCAGTTTCTCACACACATACTGTGTCTCTTGCTCACACACAGACTTTTACTCACTCTCTCACAGACTGTCACTCTCTCTCACAAACTCCCCCTACCTCTCCGACAATATCTCCCACCAGCCCCACCTACCCTCACAAGCATGTTATCCCGGTCTAATGTAATATGAAGGGTGGTTGGGAGCAGTTGGTCAATATGCCAGTAATATTTTGCCACTCAATATGCCAGTAATATTTTGCCACTCAATAAGTCAGGATTTTGCCACTCAATAAGTTAGTATTTAGCCATTCGATAAGCCATTCTTTTGCCATGTAATATGCCAGTATTTTGCCCCTCAAAATGCCAGGATTTTGCCCCTCAATATGCCAGGATTTTGCCCCTCAATAGTGTTTAATAGCCATTTAATATGCCAGGATTTTGCCAATTAATATGCCAGGGTTATGCCAATTAATATGCCAGGATTTTGCCAATTAATATGCCAGGGTTATGCCAGGATCTTGTCAATTAATATGCCAGGGTTATGCCAATTAATATGCCAGGACTTTGCCAATTAATATGCCAGGATTTTTCCAATTCATATGCCAGGGTTATGCCAATTAATATGCCAGGATTTTCCCAATTAATATGCCAGGATTTTCCCAATTAATATGCCAGGGTTATGCCAATTAATATGCCAGGGTTATGCCACTCAATATGCCAAGGTTATGCCAATTAATATGCCAAGGTTATGCCAATTAATATGCCAGGGTTATGCCACTCAATATGCCATGGTTATGCCAATTAATAGGCCAGGATTTTGCCAATTAATATGCCAAGGTTATGCCAATTAATATTCCAGGGTTATGCCACTAAATATACCAGGGTTATGCCAAAATGCCAGGGTTATGCCCCTCAATATGACAGGATTTAGCCACTCAATATGCTCGTTATGCCACCCTCCTCCCCCTTCCCCAGACCCCAGTACTTACCTCCTTTCTGCTGTCTCCCAGTGCAGGTCCGTAGCTGTGAGGGAAGCGTTGTGCGGTCCCCTCCAGCCACGTGGATCAAAAAAGTTTAAACAAACTTTATTGAAGCAGCGCGGCTGGAGGGGAGCGAACAACGCTTCCCTCACAGCCGCGCAGACCTGCAGTGCACCGGGAGACAGCATCAAGGAGATAAGTACTGGGGTCTGGGGAAGGGGGGGGAGGAAAATACCAGGCTTTGCCGGGGCCGGTATATCTAATTCTATCTGTATTAGAGGGTATATTATTTATATGTACCTTTATCTCTCACGTTAATAGTGAGTGGGACAACTGATAATTTTGTGCTGTGTTTTTTAGATAAACTACGCAGCTTATTTGTACATCTCTGTCTGCCCCATGTATGTATATTTTTTCTTTGTACAGTATTTCATATAATGCATATAGACAAGGTGTTTCGTGCATTAAATTATCACTTCCTGATAAGTTTCATTTTAGTCTGAATTATCATGACTGTGGATTTTTTTGGTGTGGGGGTGGGCAGCATTTTGTTTTTCGCCCCAGGCAGCACAATGACTTGGGCCGGCCCTGGGTACAGTGTCTTAAAATCTGAACTGTCCCATGCAAAGAAGGGCAGTTGGGAGATGTCATTAGCCTGGCACCATTAGAACAAAGATTTAAAAAACTCAACAGTAACGGCCATGCTTGTCATCAGAAATAGTGTATTCATTTATACCTCTTACTTAATGATGAGGCCTATTCATGCAGCAGTCAATTGGGGTTAACTGAAAAAGACCGAATTCATTTTATTATGCTTTATTTTATTAAGTGCTTCTGATATTTTGTGGTCATAAATACTATTACAGCATCAATAAATTATGACTTTCCAGCTTCTTGCATTTCCATTTTAAAGCACTGCCCTCTAGCGACTACATTTATGAAGTGAAGAAAAAGTTGATGAACTCTTCCCAGCTGCAATGAGATTACCAAATCAGTATGACTGATGTGCTGCTAAAATTAACATTCCATACTATCTACGGTTGCCATTTTTTTAATGACCACATATATTCCCATGCTGGTTTGAAATATGTAGATGTCTCATGTGACCATAAGAAAATTACTAATTGACGTGGTTCTCAAACTTTATTAACTGATTTCCCTCCTATCTTTTAAAATTGATCAATATGTAAGCAAAATAACATCAATAAACTCACAAAGCAAGAAGGATTTGGTATAGCACAGAAGCATAAGCCCCCAAAATATGTATATCCCAGTAATTGTAGCCAATAGAGTTTCCACCTTGTTTTTTTCCTAGCCACATAAAACTTTTTTATGCTGCCCTGTTGTTCCGCAGAAGTCATCGGTGACCAGAGGGAAATCAATTAACTAATCAAAGAGTGGATCCTACATAACTACACTGATTATTTAATTGATTTCTTTTTTTAAAGTGATTTCTGATTACATATGACTTATACAGACTGCAAGGCAACATGTAAATGTTATGTATGGCCAGTAAAAAAAAGGGTACCTTAGTAGCCAATTCCAAATTGGTGATTAGGTATTGTTTAGATGGTGCATGGTGGCCAGGGCCGGCCTTAGGGGTGTGTGACCTGTGTTGATCGCACAGGGCGCAACACTCCAGGGGGCACCTGCCCGGTCAATGAAAAAAAAAATAATAATAATTTTAAAAAGCCGGTAGCGGCACTGGATGGGGGGAGATCAAAATATCTCCCCTCACCAGCCCTCTGCTCGGCATGCTGTGCTGGGTCCGGGGAGGGGGCGGAGCTAACCGGCTCAGTTGTGTAGCTCCGCCCCCACCCTGTGAAGCAGAGCAGCGTCTGCTTCACAGGGAGCCAGAGACAGCAATAGAAAGTGCTGCTCGGCTCCCCATGCTTAATGCATGCATGGGGAGCCGAGCAGCACTTTCTATTGCTGTCTGTGGCTCCCTGTGAAGCAAACGCTGCTCTGCTTCACAGGGTGGGGGCTGATCTACACCGCTGAGCCGGTTAGCTCCGCCCCCTCCCTTGAACCACATTTTCAGGCAAGGGGGGGGGAGAGACAACAGGGGGTGAGAGAGGGACAAAACAGTGGGTGACAGGCAGAACAGGGGGGGGGAGAGACAGAACAGGGGGTGAGAGAAGGACAGAACAAGGGGTGAGAGGCAGATCAGGGGGAGGGGGGAGAGAGAGGCAGAACAGGGGGTGAGAGAAGGACAGAACAGGGGGAGAGAGGCAGAACAGGGGGGGGGAGAGAGAGACAGAACAGGGGGTGAGAGGCAGATCAGGGGAAGGGGGGAGAGAGAGGCAGAACAGGGGGTGAGAGAAGGACAGAACAGGGGGAGAGAGAGACAGAACAGGGGGAGGGGGAGAGAGAGACAGAACAGGGGGAGGGGGGAGAGAGACAGAACAGGGGGAGGGTAGAGAGAGAGACAGAACAGGGGGAGGGGAGAGAGAGACAGAACAGGGGGAGGGGAGAGAGAGACAGAACAGGGGGAAGGGGGGGGAGAGAGAGAGAGACAGAACAGAGGGAGAGAGAGAGAGACAGAACAGGTGGAGGGGGGATAGAGAAACAGAACAAGCGAGGGGGAAGAGAGAGAGACAGGAGGTGGGAGAGAGACAGAACAGGTGGAGGGGGGGGGGAGAGACAGACATGGCAAGGAAGAGGAAAGGGACACATACAAAGGGGGGTGAAAGACGGGGGGGGGGGCGCCATGGGGGAAGCCCGCACTGGGCGCCGGAACACTTAAGGCCGGCCCTGATGGTGGCCAAAAGTTCGTCATACATAGTAATAAATTCTCTGAAGTAGGGATCTTCAAACTATGGACTACGGGCCAGATCTGGCTTTCCGGCCGTTTTTACCCTGTCCCTAGCAACTTGCAGGCCGACCCACATTTTCAGGCAAGGGGGGGGGGGGAGAGACAACAGGGGGTGAGAGAGGGACAAAACAGGGGGTGACAGGCAGAACAGGGGGGGGGGAGAGACAGAACAGGGGGTGAGAGAAGGACAGAACAAGGGGTGAGAGGCAGATCAGGGGGAGGGGGGAGAGAGAGGCAGAACAGGGGGTGAGAGAAGGACAGAACAGGGGGAGAGAGGCAGAACAGGGGGGGGGGAGAGAGACAGAACAGGGGGTGAGAGAAGGACAGAACAGGGGGTGAGAGGCAGATCAGGGGAAGGGGGGAGAGAGAGGCAGAACAGGGGGTGAGAGAAGGACAGAACAGGGGGAGAGAGAGAGAACAGGGGGAGGGGGAGAGAGAGACAGAACAGGGGGAGGGGGGAGAGAGACAGAACAGGGGGAGGGGAGAGAGAGAGACAGAACAGGGGGAGGGGAGAGAGAGACAGAACAGGGGGAGGGGAGAGAGAGACAGAACAGGGGGAAGGGGGGGGGAGAGAGAGAGACAGAACAGAGGGAGAGAGAGAGAGACAGAACAGGTGGAGGGGGGATAGAGAAACAGAACAAGCGAGGGGGAAGAGAGAGAGACAGGAGGTGGGAGAGAGACAGAACAGGTGGAGGGGGGGGGAGAGACAGACATGGCAAGGAAGAGGAAAGGGACACATACAAAGGGGGGTGAAAGACGGGGGGGGGGGGGGCGCCATGGGGGAAGCCCGCACTGGGCGCCGGAACACTTAAGGCCGGCCCTGATGGTGGCCAAAAGTTCGTCATACATAGTAATAAATTCTCTGAAGTAGGGATCTTCAAACTATGGACCACGGGCCAGATCTGGCTTTCCGGCCGTTTTTACCCTGTCCCTAGCAACTTGCAGGCCGACCCACATTTTCAGGCAAGGGGGGGGGGGGAGAGACAACAGGGGGTGAGAGAGGGACAAAACAGGGGGTGACAGGCAGAACAGGGGGGGGGGAGAGACAGAACAGGGGGTGAGAGAAGGACAGAACAAGGGGTGAGAAGCAGATCAGGGGGAGGGGGGAGAGAGAGGCAGAACAGGGGGTGAGAGAAGGACAGAACAGGGGGAGAGAGGCAGAACGGGGGGGGGGGGAGAGAGACAGAACAGGGGGTGAGAGAAGGACAGAACAGGGGGTGAGAGGCAGATCAGGGGAAGGGGGGAGAGAGAGGCAGAACAGGGGGTGAGAGAAGGACAGAACAGGGGGAGAGAGAGACAGAACAGGGGGAGGGGGAGAGAGAGACAGAACAGGGGGAGGGGGGAGAGAGACAGAACAGGGGGAGGGGAGAGAGAGAGACAGAACAGGGGGAGGGGAGAGAGAGACAGAACAGGGGGAGGGGAGAGAGAGACAGAACAGGGGGAAGGGGGGGGGAGAGAGAGAGACAGAACAGAGGGAGAGAGAGAGAGACAGAACAGGTGGAGGGGGGATAGAGAAACAGAACAAGCGAGGGGGAAGAGAGAGAGACAGGAGGTGGGAGAGAGACAGAACAGGTGGAGGGGGGGGGGGAGAGACAGACATGGCAAGGAAGAGGAAAGGGACACATACAAAGGGGGGTGAAAGACGGGGGGGGGCGCCATGGGGGAAGCCCGCACTGGGCGCCGGAACACTTAAGGCCGGCCCTGATGGTGGCCAAAAGTTCGTCATACATAGTAATAAATTCTCTGAAGTAGGGATCTTCAAACTATGGACCACGGGCCAGATCTGGCTTTCCGGCCGTTTTTACCCTGTCCCTAGCAACTTGCAGGCCGACCCACATTTTCAGGCAAGGGGGGGGGGGAGAGACAACAGGCGGTGAGAGAGGGACAAAACAGGGGGTGACAGGCAGAACAGGGGGGGGGGAGAGACAGAACAGGGGGTGAGAGAAGGACAGAACAAGGGGTGAGAGGCAGATCAGGGGGAGGGGGGAGAGAGAGGCAGAACAGGGGGTGAGAGAAGGACAGAACAGGGGGAGAGAGGCAGAACAGGGGGGGGGAGAGAGACAGAACAGGGGGTGAGAGAAGGACAGAACAGGGGGTGAGAGGCAGATCAGGGGAAGGGGGGAGAGAGAGGCAGAACAGGGGGTGAGAGAAGGACAGAACAGGGGGAGAGAGAGACAGAACAGGGGGAGGGGGAGAGAGAGACAGAACAGGGGGAGGGGGGAGAGAGACAGAACAGGGGGAGGGGAGAGAGAGAGACAGAACAGGGGGAGGGGAGAGAGAGACAGAACAGGGGGAGGGGAGAGAGAGACAGAACAGGGGGAAGGGGGGGGGAGAGAGAGAGACAGAACAGAGGGAGAGAGAGACAGAACAGGTGGAGGGGGGATAGAGAAACAGAACAAGCGAGGGGGAAGAGAGAGAGACAGGAGGTGGGAGAGAGACAGAACAGGTGGAGGGGGGGGGGAGAGACAGACATGGCAAGGAAGAGGAAAGGGACACATACAAAGGGGGGTGAAAGACGGGGGGGGCGCCATGGGGGAAGCCCGCACTGGGCGCCGGAACACTTAAGGCCGGCCCTGATGGTGGCCAAAAGTTCGTCATACATAGTAATAAATTCTCTGAAGTAGGGATCTTCAAACTATGGACCACGGGCCAGATCTGGCTTTCCGGCAGTTTTGACCCTGTCCCCAGCAACTTGCAGGCCGACCCACAACTAGATGCAAATCTAGGTGCTGGGGGCAAGTCTAAAGTGCAAATCTAGGTGCTGGGGCATGTCCTGACCCCCAAGTGGGTGCTAGAGTAAGTTCTAAGTGCAAATCTAGGTGCTGGGGTAAATTCTGAGTGCAAATTGGGTGCTGGGACAAGTCCTGAGTGCAAATCTGGTTGCTAGGGGAAAATCCTGAGTGAAAATATTGGGTGCTGGGATTAGTTCTGTGGGTGCATTCTGGGTCGCAGCAGTCAATTGGGGTTAACTGAAAAAGACCGAATTCATTTTATTATGCTTTATTTTATTAAGTGCTTCTGATATTTTGTGGTCATAAATACTATTACAGCATCAATAAATTGTGAATTTCCAGCTTCTTGCATTTCCATTTTAAAGCACTGCCCTCTAGCGGCTACATTTATGAAGTGAAGAAAAAGTTGATGAACTCTTCCCAGCTGCAATGAGATTACCAAATCAGTATGACTGATGTGCTGCTAAAATTAACATTCCATACTATCTACGGTTGCCATTTTTTTAATGGCCACATATATTCCCATGCTGGCTTGAAATATGTAGATGTCTCATGTGACCATAAGAAAATTACTAATTGACGTGGTTCTCAAACTTTATTAACTGATTTCCCTCCTATCTTTTACAATTGATCAATATGTAAGCAAAATAACATCAATAAACTCACAAAGCAAGAAGGATTTGGTATAGCACAGAAGCATAAGCCCCCAAAATATGTATATCCCAGTAATTGTAGCCAATAGAGTTGCCACCATATTTTTTTCCTAGCCACAGATAACTTTTTTATGCTGCCCTGTTGTTCTGCAGAAGTCATCGGTGACCAGAGGGAAATCAATTAACTAATCAAAGAGTGGATCCTACATAACTACACTGATTATTTAATTGATTTCTTTTTTTTAAAGTGATTTCTGATTACATATGACTTATACAGACTGCAAGGCAACATGTAAATGTTATGTATGGCCAGTAAAAAAAAGGGTACCTTAGTAGCCAATTCCAAATTGGTGATTAGGTATTGTTTAGATGGTGCATGGTGGCCAAAAGTTCGTCATACATAGTAATAAATTCTCTGAAGTAGGGATCTTCAAACTATGGACCACGGGCCAGATCTGGCTTTCCGGCAGTTTTTACCCCGTCCCCAGCAACTTGCAGGCCGACCCACAACTAGATGCAAATCTAGGTGCTGGGGGCAAGTCTAAAGTGCAAATCTAGGTGCTGGGGCATGTCCTGACCCCCAAGTGGGTGCTAGAGTAAGTTCTAAGTGCAAATCTAGGTGCTGGGGTAAATTCTGAGTGCCAATTGGGTGCTGGGACAAGTCCTGAGTGCAAATCTGGTTGCTAGGGGAAAATCCTGAGTGAAAATATTGGGTGCTGGGATTAGTTCTGTGAGTGCATTCTGGGTGCTGTGGTAAGTCGTGAGAGTGCAATCTGGGTGTTGAGGTAAATTTTGGGTGCATTCTAGGTGTTGGGGTAAGTCCTAGGTGCGATGTGGGTAGAGAGGAAAAAAGTAAAACCAAATACATTTATTTCAATATCCTTTTAATTACTTAAGATTTTTTTTTCTTTGGCGCGCAAAAATGTGTAAAATGTGCGATGTGGCCTGCTTACTGAAAAGTTTGGAGACCCCTGCTCTAGAGTGTTCGATAATAATGGCAGCATATCTGCTGGTCCTGCCCTTTTTAAACATGTGAAGGGAGGCTTTGATGGTGTGAATGAACAAAATGGAAGATAAATATAATAGCTAATTTTAAATAAGGTGGTATTACTAATTGGGGACATATTTTATTTGTTAAATCAGATAGATGCCTTGTTGTTAGTCTCTATTCACTAAGGAGTGAATAGACAAGGGAATCACAAGAAATCTCCAATTTGTTTATCTTTCCAATTCGGCTACTGGTGCCTGTTTTTTGCAATTCCTTTAACCCCTTTGTGACCGATGACGGTTCTGTAATGTCATGGGGAAAAACTCACTTGGTGACTATTGATGGTCCAGGACCGTCTGGCATACCATGATCATGATAAAACCGACATACCCAAGTGTCTCAATACCGAGACACTTCAGCCATGTCAGCTGAGGGCCCCCCGCAAACATCGCGGCACCGTGATATCCAATCATAACGCCCATATGTTAATAGCTGTCAAAGCAGGTGCCTGCTTTGACAGCTATAGTCTCCCCCTGCTCCACAGTGATCGCGAGGCAGGGAGAGACTAAATATAGTGCTGCAAGTCTCCCCCGGATCCCCCCCCCCCCCCCCCCCATGGATTTTTTTATTTAAAAAAAAAACAAGTTTTTTAAAATAATTTTTATTGTGCTAACCCTTGCTTAATAATAAATTATATGAAAAAAAAGACATTATTCCATAGAGGACCAGTGACATGTAGGGGCCCGCAGCAGCTGGGTACATGATCCATGTAGCCGCAGGGTAGCATGGATAGTAATGATCTTTGCTTCCTACTATAGACTACATTTCCTATGATCTTAAGGAAGCTTTTTTCTGACTAAGCATGATAGGAAATGTAGAGCATTACATAAAAAATACACATTATAAAGCTGCAATGACTGTATCCTAAATTTGGCCCTGTACCTCGCACTTAAGCCTAGCAAACCTAGACATGTAAGCGACCACTATACTTAGGGGAAGTTGCTGAATATATATTGGGGTATTGTTTGGCAATAAAATAGAATAATCCTTTTAAATTCATACCTAAATTTCAAAGTGTGTCAAAATAAAACACACACAAAATTACTATGCCAAAGCTTGTCAATGATTGGTGGTAAAATGACTGAATGAAAAGTGTCAAAATACCCCAAGTTGAATACCCTCGGATGTCTACTTTACAAAAAATGTGTACGTGGGGGGGGGGGGGGGGGGACGGTTAGGGTTCATGACAGATATTGGTGTTACAATGTCACTAAAACTAATTTAAATTTTTTTTTTTAAACAGCTATGTGCTTCTTGTATTTATTAACCTATAACATGCAAAACAAATATAATCATTCGGTATTTCTAAACTCAGGACCAATATTAGAAATATCTATTAACCCCTTAACGACAGATGACGTGCCAGGCACGTCACGGCAAAATGAGGACTTGCCGACATGTGACGTGCCTGGCACGTCATGGACTAAATCAAGCAAAGAAAGCGATCTAGAGTCGCTTTCTTTGCTCTTTCAGTGTTGGCACAAAGCCTCTATGTAGAGGCTTTGTGCCACACTGTTCAAATGTGCAGGGGCGCCGTACGATCACCCCACGAGGTGATCGTATCCGCCATATTAAATATGGCGGCGCCGCCTGCACAAACGATCTTAGGAAGCGAACAGCGTTCGCTTCCTAAGATCAAAAGGTGTTGCTGAAATGCCTGGCCGTGTAGGCATTCAGCAACACCTTAAAATCGTTGGTGTGATCTTCGTGGCCGCTCCGATGAGCGGCCACATCCTCACGATGGAAGGGCAGCGCTGCTGTAAAGATGGCGCTGCCCTTCTGCTGGAGCCGGCAACGGAAGTGACGTAATGTCACTTCCGTTGCATCAGAGGGGGGGGGCTTCACTCGGCAGACCCTATCAGGGTGCCGATTAGAATGGCAAGTGCTCAGATGAGCACTTGCCATTCGTTGTCAAAGGCAATATTTACAAATATTGCCTTTGACAGTGTTAGATCTGCCTCCCTCTCCTCACTTGCGTTCTGGTGAGGGAGAGAGACAGATCAGTATTGTTATAGTCAGTTATATTAGTTATTTTCTATATTTTAATAAATTGTGAGACCCAAAGGCTTTTTTCAAAGCCATTCCCTGTGTTTAACCCCTTCCCTGCTTTTTGATCACTGTGTAAAATAGTGATCTTGCACACCAGCACATTTTTGCTGTCTGTGCAGTTTTTTTTAGAGGTTAATATTTTTTTACTGTATTTATTACAGTGCTATTAACCTCTTCTTTGCCGTAGATCATTGCTTTTCATTGATCCGGCTTGCAGCAGTACTTTTTTGCTGTCTGTATATTTTTTTTTTGAAACCCGCTAGGGGCAATTGAACCCGCTAGGGGGCCACGTAAAGTAAAATTTTAATACATTTATATTATTATGTCTGAGCGCATGTACAGCGCTGAGGAGGCTTATGCCATCCTCGCCTCAGATTCTGAGGCCACTGACACAGGGTCAGATTTTGACCCTGGTCAGTTTACCGATACATCTTCTAGTGATGTATCAGTGGCTGCTGGGCCCCCTGCCACAAGGAGTCGTGAGACTCCGGATGGCAGTGCTGCTGAGGAGTGGATAGTGCCTAATCGCTATAGGCCAACTATCCCTCCTTTTACCCCAGTTCCTGGCATCAGTACTGATGTTACAGGATTTACTCCCCTCCAGTTTGTCCAAATTTTTCTGGGGGATGATATACTGGGGGAGATTGTCTCCCAGTCTAATCTATATGCCCAGCAGTTCCACGCTGCTCACCCAACTTCATTTTTGGGAAGGCAGCAATGGGTCCCCATTGACGTGCCAGAATTTCTAAAATTCTGGGCACTAACAATGTTGATGGGTATTATAAAGAAACCCTCCATTCGCTCCTACTGGAGCACAAGCCCCATCTGCAGTACCCCCATTTACGCCCAGTCTATGGGCAGGCAGCGGTATGAAATGCTTCTTCATTTCATGCATTTCAATGATAATAGCCTGTGTCACCCTAGAGAGCACCCCCAGTTTGACAGGCTATTTAAAATCCGCCCCCTGATTACCCACCTCTCTGCCAGGTTTGCAGAGGCTTATACACCTAAAAGGGATATATGCGTGGATGAATCTCTGATGAAGTACAAGGGAAGGTTGAGATTCAAGCAATATATCCCTTCCAAGCGCTCCAGATATGGAGTGAAGGTGTATAAGCTCTGCGAGAGCGAGAGTGGGTACACTCAGGCCTTCCGGGTATATGAGGGAAAAGATAGCCATCTTGACCCTCCAGGCTGCCCAGAACATCTGGGAGCAAGTACCAAGATTGTGTGGGACCTTCTCCTACCCCTTATGAACAAGGGGTACCACTTGTATGTTGATAATTTTTATACAAGTGTACCACTGTTCAAGTTGCTTTATTGTTTTGAAACAGTGGCTTGCGGTACTATTCGTTCTAACCGCAAAGGGTTCCCACAGCAATTGGTACGTACCCGGCTACAAAGGGGGGAGACCTCAGCTCTGCGCCAAGAAGAGCTCTTGGCATTAAAATTCAGGGATAAAAAGGATGTGTGCATGCTCAGCACCATCCATGATGAGAGGACTGTGCAGGTTGCAGTCCGTGGCAGAGCTGAGGTCATCCAAAAGCCAGTGTGCATCAGGGCCTATAATAGGTATATGGGTGGAGTTGATCTGTCAGATCAACTCCTACAGCCCTATCTTATTATGAGGAAGACGAAGGCATGGTATAAGAAGGTCGCAATTTACCTGCTACAAGTTGCGACCTACAATGCGTTTGTGTTGCACAAAACAGCAAACCCCGGAATTAAGCTGTCATTTTTACAGTTTCAGCTTCAGATAATTTCGGGGATCTTATACCAAGATGCACCTGGTCCCCGGGCGGTGATTGGGGGAAACAGACTTGGGGCTACCCATTTTATTTTTAAAATTCCCCCAACTGACAAGAAGCAGAACCCCCAGAAAAGATGCAGAGTCTGTTATAGCAGGGGACAAAGAACGGATACAACCTTTTATTGTCCTGACTGCACTGGGAAGCCAGGACTCTGCATCGGTACCTGCTTCAAAGTGTACCACACAGTTGCCCATTTTTAATTTTTTTTAGTCCTTTATTTTTCTGCCTTTTATATTTTTAAGTTTTACTGCTCCAGATTTTTAGTTTTTATGTGTACTGCTCTAGAGTTTCAAATTTTATAAACACTCTCAATTTCAATCCAAATTACCACATCTTACAACTGACTGAACCTTCCCAAAAATCCTGGCAAACCTATGCATGGGGGGCATGGATGTACTCAGGAGGCCTGGCAGAAAACAAACTGGGGTGTTTTCTTGAAGTAACTTAGAACAGGCTCTCCTAAATCACAGTCAAAATGCAATGTATGTGTAAAATATTTTTTTGAAAAAAGACCACCAAACACTTCCAACAACTGATTTTGCAAACATGGTTGCATCAAAGACATCAAAACACCCCATATGCAATACCTTGGGGTGTCAACATTTCAAATATATACAGCTTTCTGAAAATCAAACTAAATTGGGGTATGCAATGGGCCCCAAACTAAAGATAGGCCTATCAGAACATATACGCTCAATTTAAAACCAAATGACCAAGTTCAATAATTGTGACTGAACCTTCCCAAAAATCCGGCAAACCTATGCATGGGGGGCATGGGTGTACTCAGGAGGCCTGGCAGAAAACAAACTGGGGTGTTTTCTTGAAGTAACTTAGAACAGGCTCTCCTAAATCACAGTCAAAATGCAATGTATGTGTAAAATATTTTTTTGAAAAAAGACCACCAAACACTTCCAACAACTGATTTTGCAAACATGGTTGCATCAAAGACATCAAAACACCCCATATGCAATACCTTGGGGTGTCAACATTTCAAATATATACAGCTATCTGAAAATCAAACTAAATTGGGGTATGCAATTGGCCCCAAACTAAAGATAGCCCTATCGGAACATATACGCTCAATTTCAAACCAAATTACCAAGTTCAATAATTTTGACTGAACCTTCCCAAAAATTCTGGCAAACCTATGCATGGGTGGTATCCCTGAACTCAGGAGATGTTGTAAAACACAAATTTGGGTATTGTTTGGCAGTGACATATACCAAAATCTCAGAATACATGCCTGAAATACTGTGTGTGTGGAATAACAACACAAAAATAAATACTACCCAAAAGATTGACAAAGGCTGGTGGTAGAATTAGTGTATGGAAAGTGTAAAAATACCACCATTTGAAATACCCTAGGGCGTCTAATGTTCAGAAATATATGGTTTGATGGGGTAAAATACACAGGCTGGCTTCAAAAATGTCCCAAATAGGACAAGTCAAAAATCCAATTTGGAAAACCAGAATGGACAAATTCCAAATGTGACTTTTAAACCCCCAAACAAGGTGACAAACCTATGCATGGGTGGTATCCCTCTACTCAGGAGATGTAGCTGAACATACATTGAGGTGTTGTTTGGCAGTGACACATACCAAAATCTGAGAATTCATGGCTGAAGTACAATGTGTGTGAAAAAAAACAAAATTACTATCCAAAAGATTGACAAAGGCTGGTGGTAGAATTGGTGCATAGAAAGTGTTAAAATACCACCATTTGAAATACCCTAGGGTGTCTAGTTTTCAAAAATATATGGTTTGATGGGGTAAAAATATACAGGCTGGCTACAGAAATGTCCCAAATGGGACATGGGTGCAGGTTGTCTGCAAGTCAAAATTCCAAGTTGGAAAACCAAAAAGTGCACCTCTCAACTGTGGCCTTTTAGCCCCCCAACAAAATGACAAACCTATACATGGGTGGTATCCCTGTACTCGGGAGATGTTGCTGAATACACATTGGAGTGTTTTTTGGCCGTGACCCATAGCAGGAGCTTTGAATTTATATCTGAAATACAATGTATGTGAAAAAAAACACACAAAAAAGTACTACCAAAAAGTTTGACAAAGGCTGGTGGAACAATTAGTGCATGGAAAGTGTTAAAATACCACCATTTGAAATACCCTAGGGTGTCTAGTTTTCAAAAATATATGGTTTGATGGGGTAAAAATATACAGGCTGGCTTCAGAAATGTCCCAAATGGGACATGGGTGCAGGTTGTCTGCAAGTCAAAATTCCAAGTTGGAAAACCAAAAAGTGCACCTCTCAACTGTGGCCTTTTAGCCCCCCAACAACATGACAAACCTATACATGGGTGGTATCCCTGTACTCGGGAGATGTTGCTGAATACACATTGGAGTGTTTTTTGGCCGTGACCCATAGCAGGAGCTGTGAATTTATATCTGAAATACAATGTATGTGAAAAAAAAGTACTACCAAAAAGTTTGACAAAGGCTGGTGGTACAATTAGTGCATGGAAAGTGTTAAAATACCACCATTTGAAATACCCTAGGGTGTCTAGTTTTCAAAAATATATGGTTTGATGGGGTAAAAATATACAGGCTGGCTTCAGAAATGTCCCAAATGGGACATGGGTGCAGGTTGTCTGCAAGTCAAAATTCAAAGTTGGAAAACCAAAAAGTGCACCTCTCAACTGTGGCCTTTTAGCCCCCCAACAACATGACAAACCTATACATGGGTGGTATCCCTGTACTCGGGAGATGTTGCTGAATACACATTGGAGTGTTTTTTGGCCGTGACCCATAGCAGGAGCTGTGAATTTATATCTGAAATACAATGTATGTGAAAAAAAAGTACTACCAAAAAGTTTGACAAAGGCTGGTGGTACAATTAGTGCATGGAAAGTGTTAAAATACCACCATTTGAAATACCCTAGGGTGTCTAGTTTTCAAAAATATATGGTTTGATGGGGTAAAAATATACAGGCTGGCTTCAGAAATGTCCCAAATGGGACATGGGTGCAGGTTGTCTGCAAGTCAAAATTCCAAGTTGGAAAACCAAAAAGTGCACCTCTCAACTGTGGCCTTTTAGCCCCCCAACAACATGACAAACCTATACATGGGTGGTATCCCTGTACTCGGGAGATGTTGCTGAATACACATTGGAGTGTTTTTTGGCCGTGACCCATAGCAGGAGCTGTGAATTTATATCTGAAATACAATGTATGTGAAAAAAAAGTACTACCAAAAAGTTTGACAAAGGCTGGTGGTACAATTAGTGCATGGAAAGTGTTAAAATACCACCATTTGAAATACCCTAGGGTGTCTAGTTTTCAAAAATATATGGTTTGATGGGGTAAAAATATACAGGCTGGCTTCAGAAATGTCCCAAATGGGACATGGGTGCAGGTTGTCTGCAAGTCAAAATTCCAAGTTGGAAAACCAAAAAGTGCACCTCTCAACTGTGGCCTTTTAGCCCCCCAACAACATGACAAACCTATACATGGGTGGTATCCCTGTACTCGGGAGATGTTGCTGAATACACATTGGAGTGTTTTTTGGCCGTGACTCATAGCAGGAGCTGTGAATTTATATCTGAAATACAATGTATGTGAAAAAAAAGTACTACCAAAAAGTTTGACAAAGGCTGGTGGTACAATTAGTGCATGGAAAGTGTTAAAATACCACCATTTGAAATACCCTAGGGTGTCTAGTTTTCAAAAATATATGGTTTGATGGGGTAAAAATATACAGGCTGGCTACAGAAATGTCCCAAATGGGACATGGGTGCAGGTTGTCTGCAAGTCAAAATTCCAAGTTGGAAAACCAAAAAGTGCACCTCTCAACTGTGGCCTTTTAGCCCCCCAACAACATGACAAACCTATACATGGGTGGTATCCCTGTACTCGGGAGATGTTGCTGAATACACATTGGAGTGTTTTTTGGCCGTGACCCATAGCAGGAGCTGTGAATTTATATCTGAAATACAATGTATGTGAAAAAAAAGTACTACCAAAAAGTTTGACAAAGGCTGGTGGTACAATTAGTGCATGGAAAGTGTTAAAATACCACCATTTGAAATACCCTAGGGTGTCTAGTTTTCAAAAATATATGGTTTGATGGGGTAAAAATACACAGGCTGGCTTCAGAAATGTCCCACATGGGACATGGGTGCAGGTTGTCTGCAAGTCAAAATTCTAAGTTGGAAAACCAAAATGCGCACCTCTCAAATGTGGCCTTTTAGCCCCTCAACAACATGACAAACCTATGCATGGGTGGTATCCCTGTACTCGGGAGATGTTGCTGAATACACATTGGAGTGTTTTTTGGCAGTGTCCTATAGCAGGAGCTGTGAATTTATGTCTGAAGTACAATGTGTGTGAAAAAAACCACACAAAAAAAGTACTACCAAAAAGTTTGACAAAGTCTGGTGGTAGAATTAGTGCATGGAAAGTGTTAAAATACTCCTATTTGAAATACCCTAGGGTGTCTAGTTTTCAAAAATATATGGTTTGATGGGGTAAGATACACAGGCTGGCTTCAGAAATGCCCCAAATGGGACATGGGCACAGGTTTTCTGCACATCAAAATTCCAAGTTGGAAAACCAAAAAGCGCACCTCTCAAATGTTGCCTTTTAGCCCCCCCAAAACATGGCACACCTATGCATGGGTGGTATCCCTGTACTCAGGAGAAATAGTAGAATCTATTTAGCAGGTTTTTTCATTGACATTTGTAAATGAGTCAAACATTTTTCAAATAAAAGTCAGAAACTAATTTTTTTTTGTTATTTTTCAACATATTTTATTAATTTTTTTATATAATATTATAAGATATGATCAAAATTATGGTATCTAAAGAAAGCCCTTCTTGTGCTGATAAAAACAATATATAATTTTTGTGGGTACAACAAATGACAAATGAGAAGATTACAGCTAAACACGAACAGCTCAGAAATGTTAAAATAGCCATTGTCCAGAATGAGCAAAAATGTTTCAAAGGCTCTGTCCTTAAGGGGTTAAGCAGGTTTTTTCCATTAGCTTTTGGAGCTTAGTAAAATATTTTACAAATAAAAGTCAGAAAAAGTGTTGTTTTTATTAAAATGTTCACCATAATTTACTATTTTTTTTCATAATACAATAATGATATGAACAAAATAATGGCATCAAAAGAAAGCCCTTCTTGTCCTGAAAAAAACAATTTGTGTGGGTACAGATAATGACAAAGAAGAAAATTAACTGGGGATGAAGCCCCGAATCGCAGCTTCTAGTCATGAAGTATTTACACAGTCCCTCTTATTTTTAGATCAATTAAACCTCTCCAGGTCCCACTGATTTGTATAAGTTTATATAAATTAACCCTCTCCAGGGCACTTATTTATATAAATTAACCCTTTTACAGGACCCTATCATCTGTATACGTTTATATAAATTAATCTTCTCCAGGTCGCTTATTTATATAAGTTAACCCTCTCTAGGTCCCTCTCATTTGTATAAGTTAACCCTCTCCAGGTCCCTCTCATTTGTATAAGTTTATATAAATTAACCCCCTCCAGGTCCCCCATTTATATAAGTTAACCCTCTCTAGGACCATCTCATTTATATAAGTTAACCCTCTCCAGGTCCATCTCATTTGTATAAGTTAACCTTCTCCAGGTCCCTCTCATCTGTATAAATTAACCCTCTTCAGGTCCCCCTCATTTGTATAAATTAACCTTATCCAGCTCCCTGTAATTTGTATATGTTAACCCTCTCATGCATATAGTTGAGCCTATTTATAACCTGACTCATAGGTATCTCCAGGGGGGGCTACTGGGGACGAAGCCCCGAATCGCAGCTTCTAGTCATGAAGTATTTACACAGTCCCTCTTATTTTTATATCAATTAAACCTCTCCAGGTCTCTCTCATTTGTATAAGTTTATTAACCCTCTCCAGGTCCCCCATTTATATAACTTAACCCTCTCCAGGTCCCTTATTTATATGTTAACCTTCTCCAGGTCCCTTATTTATATAAGTTAACCCATTCCAGATCCCTCTCATATGTATAAGTTAACCTTCTCCAGGTCCCTCTCATTGATAGCTGTGCTGCAATTGTTCAAATGTTGGCAACTATGTGTATGGCTGTTTGTATGTTTGTGTATTTGTGGCTGTGTATGTATGTGTATAAGTGTGAGTAATTAATGTGAGGTTTTTTGTTATTGTGAATCTTATTGTGTATTGTGATATAGTAATGTGTGATACACTCACACAATGCCCATTACTATGAATTTTATATATGAATATACATGTAACCCCTCTGGGATTACAATCATTTCTGCTGTCACTGAATATCCTGCAGTTTTGTGTGGTGCCCAGCAGATGGCAAGCTCTAGAGAACATGACTAAAAAAGGCCCTGACTCCATTTTGGAAAAAGGTTCAGTTCAGAGTTGGAGAGAGAAAGATCCTGTTAAGCAGTTGTTGGGCTCTATGAACCGAGGCCTCTCTGACCTAATGTCAGAAGGATTACTGGAGCATCCTGGAGGAATATCCCTGCATGTAGATGTCAGCAGAACTGCATACAGAGCTGTGTGTGTCAAATCCTGTTGTCATAGTGAGGAAATAGCAGGTGAAGTGAAGTGATTACAGCCTGTGGTACAGAGGCGTACCTAGAAACCACCGGGCCCCGGTGCAAAAATTGCCCCGGGCCCCCTGACCCCACCATGCAACTCCACCCCAGAAATGCCACTTACATGCCCCCCAACTGTTCCGCTTTATGCCTGGCCTTGTCTTATATCTAGGATAGCCTTATACCTATCCCATGCATGCTTAAACTCCTTCACTGTATTAACCTCTACCACTTCTACTGGAAGACTATTCCATGCATCCACTACCCTCTCAGTAAAGTAATACTTTCATTAGTCCCTGGCCTTATCTTATATCTAGTGTAGCTTTATGCCTATCCCATGCATGCTTAAACGCCTTCATATATTAACCTCTCATCCACCACCCTCTCAGTAAATATTACTTTTCTGACCACAAAAAAAAACATTAAAATATGTCCATCCTTTTCAAAAGCTTGAGGTGGACCCAAAAGCATCTATACTTTTTAATATTATATTCAACTATTTTCATATTTAGTGAAAACATTATTGAAAAATTGGTAATTTCTTATTTTTATTACGTTGCTCTGAACCCACATTGCACCTAAAGGTCTTAACACAGCACTATACAGTACCCACAGTACTTGGCTTGTACTCATATGGCACCCACACGATTTGGCATTCCACAGTCTAAATTTGCCCGCCAGAACATACCACAGTGCCACTTTGTCCAACTTTCCCTGAACAACATGCCACAGTGTCACTTTCACCCATAGTACATGTTATTTTGCCCCACAGAACATGCCACAGTATCTCTTTGGACACAGCCAATTTTCCCATTAATATGCCAAAGCCAATTTTCTCATGCCACGCTTCCCATTCATATGCTACAGCCAGATTGCCAATATGCCCCTGCCAATTTTCCCATTAATATGCCATTATTAACCTGCCCATTTATATGCCACAGCCAGATTGCCAATATGCCACTATTAAGCTGCCAGTTATTTTGCCCATTTGCCAGTGTTATTTTTCCCATAATTTGCCAGTCATATTTTGGCCATTTGCCTGTTATTTTGCCCATTTGCCAGGGTTATTTTGCCCATGTCAGTTATTTGCCTGTTTTTTTGCCCATTTGCCATTTATTTGCCAGTGTTATTTTGCCCATTTGCCATTTATTTGCCAGTGTTTTGCCCATTTGCCATTTGTTTGCCCATTTCCCACTGTTATTTTGTCCATTTGCCATTTATTTGCCCGTGTTATTTTGTCCATTTGCCATTTATTTGCCCATTTGCCAGTGTTACTTTCCCATTTGCCAGTGTTACTTTCCCATTTGCCAGTGTTACTTTCCCATTTGCCAGTGTTACTTTCCCAATTGCCAGTGTTACTTTCCCATTTGCCAGTGTTACTTTCCCATTGCCAGTGTTACTTTCCCATTTGCTAGTGTTACTTTCCCATTTGCAAGCTGTTAAGTTGGAATGATGGCTGTTGTGTATAGTTCCGCCGCTGCTTCCAGGGGTGATAGTGAGAGCCAGCTCTTTAAGAGTTTCTGCTGCTTAAAGTGTGGTCACCAGTTGCGCTAGAACTGCATGCAACCTAACCTAATGATGCGGGCGTTTTGAACTGCCACTCTGCCACCTTGCAAGCTGCCCTATGACACCCGGCTCGCGGAAAAAAATAGGTGAAGTGCTTTCCCATATAATGTTTTAAATATCTATGTATTTTGATGCTCTGTTGGTAATCTATGTATTTGCTAGTACATTTATGCCAGAGAACATGTTTATTAACCCCTTAGCGACAGATGACGTGCCAGGCACGTCACGGCAAATCGAGGACTTGCCGACAGGTGACGTGCCTGGCACGTCATGCACTAAATTGAGTAAAGAAAGCGACCAGCGGTCGCTTTCTTTACTCTAACGGTGTTGCTACAATGCCTCTAGGTAGAGGCATTGTGCAACACCCCCCAAATGTGCAGGGGCGCGCTACGATCACTCCACGGAGTGATCGTAGCAGCCATTAATAAATGTCTGCACCCACTGCACACATGTGCTTAGAAAGCTAGCGAGGCACTTAACAACACCATGCTGCTCCCCAGAGCCGATGGTGGTCGCTCTCCATCGGCTCAGTAGAAGGGAACGCTGCCTGTACAGGCAGCGCTTCCCTTCTAATGGCAAGAGCATCGGAAATGAAAGTATTTCACTTCCGATGCTCTAGGGGGAGCCAATCGATGCCGGCACAACAGATCTATGTGATCTGTGTGCAGGCATGTATGGTAAATGCTCTGATGAGCACTATTCATACAGTCAAAGGCAATATTAGCAAATATTGCCTTTGACAAGTATTGATCTGCCTCCCTCAGTTATAGTAAGGGAGAGAGACAGACAGATCAGATAAAGTAAAAAAATAAAATAAAATAATAAAAAAAATATTTAATAAAATTTTAAACACCAAGGGCTTTTATAAAAGCCATTTAACCCCTTAAATATTTGATCTGACCCGTGTAGATCTGCCTCCCTCTCACTTGAGTTTTAGTGAGGGAGGGAGACAGAGCTGTATAATGTAAGTTTTTAATTATGATATATATTTAATAGAATTGAGACCCAAAGGCTTTTATAAAAGCCGTTTCCAGTATTTAACCCCTTCCCTGCAATTGATCGCTGTGTACGCAGTGATCTTACACAGCAGCACATTTTTTGCTGTCTGCATTTTTTTAGGGGTTATTTTTTTTTACTTTGATTTATTACAGTATATCAAAGGCTCTTTTAAGATCTATTAACCCCTTCCTTGCCGTATATCACTTCCTAAGCAGCACATATGGTCACTGCCTAAACAGCAATCTAGTCGCAGAAGATTTTTTTTTGCTATCAGCATTTTTTTTGTCAGACTCGCTAGGGGTTAATTATACCCACTAGGGCAGGGGTCCTCAAACTTTTTAAACAGGGGGCCAGTTCACTGTCCCTCAGACCGTTGAAGGGCCGGACTATAGTAAAAATAAAAACTATGAAGAAATTCCTATGCACACTGCATATATCTTATTTTGAACAAAACGAGAACAAATACAATATTTAAAGTAAAGTTAAATCAACAAACTTACCAGTATTTCAATGGGAATAGTGTGCCAGTCAGATGCCCAGGAATATGCCAGTCAGATGCCCAGGAATATGATGCCAGTCAGATGCCCAGGAATATGTTGCCAGTCAGATGCCCAGGAATATGATGCCAGTCAGATGCCCAGGAATATGATGCCAGTCAGATGCCCAGGAATATGATGCCAGTCAGATGCCTAGGAATATGATGCCAGTCAGATGCCCAGGAATATGATGCCAGTCAGATGCCCAGGAATATGATGCCAGTCAGATGCCCAGGAATATTATGCCAGTCAGATGGCCAGGAATATGATGCCAGTCAGATGCCCAGGAATATGATGCCAGTCAGATGCCCTGGAATATGATGCCAGTCAGATGCCCAGGAATATGATGCCAGTCAAATGCCCTGGAATATGATGCCAGTCAGATGACCTGGAATATGATGCCAGTCAGATGCCCTGGAATATGATGCCAGTCAGATGGCCAGGAATATGATGCCAGTCAGATGGCCAGGAATATGATGCCATTCAGATGCCCAGGAATATTATGCCAGTCAGATGCCCAGGAATATTATGCCAGCCAGATGTCCAGGAATATTATACCAGTCAGATGCCCAGGAATATTTTGCCATTCAGATGCCCAGGAATATTATGCCAGTCAGATGCCCAGGAATATTATGCCAGTCAGATGCCCAGGAATATTTTGCCAGTCAGATGCCCAGGAATATTATGCCAGTCAGATGCCCAGGAATATTATGCCAGTCAGATGCCCAGGAATATTTTGCCATTCAGATGCCCAGGAATATTATGCCAGTCAGATGCCCAGGAATATTATGCCATTCAGATGCCCAGGAATATTATGCCAGTCAGATGCCCAGGAATATTTTGCCATTCAGATGCCCAGGAATATTATGCCATTCAGATGATCAGGAATATGATGCCATTCAGATGCCCAGGAATATTATGCCATTCAGATGCCCAGGAATATTATGCCATTCAGATGCCCAGGAATATTATGCCATTCAGATGCCCAGGAATATTATGCCAGTCAGATGCCCAGGAATATTTTGCCATTCAGATGCCCAGGAATATTATGCCATTCAGATGCCCAGGAATATTATGCCATTCAGATGCCCAGGAATATTTTGCCAGCCAGATGCCCAGGAATATTTTGCCAGTCAGATGCCCAGGAATATTATGCCATTCAGATGCCCAGGAATATTATGCCAGTCAGATGCCCAGGAATATTTTGCCATTCAGATGCCCAGGAATATTTTGCCATTCAGATGCCCAGGAATATTATGCCAGTCAGATGCCCAGGAATATTATGCCAGTCAGATGCCCAGGAATATTTTGCCAGTCAGATGCCCAGGAATATTATGCCATTCAGATGCCCAGGAATATTATGCCATTCAGATGCCCAGGAATATTATGCCATTCAGATGATCAGGAATATGATGCCATTCAGATGCCCAGGAATATTATGCCAGTCAGATGCCCAGGAATATTATGCCAGTCAGATGCCCAGGAATATTATGCCAGTCAGATGCCCAGGAATATTTTGCCATTCAGATGCCCAGGATTATTATGCCATTCAGATGCCCAGGAATATTATTCCATTCAGATGCCCAGGAATATTTTGCCAGCCAGATGCCCAGGAATATTTTGCCAGTCAGATGCCCAGGAATATTTTGCCAGTCAGATGCCCAGGAATAGTGTGCCAGTCAGAGCCCAGGAATAGTGCTCGTTATCCCTCCCTCCTCCCCCGCTTCCACATCACTTACCTCCAGCTGCTATGTCCCCGGACGTCTCGCGCAGTGTCCTCCTGTGGAGGAGGGAAACAGTTACCGGATCCGGATGTGACCTAACGTCACATCCGGTCGCGGTGATTTTTTTATTTTTTTTCTTCCTGCAGCCGCATCCTTTGCGGCTGCCAGAAAGAAAAAAAAAGTAAACAGTGCGGAGGGGGGGGTGCCGGCAGCACATAAATGTCCTCGGCGGGCCGCATGTGGCCCGCGGGCCGTAGTTTGAGGACCCCTGCACTAGGGGATTACGTGTATTCCTTTTGAAGCTGTCTAAACGCGTGTATAGCGATCAGTAACAGCCGATCAGTGGCAAAGGTGGTTTGGTGATTTCTCAGATGAGCATCACCATTCATCTGGTTCGTAAATATTGTTCTGACCCATATGGATCTGCCTCCCTCTCCTCACTTGAGTTTTAGTGAGGGAAAGAGACAGATCTGTATAACATAATTTTTTAATTGTAATAAATTAAATAAAATGTAAAAAAATTGTGAGTCCCAAGGGCTTTTATAAAAGCCATACCCTTTGTATAGTGTAGTGTATTAACCCCTTCCCTGCCACTGATCACTGCACAGCAGAACATTTTTTCTTGTCTGTGCATTTTTAGGGGTTAATTTTAATTGTACAGTACTACAAAGGCTCTTATAAGAGCTATTAACCCCTTCCTTGCGCTACATGTTCAAATTCCAAATTTGAAAATCAAAAAGCGCACCTCTCAAATGTAGCCTTTCAACACCCAACAAAGCTGACAAAGCTATGCATGGGTGGTATCCCTGTGCTCGGGAGATGTTGCTGAACATATATTGTGGTATTGTTTGTCAGTGACACATACCGAAATATGTGAATTTGTGTCTAAAGTACAATGTATGTGGGAAAAAATACACAATAAAATGACTACCACAAACTTTGACAAAGGCTGGTGGTAGAATTGGTGCATGGAAAGTGTTAAAATAACACCATTTAAAATAGCCTAGGGTGTCTACTTTTACAAAATATATACTTTTTGGGGTAAAATACACTGTCCTACTTAAAAAAAAAAAGTCCCAAATGAAAGATGGGCTCAGGCTGACTACACGTCAATATTCCAAGTTGAAAATGCGCACCTTCACAATGTGGCCCTTTTAGCCCCCAAACAACCCAACAAACCTATGCATGGGTGGTATCCCTGTACTCAGGAGATGTTGTTGAACACATATTGGGTTATTGTTTGGCAGTGACACATACCAAAATCTGTGAATTTATGTCTAAAATACAATATTTGTGGAAAAAAAAACCACAAAAATTACTACCACAAACTTTGACAAAGGCTGGTGGTAGAATTAGTGCATGGAAAGTGTAAAAATACCACCATTTGAGATAGCCTAGGGTGTCTACTTTTAAAAAATATATGGGTTGATGTGGTAAAATACACTGGCTGGTTTCAAATATGTCCCAAATGGGACATGGGTGCATGCTGTCTGCATGTCAAAATTTCAAATTGGAAAACCAAAAACTTCACCTCCCAAATTTGGCCTTTTACCCCCCAAACAGTCCAACAAACCTATGCATGGGGGGTATCCCTGTACTCAAGAGATGTTGCTGAACACTTATTGGGGTGTTATTTGGCAGTGACACATACCAAAATCTGTGAATTCATGTCTGAAGTACAAGGTTTGTGAAAAAAAAACACAAAATAATTACTACCACAAACTTTGACAAAGGCTGGTGGTAGAATTAGTGCATGGAAAGCTTAAAAATACCACCATTTGAGATAGCCTAGGGTGTCTACTTTTAAAAAATATATGGGTTGATGTGGTAAAATACACTGGCTGGTTTCAAATATGTCCCAAATGGGACTTGGGTGTAGGCTGTCTGCATGTAAAAATTTCAAGTTGGAAAACAAAAAACTGCACCTCACAAATTTGGCATTTTAGCCCCCAAACAACCCAACAAACCTATGCATGGGTGGTATCCCTGTACTCAGGAGAAATAGTAGAATCTATTTAGCATGTTTTTTTGTTCGCTATTGTCAATGAGGAGAAGTTGTTTCAAATAAAAGTCAGGAAATTTGTGTATTTTCTTTTTTTTACCATATTTTTTTTTTTTTTTAATAATATGATAAGATATGATCAAAAATATGGCATCCATAGAAAGCCCTTCTTGTCCCGATAAAAACAATATATAATATGTGTGGGTACAGCAAATGACGAAGAAGAAAATTACTGCTAAACACAAACAGCACAGAAATGTTAAAATAGCCATTGTCCAGAAAGGACAAAAATGTTTCAAAGGCTCTGTCCTTAAGGGGTTAATTTTGTTTGTCATATGTTTGTGTATATTTTTATTTATTTATTTGTATAAAATTATTATATGCACATTTGAATCATTAAAAATTGTGTAGATTTAAGTACTTTCTGGAGTTTTTTTTATTCACTTACAGGCCATCTTTTTTTAAGCAGAGATTCTATGTTGCAGCACTAGCAGCTATTCTTTAATTTTATGGCAAGACAGGAGGCTTCATATTTGCATAATCCTTCTTTACTGAAACCTCCAGCAGCGAAAGAGTTAACAGAGTTGTAAAGATTCAACCAATATAAACAAACACAGGATGCATATATAAACCCCCTCAGACACTTCCTCTTTCTTTGCTGCTGCCTCCAGGTGAGCACCTTCCACACTAGAGTGTTTCTCACTTTACAGTTTATTTAGTCTATACTTCAGATTGCTTTATTACTGTGTATTGGGTTTTTTGTCCCTTTATTGTGTTTTCCTTCACAGGTTATTGCTTAGTTGTAGGTATTTACACCTCTAATGGAGTTCTCTTTATCTACCATTAGCGGCAATACTTCTTTCCACACACACCTCACCAATTTATGTTTCTCTCTAATGGTTGGCTTATTCACCCCCTCTCTTGGTGCTTGCACTGCCAGGTTAGGCCCTTTTTTTTGGCCTACATACATATATATTGCATTATTATTGTTTAAGGCAAACATTCCACAAACTGTTCCATGCAAGGGGGTGACCCCCTCTTTCTGACACCTACTGACCTAAGAGTCTGCCACATTCCACATATATTTTTTTTTTTTTTACAAAATACTTTATTAGATTTTTAAAGGTATAAAAAAACACATAAGATTACATACATACAATAGGTTAAGGTTCTTAATTACGTTATTGAAACATTACGTTATTGAAACATCAAAAGTCAGTTCACATTGCCGTAGATGCCGTATCTCTATAAATTCTATTAGGACCCAACCATAAACATTCATTCATATCATTCGCAGCAAGCCTTTCAATCATTGCAACACATTAATCTATCGCATCAAGCATTCCTAGTGGGTGGATTTACCAGGAAGGAGTCCCACTCCGTTTGAGCCACTGGCGTATGCCTTATAAGAACATTTTTTATTCTAAGAAAGGGGAAAAGCTGGTTGCTAGTAAGGTTAAATTTAGATTGTAGTTCCGAGAAATGCATCAAATGGCCATCTTGATACAAATCTCCCATTATTTCAACTCCCTCTGCATGCCAGTTAGTCAGATTCAAATCCGGGATGCACAACGAGAGTACTTGCAATGGCGCCGATCGAGAGAGAGCATCCACAACCCCTAGTGCTTTCTTGACTCTATAGAATGTCGCCATAATGTCCTTTACTACCCCTGATGAAATCTTCAAAGATCTAAATAAATTCAATGGTATCCAACGAATTAAAGATAGATCTGCTATCTTGGATTGTGCCCTCTCAATATTCAACCAGGGTAAGTCAGTGGAATTATCTTGTTTCCATGCTTTTATGTATGTTATCTGAGAGGCATTATAAATTTTGCATATGTCCGGGTATCCCAGGCCTCCATCTTGTACCAGTTGTTTAAGAGTCTCCCTTGGGATCCTGGGTTTTCTTGGTCCCCACACAAATCCAGAAAATAGTACTTCAAATTTCTTGAGGGTCGGTGTGGGGACCTTATAAGGTATCACTCTGAAGAGGTAGATCAATTTAGGGAGGATATATGCTTTTAAAATATTTATGCGTCCCATCCACGTTAGCTCCATTTTGGCCCAGTTCTTGGCCTTCGTTTGTAGGGCCGAGTATAGTTGGAGATAGTTGATTTCGACCACTCTATCTAGTTGGGGGAGTATTTTTATTCCCAGATAGTCGATACCCCCACCACCACCACCACAACTTCCCTTCCATTTGAACCTTTGTAGTAAGTCAAACTAAGAGGGTTTAAGGTAGAGGGGGATAAGCTGTGTTTTTGAAAAAATTAAACTATAGTTGGACATTAGGCCATACTTATCTAGGTGCTGCAGAAAGGTTGGTATTGACGATTCAGGATCCGCATATACATTCCACATATATTTGATAAACCAGGTTATACAGGGATATTTACTTCAGGGATCTAGCTCCCATATATCATTCTTGGCAGTTTCCCCTGACAATTTTAACCCCTCCAGGTTTATTTTGCTTGCTGCAGCAGCATGTATGCTGCTTCATGTTTAAAGTGATATAACCTCCTCCGGGGTTTGTGTTAACCTGCCTGGGTGCAGGTTTTTTCCAATAGGGTGACCCCCCTAGTCAGTGTTTGATAATGGTGTTTTCATACCAGCTTACAAAAAAAAACCACTTTGCCAAACATTTTTACACATTATAACTGTATCACCAGATGAATATATTGATGTTGGGGTGCCCCCCCCCCCCCCCTCTCTGTGTAGGTAGGCTTCTCTATAAGGTGGCATAAAATATATATAAAAATAATATGCCATAACATTACTCAGGATGCCCCTGAAGCTCCTTCACTTGCATGGGTCAGATCTGAGGACTCGTACCATTGTCATGATCTGACCCCCTCTAATAAGAGGTCCGGGTTGGACTCTCTTCCTCAAGGAAAGGGCAAGACACCCCTCAAGAAAAGGGTTAAGTTCTCCCCACTTTTGGTTGCACTGAATACTTCTGGGGATGAGAAATTTAAAACCCTTGATGAATATCTGGCTCGTTCCTCTAAGCAGGGCTCTCCTATGAGACACCCATCTACAGAATTACCCAGGACTCATTGCTGGATATACAGGCACCACAACAAATGCCTTTGCTAACAAGGCCAGGGGTCCCTATGAGGGACTAGGGATTGGCCTAACAGCCTTTTACCCAGTGTATTGGGTGACCCCCACTGATATCTCGGGTTACTCCCGATATGTACAGGCACCCCAACATATGCCTCTCACAATAAGGCCAGGGGTGACCCCCTATGAATAAAGGAATTGGCCTAACAGCCTTTATCCTAGTGCTGTGGGTGATCCCCACTGACAAGTCAGGTGACCCCTCCTTTATATACAGGCACAACAACATATGCCTCACAAAAAGGCCAGGGGTGTTCCTCACATTAAAGGGATTGGCCTAACAGCCTTTATCCCAGTGCTGTGGGTGACCCCCACTGACAAGTCAGGTGACCACTGATTTATATACAGGCACAACAACATATGCCTCTCACAACAAGGCCAGGGGTGTTCCCCCTCTGATTAAAGGGATTGGCTTAGCAGCCTTTATACCAGTGCTGTGGGTGACCCCCACTGACACCTCGAGTAACCCCCGATATATACAGGCACCACAACATATACTTCTCTTGTGCCTTGAAGAAATGGCACGGCACTGAGACAGTTTGACAGAAGAGACTTATGTGCCCACAGGGCTTTACTCTTGGCTGCGCTCTGTTCTGGCTGACACCCTCACCTATGCACTGGCTGCTCTACATCAGTCCCAGGCATTCTCATCCCCATACTCTCTGATGGCAGAGATGCTACTGAATCCAGGGTTCTCACTGATCCTTTAGTCTCCGAGATTGACTGAATGCCAACTCCAAGGGCAGGATGCCTGTAAAATAAGGCCAAGAGTGGCCCACTGGTGGTCCGTCATGACCCTACCTCAACAAGGGGTTCAGAAGTTGTGGTAAAGGAGTACTAAGCAGGGATCTATAGACCAGGATGCCCTAGGATTCCACTTCTTGCTGATCTATCAGGACCCTTGCACCCCAGGGGTGCCCTGCTCCATGACTCCCTCACAGGCTCCTCTAAACCTGGAACACCCTTGGAGATTCTGGATGCTATGGGTCTCCCTCTTTTCGATACTTCGCCATTCCAGGTCCTCAGAGTGGTGTCCTACCTAGCATCCCCTGGAAAAGGATGTACGCCAGAAGCTCAATGCGGAGTGTCCTTGTCCTAATATACTGTACAAAGTGGTTAACACCTCCGTTTGACCTGACCTTTGTAATTTTCATGCCCAAGAATGTCAAAGTCCTTGCAAAGGGCTGGAACATGGCCTTAGCATCTAGAAAAACAAACTGCTTGATGTCTTGGCCACCATCACAATTGTTTCTCATCACAGATAAAGCTTTGACAGAGGGCACCCCACTAGATACACGGCTGTCCCGGGAATGGGCGCAAAAAGCCATGTGTCTCCTAGGCAATGCTTACGTGGCTATGTTAGCAGAACAGCACAAAGCCACCCTTTACAAATTGGATGTCAAGCTGACATGAACTGGCCCCCAAGTACTCGGCCCAGAGGCAGGACATATCTTGCGGGACATATCCTGGGACCTGGGATAGGGACCTCAACTAAATAAATCAACAGGTCAACATATTTACCTAGCTAAACAAAGCTCAGACATCAATGAAGCAGGTCTTCCATGGGGATCGTTTTAATTCAGGGCTGGTCGGCAGAGGGCCGTGCCACCAGCAGACCGCCTTTTACAGAATCAAGCCCCTCTGCTCAGAATCTAAAGTCCTACCAGTTTTCAAAACTGCACATTCTTCTACCGTTCACTGTCATATTAGGATGCATCATCCTCCTTCCAGGCCAGATTAATATCTAGTAAGGGGTACGTCACGTTCTCCCACACATACTCCAGTTTTTCTGACAAGATCACCTGTGGCCATTCGGGCTCTGCACCTTGGTGCTTCACAAAACTGCCCAAGACGGTTATGGAGTGCCTTCATGCTCGCTGAATCCACTATCATTTATCTGGACAACATCTTGCTGATGGTGCAAGATCGGCCATCTCTTATAGAATCTTGGCTTTATGATCAACAAGGCAAATTGGAATTAAAATCCATACAATTCCTGGGTTTAATGATACTCCGTGTCAGTTGTCCTCAAACTATCTCAGTCCAAGATCTCCACCGCCTTCTCTGTTGCTCATGAGTAGCATGATCGTCTGCTCTCTGCCTCTATACAGGCCATTTTTTCCATCTCATAATGCAATGTCTGAAGGCTCATCATCTTTAGGTTCCTATGACTGGATTGTCTCCACTCTGGAATGATGCATCCTAGATTCTGACGCCAGCTCCCTCAGATGGGGTGTATCTCATGTGGAGGCCTGTGGACCCCTGAAGAACGCGGATTCCATATCAGCTTACTGGATATCATCAGGTGTCCCTTTGTGATTCCCAGTTTCCTCTAAGACAGAACTCACTGTTCATTGGCCCCACACATTGGCATGTGTCCCCATTGGTCATTCTTGCCCTGAATCTCAAGGGTACCTTCAACCTTGAAATGTTTGTATTTAGGGCAAACTGTCAGACACCAGCCCTCTTCAGCTGGATGCCGGACCTCTCTTTATGGCAATGGACACGTTTCTCCAGTCATGGCCTCTCCAGGGAGCCTATGCCTTCCCACAGTTCTCCGGTCTCCCTATCTAATCACTCCCCAGTGAGTAATGGGCTTATTAGTCACCCTGCTGTGGAGATCACATCTATGGTTATCTCTCCTTGTACTATAATGTGCTGACACTTTGGCTCTCTCCTTGTCTGGCCCTATACTGTCTATTCTGTACTTTAGTATTATGAACATCCTGAGGTTCACTTTCTCGGCGGTACATTTTCCCTTCTAGGAATGTTTTTCAGCTATGATCCATTGGTTCTTTGCCTTTTATGTGGCATCCACTTGGCTTGACCTTCAATGTCGGGGCACAATTCATTTCGGATGTGTCTAGTGTCCTTCATTGTGTTGAGGAATGGCCTGATAACGTTGCTCTCCTCCTTCGCTTTTGCTCTATTTGGTGTTATTGTGCCGGTTTTCTGATTTCTGGGTTTTCTATGGATTATTTTTCCTTCTACCCGGAAAAAAAGGGGCGTTTTTCTGGACTAGCTGTGTCCATAGGTATTTGTCAGCCAAGTCCATTTTTCGTGCAGTGCCTAACAGGCCGCTTCTGATCTCTTACATCAATCTGTTAAAACCTGTTTTCCTACAGTTGATAGATGGAGTTCTTCATCTTGATAATTTGGTGCATGGGATCATTTTCTCTTAATGAGCGTTAAAAATGCAAATATGAAGCCTCCTGTCTTGCCATAAAATTGGGGATTATTCTAGCCTTGGTGAAGAAATAATCTTAATTTTATTAAAGACAGGAGGCGAGTATTTCCCCCCCCTGTTTATTTATTTTCCCCCAACCCTTATTACATCTGTGGGTATTATTATATATTATGATTGTGTATCTGACTTTTATTGTTTGAAGTCTTATTAAGATTTTGTATTATATATTACGACTGTCTCTCTGTTTTATTGTTTGCAGTCTTATTATGAATCTGTTTAGTAGACCACTTTCAAAATTTTCTCTTTGCCTTCCAGCATGGTGTTCTGAGTTGGCATCTGTCCGGTTCCAGTGCTCCGACTTTTGGTGGTGATCGGTTATTTTTGAAAATTAAGTTGTTCGTGCCCTGTTCGGCTGTTCAAAGAAAGAGGAAGAGGAAGTGTCTGATGTGGTTTATATATGCATCCTGTGTTTGTTTCTATTGGTTGAATCTTTACAACTCTGTTAACTCTTTTGCTGCTGGAGGTTTCAGTAAAGAAGGATTATGCAAATATTCGCCTCCTGTCTTTAATAAAATTTAAGATTATTTCTTCACCAAGGCTAGAATAATCCCCAATTGTGAGTCTACTTAACGCTCTCTATGCTGTTTGGTATTTTATACACACAATATTGGTGACTGGATCCCTTTTGATTTTATTTTAGTTATTTTAAATTCATGATATTTTATTACACACTTATTATATAGTGCTGTATTTCTTAAATATTAAAATCTTAAAAACACACTGCTGTCTTGTGTGTTTCTTTGTGACTATACCTGTGTGTGACACTGTGTTATGTAGGTGCATGATTGTGTGTGTGTGTGTGTGTACGCGTATGGGGGAGAGGAGGCAGCATTTCAATTCTTGACCCTGGGAGCACAATGCCTTGGTGAGAAACTGTGTGTGAGAGACAGTGTGTCTGTATGAGATTCTGTGGTACAGCATGTTTGTGTGTGCGTGCGAGACAGCGTGCATGTGTATGTATTTGTGAGAGACAGCATGCTTGTTATGCATGTCCGTGTGAGACAGTGTGCCTGTTATGTGTGTCTGTGTGAGACGTGTGTTAGAGAGACAGTGTGTGAGACAGTGTGTGTGTGTCTGTTAGAGATAGACCCTGGCCCCCCCCCCCCCCCCCCTCCCCTTGCTGCTATATCTCATTCCAGCCTGGTCTGTGCCTCTCACACAGAAACAGACCATCTTTGTTTCTAGCCCTGCTCAGCATACCTGGTGCTTGGACATTATAGTTCATGCGGGGGCAGTGCAGGAAGTCCCTGCAACAGTTGCACACACTGCTCCCTCACACTCTGCTGGATAAAAAAAAAAAATGATCTCAGCGGCAGCAACAAAACCTATTGTTTATTGGCATTATATATATATATATATATATATATATATATATATATATAAATCTCCTTCTGTATGCCACCCTAAGCAAGTGAGATTTTTTACTCCACTTCAAATCTGCCACGGGCTCCAGCCCCAGATCTTTTGGAGACCTAGCAACTCCCCTGTGTATCTCGCTTGAAGTGTAATGACCAAAATATCTTAGAAACATAGAATGTGTCGGCAGATAAGAGCCATTCGGTCCATCTAGTCTGCCCAATTTTTTTTTAGTACTTTTATTAGTCCCACGTTCCCGGTCTTATAGCTAGGATAGCCTTGTGTCTATCCCACGCATGCTTAAAATCCTTGACTGTGTTTACCTCTACCACTTCTGCTGGCAGGCTATTCCATACGCTATTCCATACATCCACTACCCTCTCAGTAAAGTAATACTTCCTGATATTACTTTTAAATCGTTGCCCCTCTAATTTAAGACTATGTCCTCTAGTTGTGGTAGTTTTTCTTCTTTTATACTCTCTTCCTTTACTGTGTTTATTCCCTTTATGTATTTAAATGTTTCTATCATATCCCCTCTGTTACGTCTTTCCTCCAAGCTATACATGTTAAGATGCTTTAACCTTTCCTGGTAAGTTTTATCCTTCAACCCATGAACCAGTTTAGTAGCCCTTCTCTGAACTCTCTCCAAAGTATCAGTATCCTTCTGGAGATACGGTCTCCAGTACTGCGTACAATACTCCAAGTGAGGTCTCACCAGTGCTCTGTACAATGGCATGAGCACTTCCCTCTTCCTACTGCTTATACCTCTCCCTATGCAACCAAGCATTCTCCTAGCATTTCCTGCTGCTCTATTGCATTGCCTACCTACCTTCAAGTCCTCTGAAATTATTACTCTTAAATCCCTTTCCTCAGATGTTGAGGTTAGGACTGTACCAAATAGTCTATATTCTGCTTTTGGGTTTTTACGCCCAAGGTGCATAATCTTGCACTTGTCCACATTAAATGTCAGTTGCCACTGCTCTGACCATTTTTCTAGTTTAGCTAAATCATTTGCCATTTGGCTTGTACCTCCATGAATATCAACCCTGCTGCAAATCTTTGTATCATCAGCAAAAAGACATTCTTTGCCAACAAGACCTTCTGCAATATCACTAATAAAAATATTAAAGAGAATGTGTCCAAGTACAGATCCCTGAGGTACCCCACTAGTAACAAGACCTTGCATCGAATATACCCCATTGACTACAACCCTCTGTTGCCTGTCACTCAGCCATAGTCTAATCCATTCAACAATATTGAAATCCAAACTCAGATTTCAGTTTATTGATAAGCCTTCTATGTGCGACAGTGTCAAAAGCCTTACTGAAATCTAGGTAAGCAATGTCTACTGCACCACCCTGATCTATTATTTTAGTTACCCAATCAAAAAAATCAATTAGATTAGTTTGGCATGATCTCCCTGAAGTAAACCCATGCTGTCTCTGATCTTGAAATCCAAGCGACTTTAGATGTTCAACAATCCTATTCTTTAACAAGGTTTGCATTATTTTCCCCACTACTGAAGTAAGACTTACTGGTCTATAGTTGCCCGTCCTCCTCCCTACTACCTTTCTTGTGAATGGGCACAACATTAGCTAATTTCCAATCTTCTGGAACTACTCCCGTTAACAATGATTGGTTAAATAAATCTGTTAACGGTTTTGCTAGTACACCACTAAGTTCTTTTAATAACTTTGGATGTATCCCATCAGGTCCCATCGACTTATTTGTCTTTACTTTAGACAGCTGAAGTAAAACCTCTTCCTCTGTAAACTTACTTGCATCAAAAGACTCATTAGTCTTTTTCCCTAAATGAGGTCCCTTACCCTCATTTTCATTTGTAAAAACTGAACAAAAATATTCATTAAGGCAGTCCGCTAAGCCTTTATCCTCTTCTACATAGCATCCTTCTTTTGTTTTGAATCTAACTAATCCTTGTTTTACTTTCCTTTTCTCATTTATGTATCTAAAAAATGTTTTATCCCCCTTTTTCACTGACTGGGCTATAGTCTCTTCTTTGTGTGCTTTGGAAGCTCTTATAGCTTTCTTTGCCTCTTTCTGCCTACTCTTATAGATCTTTCTATCTTCCTCACTCTGAGTATTTTTATAATTACTAAATGCTAGCTTTTTATTTTTTACTATTTTGGCCACCTCTGCAGAGTACCACAGTGGTTTCTTCAATTTTTTGCTCTTACTGACAAGCCTTATGCAATTTTCTGTTGCCTTCAGTAGTGCAACTTTTAGATAATCCCATTTCTCCTGGACTCCATTTAAATTGCTCCAGTCTGATAATGACTCCTTTACACCTAATCTAATTTTAGAAAAGTCTGTTTTTCTAAAATCTAAAACTTTTGTTTTTGTGTGGTGTGACTGCGTCACTGTTCTTATATTAAACCATACTGTCTGGTGATCACTAGATCCTAAACTTTCACCTACAGTAATATCTGATAACAAATCTCAATTTGTGAACACTAAATCTAGTATGGCCTGCTTTCGATTTGGCTCCTCCACTACTTGTTTTAGACATAATCCCAGTAGGGAGTTTAGGATATGCGTACTCCTGGCGCAAGTAGCTATTTTGTAATTCCAGTTCACATCAGGAAGATTAAAGTCACCCATGATGATCACTTCTCCCTTCATTGTCATTTTAGCTATTTCCGCAACTAGTAGATTATCTAACTCCTCTATTTGTCCAGGGGGCCTATAAATCACACCTACCCGAGTTACCATATGATTACCAAATTCTAATGTAACCCAAACTGACTCTAGGTTCGCCTCACTAACTCGTATTACGTTACATTTTAAGCTATCCCTCACATACAGGGCCACCCCTCCCCCTTTTTTACCTTCTCTGTCTTTTCTATATAAAGAGTACCCTGGTATTGATATGTCCCAGTCATGTTTTTCATTATACCATGTCTCAGTAACAGCCACTAAATATACATTCTCAGTTGCCAATATTGCCACAAGTTCATGGATCTTATTCCCTAAACTGCGAGCATTTGTAGACATGACCCTAAGCTTATCATTTTTCAGCACACTGACTACAGGTACCTTCTGTCCCTGTTTTGGGGGGCAATTGGATTGATGTTTTCTTGCCATTTTGCCCCCCCATCTTCTTTTTGGACTGTAGCTTTAAGAACAGATAACCAGTGTCAGGTAATAAATATATATTATATATGTATTTAATAGCAAGAGATAATATCTGCTTACATAAGGGATCAGAATCTTGTGGATAAAACTCTGCCAGAAGTGATGTAAATGAGCCATTTAGTCAACAGAGAGGAGCTCTATAATCGTGTCAAGCGTATTTTTCCTGCAGCTGGGTCCCTCCTCCTCTAGTGCACAGTAACGTGACGCTTTACACTGAATGGTATTGCTGCATAGAAAAATTGTGAAATAGAGCACCACAATATTCACTGTTTTTTTTTTTTATCCAAATGAAAGTTGACCTTCTCTAGCTATTCTCCACCATCCAAAAGATGCCCATCGCACATACCATTTGTGTAATACAAAGATTAACATTTTTGCTCATTACCTGTATTTACTTTACGAAATGTATTTCAATGTAGAAGGCGAATCATAAGTTGTAAAATGTAGTATCCATACTTGCCAACTTTGTATGTTGTGGTCCAGGGATGAAAAATGGACAGAGCCGACAATGGTCAGCATTACAGGACGCCTTAGTGACATCAAGTGCCATTGCTTTTGCAGCAATCATCTCCAGGCTACCTGTAGATTACTGTGCATAGGTAGTATTTATGCCAGAACACACCCGAATTTGAAGGGACAGGACCCCCAAAGGGATTGTCATGGCAAATTTTGGAATGTTGGCAACAATGAGTATCTATTAACAGTGTGAATATTTTGGGTGCAAATAATGCACAACTGTGTAATGTGTCATAATCTGCCACTGCAAGGGTTAATCTGGGTACTAGTGACACATTTTATTATTCAACAATACAGATTAATCCTTCCTGTAAAATTTTGACAAATGGGCTGTCATTTCGAGCCAAGCTCATTCTCCCAAAAATCACCATAACAACATAGTCTGCTTTGCTCTGTGAAGTCAAGGAGTTCATGTTTTGTTTCCTCCTATTTAAATATTGTTTTTTTTTTTTACATAGTGTTATGTTTGAATTAGTCATCGGTCTGCATTGCTAAGCAAGCTCACAATACACCTAGAATTGAGTTTCATCACTACAATGCCTTTATGTGTCCTTTGTTAATGGTATTACAGTCCTCCTGAATGTACCTAAAAAAAGTTGTGGTTAACAGTAGGGGCCTGTAATTAAGTTGTAAAATTGCACAGTGGCTGCCGATACTGCAGTCTTGTAACAAAAAAATCTTTCATACTTAACGTAATTTTCATTTCCTGGTCCCTATCTATGACAGTAGGGATGTATGTGTAGTTTCGTCTTCTGATTAGGCAGGAGAGAAAAATAAATAAATCTATGAATAGCCTTCCAATCTTTGACTGAAGCTCCTCAAACAACCAAAAAACTCCCAGAGAACCAGGTACATACAGTGTCCAAAGGTACACCCGTCTCAACCACCCAATAAGTATAAAGAGCACCATTAGAGTAAGCCTGTAGACCACCAGGAAACAGAACTTCACAGGACTGATAACATCATGGTAGTACAAACAGCTGAGTAGACTTCCTGTAGCCCATAGTCTTGGCCATGTATGTGTGAAGGCAACAAAGTACATCCAGGTGGTGTCAACAGATTTCCCACGGAGAGGAGGGATCTGGAAAAGTTCTGGCAAAACAATTCTAGGTGGAACGAAAGTACCTTTGGTCATTCTAAACAGACCTGGACATTTTCCTTTTCTCCTGTGGCAAAAAGGATTTATTGTCCTCAGCGACCTACTTAATGGCATCCTACAGCCCTTTACCAAACAAGCCATTGCCTTCAAAGGGAATGGAACATAGAGAACTCTTCAAGGGGCTAGCACTCCAGTGTTTTTCTAGCCAAAACAAAAACTCATACAGCAAGATTAAAAAAATAAAATAAAAAAAAATTAAATATTCATAGAGGCTTCAATATTTAATGTAAACTTGATGTCAGACAGCATTGAGAAGTTTTTTTTTTTCTCTGGGAACACACTCCCTCAATATCTTTCTAAGATTAAAGTTTGCCAAAATAAATGGCAATAAAAGGTTACAGAACCCAAGACTAGAAGAAAATATACTGGCAGATAGTATACTGAGAGAGGAGAAAAAAATAAAATGTGGCATTAAATACACAAAGGACACAAGGAATCCACTTACTGAAGGCTGTCCTACTGCTATGCGGTGTGAAAGAGGCATGGAATGCATGTGGAGGCCAAGTGGATCAGTTGATGCACCAGAGTTACCATACAACTTGACAACTGGCATCCCTAGAGGTTTGGACATGCATCCCATAATCAGTTGTGCCTACTGAACTTCGGATACCTCCTAAACCTGCATGCCTTAATTAAGCCAGAAGCTGTGCCACCATTGATCACTGATTTAATTTACAGTCAGGGAGTCAGCGCTGGACGCATCCAGGATCACAACTGTAAAATTCAGCTCCATCAGTGAGAAGATGCAGCAACTAATAATGGACGGCATACCTCTCCAGGTGTTTGATGACTCTCAGCAGTGACCGTATGGAGGAAAACCATGGCCCCATCTCAAAAATCTGATTATCAAATTTATATGGGGCATCATGTCATCACCGTCTTATTGGATAACAGGCAGCTCCAAAATGAAAATGCAATGGACATCCCTAAATTCCTGCAAACCTTGGGCATAATACAATTAACCAGTGACTTAGAGCATAATCCCTCATTAGAAGGAAACCATCAATCTACCTCATGTTACTACAGTTGAATAGCGCCTGTTGGGCATCTCTCCCACCCCAGACCTGGGCTGTGAAGACATTTTTCCCAACCACCTTTTGCGGATCTCTTGATCCCTTATCTCCCTTGATTTCCACCTTTTTCCTCTTTGCTATTTCTCTATCCCTGTGTAAAAAAAACAGTTCTCCCCCTCCTCAAATGAGAACGCTTCATTAACGAATGTGAAATGCACAGTACAGTACTAATAAATTTGTGATTAAGGGTTCACTTTGTGTTAATATTGGGCTTTTATTAGATTGGTAAATTAGTCCACTAGACAGCTATAGATTACACATCTATCATTGGGTTTAGCAAAGGTTCTGTAAAAAAAATGTATTGGCTATGTTTCTTGAAACAGTACTCAGCTTTTTTGTACTTGTACTCATTACCTGTTATATATACAAGACGACATCTGTGTTAAATTGCAAACTAAATTAAATATATTTTAAAACATTGACTAGGAAGGTGAAGGTTTCATAGGTTTAGTTTTTTCTGTCCTGCCTACACAGATGACAGAACTACCCATATGTCAGTGCTGTTATCCTAGGCACTTGTATGTTTTTAAGAAAAGTTAGATACCTAAGCGCCAGTAAGACAGATAAACATATACTTCAAAAAGTGGGTTGGTGAGAGACACACCAACATTCTCTACAAGGTGAGTTAAGGTGAGATGAGGTGTGGTGAAATAAACATTTCCACTCACTAATCTTGCTTAGCGGGGGAAAGTCACCAGGTTCGTATAGCTAAATTGGTGAGAGAAAATGTTTGTATCGCTTCAAATGACTTTTTAGTGAATAGCACCCCTTAACATATGGTAAATATTTCCCAGAGACGTATTAAGGCTATGCTTGTTTAGTAAATGTGAACTGATAACAAGGAAGATAGACATAGGTCGGATGCCTCTTGTGACTCTATTGATTTTGGGCTTTGTACTGAAAAAGTTATATTAGATTTCTTAAGGTAATTTCTTTTTTAAATTGGATCAAACACATATTCAGAATAGTGAAATCTTTAGTTATAGCACAGGTTTATTAAGCTGCAGTTCTTAAGACTTAGTTCCGTCAAGACTTTTGGTCTGTAGCGACATTATAGACAGCTGAATGCACAGATTATTATACCGCTAGATGGCAGTGTGGTTTTGCAAATTAAAAACAATAGTCTTGCATTTTCATTAAAAGGCCAGGGTCTCTAGATTCCCTGGTTTACTGTTTGGTACAGATATATAAATCTGAATAAGGATTATTTAGCAGGCTGAAGTTGGGTCCAAAATATAAAGAAAGAGAAACATGGTGGTATATTGAGGTGAGATTTGTAGATCAACCAGTAACTTTTTATATGCAACTGGACAAAAGTCAGGAGTTATGTTTATATGCTGGTGCACACAGAGACTTCACCACTATATGCTGCTCTCAGGCACGGGGGCCAGGGTGGTATTAGACCCTGAGTGTCCCAAGATCAGGTTCTTATTGGCAGGAGCAGAGATACAGGGCTTGATGCTGGGTAACTGCATTCCTCCGGTAGTTTGGAACCCCAGGTTCCTATGTAGTCTCTCTGCCTCTCATTTCTGTAGTCTCTCTCTCCCTCTCATTTCTGTAGTGTCTCTCTGTCCCTCTCATTTCTGTAGTGTCTTTCTCATTTCTGTAGCATCTCTCTGTCTCTCTCTCGCATTTCTGTAGTGTCTTTCTTTCTCCCTTCTGTAGTGTCTCTCTCTCTTCCCCAGTGTCTCTCTCTCTCTCTCTCTCTCCCCCCCCCAGTGTCTCTCCTCCCGTAGCGTAGTCTCTCTCTTCACCTATTGTCTCTCTCTTCCCCTATTGTCTCTCTCTTCATATCTCTTAACATTGATTATTTTAATTCTTGAATTCAATTGCTTAGGCTTATAAGGTAAACCAATCTATAAAATGTAGGACTGGGGAAAGTTACAAGTTCACTCTATAACATAGTGGGTGCATTTCTGGGGCAGAATTCTAAAAGTGGTCTAAACTACATGAACAGTCAATTGGTTTCGATGATGATTGTGCCACTTTTTGAACGTTGCCCCATATATAAAAAAAATAAGCCTTACTGATGCTGACAGGCAGAGTGGTGTGATTTATAACACTCCAGGATCCATGAAAAAAGTAGGCTGAGGCACTCCAGTGTATTCCAATAAAAATATAAACCTAATTTATTGTTGTCCGTAGTCCAGAGTAAAAAAAATGTTTTTGCTGTTGGTTTTTTGGTCCATATGTTGCTACTGTCAAAGTAATGTTTTTACTCTGGACTATGGACCACAATATATTGGATTTATGTTTTTATTGGAATACACTGGAGTGCCCAAGCTTCCTTTTTCCTGGATACTGGAGCTTAAGGTGTTCCTTGGCAACAGAGCACCCAGTGAGAGCCATTAACAAGATTGCACCAGAGTTTTAAGAGTGAGATAAGACCCAGCTTTATTTTCTATTTTGCGATTTCCAACACCACAAAGGCATAGACAGTGCATGGGTAAGTTCAAAAGCAGTGAATTATTTTTCCTGAATAAGACTTGATACTTGATTCAGGTTGTTTCCTAAAATAAAAAAAAGATTTGTTCGGCTTCTATATTCTGTGTCAAGTCTGCAAGCAATATAATTGTCACAATTGAAGGTCACATGACCTCCCGGCTTCCGTCATAGACGTCCTGACGCACGTACCGGGCAGTAGCGGAGGATGTCTCTGCGCATTGCGCAGACATCCACTTTCTGCTTGCCAGGGGGACCTGGATCCCAGTCTGATTATAAGACGAACCTCGAATATAAGACGTGGGGACTTTTTTTTGCTCTGAAATAAACCTTGTCTTATATTTGAGCAAATACGGTAATAATTTAATCAGCATGTTTTAACCTCAATGTGTGTGAATGCCCTAGCATCACTTGATGGGAAATTGCTATTAGACACTCTAGACCAGTGGTGTCCAACTTGCGTCCCCTCTGACAGTACTGGTTTAACAAAAATATTTTTATTTGACATATAATTGTGTAGCTTTGCTTTAATAAAGGTGATTTAATCTGTTTGTGGATAGCATTTGTATTATTTTTAAATAAGCAAACATTTTCCTTTGACTATTTTACACCTTTGCAGAAGATCAAAAAAAATAATGCAATCAGGTATTTTGTTTGCAGTGATGACAGGTCAGCATAATCATGTTGAATTAGCCGTGAAAATATCTGCAACGGAAGAAGATACCAAACAGGTGTGAGCACGCTACAAATACAGTGAAACTGACTATACAGTATATGCGAAAAATCAAGACTGCCTAGTCTTCTCACCCTAAAGGTGACAAATTAGTTTTACTTGCCAATTGTAACATGCTGTCAAATATCATTGCCCTTTATAAATAAATAATATTAACATGGCGATTGTCCAGACCGGGCCTTATAATTAAGCTTATGTTTTTAAAAATGTAATGACAGATGCTGTTATGATATGCTATGTGTCAGGCTCCAGGTCCCACTACCCGTTTCAAGAATACAGGATTGCCAGGTCACAGAGTGTTACGGCAGAGAGAGACCCACTTATTAATATCAACAAAAGGGTTTGTCCACATCTTAAAAAAGGAAGTTAGGAATAAAGCTATATTTTAAGATCCAGTTGACAAGATTTGCAGATTGACTGTGGAGCAAGAGGGCAAAGGTTACAATAATTTTTATGAAAACATTTATGGAATGACATTAATATTAGCAACATTGACCTTAAATGAGACAGGAGGAAGAAACTGAGCTTATTCTTTTATATTTTAAGTTATAGGAACGAGGCAGATATTTAGTTAGGGATTGAAAAGAGTGAGGTGGTGACATGGTCCTGAAGTGAAGAAGCCAAAAAAGAGATATAAATGTGAGCACTGGTAATGTATTTGTGGTATTAGAAAGATGGGTACTATTGTATATTAGAGACATATTGTAGACTTAGTGATAGATGATTTAGTTATATTCCATGTGCCTACACAAAGCATATCACAGACACCTTGTCTCACCCCTTTTCCCCATCCCTAGAAATCAATATATGTTATTAGGCTGCCCAGGGAGACTGTGCAGGCTGAACGTAAAATGGCATTCAAGACAAAACCTTGGGGTCCAAGCTTGTTATGCAGGAAGTCCAAAGTACGCCAATACTATTTTACCCAACATTGATGTTTTTGATTAATTTTTTTGAGCTAATAATAATATAAATGAATTTCAAGGCAGTATGCTGTCTAATAAAGCTGAGCTATATATTTATTACAGTAAAGTATTTTTTTTTATAAACGTATATATCTGTATCTGTATTTTTTAAAACTATAAATGTATACCCCTGTCCACAATTACATTGATAAATATGTTTAAATGTGTGTAATATAGTTTTGTTCTTGCTCCCCGGGACATACTTGAAAAAGAGAGAAATGTTATTATATTCTTCCTAGTAAAACACAAATTAAGGAACCACAAATCTACTTTAATAAAACACTTATAATGGATTCAACATAAAAAAAATTTATTCATTGGTAATAATACTATAGAGATCACAAGTTGGTAGATTATAAAAAAAAAAAAAAAATGAGGAGCAGCAAAGCTTGTTATATTTTATCTCTTTTGGGCGGGACAATTGCATTTTTCAATTGCTGATTCAAAAGAATATCACCAAAGAATAATACATTTTGGGCTCCTATGAAAAAAAGCTTCTAATCTTTATGAGGTGCAAACATACTGTACATATACAAAATGGTGTAGGTACACAAAAGACAAAGAAATAGGAGCAAAAGTGAAAATTAATGACAATTGCCCTTTAGTGCTTGGGCGTCCGCAGAATTTCTTCCAGGAGGTGCAAAATAACTTTTTGATTGCCTACCTTTATTGGTTCGGAAGAGGGGTTCCTGAGTGGTGGAAAAAGTTATTTATCAGACATTAAGGAAAATAAGACTGGGCTAGTAGTGGCTACATTTTGGCATCCCAGATGTTACAAACTTCTGTTCCTGTGAGGCCTCACCCAGTTTGTAGACTCATCCAAGCTGTTCCACAGATTTCAGTTTTGCTTTACTTGCTTCATTTTCTATGCTCGCTCCTGCTTTTGCTTTCCTCTCTCTATGCCTTTGTTTTGTATTCATGTATTCATCCCTCGTTGTTTGCCACAGAAAGGTATCCCCACAGAGTGGCATCCCTCTCTGGCTCGACCACATAGTGTTATCCCCACAGAGTGACATCCCTGTATTTCTTAGTCCTGCTTTCATTACTGTCCTGTTTAAGTTACTTTCCTGTTTATAGTTCAGCCCTGAACTCTGCTAAATGCTCATGCTCCTGTTACTTTAGTCTCTGCTATGATACATTTCCGGTTTTCCTGCTCTCTGTTATTCTATTGCTCCATTCCAGGGTTTCTTAGTTTCCTCTTGCTTAGTTCCTCTATATATGCAACCGCTCCAGTTTCCTCTGTTTGCTTTCTTCAGCGCTGCAGGTATTTTCTCTGTTTGTATGTCTGTGAATTGTTATTAGTTTGCTATTTGAATTTTAGTGTAGGGACTTGCCTAATTGTGAGGTACCTTGACGTGGTTGGCAAGCTTCATCTTGTGGCCATAATTTAACCAAGTGTTCGGTCAGTTCCTGCATATTTGTTTTGTATGTATATGTTCCCTTATCCTCTCTCCCCCTGAATCACCTGAGGATCTCAGCTCCTCTCACCTATCCCCATGTCCCGCTTGGTTCCCCTTATGAAGCGTCCGAGGATCTCGGCTCCTCACTCCATCCCTTGTGTTCCTTTAGCCCTTACCCTGTCCTCTGTATGTTTTTCTATGTTATATCTGTATATCTCTGTCGTTTTGTACTTAAGTCTTTTGCTTTACCCTTCCTTGTATGCTTTAGTTTTCCCCTTTCACCTTGCTCTGTCCTGCAATCCTGCACTTTGTATTTCTGCTCTCCCTCAGTTCCTTTGTACTTGCTTTGCTCTGCTTGGCTTCTCTTTCCTTCAGCCTGCTACATCCTGATAACCTGTTCTAGTTATACTTCATGCTTGCTCCAAGTTGTTTTCAGGATCACTTCAGTTATCCCCTATGCATCACTGGTTTCCACAGCTGCTTCAAAGGGCCTGGGAACGTGGCTGCATGAACTTGGGGTCTCAACCGCCACCAGAAATGGAGACACAGCACAAGACCCTGTGTCTCCATTTCCAGTGCATTGAACTCCTGCATCGAGTGCTTAGGGTCCCATAACATCCCGGACTCATCCCTGACATATGGCTATAGGCTAAAGTCAGGAGCCTGACAGTGTCAATGATGCAGTGGTGTGCGACCACTGCACACACACACAAAAAAAGTGCCGCCAAACCGGACAGCTGCCCAGGGCCCATTCATTCTTGGGGCCCAAGGCAGCTGCCCCGTGGGCCCCCGCTGCCCGTGTGACTGTCTCACACGGAGACAGTCACTATCGGGCAGCAGCCGTGAGTCCACATCCATCAGATGCGGACACGGCTTTCCATCACAGCCACCGGAAACGTCACTTCTGGTGGCTGTATTTCCTGCACGCAGCGCGTGTGCAGGAAACATTTCTGCGGAGACGGGGGCGACGAGCAGCATCCAGGTAAGTTCGGGTGGGGGGAAGATATGGGCAAAGTACACTGGAAAATGGGAAAGTAGCACTGGCAAATGGGGAAGTAACACTGGCAAATAAATGGCAAATGGGTAAATAAATAGCAAATGGGAAAATAACACTGGCAAATGGGTAAATAAATGGCAAATGGGAAAGTAACACTGGCAAATGGGAAAAACAACACTGGCAAATGGGCAAATAAATGGCAAATGGACAAAATAACAGGCAAATAAATGGCAAATTTGCAAAATAACACTTGGAAATGGGAAAATGGGCAAAATAACACTGGCAAATAAATGGCAAATGGGCAAAATAGCTGGCAAATGGGCAAAATAACCCTGGCAAATAGGCAAAATAACTGGCAAATTGACAAAATAACACAGGCAAATGGCCAAAATATAACTGGCAAATTATGGTCAAAATAACACTGTCAAATGGCCAAAATAACTGGTTTCTTAATAGTGGCATATTGTCAATCTGGCTGTAGCATATGAATGGGCAGGCTAAGCGTGGCATAATGAGAAAATTGGCTTTCGCCAAAGTGAAACTGTGGCATGTTCTGTGGTGCAAAATAACATGTACTATGGGTGAAAGTGACACTGTGGCATGTTCTGCAGGGGAAGTTCAGTGGGACAAAGTGACACTGTGGTATGTTCTGGCATGCAAATTTAGACTATGGCATGCCAAATCATGTGGGTGCCATCTGAGTACAAGCCAAGTGCTGTGGGTACTGTATAGTGCTGTGTTAAGACCTTTAGGTGCAATGTGGGTTCAGAAAACGTAATAAAAATAAGACATTACCAATTTTTCAATGACTTTTTCATTAAATATGAAAATAGTTGAATATAATATTAAAAAGTTCATATAAGTATAGATGCTTTGGGGTCCACTTCAAGCTTTTGAAACGGATGGACATATTTTAATGTTTTTTTTTGTGGTCAGAAAAGTAATATTTACTGACGTTTAAGCATCCATGGAATAGGCATAAAGCTACCCTAGATATAAGATAAGGTCAGGGACTAATGAAAATATTACTTTACAGAGAAGGTAGTGGATGCATGGAATAGTTTGCCAGCAGAAGTGGTAGAGGTTAATACAGTGAAAGGAGTTTAAGCTTCCATGGGATAGGTATAAGGCTATCCTAGATATAAGATAAGGCCAGGCATAAAGCGTAACAGTTGGGAGGCCTGTAAGTGGCATTTCTGGGGTGGAGTTGCATGGTGTGGTCGGGGGGCCCCGGGGCAATTTTTGCACTGGGGCCAAGTGGTTTCTAGTTACGCCTCTGGTGGAAGGACCCTGCAAACCACTGAAAAAATATTTTCTCCTCTGGAATTGTATGACAACATAAGGAAATACAGTATATAATGCTATCTAAGTTAAAAATTATCATCGGATTTCAAAATGAAAAATTGCAATGCACTTGATTTCTCCTGTTAATTTTATACTTACATGTTACATTATACAACAGGAACTTTAGACTTATATTAACTAACATTTCAATGACACATGAAAAAGTACAAAGTCAAACTGGCAACTTTGAAGTAAAAAGCATTTGACCCAGATTGAATACAATCAAACGCTCATAAGGAGAAAAGTTGATTACATATTAACTATCAGTCAATAAATCACAATTAAATCGCCTTCAGTGTATTTCATTGTGATAAGAATCTGGCTGTGATCTCACAGAGATTGCCACACTAATTTATTATGGGCAATAAAGGAAATTGGCTTGTGTGACAGCTGGATCAGATAGGTACACAGCTATTCACTAGAGGGTCTACTCAATAAAGAGAGAATTGCAGGGAATTGAGATGGGAATTTCAAACGTACGGCCAATGTAGTTTAGTTGGAAAAATTCTCCCATTCAACTGCATTGTGGATTTTTTTCCAATTCAGCTACTTTGTACTTAAGTTTGAAATTCCCTGCAATTCTCTTTTTATTCAGCAGACCCATTAATATTTTTAGTATTTTTTTTTGCTAACTATTAAAGTTACACAACACACCTGTCTACTCCTGCAACTACTTTGGAATAATTGTGTAAAATAGTGCTGCTACTATCAGAGGTCCAGTTGCACAGTTGCTGTCTTACAGGCACCAAAGCACGTCTCATTGTACAGACCTTATGACTTTACACGTTGAATGGTATTCATGAAATGTTGCATTGTTATAGGCAATCCCAATCTATATTCTCATCTTCATGCCTACTCCAATGAATATTGTCATTGTTTATTGTCACACTACATACAGAATATATGAACTGTGCAAAAGAACTTTTAAACCCAAGACACAGCACATCAGCCGTGACATCTGCATGGAAACATAACAAAACTCCATAAATATTTAATATTTAGTTGCTAATGCTGACATAAAACATAAAATCATTTTTGTATGGCTCCTCTCCAAAGTGCATTTATGAGCTGAAGTTTGCTGATGACACAAATAGTTCTTTTAATTCTATTGCATGTATAACGTGTTTCCATGCATCGTATTAAAATCAGACTGTATGGTAGATTAGCTATTGACATTTGTGCCTGAGAGAATCAGGTCAACGTTATAAATGCATAGCGAATTTCCACTGAGTCTGCTATTTATTGTATCTGTTTAGAAATGCTTCAATTAAAAGTTACTGTTCTATTATGTATTATGTCTTCCAATGCAATTTTATTTTTTTATCGTTTTGTTTTCTTGGAACACAATTCTTAATGTGGCTGCCATTGTCCTTAATTTCATTATAGATTCATTATACATTTTCTGTAATTAAAAACAAGAGAAAACTGCGATGTCATTGGTAATAGACAAGAGCATAGTGTGATGTCATTGTCCAAGTGACGGCCTGATAAGACCTTGAAGCAATATGTTACGGCCCTGCTCTAAAACCACAGGTTCTCCTACAAATTAGGGTCTACACAATAAAGAGAGAATTATAGGGATTTAAGATGGGAATTTCAAACTTAAGGCCAAAGTAACTGAGTTGTAAAAATGCTCCCATTCAGCTGCAATATTTCCAACTTGGCTACATCATTGCTGTAATTTCAGTTTTCTTGATTTGTTTATTTATTACTAGAATTAATTAATTGTATCTCTTGAATTAAGAGTACACATTTTAAAGGGACACTAAACGTTTTTTTTTTTTCTAATATAGAAGCGCAAGTTAAATGTAAGTTGCTGATGTTGTGAGGATGAATTGGCGTGTACTTTTGATAGTACACGCCAGTTTATCCTCTGACTGACAGCTGCCATGCTTCTATAGGAAGCAGGCAGCCGTCTGGTCGGCAACCAGCAATCTCTGTTAGCGCAGAGAGAGCCCCTCGTTTTTGCATGGGATCAGTAGGCCTTAACTAGGACCCGCCTTGCTGATCCCATGCAAAAACGAGGGGCTCTCTCTGCGCTAGCATTCAGCAGTCTGATAGGCTGTGTGCGCGCTGACATTTGTCAGCACGCAACAACCAGGAACTGCTCTGTGTTGCATGTGAGACACAGAAAATAGTAAACCCGCGTGTATCTATTAAGATTAATAAACTTAAGAAGTTTACTTTCAAAGTGTGGGACATGTTTTGTTTAACCCTTGCTTCCTTGAAGGAAGCAAGGGATAAACAAGTTGGAATGTCCCTTTAACTTAACTGTTATTTGGGAAACTGTTTTAAAAATTATCCAATTATATTTCTTCATTTAATGAATTAAATAACAGCCACAACCATTAAAGACAAAGTTAATCAGAAATTTTACATTCTTTTCAAGCTCAAGAAAAAGCTGAACACAATGGTGCAAAATGAATCCACTGTGAGATAACACAGGACAAAATGCAATGTACAAACACACCAACAGAAAAATATGTGCAATCAAAATGATACATTACAAACTGACGTCAGTCAGTGCTCCTGATGTGGGTATGATTAAAAAGATATGGTTGATGTTTGACTTTGTAACCAACTAAGACTTATCAAACTGCTAAGACAGCAAGCTAGAAGTGCAGGTATGATGAAATCTGATCTCCTGTGAACATGCATGTTTTATCTGAGTTAGAGTATTTCCAGGGTAATATGCAAAATACGTTCTGAATACAATCTTTAACTAGACTGAATCCATTTCAAAAACCATATATATGATCCTATTAAAAAACGTGTATAGACCAGTGAAAATTGGGGTAAGAAAAAGAAAAGTAGAATAGAGAAAAAAGATGCTAGAAAGCACCTAAAGATCCTTTCCCAGGTCCTCGGAAGGAAAACTGATATGGTAAATATCAGGTGCTAGCATTTAGAAGGTGTGAAGGACCTACAACTGTTTAAATAAAATATAATATAACAAATATAATACATATGCGAAATACAGTAAAATACAGTCAATAAAATCAGCTGGTTTATAATAAGAAGCTAGCTCGATGGGGCTCCTGATAGAACGCCTGACGCATTTCGCACTAGGCTTCTTCAGAGGTATAAACAGGAGCTTAGCATCCGGTCTTTGAATGCTTATAGTAAAAGTGTTGTCTTCGTTACACTGATGAACTATCTTAGCAGACTGAATAGTGAAATGCGTCAGGTGTTCTTCCATTAAGTGATGCTGCATAGCTCTGTGGCTTAATGCTTCCACCTCTTCAGTGCAGTCAGGGGCCTGTGCTAGGCTCAGGGGCAATTGTAGGTTGTTGGTGGACCCAAGCAAAAATGACATATAAGGACTCCCCACTTATTTGCCCCATGCCAATCAATCCTTACCTCTGCTAATTATTTTGTCCACTTCCGCATACACATACAAACAACCACTGGCCGGCTAAAATACAAGCTCTTGATGTGTTACCTTCAACTTTTTCTCCCCAGAACGCTGCTTAATAATATACAACTAACGTTCTACATCATGTGTGCTTTTCCAAATTAAAAAGCTGTACAACACCGATTGAGGAAATGGATCTTGCTTAGAATTCTGGCTACTTTTAACCCCTCTAAGGTCATTGCTGAATCCTCCTGTGTGTTATCAGTATTTTTTAAAAACATTTTTAGATTATTAACTATCAATTTTTTAATGGATGACTTTCTACCCTACATGCAGGAAAAAAGATGGACGAAAGGAAGATAAGATAGGAAATGTGTCTATTAAAGCAACACTTCAGTTGTGCATTTATGTGAAAAATTACAAAAACTAATTCCTGTTTTGTAAACTCTAATAAAGGACTTGCATAAATAATGGTGGGCTTCAGTGCCAACATGCTAACCAATTATCCCACTCTCATCTGAGTCATTAGCTGAGGCAGCATAAATTCCTGGGACAAACTGTTAGTGGAGATAATGATCGAGGGAATGTCCTTGAAACTGGAGAAATGATGTCACCATATATTAGACGTAGCATTGACAATGTACATCTGAAGTCCCATGCAACTTTATTAGAGGTCTAACGACACATTTTGGGACACAATGACCAGGAGCAATGGAACTGGAGTATTCACACCGGCAACTAAAGGAGCAACAGTCATACTTTATATGAAAGTATTTTAGTTTTTAAAAAAAGGATTAATGTATATTTTAATACAAGTTTTGGTATGCATTAGTCATTATTATGAGTATTCCTTTAACACTTCCATATGTTATTCACCTCTTATACCCAGACAGCTTTAAAGCCAGACCTATATGACATGTAATTATGTTCCAGATACAGTACCATGGACAGACAAACGGCCATGGAACACAGGACTCCCGCTACATGAAGTAAAAAAATATTTTTTTCCTTTAAAAACCGGCAAGTGTGACATTATCAGGGTGTACTTGGTGCACATTGTGCCTGTATATTACAGAACTAGTAGTGCCCTCTCATCTATTCTCTGGACTGAAGGTTTTATAAGATTGGATGTCTTTTATACATAATACTATAAAGAAATGATGAGAATAAAGGAGCACCACTCAGTCCCAGGTTTCAAACTAATAGACAGAGATGTAGTAGATAAAAAAAAATCTCTAATTTATTCAACAAAATAAAAACATCCCCCAGAGAAAAAGCAGTCTCATGCTTTTGCCGTCTCATGCTTTTGCCTAGATTAAACCTCATGGCAAAGTGCACAAGACTGCCTTTTTTTCTTAATCATAGATTAAGCCTTACGGCGAAACTCGTGAGACTGCTTTTTCTCTGCGGTGTTTTTACTTTGTTGAATAAATTTGAGATTCTTTATTCTTTATTACTTAGACACCTGGGACTGAGAGGTGCTCTTTATGCTCATAATTTCTTTATTGGCATAATATAAACGGGAGGGAACTCCGACGGACTGCACTCCAGTATGCTGAATTGGGTTACCACCTGACCCATTTGTCTGGTGATGTGACCAACCACATAGGTAATATTACCTTATATATGCACCGTGTAGCTCAATTTTCTGTTTAGTTTTGTGGTTACATATGATTATGTTATCTTGCTCTATTGTGTATCAAATTTCTTATCCTGAGGGTTAAAAACCAAAATGTCATGTGAGTTTCTCTAATGATGAATAATATTACCTGAAAGACACAGAAGTGTGATGTAATAGGCTTCAACACAGAAGCAAAGACAGAACATAACACAACTGAAGGTTTTGACAGCACTGTGATTAACCTTCTCAATACCAGCAAAGTTTGTTCCTTATAACAGGTCCTCTTTTTAATTCCACCTTTAAATAAACAAACAAAAAAACCTGTCATTTTGCCAAGTGAACTTCTGTAGGAGTTTATGTATGATGGGGTGCTATCTATTGCTTGTGAACCTGTGTCTGTGTGTATGTTTTGTATGTGGCACAGTGGGGGCTATTCACTAAAAAAGTTGACTTGAGGTGGTTGAGTTGGGAGGCCGAATTTGACTTGAAGTCTAAAAATCTAATTCAATCTCCCAACTTGACTACCTCAAGCCATTCACTAAACAAAACTTGACCTCCGATTCAACCTCAACTTGACCCCCCTCACCAAAGTCTAACTTAATCTGCCATCTTGTTCTTGAACTCCATAGAAAGCATTAAAATAGCCTTTCAGTAAAAGCAAAGGATAATTAAGATGGGAGATCATGTTAATCAATCAACATGCCTCTTCTGAGTCCATTATTTTAAATTGAAGAAGACACCTTTGGTTTTTGAGACTTTAGTCCAGCTCAGTTTATAACAGTTTAAAAAACCACTCCTGTCATTTCTTCTCCCATTGAACATAATTTGGAGGTGAAGTGTGAGTTTGAGTCTCAAACCGCCTTCTATTATTTTCAATGGGAAAAGAAATGATAGTGGCAGTTTTTGAGACTAAGTCCAAAAACTATTTGTAAAGGAATTTTGTATAAGTTTTGAGACCAAGTCCAACTACACTTCCTTGGTACACCATACTTGACCTCCATCTTTCCTGCCTTCACCACATCTCAACCTTGAAAAAATGATTTTTCAATAGCATTTTTTTAAGGTTGAGATGGAGCATGCGGGGAGGTTGAATCTGTCCTTGTTTGGTTGTCGAGATGAGCTCTAGTGAATAGCCCCCATCATGTATATGTATGACTGGGTTATGTATTGTATGTGACATTGTGTGTATGTATGACTAGATGTATCCACTGCGTGTATGTTTATGTACTGTGGCAATCTGTGTGTGTGTGTGACTGGTTGTATGCATTGTAGTTGACATTTTGTGTTTGTATGTGTGACTAGAGAATCTACTCAATATAGAAAGAATTGCAACTGTAGGGAACTGAAATGAGAATTTCAAACGTTAGGCCAAAGTAAAAATTCTCCCATTCAGCTACACATGAGAAATTCCCAACTTGGCTAAATTGGTCTAAAGTTTGAATTTCCCATCTCAATTCCTGCAACATATATCTGTGTATGTATAGTATGTGCAACTGTGTGTATAGTTTGGTTATATATGTCTTTGAATACTCCATATATACTTTGGTGCAATTTTTGCATGTATCTGTGTATGTAATGTATGTGAAAATGTGTGTATATTTTGTGTATATATTTCTTTCAGTGCTCCATATATACTTTGTTGAATATTTTTTCTTTAAGTGTACTTGAGGTATTTGACACACTTTACATTTGAGCTGCTATTTTTATAATTTTGTTTACTTTATTTTATTTATTTAAATTAATTTGTAGCACCTAAACACATTTTCTTCACTGTCCGTATATGTGACTAGGTACACTGTGGGGGAATGTGGTTGCATTTATGTAAAAATCTAACAACTATTACTAGAGAAATTAAATCGGTGCACTTCTCACAGGAGCAGCTCAGTAATATAATCTGTCCTTTACACTGTGCTGAGATGCAATAAAAATAAGACACTTCAAACACAAAGAGGGCAGATAAAAGATACAGTGTGAAAAAGCATATCATGCTGAAATTAACTAGGTCAATGTCTGAGCAGTAACAGTATGAGAAGCACTTTGAACTCTGATATCTGTAAGAGCATTGGCAAAAGGCTAATAGTTAAAGTTACAATAGGGCATAATGAGACACCTTAAGTTCCCACGAGCTGGAAAGTCACATTGCACAAAATCAAACCAGCTGCCGGACACCCAAAAAAATATTGGTCAGAATGTTATACATTTTATTACAGCATTCAGTATCAGCTTAACATTATGACCACCTGCTAATATTGTGTAGGTCCCTCTTTGTAGCCCTGACCCATTGAGGCATGGACTCCACTAGACCATTGAAGGTGTGGCACCAAGACCAGATGCACAGATGCTCAATTAGATTGAGATGTGCGGAAATTAAAGGCCAAGTCAACACCTTGAATTCATTTTTGTGCAGGGACGTATCGTGCCCCTGAGTGACAGGTGTTCTGCCAGTGCGGAGCATACTGGTCATTCGGGCACGATGTATCTCGTGTATTCCATGGGGTTTGTGTGCTGCGAACAGACAGCACACAAACCCCCCCGGAAATACACGCAATACATCTGAGGGGCCGACAGCAGCTGCCAATTCGGCATCACAGTCACTCACTAATATACTTTTCCTGTTGGTCGAATTGGCAATAGAGTGAGTGACTCTGTTGCCAAATTTTCAGTTGCCGTCTATCTCCCAGATGTATTTCCAGGGTTGTGCGGCTCACACCTAGCACATTTGGAGCATCCAACGCCTGTTGTGTTTTTCAAACCATTGCCAAACCAGGGTGCATTATCCTGCTTAAAGAGGCCAATTTCATCAGGGAATATCATTTACATGAAAGGGTGTACATGGTCTGCAACAATGCTTAGGTAGGTGGTATGTGTCAAACGTAACATCCACATGAATGTCAGGACTTTCCCAGCAGAACATTGCCCAAAGCATCAAACTGCCTCTGCCGACTTGCCTTCTTCCCATAGTGCATTCTGGTGCCATGTGTTCTCCAGATAAGTGATGCAAACGCACACGGCCATCCGTGTGATGTAAAAGAAAACATGATTCATCAGACAAGGCCACCTTCTTCCATTGCTCCGTGGTCCAGTTCTGATGCTCATGGTCCCATTGTAGGCACTTTCAGCAGTGAACAGGGGTCAGTATAGGCACCCGGACTGGTCTGCCGCTACGCAGCCCCATACACAACTGTGATGCACTGTGTTCTGACACCTTTCTATCAGTACCAGCATTAACTTTTTCAGCAATTTCAGCATGTACTGACCACTGCAGACCTGGAACATCTCATAAGAGCTACAGGTTTGAGAGGCTCTGAACCAGTCAACTATAGGGTTGCCACCTTTTCTTCAGAAAAATAAGGGCCTTGGTATGGTCGCCATAGACTGAACATTGGTCGGAACGGCCTGCTGGTAAAATACCGGCCAGGTGGAAACTATTCATCTAGACATCACAATTGGGCCCTTGTCAAAGTCACTAAGATCCTTATTCTTGGCCACTGTTATTGTTTCTAACACATCAACATATCCCACCCACTGACAGGTGGTAATGAGAATAACAGTGTTATTCACTTCACCTGTCATAATGTTATGGGTGATTATTATTTTTATTGATTGATACCAAATATTAAATTTAGGTCATTGTGATTAATGTAATTAAAAAATTGTGCTAATTAAATGTCTGATCCCTGCCACAAGAAAAGCAGGTCTTCAATGTACCAGGCGATACATTGGCGAAAGGGATTCTCGTGGGAGTAAATATGGTGGTCTTCCCAGGCAACCATATAGATGTTGGCCAGGGCCGTCTTTAACATTGACTGGACCCTGGGCAAACATTTGTTTGGGGCCCCTGGACCCGACCCCTCATTCCTGGCATGCAATCACACCCTCCACCCTAATACCTCCCTACAAAAAAATAAACACACACACTTGCTTTGTGTGTGTGTGTGTATAGATTTATATTTCATATAAATATAAACTCATTTATATGAAATATTATATAAACCATCCATATGCAATATATTATGTAAATATATAATTACATAAAACTATATATATATATACAGGGAGTGCAGAATTATTAGGCAAGTTGTATTTTTGAGGATTAATTTTATTATTGAACAACAACCATGTTCTCAATGAACCCAAAAAACTCATTAATATCAAAGCTGAATATTTTTGGAAGTAGTTTTTAGTTTGTTTTTAGTTTTAGCTATTTTAGGGGGATATCTGTGTGTGCAGGTGACTATTACTGTGCATAATTATTAGGCAACTTAACAAAAAACAAATATATACCCATTTCAATTATTTATTTTTACCAGTGAAACCAATATAACATCTCAACATTCACAAATATACATTTCTGACATTCAAAAACAAAACAAAAACAAATCAGTGACCAATATAGCCACCTTTCTTTGCAAGGACACTCAAAAGCCTGCCATCCATGGATTCTGTCAGTGTTTTGATCTGTTCACCATCAACATTGCGTGCAGCAGCAACCACAGCCTCCCAGACACTGTTCAGAGAGGTGTACTGTTTTCCCTCCTTGTAAATCTCACATTTGATGATGGACCACAGGTTCTCAATGGGGTTCAGATCAGGTGAACAAGGAGGCCAGGTCATTAGATTTTCTTCTTTTATACCCTTTCTTGCCAGTGGAGTACTTGGACGCGTGTGATGGAGCATTGTCCTGCATGAAAATCATGTTTTTCTTGAAGGATGCAGACTTCTTCCTGTACCACTGCTTGAAGAAGGTGTCTTCCAGGAACTGGCAGTAGGACTGGGAGTTGAGCTTGACTCCATCCTCAACCCGAAAAGGCCCCACAAGCTCATCTTTGATGATACCAGCCCAAACCAGTACTCCAACTCCACCTTGCTGGCGTCTGAGTCGGACTGGAGCTCTCTGCCCTTTACCAATCCAGCCACGAGCCCATCCATCTGGCCCATCAAGACTCACTCTCATTTCATCAGTCCAGAAAACCTTAGAAAAATCAGTCTTGAGATATTTCTTGGCCCAGTCTTGACGTTTCAGCTTGTGTGTCTTGTTCAGTGGTGGTCGTCTTTCAGCCTTTCTTACCTTGGCCATGTCTCTCAGAAGCGTGTGGAAAAACCAAGGCGCAAAATAACTGCCCATGAACTGAGAAAAGTCAAGCGTGCAGCTGCCACGATGCCACTTGCCACCAGTTTGGCCATATTTCAGAGCTGCAACATCACTGGAGTGCCCAAAAGCACAAGGTGTGCAATACTCAGTATTGCACACCTTGTGCTTTTGGGCACTCCAGTGATGTTGCAGCTCTGAAATATGGCCAAACTGGTGGCAAGTGGCATCGTGGCAGCTGCACGCTTGACTTTTCTCAGTTCATGGGCAGTTATTTTGCGCCTTGGTTTTTCCACACGCTTCTTGCGACCCTGTTGACTATTTTGAATGAAACGCTTGATTGTTCGATGATCACGCTTCAGAAGCTTTGCAATTTTAAGAGTGCTGCATCCCTCTGCAAGATATCTCACTATTTTTGACTTTTCTGAGCCTGTCAAGTCCTTCTTTTGACCCATTTTGCCAAAGGAAAGGAAGTTGCCTAATAATTATGCACACCTGATATAGGGTGTTGATGTCATTAGACCACACCCCTTCTCATTACAGAGATGCACATCACCTAATATGCTTAATTGGTAGTAGGCTTTCGAGCCTATACAGCTTGGAGTAAGACAACATGCATAAAGAGGATGATGTGGTCAAAAAACTAATTTGCCTAATAATTCTGCACTCCCTGTATGTATGTATGTATGTATATATATATATATATATATATATAAAATGTATAGGTGGTTTATATAATATTTAGATTAAATGTGTGTGTGTATATATACATGACTTAAACAGAAAACCTTACACAGTCAGATAGACACACTTACACACACAGTCAGACACACTAACACACAGACAACCTTACATAGTCAGATAGACACACTTACACACACAGACAACCTTACACAGTCAGATAGACACACTTACACACACAGACTTACACAATCAGGTAGACACACTTACACACACAGACTTACACAGTCAGATAGACACACTTACACACACAGACAACCTTACACAGTCAGATAGACAGACTTACACAATCAGGTAGACACACTTACACAGTCAGACACACTTACACACACAGTCAAACTTAAACACACACACTCGTTTGTCCCCCTCCCTGCTCACTTACCTTAGATTTGCAGGGAAGAGGCTGTTTCTTCTGTGCGTGGCTCCATGTGTTCTGAGCACCGGTATGTCACGGACATCCGGTGCTCTAACATGCTCTGTGAGGGGGCGGAGATTTCCCCCCTCACGTGACACACTTACACATATACATACACTTACACAGACACCCTTACACACACAGTCACCCTTACATACACACAGTTATACACACCCTTACACACAGTCACACTTACACAAAAATACACAAACACTCTTAGACATACACAGACACCCTTACACACAGTCACACTTACAGATACACTTACACACACACACTCTTAGACAGCCTTACACACAGTCACACACTTTACATTTTATTTATTTTTACCAGAAATATATATATGCTTGTGTGACACTAACAGTCACATTTACACTTATACACACAGTCACACTTACATACATACATACACATGCACACACTTTTATACACACCCTTACACACAGTCATACTTACACAGAAATACACACACTCTTAAACACACAATCACCCTTACACATATACATATGCAGACACTTAAACACACACACTCACACGCTTACATTTTTTTTTACCGAAAGAAAATAAACATATGCTTTGTGACACTAACAGTCATACTTACACATATACATACACAGACACCCTTACACTCACAGTCACACTTACATCCACACACAGAAATACACACCCACACAGTTATACACAGTCACCCTTACACAGAAATTCACACTCTTAAACACACAGTCACCCTTACACATATACATTCACCCTTACACATAGTCACACTTACACACATAAATGCATGCCCACACTTACAGACACACTCTTAGCCAGCCTTACACACAGTCACACGCTTAAATGTATTAAATTTTTTTACCCAAAAAAATAGGCTGCTTGTCCCCCTCCCTGCACATTTACTTGCAGGGAGGAGGACGTTTCAGTGTTCTGCCTCTCATCCCTGCAGAAGAAGAACACTGTCCGATAGCCACGTCAGAGTTCCGGGTTTGTCAGCTGACATCTGGCTCTCTGAGTATCCAAAAGTAACACAGCGTGATGGGGCAGAGCTTGCCCCATCGCGCTGTGCTCACCCCTTGGTGCGGTCTGCACCTCGAGGTGAGGCGCTGTTAGGGAGTGAACTCCCTAAAGCAGCTCCTCTGGATTCCTGCATCTGGGCACGGTGCACCCCGTGCACCCAGGGGCGGATCCAGAGTCTGATCTAGGGGGGGGAGGAGAGACACATTCCGTCTGTCTCTTCCTTCCCATGTCTGCCTGTCTCTCTCCTCTCCCTTCCCATGTCCGCCTGTCTCTCTCGTCCTCCTTCCCATGTCTGTCTTCGTATCCTCTTTTTTCCCATGTCTGTCTCTCTCCCATTGCTTCCCATGTCTGTCTGTCCCCCATTGTCCTCTCTATCCCCCCTCCCCAGTGTTCTCTCTATCCCCCCTCCCCTCCCCAGTGTTCTCTCTATTCCCCCTCCCCTCCCCAGTGTTCTCTCTATCCACCACCCTCCCCTCCCCAGTGTTCTCTCCTACGTGAGTGGAGTGCGGGAAGACACAGGGAGCATGGGCTCCGTGTGTGTTAAACACACAGAGCTCAATCCATGCTGCTCGCGCTCCCCGCGCATAGTAATGACGCAGAGCATCGTATTTCTGATGCTCTGCGTCATTACTACGCGCGGGGAGCGCGAGCAGAATGGATTGAGCTCTCAGTGTGTTTAACACACACGGAGCCCATGCTGCCTGCGTCTCCCCGCTGAGGGAGCCGGGGAGAGGAGAGAACGCTGGGCACACCTTTACTATGCGATCAGTGCAGGGGGCGGCGGGACCACCGGGCAGCTGCCTTGGGCCCCCCAGGAGTAAGTGGGCCCAGGGCAGCTGCCCCGTTTGCCCCACATTAAAGACGGCCCTGATGTTGGCATACGATGGGGCTGTGCCTTGACATTGTAAATAAAATGTGTTATCAAACATACAACAATTGTGTGTTTAGAGAAAATCAGTGACCTCTGTTAGATACTGTATCGGATCTGATGAATTACTATATATATTCAAAACTGTTTTTAGGGAGCAAATTCCCAATTTGTGTGGAATACATGAATACAACGAATTTAGATCCATGGTGGCCAGGGGCGTTTCTAGGTCTTCGGATGATCTGGGGCTAGAGCCCAGATGAGCTCGGTCACACACAGGGGCGTACCTAGAGCATTTGGCACCCGGGGCGGACCCCGAGTGTTGCACACACACACACCCCCCCATAATAAAAATGTAAGAAAACACCCACAATTTTTTCAGTGTTTGAAAATTGTACAATTATAGATACCAGGAATATTGTGCCATTCAGAACCCAGTAATATTGTGCCAGTCAGATACCAGTAATATTGTGCCTTTCAGATACCAGTAATATTGTGCCAGTCATATACCAGGAATAGTGTGCCATTCAGAGCCCAGTAATATTGTGCCAGTAAGATACCAGTAATATTGTGCCAGTCAGATACCAGGAAAAGTGTGCCATTCAGAGCCCAGTAATATTGTGCCAGTCAGATACAAGCAATATTGTGCCACTCAGAGCCCAGTAATATTGTGCCAGTCAGATACCAGTTATATTGTGTCATTCAGAGCCCAGTAATAGTGTGCCAGTCAGATGCCTGTAATATTGTGCCACTCAGAGCCCAGTAATATTATGCCAGTCAGATATCAGGAATATTGTGCCAGTCAGAGCCCAGTGATAGTGTGCCAGTCAGAGCCCAGGAATATAGTTCCATTCAGATACCAGGAATATTGTGCCAGTCAGAGCCCAGTAATGGTATGCCAGTCAGAACCCAGTAATAGTGTGCCACTCAGAGCCCAGGAATATTGTGCCAGTCAGAGCCCAGTAATATTGTGCCAGTCAGAGCCCAGTAATATTGTGCCAGTCAGAGCCCAGTAATATTGTGCCAGTCAGAGCCCAGTAGTATTGTGCCAGTCAGAGCCCAGAAATATTGTGCCAGTCAGAGCCCAGGAATAGTGTGCCAGTCAGAGCCCAGGAATAGTGTGCCAGTCAGAGCCCAGGAATAGTGTGCCATTCAGATACCAGGAATATAGTGCCATTCAGATACCAGGAATATTGTGCCAGTCAGAGCCCAGTAATGGTATGCCAGTCAGAACCCAGTAATAGTGTGCCACACAGATACTAGTAATATTGTGCCAGTCAGAGCCCAGGAATATTGTGCCTGTCAGAGCCCAGGAATATTGTGCCAGTCAGAGCCCAGGAATATTGTGCCAGTCAGAGCCCAGGAATATTGTGCCAGATACCAGGAATATTGTGCCAGTCAGAACCCAGTAATAGTGTGCCACTCAGATACCAGTAATATTGTGCCAGTCAGAGCCCAGGAATATTGTGCCAGTCAGAGCCCAGGAATATTGTGCCAGTCAGATCCAAGTAGTATTGTGCCAGTCAGAGCCAAGGAATATTGTGCCAGTCAGATACCAAGGAATATTGTGCCAGTCAGAGCCCAGGAATATTGTGCCAGTCAGAGCCCAGGAATATTGTGCCAGTCAGAGCCCAGGAATAGTGTGCCACTCAGAGCCCAGGAATATTGTGCCAGTCAGATACCAGGAATATTGTGCCAGTCAGAGCCCAGTAATATTGTGCCAGTCAGAGACCAGTAGTATTGTGCCAGTCAGAGCCCAGCTATAGTGTGCCACTCAGAGCCCAGCAATATTGTGACAGTCAGAGCCCAGGAATATTGTGACAGTCAGAGCCCAGGAATATTGTGACAGTCAGAGCCCAGGAATATTGTGACAGTCAGAGCCCAGGAATAGTGTGCTAGTCAGAGCCCAGTAATAGTGTGCCACTCAGAGCCCAGTAATAGTGTGCCACTCAGAGCCCAGTAATAGTGTGCCACTCAGAGCCCAGTAATAGTGTGCCACTCAGAGCCCAGTAATAGTGTGCCACTCAGAGCCCAGTAATAGTGTGCCACTCAGAGCCCAGTAATAGTGTGCCACTCAGAGCCCAGTAATAGTGTGCCACTCAGAGCCCAGTAATAGTGTGCCACTCAGAGCCCAGTAATAGTGTGCCACTCAGAGCCCAGTAATATAGTGCCAGTCAGAACCCAGTAATATAGTGCCAGTCAGAGCCAAGTAATATTGTGCTAGTCAGAACCCAGTAATATAGTGCCAGTCAGAGCCCAGGAATATTGTGCCACTCAGAACCCAGTAATATAGTGCCAGTCAGAGCCCAGTAATACCCAGACACACACACACACACACCTAGACACCCATACACAGTCACACTTTTTTAAAAATTTTTACTTACCTTACACTTGGTCCGTCATCCAGGACCTTCTGCCTGATGTCCGTCCACCTGACATCCGGCAAGCAGCTGACACAGCGCGGTGGGGGTGGAGTTTGCACCCATCGCGCTGTAATCTCTATGGCCAGGAGGAGAGGCTAGGGAGCGACCCTCACCCCCGCGTGAGGTTAATTCTCCGATTCTGGGACTATGTCCCAGACGGAGGAAAGCTCACCGGGGGATTTTTATTTTTTTTTATATATATTTATAGCCCTGGAGTTTCGGGGCTAAAGAATACTTTAGCCCCAGAGTCTCCATTCAGGGCTATGAAGGGGGGACTCGGGGGTTATAGCCCCAGTAGCCCACCCCTAGCGACGCCTCTGATGGTGGCCCATGTATAATAAGACTGCCATTGTATCTGTGCCATCTGATTTAATACATCTTTGGTGTCTTTAAGGAAGCTTTTTTGCTGACTGACTAGCGGCTCTAGATTCTGTTTCTATTTTTATTGATTAACTATTTCTTCACATATTTAGTCAACCTGCACTGAACACTGCAACTACCTAATTTATTGATTTATAATGCCTTTTTATTTGATTCACAAAATTCACTAAAATGTCCGTTATTATAATTATCTCTTACTGTTATAATTTTTATGTACTAGTTGGTCACATCTATTTCATGCTCTGTGTGCTTGTTTTCATTTTCTTTTGATTTTGCAACAAATTTCCTGATGTTCACCACAGGCGATTTTGTATCACTTTATATTAGCACTTTCACAAGTGAACGCATGCACAGACAGATGAATTACTGTGACCTTTTCAATCATTGGTTGACACATTGTATTTAATTGTATCGTGTTTACTAATTGATCTACCTATGATTGTCAATAAGAGCAAAAAAAGAAGTAAATTTTGTAAAAAAGCAAAACGTTACTATTGAGTATTGTCAAGATGCAACCATGTAGAGGCTTTATCCATATACAGTAAAGCTAAGACTAGAAGCTGAAGAAACCCTGCAGACATCCCAGAACAGAAATGAAACAGCTCTGACAGGATAAGCAGGAAGCTGCAGGCAAAGGAAAACAAGCAAGCAGAGAAGAGCAATAGAGCAGAAGGTAAACTGAAGCAGAAACAGAACTGAATATACAGAGTAACAGGTCAAGGAGAGACTGGAGCTTGACAGAAGCAAATACAAGCGGAGCAGAGTAGAAACCAAACTAAGGTTAAACAATACAAGGCACAGGGCACTAACGACAAAGACATAAATACAATGCAGTCAGACAGGGCACAGACAAAGGGCAATGCAACAAAACTTAAAAGCATACACAAGCACGGGATAACAGCCGGTCAGAAGGGTAGGACAAGGCAGTATAAATGATGAACAGGCCGAGGTCAGAATCCAGGGAATCAATAAGGAACAAATAAGGAACAAGGACAAATCACGGGAAGCAGGATAAACTGGAACAAGCCGAGGTCAGGAATATAGAAGTCAGAATGGTCAAAACAGGCAGGAGTCAGAATACCAGAAATAACGCATACCAAATCACAATACCACAAATAGACACAAGGCACTATCACAGGCAAAGGTTCAATGCAGACTGAGCCTTTAAATATCCCTCCAAAGCATGTCTCCGCCTTTGGGATGAAAACGAGGCTTGGAGGAAAAATAGGAAGTAGCCTTTAAAAACTCAGATGAAAACGAGGCTTGGAGGAAAAATAGGAAGTAGCTTTTAAAAACTAAGATGGCGCCGCCGTATGGAAGAGACTTCCGGATGGCAATAGCTATGCCTTCGGTAGTGTGGAGGAGTGTGTGCTGCACTGCGTAAGCGCCAGTGCTGTATTTACCGCGAGGCATCCTAGGCGGATGCCTAGGGCGGCAAATTTTGGGGGGCGGCAGCGCCTCCCAGCACTGAAAAAAATAAATAAAAAAAATAAATAAAATGTAAAAAAAAAAAAAACGCGGCCCTTTAAAAAAAAAAAAAGACCGCGCTTGCAGGCAGAGACGGAGGTGAGAGGGGATCGGAAGATCCCCCCCTCACCATATCTCTGCCTGCCAGGCTGCACGGGGAGCCGAACAGGCAGCACAGAGCAACCTCCGTGCTGCCTGTTCGGCTCCCCGTGCAGTGTGCCGACATGGAAGTGCCGACAGTCACGTGACGGGCACGCTGACGTCATACGCGCGCCCGGTCACGTGACCTGTCGGCACAATCGCAGGGAAGCCGAAACAGGCAGCATGGAGGGACCATGCTGCCTGCCACTAGCCACCAGGGAAAGGTAAGTGCTGATGGGAGACAGTGTGTGTGTGTGTGTGTGTGACTGAGTGTGATGGGAGTCAGAGTGTGTGTGATGGGAGACAGTGTGTGTGACTGAGTGTGATGGGAGTCAGAGTGTGTGTGATGGGAGACAGTGTGTGTGACTGAGTATGATGGGAGTCAGAGTGTGTGTGATGGGAGACAGTGTGTGTGTGATGGGAGACAGTGTGTGTGACTGAGTGTGATGGGAGTCAGAGTGTGTGTGATGGGAGACAGTGTGTGTGACTGAGTGTGATGGGAGTCAGAGTGTGTGTGATGGGAGACAGTGTGTGTGACTGAGTGTGATGGGAGTCAGAGTGTGTGTGATGGGGCATGTCTTAGGTGTGTAACGTGGGTGTGCAGCTTGGGTAGGGGGGTGCCCGGATTTTGTCTGCAAAGCACAAAATCAAGATACACCACTGGTAAGCACATGCACACATTCTCTGAAACCACAGCAGTGGATCTTCGCGGACAGGGCCACGAGGCAAGTATTACAGAAACTGAGGACAGAGCACAAATGGGCAGGGAATAGGAGCAGAGAAACAAAACAGAAAGCAACATAAAAATCCAGAATGGAACAGAACAATAATACAGATAAAATAGAAGCGTCAGGGAGACCAGGTAATTTCCAAAATATTTTCACTATGTTTATTAAACAAGTATAAGAACGGTTGCAGACCACAGATACGCAACTATCATCGCCTTAAGCGTTTTGTACCTAATAGCACTTAATCTCAAGCTACAAGCACCATTGCAGTTCCTCATGTTTATTTTAAACCCTTACTTTTGGAACAGAACAATAAACAACAGGAAAACCAGAAATGGCACAGATCAAAGAGACAAAGAAGTATGGAGAGGAAAACCCTTTAACAGGGTTCTAGGACAGAGCAACTAAAACACGGGTCTAACACAGGGCAGGAACACTAAGTCAGGGCTGGAACCAGACTGTGGTCGGACTGGGCAGGTGCCACTCTGGGCAGGTGCTGCTCTGGGGCCAACTGGGCAGGTGCTGCTCTGGGGCCAACTGGGCAGGTGCCGCTCTGGGCCAACTGGGCAGGTGCTGCTTTGGGGCCAGACAGGGCAAGAATATAAGCAGACAGGAACAAGCATAAAAAATAAACAAGAAAGGAAAGCAAATAGGATACTGAAAAGACTGGACACAGCCAGGATGAGCCTACACATGGTTGAATCATGTCAAGTAATTGTTTAAAAAACAAAACAAAAACAGAGTGAGGAAGATAGACAGTTCTATAAGACTAGGCACAAAGAGGCAAAACAAGTTATATGATTTATACAAAATTTTAGGTACATAATGAAAAAAGTAAAGTAAAACAAGGATTAGCTAGATTAAAAACAAAATAAGGAGGTTCTATGCCAGCTGTCTAAAGTAAGGACAAATAAGTTAATGGGGCCTAATGGGATACACCCAAAGTTATTAAAAGAAATTAAGTTTGTTTCTCCTCATGGCCTTTCTCATGGGCTATCCATGCCCCCTCCTATACACTGTGCAGGGACAATCATGGTGAGTTTACTCACCTTTTAGTAAATAGCCCCTATGTCCTAGTGTCCCCGAAAAACTTTTAAGGGAAGCAAAAATTAGCTGACATTACCAATAATTCGCCTCGGGCGCTGGCTTGGGGGGGGGGGGGGGGGGGGGAGTAGCTGCTGCCTGAATTCCAGGAAATCTGCATCACAGCAGCAGGCAGCCACAAGCTTTTTTTTAAATTATTATTAGCAGTAAACGGGGGTGCCATTCTGCTCCCATCCTGTAAAACAGTGCCTTGTTCATATAATTGGGGAGCTGCGGACAACATGAGGTCTGTGTGTCGAATACATTCAGACCTAAGTGAGTGCTGCCTTGTGCTCACCCACGCCATTAATGATTCAAAGCATCAGAAATCACGAGAGACATGAAGCATCACCGTCTGAGTGTGTTTAACACAGAGACCTGATGCTGCTTGTGGCTCCCCAAGGTAAAAATGGACGGGAGAGAGACAACAGACACGGAGGGAGAGGAGAGAGACAGCAGACATGGTGGTATAAACAAACAAATAAAAGAAAATTAATATTTTGGACGAATAGCTAATTTTTGGCCAATTTTGTATCTCTTTTTTATTTCCAAAATGTGACCCTGGGTTTGAAGATGATGCCATCCTTACTAATTTTGTAATCTGTCTAATATTTATTTGAGAGTGTGCTAGCATATTTTTTCCCCTCTACGTATATTTATGATTATAGAAACCAATGCTGTCTATGTATCGGTACAATTCTGAAGTACTTCAAATAAGTCACTATAGCATGTCAACAAGATAAAAGAATATATCTCAATGAACTTTGCAATCTCTATATTTCTCAGGATGTTTTTTTCTTATTCTTTTTTTGTCCCTCAATTACTGTGAGACCTGGGAAAATGATGTGGAGTGATTCTAAGTTCAGCCTCTTATGATAGCTCTCTTACTAATGCACATCTAGGTTGAAACTAGTGTATTCTGTTAATATAATAAATGGTATTCACTTTAATTAGAGGTCAGTTAACAAGAAATAGATTTTAGACACTACATTTTTTCCATTTCTATAACTGCAGACAAGGTCAGTTTCAGAAACCATAGTCCAGTGGCCCACTGGACTTACTACTTAAAAACCCAAAATATATCCCAGATGTACATCAGTGTAGTCCACTGCAGGCTGCAGAGTTGAAGTAACATGTCTGTTACCCATAAAGACTTTTTTAGAAACCACTTTTCCAGTCAGGCTCAACAAGTAAGTGCTCCAGACAAACAAACTCAGTAGTGAATTTATCGAAAGTACCCATTGTGTTAAACACTAATGAATAAGGATGTAAAAGAAGTAGTTCATTTCTTACATAATGTCAGAGGGTTTGTTTTTGGACAGAAAAAGTATCAGCCCGCTCCAGAGTCACAGTATTTCCTTGGTTGTGTGAGGGATTTATCCAAATAACGTCTCTATTCGTCTAAGGTATTTGGGACAACTTGCAGCTACCTGGAGCTGGATGCCTGGTAGTTTCACTGATAACTAAGCAGCTTTCACTTGATTTAAAAAAAAAAATGGTTGTACTGTACTGGAATGTTAAGGTGCTGTCCATGTGCAGCCATAAGTAAAACATTTAGATCTTCTGCCACAAGTTAATGTCATTTGATACCCAATTTTATTAACTGTGACAATAAATTGGTTGTTTATCTCATTACGTGTAAAGCTTGCCTTAAACGGTACCGCCTAAACATTGTTTTTACTGCTCATGTAGAGCATAAAAAATGATTGAAAATGATACATTGGGTTCGCATACTTGCAAGCAGTTGTGTCAATTAAAAGAAAAAATGTGTGTTAAATGTGTCTGCTCATGACATCATCTGTGGCTTAATATGTAAATGAACTGGTTTTCAATGGGAATTGTGTCATTTGCATACCAAGCCACAGGTGATGTCATGAGCAGGAGACTCCACACACACAGTTAAAACACATTTTCTCCTAATTTAGTCATTTGTTTGCAATTGTGATAACATAATGTATAGAACACTTTCAAACATTTTTTTATTTTCTACATGCGCAGTAAAATCTATTTTTAGGTGACAGAATTTAATGATTTATTACCTAGTATAGAATGTCTTATATTAAATGCTCCTCTCTCTTTTTTTCTTCCATGGCATCTCTTGGATAACACTAAATAGCAGAATGCTGTTTATGACTATCTGCTAGACAAGTCTGTAAATATTAACAACTTTGAGTCATTTCGGTGACTTTAATTAAATTCTTTGAAAAATAACATGTTATTTAATCACACAGACTTAGTAAGGGGAGAATGACAACAGACATGGGGAGGGGAGAGGAGAAAGATCTCAGACATGGGGGAGAGGAAAGAGACAGCAGATATGGGGGATAATCACAGGAGAGAGACAGCAGACCTAGGAGGGAGAGGAGAGAGACTTTTTGAGTAATTTCTGTGACTTTAATAAAATTGTTTGAATAAATAAAATCAATTATTTAATTGCACAAGCTTAGTAAATAAACCCTGATATTTGGAAGTAGTAATTCTCCTCTTTTTAAATGTAAAAGTTTGGATACATATACTTTTTCTTCTATGTATAAATAATTATCCATGGCATATGTCCAGTGTAGATAACTTTGTCTTGTTGGTTACACTGAATCTACACTCCCTTGTAGGGAGGTAATAAGCATTTTTGCTAAGAATTATGCAACAACAGTGCAGATTTTTTCTAAAATCCTTTTTTTTCCTATTAGGTTGGTGGATTTTTTGCAATAGCAGTTTAATTGAGACACTTCGAACAGGGTGGGAAGATACCGTGATTTTCAATGTATAAATGATTGCTGCACACTTGTTCATTATGCCTATTAATATGTGCTAAGAAGTAGCGTGAAATGTGTAAGGATAGTGTCGGTTTGTGCTGTAACCTCAGTTGCACAGGACAGTGAATAAACTACAAATATATTCTACTACACCTTTCAACAATGTGTTTTACTTTGTATTTCAGAGTGCTATGTATGTTTTGTGGTTAGGTTTGCACTTTCGCCAATTTTTACCAGCCACAAGTATTGGATCCCACAGAACCACGTTGATTATTTAATTCATTGATTTCCTTCTGGTCATAAATGACTTCTACATGCTGCAAGGCAACCTGCAAAAATCTCTGGACCCATGTTCCTAGTAAGTTATTCTGAGCTGAGCTATGCACTTATTGATGATGCCCAAGGTTGCAAGGGATCCCAGGGTGTTTCCTTATCATGAAATGGGCAAAGGTCTTCACCTTAATGTTAATCTCTAATGTACTGAAAACAATGACAACAGAGAATACCTCCTTACTGACCAAAAATAACTGGAATCCCAGACCTATTATAACATATCAAGTTTACCAGGTTTACATACTAATTATCATATACCACAAACTGAGGGTCACAACAGGCAGATAAAGGGGGGTATTCAGTAAAACTGAACTGACAAGTGATCTTCAAAAAAACAGGTATTATTAGCTTAACTTATCCGCTTTCCATCTCAGCTATTAATGCCTGATTCCTGTAGTTTACTTTTCAGTTCCAGTTTAGTGAATAGCCCACATAGATTTATGTTGAAGAAATTCCAGTATTAGTCGCTTCCACTCCTGCATCAGAAGACTTACGTTGCCTACACTGACATTTCATTACTGGATCTTGATATAGTCTAGTAATTACTTGTACACTCAAACAAAATATTTTATAGATAATATCACTGTGTTCATTCCAGCTTTCAGTTGTAATACAATTATGAACATGAGGTATACATAATATTTAGCTGCAGGCTGATTCAGGAAGTCTACTTCCTTGTGGATGAATAAATTAAACTATTCTATTATTGAGATCATATAAAGATGCAATAACTCAAAAGTTTTCCAAAAGTCAAGCAGTTAATTACAAGTTGGCACACTGTACTGGGCACAAGTGGCATTGAATTAAGCAACTTATGTCTGTGAGATATAAATGATCTAAGCCTCAACAAGTGAACTGCAATGCCACAGAGACACACCCAGTTCATGCGTTGCCCCACTGCATTCCAGGACACTGTGCCAAGATGTTGGTAGGTTTGTCTTTTGATGGTGTACAATACTGGCAATAACCAGATGAAGAAAGCTAAGTGAGTAATTTGTTACAACAATGAGGCACAAAAAAAAAACACTCATCATGCTGGAACTCCAGGGGTTCGGAGCTTGGGAGATCGAGTGTGACCAAAGAATGTAAACCATGATTGCAGGATCGTGGTCCCTAGTCAAGACCATTAGGCTTGCCACATGATTTAAATGTATCGAAACAGTGGAGAAAGGAGATAGAAGGTATTTTTACTTAGGTCATTTTGTACAGACAATCCTAAAAATAGGTTAATGATCTTTTCACTATAAAACTTAACTTTTATTGATGATGCTACTAATATATTAGGCCAATTGTGGCTTAGCTTAAAAATCATAACATATATAGTGAAATTACACCTAAGTATACAAAAATATCATAATACAGAGAATTATTATTAAATGGGGGGGTAGGATCACTATAAGTAACGTTTCATTTTAGCTGAAGTCCTGATTATCCAGGTTTGCTGACTCTACTGTATAGTCTGGTGATTGAAAGCTAGGGAACTTGACGTACCAAGTCGATTTATGCATTTCATTTATACATATACTGCATATAAAGTTGTTGCACATTGGCATCATATACATTATTAATGTTTCTTTTGCTCGTTGCTTATATTCTATATAGCTATTGCTCGTTGACATCATCATTTAAAACATTTAAATGTATGTGTTGCTTATTTCTCATTGGCGTCATCCTTATATGTATTTATTGCTTATATGATATATACCAATTGCTCATTGGAATTACTTAACTTATTTACTTCACTTCTATCAAATCTGCCAGGGCCTCTAGCACCAGATCTTTTGGAGACCTAGCTATGCTGGTTTTTTTCCAGGGCATTGGTACCTAGCACCTATCCCGTGTTGGGAGAGTGGAACCTGCAGCTTTAGCAACATAGTTAAGTCTTTTTTTTTAGGATTTAACTTAACTCCATCAAATTAAATCCTTCTATCTATCTTTAGCTGTTCTTCCAAAAAAAGTTAAACAAAAAAACCTTCTTGACTCCAAAAAGGCAAGCAGATTTGTTCTTGGAACAACCACCTCTAAATATTAATGATGATTCTATAATTTATAGCCAGGTATCTTTCTGTTGTTGTTTTTTAAATACAAATATTCAGACCCTTTTTGAAGGCCTCTAATGTATTTGATAGCATCATCTCTCCTGGCAATGAATTCCATGTATTTATTGTTCTTAACATAAAGAATTCCATCCTTTTGTTGCCTATTAAATCTTCACTCTTCCAGTTTCAAAAGATGACCTCTTGTTCTTTGCACTTTCTGTTAATGAACAGGTAACTAGAGCGTTCTTTTTATTGGCCCTGCATATATTTTATAACATTATAATATTTGTAGCCATCGTTTGCACTGTCTCTTCTTCCTTTTTATATACTGCTGCCCAGAATTGCACTGCATATTAAAGTGAGGTCTTACCATTACTTCTAAAGAGGCAAGATAATATTATCATCCTATGAATCAATACCCCTTTTTATACTATAAAATATATAATATTTTATTGGCCTTTGCAGCTGCTTATTGACATTACTCACTGTCGCTAAGTCTCTTGTCTATGATTCTTTCTAAATGCTTCTCATTAGTTGTTTTTTTTTCCCAGAGAAATACCATGTATAGTATATGTGTCATTGCTATTATATTTCTCAAAATGCATAATGTTACCTTTGTCCCATTCCCCTGTCAAATGTAGACTGTATTGCCCTACCTAATATCCAGTATCTATGAGCTATGTAGACATAGCTCTCGATGGGACTTGGGAGATCTTTATTAAACAAATTAAAAATAATAGAATCCAGGACAAACCCCTGAGGTACTCCATTTAATACATTCATATAGTTTGAAAATTTACAATAACTCTTGACATGCTATTTTCTATCCAAATACATACATTTGCCCCACACCTATGTCTGTCAATGTGTAGCCTAATGTTTTGTGCAGAACCATATAAAATGCTTTAGCAAAAACGAAATAGATCACATCCACTGAAACACTTACATCAACATTTCTTTCTTATTATGGTGCAGATTCTATCACTTAATTCCCACCAACCACGGTCTATTTTAAAGAAAGAGTCTCACCGCACCATTATTTTGTTTTGTTCAGAATAGAGAAGCTTATAGGTTGGACACATATAACAAGACATTGAGCTTTATATTTGCTCCTTATGCATACCCCTATTGAAAAAAAAAAACATTTTGGCAGTCATGCAGAATGCCTGCATAAAACTAAATATAACTAAAACAATGGATAATATTGTCCTCTCTAGATTCCAACACTAAAACTGTTAATGTTTCCTCCTCTCTGAGCTGCATTGAGCATCAATGGCTTTACATTGCAACCCTGCAGAAAACATTTAAATTGTTTTATCACTGGTTTCATGTAACAGAACCTGACAAATCCCAGGTGCCATAGACCCATGGCTCTTAAAATTCTTCACACTGTTTTGATTGTGTTTGGAAGTACCTTTCCCCTGGCTCTCTATTATATACTGTATAGTAACTGGAGATGATGCAAATTATCTTTCTCTATCACACTGGTCTGCTGTTAGATTTTATAGTTAAGTGGAATATTGCCATTCCATATATACATAAGAACACTAAACACCACACATGTACATAGATATATTCGGCAGCATGTTGTCCTTTGTGGATTCAGCTTCTGGAAATTATCCCGATGTACTTTGAAATGCTGAGGAAAGAACACCCTTGCTTATCAGTCACGCGTGCCCTGTCTGTTCTTTCAGTCAGGGTCAAATATGACATGACTGTATGGTGATCATATGTGTACAGGTTAAGTGGATAGTAATCAGCAAGATGATCCATAGTCTATTCTCAGTTTGACACAGGGTTACCCAGGACTGTTATAGCCAGCAAAGCAGCCATCTATTTTTGGAACAAAGTTGACTGAAGGTGAAGTGTATTTAACATGTGATTAATGTAACTATTATAGTGAAACAATGAAAAGTAGACATTTGGTAATTACATTTCCGTAAACTTTATGAATGCTCAGCCAGTTTCTAGAGGTTTAATGAGCGTTGTAGGAGATGATGTCTGTCACACTTTCTGGAGCTCTTGTACCTTACTGCATGCAGTGCCTTATATGTATACTATCATAACATACTGACATGACAAGATTTCCTTTGTTAATGGGCAGATGACTTCTAGCTAATGCATCAACAGATTAGCATTGATTGAAATTAGTGAGGTGCAGTGGGGCCAACCTTTGGGGTGTGCGACCGCCACATTAAAAAAATGTTTGCCGGTAGAGGCACTGGCTGGGAAGATCAGAAGATCTCCCCTCACCATCCCTCTGCACGGCCGCACAGGAGGATCCTGGGAGGGGGAGGACCTTCACCTCTCACCCAGTGAGAGTGGCGTTGGCTTCATGGGAAAGCTGCGGGCAGCATAAACTTAGTGTGTTAAACAGAGCTCATTAAGTGCTGCTTGTGCTTAGTGATGATGCAGGGCATCGAATTTCCAATACCCTGCATTATCACTGCCTGCGAGGAGTGCGAGCAGCACTTACTGCTCCGTGTGTGGGGGAGAGAACAGAGATGGGAAGAAGTGGTAGAGAGAACAGAGATGGGGAGAAGAGGTAGAAAGAACAGAGATGGGGAGGAGGGATAGAGTGAACAGTGATGGGAGGACAGGGAGAGAGAACAGAGATTGGGAGGAGGGGTAGAGAGAACGAATTTGGGGAGGAAATGTAGAGAGAACAGAGATGGGGAGGGGGAGAGAGAACAGAGGTGGGGGTAGAGAGAACAGCAATGGGGAGGGGTAGAGAGAACAGAGATGGGGAGGAGAGGTGGAGAGAACAGAGATGGGGAGGAGGAGTAGAGAGAACAGATATGGGGAGGAGGGGTAGAGAGAACAGAGATGGGTGAGAGGGAGAGAGAACTGAGAAGGGGGAGAGAGAACAGGTAATGGGGTGGAGGGGGAGAGGAAGCCGATATGGGCACAGGGAAAGAGATATGGGGAGTGGAACGAGAGATATGGCTAAAAGGAAAGAAGTATGAGGATATGGAAAGAGATATGGGGGAAGAGAGATAAGAGAAAAGGGGAAGGGAAGAAGCGATAAGAGATATAGGGAGAGGAGAAGAAGTATGAGGAGAGGAGGGAAAGAGAAATGTGGAGGGGAAGGAGAGATAACAGATTTTGGGGGAGGATGACAGACAGAAAGACATGGGGTGTGTGGAGAGGAGAGACATACATGGGAAGGGAAAGAGATATAAAATGGGGGGGTTTAAAAGAGACAGACATGGCAAGAAAGAGGAAAGGGACAAACATGGGAAGGGAGAGAGACATACATGAATGGAGAGGAGACAGACAGATATGTGGAGAGGAGGTGGGGCACCGGAACACTTAAGGCCGGCCCTGGGTGCCATTTTGCGAGTTCTTTGGCGCTCTGTGGCAACTGTAACTCTATCTTTACTTGGTAAGGAGGAGGAACAGTAGGTGTGTCCACTATTACAGACTGAGGATGCACCTTTATGCATTACTAGAGCAGGCTTGCACACAAGTAGGTCTTAGTCTATGTCAGTCTTACCATGATCGCAGCATACCAGAGTGCATATTGCGACTGGCGGTCAGATTGGGGATAACCCTGCTGCTTGCCCAGGACATGCAGGTAAACTGCATGTCCTGGGCATTTGACAATAGGAATTGTGCAACTCTGTTATACCTGGAGATCAGGATGGAAAATGTAAATCATCTCTTCAGACAGCAACAGTTTTAACAATTAAAGTTATTTAAACTAGCCAAAGTACTGTGAATTCAGCTTCCAATACGGTTTGCATGTATGCTTATTTTTTGTGTGGTGGTAGTTATCTTTGAATTGTATTACAGTTTTTAAACCCAGCGTTTCCCTCCATCAGATAGTATTTTTATGGATGCTACAAGCAAATAATAAGTATTAAACACACACCTAAATACTGTGCCTTGTAGAATGTTATCCTCATAAGAGTTTTATTGGTGCATGCCATAACAGGGGAAACCTCCCCATTTGCATATCAGATTGGCCATATAAAGGTGATCTAGACATAATCACCAATAAAAATGAAAACTAGCCAAAGGATAAAATAATCTTGCAAGAAAAATATTGAAGAATGTTTTCAGCAGTAAATCAGACAGTTCTTCAGAGAACAAACAGATAAAGAATGGGAGAATTTTAATGGCCTTCAGTTTTAAATTCCCTTGTCAGTTCCATGCAATTCCTTCTTTCACGAATAAAGCCCTAACTTTTGTGGCCTATACTACACTATTTTGCACACTAACTTAGTTGTTGTTGGCTGCTGGTCCCATGATGTACAGTCAGTCATTACTGGGTGAACACTTTAAGAATTGTAGACTGGGGTAGTTGAACCTTATCTTTACCACCCCAGCTATTGTAATTGAACGTTCTCATGTTGGCTAGGTGTATGCTGGTGTGTTAACTACTATTACCATGGTCAAATAACTAACATTTGCCTCCCACCAGGAAACTCCTATCCTGAGACAACAAAGGTAAAGGAAGTTTAAGGGTGGAAGAGGGGAAAAATTGGGAGGATGATTTGATCCAACCGCAGGGAGCCAGCAGGTCCTCACTCTGAACCTGCGCTAGTTTGGAGGCTCATAACACATTGATTGAGGGACCTTCCAATTGCCCCTTGTTTCTTCTTCCTATTTCATGATTGGTGGTAAGGTCATAAATAACTGTGGACTTAGGGTTCCTAGTCCCAACGCCACGACAGTGCTTTTGTCACCTTGCATTTTAGGAACAGTCATTCCCGTAACTCTAATCCAGCATGTTCAGTCAGTGTGAAAGGAGCAGAAATTCTCAATGCGCTAGAGGGCTGAGTGTTTTATTCCATTGGCACTACACTACAGTGGTAGTGATGCTTATTCAGTAATATGGTTGGCTGAGTTTCATTTGCACTACAAAATAGCCAGTCTCACTGCTAAGTATAAATAAAGCAAGGTATAATCTCATCTAGTCAACACATAGGGTGGGTTGTTCATTTCCAATGCCCACGTCAAAGCTGTTGGGTGAAATGCCCATCCAGACTTCTTTAATTAAAACTGGAGTTGAGGTACCCAGTCTCACCATGCCACTTATAAATAAATCTTCATAAAAATAGTGTTCAAAATACGTGGTAAATAACAGTGAATATATATAAATAATAAAATATGAATACTTAATCAAACACTTATAATTCTGATGTTGACCGGAGGAAAAGACTTTCACTTGAGATTAATTGCAGGAAACATATACAGAGAAAAAAAACAACAAATTTGCCACATAGTGTTATCTGTATAAAAAAAAAAATTAGATATTGCAGTAGAAAGTTTACAATACAGAGATATATTGCAGTGTATTTCTTATATTCAAGGTCGTCTTATAATCTGACCTCAAATCGAGGTCAGACTATAAGACAGGGATCCAGGTCCCCCGCAGAGCTGCAGAGGGCCTGGATCCCCCTCTCTAACAGGCAAGTCGCGATGAGCGAAGACTCCCCCTGCTGCCGCCCAGCACGACCGCCGGGACTTCTATGATGAAGCGGGTCCTTCTGGCTTCTTCATAAAAGTCCCGGTGGAAGTGTCGGGCAGCATGGAGGATGACTGCACGTATTGTGCAGACATCCCCTAGCCACCAGGGAGCAATAAAAAAGGTGAGGGGGGGCAGAGAGAGACAATGGGAGGGAGGGGGGGGAGATAAAGACAAGGGAAGGGAGGGGGGGAGATAAAGACAAGGGGAGGGAGGGGGAGAAAGACAGAGGGAGGGGGGAGAGGGGAAGAGAAAGACAAGGGGGAGAGAGAAAAGTTTGGGGGGAGGGAGAGAGAGAGATAACACTGGGGTAGAGAGAGAGACAACGCAGGGGTGGGAGAGAGAGGCAGCATTGGTCCATAAGGAAATAAAAAAAGAAATGCATTTGTTTAATATCATTTTTATTAAATATTAAAAAGCAATTTACATGTGAATAGATACAAGTTAAACTTGTTTTCCTATAGGGTAGTCTTATATTCAGGCTTTTAGTTTTTTTCCTAAAGGAATATCCAAAGTTTGGGCGGTCGTCCTATAATCAGGGTAGTCTTATAGTCGAGCAAATACGGTATAAAAATTCTAATAACAAACACATGTAATGACTAATACACTCCTTAGAAATAAAAGCCATTTTGAAAGCTGATGGTGAGTCCTAATAAAAGGTACCCAGTTGTAGTGCGTTGTGCTTAGAAACAATCTCAGGTGTTGTGTATGAAATAGGGCTTACGAAAAGAGGATCAATTAAACTATATAAAAATTCCCACTCGTATAACTGGCTGTAATGGACTCATTGTCTTGATTTGATTGAACTGGCTCATGAAGTGTAGGTAAAAGCAAAGAGGAAGAAAAAAAGATTCAGACAAAAACAAAGCATAAAATTCAGTCCAGAATCAGGGATAGGCAGAAGGAGATGTCGCAGGAGACCAAGCCAGATAATAGCAGAGAAATAAATCCAAGACTGTGCCTCCCAAGAATAATAGAGCAGGGTTGAGGTAGCGTGGAAAAGACAGAAAACAGATGTGACAAAAAACAAAACATACAAAACTTGCTGCTGCAAACTAGAGTGGGCTGTTCCCGTAGCCACATAAGAGGGAGGGTGAATACAAGATATGTCGACTTGAGCACTAAGAAGATAACATAAAAACTGTAACAGAATTAAAATATTTAATTATATTTTGCAAACACTATTAATCAATGGAATAACAGATACAACAGCATATAGATCATGTTAATTTTTAAAGTAACATGAACTTTGCAGTCCTGATGTGTTGGATGTGGCGTAAATGCTGCTTTTAGAAAGAATGAGGGAGAATAGTGCCAAATATATTCGGCTGGAGTAATAAATTGAAAAATGGGGTAAATTTAAGGAAGATATAATGTGTTTGTTGTTTGTTTCAGAGTTAGTTTTGGAGGAGAGGAGAAGAGATAAAACTGTATATTCTTGTTGGGGTGTGTAGATTCTGCTAGAAATGCTCAACATAGAGGAGAACATGATAATAGCTGTATTATGTTCTCAGAGCATTGCAAGCAAGGGATTACTACGGAATATTGCAATGCAGATGATCAACTATGGTAGGAATCAATTGGATTATGATCCTGAAAAGGCGATAAACCAACAGACAGGGATCCAGAGTCTGATATTGAGAGGGGCACTGCATATGTCCATCTGTCTTTTCCTCTCCCTGTGTCCGTCTGTCTTTCCCTCTCCCCCCCATGTCCGCCTGTCTCTTCCTTCTTCCTTCCAATGTCTCTCTTTCCTCTCTCTTCCCATGTCTGTCTTTCTCCTATTCCTTTCCATGTCAGTCTCTCTCCCCTCCCTTCCCATGTCATCTCTCTTCTCTCCATTCCCATATCTGACTCTCTTCTCTCCCTTCCTATGTCTGTCTCTCTCCTCTCCCTTCCAATGTCATCTCTCTTCTCTCCATTCCCATATCTCTCTTCTCTCCCTTCCCATGTCTGTCTCTCTCCTCTCCCTTCCCATGTCTGTCTCTCTCTTCTCCCTCCCCATGTCTGTCTCTCTCCTCTCCCTTACCATGTCTGTCTCTCTTCTTTCCCTTACCATGTATGTATCTCTTCTCTTCCTTCCTATGTATGTATCTCTCCTCTATCCCATGACTCTTTGTCCCTCTAACCATGTATGTCTCTTCCTTTCCCACTATTATCTTAATATATTCAACTATTTTTATATGTAATTTATTGTCTTTATTCCCTTCTTCTTCCCACACAGTACCCACAGCACTTGCCATGCACCTATTTTGCATCCTGGCACTTGGCTTGCACTCATAGTGCACCCACATGTTTTGGCATGCCACAGTTTTAATTTGCCCCACAGAACATACCACAGTGTCACTTTGCCCCACAAAACTGGCCCTGCAAAACATGCCACAGTGTCACTTTGCCCCACAGTAAATGTTATTTTACCCTACAGAACATGCCACAGCATCACTTTGTCAATGAAAATGAGCCACAGTTGGCTACCAATTAGAATGTCATAGTCACTTTGACCATAAATATGCCACTGTTGTATGCCCCTTAATATGTCACTTCTAGTCTGCCCATTTTTTTTGCCACAGCTAATTTGCCGATTAATATACCACTATTAGTCTGGTCATTAATATGCCACTATTAGTCTGCCCATTTATATGCCACAACCAGTATGTCCATTAATATGCCATAGTAAATATGTCCATTAATAGGCCACAACAGGTATGTCCATTAATTTGCCACAGCCGGTATGTCTATTAACATGCCACAACCAGTATGCCCATTAATATGCCACAGCCAATTTGCCCATTAATAAATTATTACCCCTCCCCCTTCCCCAGTACTCACATGATGCTCTCTCTGTTCCCGGCCATCTCCACCACAACCTCCTCCGGACATACAGCCGCCGGATTTGACTTATTGTCATATCCGGCAGAAGTGTCAGTAAGTTGGACCACATCCGATGGACAGCTGGTTGCTGTCCTTGCGTGTCTGACTCTGTGTGAGTCACGCGAGCAGCGCTACCACTGTGGTCCAGTGGGGACCCACAGGGTAGCTTCTTTGCTCCCCACAGCACAGCCTCTGTTAGGGCAATTCGGGGGTGGGGGGCCATTTCCCTGTTAACACCCCCCGCCCCCCGGATCTACCACTGCCAAAAGAAGGTATAATATAGGCTGGGCAGATGTGAAGATAAATTGATCACAGTATATTATGCTGATACTTATGGAGTGGATTTTTCATCAGAGACACAGCATGAAACTGTATATATTGCTCAGCACCAAAATAACTAAACACAGACATAGTGAAGAGGCAAGGTTTATTTAGGTTGCTTGGTGTGACAGCACAAGCCACACCCTCTGATCCAATAGTGGCATTGCTATCTGATGGGAAGGTGAAGATTCCATGATATATCATTAGGCTTGTCACCTTTTCTTTAAAAAAATACTAGCAATGCTAATACGACCCTAGACTTAACATTGCCATCAAGCCAGATTTTTACAGACCTGCCAGTAAAATACTAGCTAGGCAGTCCTAGATACTATAATTGCTATCATTCCTATTATTGTACTTCCTTATTTATGTACAATGCTGTCCTATCCTGCCAGTTCACTTTGTGCCAGCAATTCATACCAGTTAGCAATTCAGTCTCACACAGAATTTTCAAGGGCAACTACAGAATATTTTATCAGTTGCTTATTCAATGACGATATACAAAAACACATTTAATAAGTGAGTCTTGTTTACCATATCACACATGGGAAAAAAGGGCATACAGATTTTACTAAAATTATATTTTCATTGAATATTTTACCTCTTAAGTCTTTATTTCTCTACTACAATAAACAAAGGAAATGATCAGACACTGTTGGATGTGAGGGTCTACTCAATAAAGAGAGAACTGCAGGGAATTGAGATGGAATTTGAAATTTAAAAAATTCTCCTGTGCAGCTGAAATGGAGATTTTTCAATTTCAGCTACTTAGGTGTTAAATTCAAAATTCCCAAAAGACTGCACACTATGGTATTGTGCAGCAGCAGAGGTTCCACCAAATCTCTAATAAGTGCAATTTCAAAAGATGCACCGGAACACAATGTTGTGAGAATTTATGCATTTATTGAAACATACTTGGCAATGTTTCGGTTCAAAGAACCTTTATCCAGCCATAACCATTTGTGGAAAAACACTTGTATTTATAAAACAAATTACATGCATGATCAAGGAAGGGCAGAGTGTATCCACCAAAATATTTAAAGTGATAATACCACATAAAAAAATATTCTTATACATGCAAACACCTGCCAAAAAAGTATACATTATTATTCATACATTATATTCAGTGATAAAATAAAACCATTGTAAATATTGCAGAAAACAGGGGGTGACATAGTAATCAAGTGTAATAAATATTTTAGAAAATAAAAATCTGTATCTATATATATGTATTTGTCATACATTTGAATAAAAAATGGTTCAAAACAAAACCGTTTGAAATGAACAATAATATACAATTAGTACATGAAGTTAAATAAACAATTCCTTTTTGTTATAACACATAGATTTCTTCAGGAGGCAGTTGTTCCCATATATTGAAAAGAATATAAAAAAAAAGTATTAGAAAACACATATATTTATTTATATACAGGTTATGGGGACAGCTGTGTCTTCAGAATAAGGATCTGAAATGAGAAGAGAGAAATAGTAACATAAACACTTTGCATAAGGGAAAAAGATCTAGTTCTCTATTCAATATGTTTAGGGACAAACAATCAAGTTGAACTATCTACCACGCTACTTAAATTGAGGACAGAATAACTTTGAAGCATAGTTGAATTATGTCCTGTGTCTCAAAAAGTTTGAGTAGATTAGTATTTTTTTTATATAGTTGATTTAATCTTGGAGAAGCAAGTTTTTATGTTTTGTGTCGTCTCATGTAAATCACATAGTATAGATCACATGTGTAATAGAATTGAATAGCGTACTATTTTTCTTTTTGAGGATGTTGGAACCTGTCATCTTTTATCATACTTTCATATGCAATGCAAAACATAAATGGAAAATTCCCTACTTTTTTGTGGCTGAAAAAATAGCTAATTTTCTCTTTCTTAGACAGGAATTCTGCCTTCCATAATTGGCCCTTGATGGTATAGCCTCTTTTTGTGGGCATTAGTGGTGCAATTACAAATTCAGATATATTCGGGTAGTAGAATGCCAATTCTGGCACTCTCCTCAAACTGGCTTTTAGGAAGTGATCATTCTAAATTTTCTGGATGAGCGGATTGTTAGTTTCTGTATGTTTTCTATAGTGGTTAGTAGTTAATTTGTTCTTAGAAATCGGGGTGTCAATTAAGCTAATTTTTTTTTTACTGCAAGTCATTTGGAATTTGATGTTATTGGAATTGCCATTAAGTTCTTGGCAATGGTACCAATGAGCCACGCCACAATATCATCAATATATCTGTACCAGTTCTTCAAATATTGTTTATATTTAGGATTTGTATAGAGAAATCTCTCTTCAAAGTCTGCCATGAATATGCTGGCATATGTGGAACCCATTGAAGTTTCTCAGATCTGGATATAATATTTTCCATCAAAATGAAACTAACTTTCAATACAATGTCCAACAAATGCATCAAAAACTACAACATTATCCCCACATATCCCAATGCTCTTTCTGCCCTATGAATAGCGGTTATACCATCTGTATGGAGGATGGATGTATAGCAACTCAAAATATCCAAAAATGTTAAGATGGAATCATCAGCTACATTTATATCCTATATTTTTAACAATACATCGGTGGTATCAACAAGATATGATTTTGATGTGTTTCAAATATGGACAAAAGACCTGGTCAATAAATATAGATAGAGGACTTAACAATGACTCTACCCTTGCCACAATGGACCTCCCTGTAGGTTTCTCCAACATCTTATGAACCATAGGCAGGGTATTTAGTACAAGCATCATAGGATAATCTTTAATTTAATAAATACATAATTCCCTTATCTATTATACCCTGCTTAAATGCTTCCTTAACCAACCTTTCAATTTTCTTCTTAATCTTAGGAAAGGGATCACTATCAAAGCTCAAATATGTATCTGAATCTTTAAGATGACTCTCAATTTCATTTAGATAATCCTTACAATCTTGTACAGCTAGAATCCCTCTTTATCTACAGGTTTGTATATAATGCCATGGTGTTAAATACCTTTGAAAGCCTTCATCTAATTTTTTTAGACATGTTGCTACAAGTTTTAGTGTAATGCTGAACAGACATTTAAGTTTCAACTTCCCTTTCTACTAGGGCTATACAAGTTTCTACAGAGGCCTCGGTAATAGTAGGTATAAATGTACTTTTATATTTTAGCTCCACATCCATTAAATGGAAAGGTTTGATGCATTAGCTGCATTAACATCCTTCCAATTATACATTAACATCAAAAGTATTAATTCTATCTGATCTAAATCCTTAGAAAGAGCATTTTCTTCTTGTTTCATCAAATGTATGGTCTGAAATATTTATAATCAATGTCTTTTGCTGCGGCTTTTCCAATCTGCTCGCGTGTAAACTGCTCTCGTCCTTCCTTGTCCTTCAGTGTTTTCTACCTCCTCAGCATTTTCTTTGACCGGGTGTATTTCACCCCACTGTGCTCTGAAAAAAATATGTCTCGGAAACTTCCCCAGAGGGGTCTGAGCCAGTCATTGTGTTCTCTGATCTCAGTCCTGCCCCCGCTCATGTAGCTTGGACTTGCAGATAAAAAAGGACTTCTATGTAGTTGGAGATGAAAAGCTGACCCTCCATTGTTCATCAAATAAATTGTAGACTTGAGCCGTGTTGTAGTCATCAACATTTTTCTGTAATTTTCTTCTCTTCCTTTCTTCACCCTCTCACTGGTAGTTGAGGATGCGGTCATCAGCTGACTTCCGTGCAGTAGCCATCTGTTTTCCATTGCTGATGCTTCCTTTCTCCCATTGCCAATTAAGTGTGTAGATCCATCCATGGATAGCTAGCAACAAACTATTCCACAACACAACACTGGGAAAAAAAACTGTGTCCATGTTGTTTGGGACAAAAGCTAAACTGCTTAAACATTCCTCAAATATACATTAATAACAACTCAGGTTATAACCTGACTCAGGTAAATTCCTATAAGTATCTCGGTATGTGGTTAGATCCAAACTTGTTTTTTGGTCTTAGTACTGACAAGCTCAAGTCAAAGCTGTATCATAGGATTTGCTCTCTATATAGGAACAAATAAAACCTAGATTCAACAGTAAGGAACCGTTTTGTGCAGCAAATGTTAATTCCAGTCTTAGACTATGGGGATGTAGGATACGATTCTGCACCACTGACTCATCTCTGTAAACTGGACACTCTGTACAGTGCACTGTGCCGATTTGTCCACACGCATCACTGCAAAATGGTATAAGCTAAACATGCTGATGTTTGCCTCCATACACACCCTCCACCTAGCTTGTTTAGTGCACAACAACTTCTTTGGAATGCTCCCCTTCTACTGAGCAGCTCACTCTTACTCCCACACGCCCTACAATCTCAGATCCAGCATCAGCTCCTTACCAGCTGTCCCTTGCTTTAAAAAGAAATCAGGTTGAGGTGTGTTATCTATCATAGCTCCTCATATGTGGAATAGTCTCCCAATTTCTACCACATCATCCTCAAGTCTAAAATCCCTGAAATTGAATGTCTCCAAACTTCTAAAAAACTGAATATACCTGTTATTAGAATACAAATTCCTGGATATACTGTGCATGTTTGTTGTTTTTGCTTATTGTTATTTTTTAGCAATAATGATTTACCCTGTATTTCCTCTCCCCAACTTTCCTGTATAAATATAGGTATGTATGTATTTTTGAATCTGCTGTTACATGTGATACATTGTGTAACACTGTTCTGGACTGGGTCCCCAGGACATACTTGAAAACCAGAGAAATATCAATGTATTCTTCCTGGTAAAAAACATAGGGGGATATGTACAGTATAAAAACTCCTACACTGCAAGTGTCAGAGTTTTATTTTTAAAAAAGCGCAATCGCTGTTTGGTATATATAACTGAGATTGTGCTTTTTTATAACTCCCGACTCTTTGCAGTTGGGGAGAGAAGAGAATAGTTTAACGGAGCTTGCCCAACACATTTTTTATACATAGGTTGCGCCGGCAAAACAAGTGCTGACACAACCTAAATCTACGCATTTTAGCAATTTAGCACCTCCACAACAATGTATTTGTCACTCATCTCTTTTTGAGAGACATGTAAAACCATAAGGCCTTGCATAAATGTCTATCAGCACATCTGCAAGCAAAGACTATTCACTGTGCATGTTTACCATAGGGAGAATTTATCTTGGCACACAAAATGTAATTAAATTCCAAGAACGAAATGGAGCTTTTTCAAGGATCTTTCTTTGCAACAAACGACAAAAAAAAGAATTATGCTTAAAAGAGATTCCACAGATGCAATTAAACAAGGTAATCAACTGTGGCACAACAATAGAAAAATCCTATGTATTATAAATTACAATTAAACACATTACAGACACTGAACTTCACATTCCCATTTTAACCTGGATCTTAATTTTCAGCACACCACAACTGGTTCTGATTGGTCACTGCGTCATAGTGATCTATGTGTCTGTGTGCTGCCCAGGTGCGCAGACATCCTCCCATGCTGCCTTTCGCATTCAAGTGTGTCTGAGGTCAAAGTGCTGAGGGTCATGTGACCTACTTCAGACCATACGGGGAGCGCAAAAGGCAGAAAGGTAGGACGCTTGTGCACCTGGGCAGCTCACAGACAAAATGTGGAGTTGTGGGTGCTGGCTTTGAAAAGGCCTGAGAGAGCAAAGTGGTCAAGGGGCATGAGCTAGGTTAAAGTCTTGGGAGTGCAATGTGGTGATGGGACATGTACTAGGGTTCTGGGATAAGTCCTGGGAGTGCAGTGTGGTGATAGGGCATGTGCTGGGATGCTAAGGTGAGTCCTGGGTATGCAATGTGGATGACTGGGTAAGTCCTGTGTGTGCAATATGGTCATGGGGCATGTCCTGGGGTGCTGAGATAAGTCCTGAGTGTGCAATGTTGGTGATGGGCCATGCCCTGGGGTGCTAGTGTAAGTCCTGGGTGTGCAGTGTGGGCAGGGCTGGATTAAGACATTGTAGGCTCCTGGGCTACAGGTATTGTGAGGCCCCCAGTAAATATAACAAATTATATAATAATTCACATGTAAACTGTTTTTTTTTTCCATATTTAATAAAACCTATGATTGAGAAAATGCGTTTATTGTTTTGGTTTCCTTTTATTTGCCAATCTGCCCCTCAGAGTTGCCATTCTGCCCCCATATTTGCCAATCTGCCCCACAGACTTGACAATGCATCCCAAGCTTGCCACTCTGCCCCTCCAACCTGTCAATCGCCCGCTCTGACTGCCAAATGCCAAGGGTCTCTCGCTGCTAGAGCAGAGAGAGACCCTAATTTTTGAATGGGATCAGCAGGAGGGACCTAGTTATGGTCCCCCCACATGATCCCATGCAAAAACGAGGGGCGCAGAGAGAGACGGTCGCCGACCAGATTGCTGCCTGCTTCCATTTGGAAGCATGGCAGCTGTCGGTCAGAGGATAAACTGGCGTGTACTATCAAAAGTACATGCCAGTTCATCCTCACTATAGGAACAACTAAACTTTCACTTGTGCTTCTATATTAGAAGCACAAGTGAAAGAAAACATTTAGTGTTCCTTAAATGCAGCCCCAGACTTGACATTATACAACCAGTCTTGCCCATGTATTTCCTCAGCCAGGCTGCCCATTTATATGCCACTATTTGCCTATTAAAATGCCAGAGCCAATATGCCCTTTAATATACCATAGCCAATTTGCCCATAAATATACCACAGCCAATTTGCCCATAAATATACCACTGTTAGTCTGCTCATTAATATACCACTGTTATTATGCCCATTCATATTCCACAGCCAATTTGCCCATTAATATGCCACTATTAGTATGCCCAATAATATGTCTCTATTAGTATACCTATTAATATTCCCGTTAGTATGCCCATTAATATGCCACTATTAGTATGCCCATTAATATGCCACAATTGGTATATCATTTAATATGTCACATTTTGTATGTCCATTAATATGCCACTATTAATATGCCCACTTATATGCCCCAATTGTTATGCCCATTAGTATGCCCAATAATATGCCACTATTAGTATGCCCACTAATATGCCAAAATTGGTATGCCCATTAATATGCCACAATTTGTATGCCCAATAATATGCCACTATTAGTATGCCCATTAATTTGCTACAATTGGTATGCCCATTAATATACCACAATTAATATGTATAATAATATGCCACTATTAGTCTGCCTAAAAAAACTGTTACCCTCCCCAGTATTCACATTCCTGCTGCTCTCTCCAGCGCTTCCGGTTACTCTAATCGCAGAAGGTCCCGTGATCGCCAGGTCACGTGACCCACATCGATCATGTGATCTGCAGCTGTGAGAGCGGTGGACACCGCGAGACAGGCAGCACGGAGACTTGTCTGTGCGCCTGGGTAGCGCACAGACTCCATGCTGTGTGCTTGCGACAGGCATCTTCAGATCCCCCAAGGCAGTGACTTTGCAGCACGCTATTTTTTCTTCTTTTCATTGGCCAGATGAAGGCATGGGCCTCCAGCTGCAGTCCTCGAGGCCCCAATTTTGCCGAGGCCCTTGGGCTTCAGCCCATATGCCCATGCCTTAATCTGGCCCTGAGTGTGGGTGATGGGGAATGTCCTGGGGTGCTGGGGTAAGTCTTGGGTGTGCAATGTGGGTTATGGGCCATGTCCTGGGACTCTGGGGTATGTCTTAGGTGTGCAATGTGGATGATGGGGCATATCCTGGGGTGCTGTGGTAAGCCCTGGAGGTGAAATATGGGTGATGGGGCATATCCTGGGGTGCTGGAGTCAGTTCTGGGTATGCAATGTGGTTGATGAGGCATGTACTGGGTGTGTAATGTGGGTGCTGGGGCATGTCCTGTAGATGCAAAGTGGGTACTGGCTGGGATAGGTTCTGCATGTCCTCTTGGTGTGCAAGGTGGTTCTATGGCAAGAGATGTGGGGACGTGGGGGTTCAGATCATTTGGTCTGTAAGGGGACCCACAATTTCTGATGGTGACCCTGCAGATGTGCTAGATCATTCATCTACCCCAAGATAGAGCAGAGAGGGCTCAATATGTTAATCGATATGTTTGTTTTTCCCATTAAATCCTTACTATTTAAAATTCCTACACTTGGTACAATCTTTCTATAAAACATAAGTTTATTTTTTGCCGAAAGATGTTTGCACCAAGTAATCCCAACTTTTCAGCACAGTATAAATAAATGTTCATACAGAGTCTGTTGAGAGAGTTTGAACAAACAGACTATATTACTCTTTAAAAATCGGCTATTAGTATTCTATCACTTGATCTCAATACACAATGCTGACTGATATAACACATGACTTCTGCAAACAATATTAATGTTTCCATATCAACTGAAATGCATGATTGCCACTATTGTGTAGGACGAGGCACATCTTATTTGGTAATTCTTGAGGAAATTAAAAGCTGCTTTGCTACTGTATCAGCATAGAAAATTCTATCTTTGCTGATGACAGATGACACAAAATAGGGTCAACTATTCAGAAGGCAGGTTCTTAAAGACACTGGGGTCTGAGGAACATTGGGGAACATTACCTTAACTAAAGATGCTGCAGAGTTACAAGGATACATAAAATATACACAAAACATTTTAACCCCTTCGCGATGATTTTTTGAAAACTTTTGGTCTTTCTGGACAAAAGCAAATGGACTCCCATCCGATCATTAGGAGTAAAGCAAAGCGGTGATGGTAATCTCCGCCTTCCGTTCAGTGCTTCCACCGAGAAAGCTCTGTGAAATATACAAACAGGGGTAGGAAAATAATACACAGTGCCTATTAATACGTATTATTAATTAAAAAAAGAGTATAATAACAACTTCAACCACCACCTAAAAATGGGAAAAGTAGATACAAACCCCAAAAGTACAGTATGTAACAAATGGGGGAGCAAGTTTGCTGGGCGTACTCTGCAGGTTCTAATGGAAGTTCTTGTAACTGGTTGTATTAAGGGAAAATAGCTGCTAGTCTTGAGTATCACAGTGGAACACCACTGAAGAGAGAGGGTATAAATGAGTATCTGAGTAGACAGCACTATGAAATTAATAATATAGGGTTAACTGTAATAATGAAACCAAAAGAAAATTATTATATAAAATAGAAATAATGTATACACATATACACGCAAGAAATAATAAAATGTACATTTTAATATACAAAATAAATATATTACACAAACAATATATATAAAAATAGATTCATATACAATGAATATTGCACAATACTATCACAATAAATATGTCAGAGCAGGAATACAGTAAACCGCCTGCATGTGAGTAAAAATAAATCCCTTTAGGGGAACAGGTACATCATTTAAATACACAGGAGATAGTAGGTAAAAAATACACATTGAATGGTTCAAACCCACCTATTTCCTGCTGCAAAGATGTGCTGAAATAAAATGCTTAAACCTGGCCAGGTATCTTTTGAAAAGAGAGGGGACACCAACAGGGACGCATTTTGTCTCCTTCCTCAGCCTCGAATCGGCGTACTAAATCCTTTGGGTGCCATAGATATCTAAGATGAGCCATCATAGCGGAGCAATGACAACACCGGACCAGTATAATCTTGTGTTGTCCTGTCCCGCCCACATCGATATATATGTAATGCTCCCAAATCCCATAACAATATACCACCTACATTATCTTTACTTCTTAACAGCTTATACCATCTGGCTCCTGCTCATATATTATTGATTCACTTGTTATTAACCATTTTGTATGTAATAGGTTATTTTCACTTTAAACCTGCACTGCACTATGGGAGAGATATTTAAGAGCGGATATCCGCTCGCCGTACTCAGAGCCCATGATTAAGCGCCGTGATCAGGCGCCAAACAACCAGACATCCTCTGGCTGCCTCCACTAGGCACCAGGGAGATTTGGGCAGCAGGGGGATGACTGCACGATAGTGCAGACATCCTCCATGCTGCCCAAAACTTCCATCTATTATGACGGACCAGCTGTCCGTCATAATAGACGGAAGTGTCGGGCAGCATGGAGGATGTCTGCACATATCGTGCAGACATCCCCCGACTGCCCCCACTAGCCACCAGGGAGCGAGAGAAAGACAAGGGGAGGGAGGGAGGGGGAGAGAAAGACAAGGGGAGGGAGGAGGGGGGAGAGAAAGACAAGGGGAGGGAAGAGAAAGACAAGGGGAGGGAGGGGGGAGAGAAAGACAATGGGAGGGGGGAGAGAAAGACATTGTGGTGGGAGGGGGAGAGAGACAAGGGGAGGAAGGGGGGGAGAGAGAGAGAAAAGTTTGGGGGAAGGGAGAGACAACGTGGGAGGGGGAGAGAGATAACACTGGAGGAGAGAGAGAGACAACGCGAGGGGGGGAGAGAGGCAGCATTAGCACATAAAAGGAAATAAAAACAAGAAATGCATTTGTTTAATATCATAATTTTTATTAAATATTAAAAATCAATTTACATGTGAATATATACAAGTTAAGCTTTTTTCCTATAGGGAAGTCTTATATTCAGGCTTTTAGTTTTCTTGATAAAGTAATATCCAAAGTTTGGGGGGGTCGTCTTATATTCGAGCAAATACGGTGTTCATCTTTTTTGAACATATTTCGCTGATCGTGGACTTAATTTGGTACCCGTACCTCCAATATCCCTGTTTGTATATTTTACTTTCTGAACAATGACTGTTTCAACACTTCTGCAGTGTTCATGACTAGCTGTTATTTTCCTCATTCTCCATGGTAATTTTGATACCATTATTTTGATCATAACTTATTTACTGTAAAAATACATATATATTATGGAACATTTTAAAAATAAACACTTTTATAACTTTTACTTGAAAAATATTTGATACATCTACAAACGCTAATTGAAAAAAACCTGCTAAATAAATTCTGATATTTGTCCAAAGTTTGGAAATTCAATGTTTTTAAAATGTTTTAGTTTTTTTAAATTTTTTTATTTAAAATCTGTGTGTGGGGGGGGGATGCGTAGGCAAGCTGCCCTTACTGTAATAATTCTTCCCCTGCCCTATGATTGCAAAAGTCAGGCACTGGCTGCTGTGATTGACTGTCACAGCGATCAGATGTGACGGAGGGGGCCTCCGTGGTCCCAAGTCAGCTGTGCCTGTTTCAGCCGGATTGTGACATTCCATCAAACTTTCCGTGATCGGAATGGCATAATGAGTTAGGCATGTCAAATATCGTCAAGAAGTAAAATAAGAAGAGCCTTTACTTTCAATTAAATATTAATCATTTCAACCTAAATATTTATTGATCATTTTTCTTTCGAACTAGGATTTGGGGATGTCAGAGTTAAGCAGGGGTTTTCTTATCTCGGTGTAGGTAATTCAGTTACAAAATAAAGGGGCAGGACAGGATGTGTGAGATGAAGCCCCAAGTCTGAGCTTGTCTCTTGGTTAAAAAGAATGTGGTGATAGTGAGAGAATATATATATATATAATATCCAGCCAGCATTACCTTCCACTGTAATGAAGTCTGTTTAAGGGCATCTTCTCCAAGGCCAGTCATAAAAGCAATAGAAACAATTCCTAACGCCTCAAATCATCCATACAGATATGCCACACATCCAGATGTTTCATCAATGAAAAACGCACCATCAATGGGGGTGTAGTATAAATAAAACTTTCTTTTATTTCAACATATTTAAAAGTAGTAAATGCACAAATAGAGCCGCAGCATGTCAGACCCAACCATAAGACAAGTCACACCTGACGCGTTTCATCCAATAGACTTAGACATAGGTCTAGGTTACTTACATCTAAATATGTTAAAATAAAATAATGTTATTTATACTACACCACTGTGGTTATGTGTATAAAAAGGTGCGCATGGACATTTCGGCAAATGGATGTGCCACTGCTGTGTCCGCCAATGTATAACAGCTCTATAAGCCCTGGTCCCACACTTCTGGTTTGCTACAGTGGGTATAGCACCAGCGCAGCTTATGTATAAAAAAAGAAGCAGACACTACAATCCATTTTTGCACCATTGTTATTTCCTGCACATAAAAGTTTTGGGATTATTTGAAAAAGCCACCGTAGGACACAACATTGAAGTTTTTTTATTTTCTCCATGCTTTCATGTGCGGCAGTTTTTATACTTAAGCCCCCCTCTCTCCCAATGTTTCTGAAAAGGTGAAGGACTACAAACAAAAGTGCATAGAAACCATTGTTTACGGATAATGTACCTGTGGAAATACTGAAATAGGGTATCCGGTGACAGGAAATACATTACATCTTTGGGGAAATAACTGGAAAATGTTTGTGTATATTTTTATAACTTGTCTGCCCAGGTAGTCTCCAATAATTGAGTTTCTTTGGTGCAATTTATTTTCGTTCTAAATCTGTTTAAATCAATATTACTTTAAATATTATTTTTATCTGGGAAATCTATTGGAAACATACTTGTGAAAAATTACTGCTTTGTTTATCCTGAAAAGTATGAATGGGTTTGCACACTTACAAGTATCGGGTACCACGAGGGAGCGTCATTCATGCCCATAAAGCAAAAAAAAAAAAATAGGAGACTCAGCACACCGTTTAAGGGAGTTTAATCCACCAAAAAATAACAACGTTTCAGCCCAGCACTGAGCTTTTTTCAAGTTTTGAAACAAGCTCATTGCAGGGCTGAAACGTTGTTATTTTTTGCTTTGTTTATCCAGGTGGCAACCTTGGAATTGCATTTTTAAATTCTCTTCTGTGTCATTTACAGTTTTTTTTAAAGTAAACTGATGCCAGCCAACATTCAGAATGTAAGAAATAATTTAGTATGTTCCCTCTGCCCAAATAAAAATCACAGGGAGTACAGGTTTGTTATAAGTATTTGACTCCATTTTATTAACAAATTACTGATACATGATGCAAAGAACAATCCTTATGACAAACCCATTTCAATATACCGTATTTGCTCGATTATAAGACGACCCTGATTATAAGACGACCCCCCAAACTTTGGATATTCCTTTAGGAAAAAAACTAAAAGCCTGAATATAAGACTACCCTATAGGAAAAAAGTTAAACTTGTATATATTCACATGTAAATTGCTTTTTTAATAAAAAATTATGATATCAAAAAATGTATTTCTAGTTTTTATTTCTTTTTATGTGCCAATGCTGCCTTTCTCTTTCACTTGCCCCCATTTTTCTCTCTCTCCCCCCTCCCCTTGCCTGTCTCTTAACCCCCTCACTCCCCTTGTCTCTGTCTCTTAACCCCTTCCCTCCCCTTGTCTGTCTCTTAACCCCTTCCCTCCCCTTGTCTCTGTCTCTTAACCCCCTCCCTCCCCTTGACTCTGTCTCTGCCCCCCTCCCTCCCCCGTCTCTGTCCCCCCTGTCTCTCTGTCCCCCTCACTCAGTCTCTCTGCCCCCCCTCCCTCCCTTCCCCTTACCTTGATCCCTGGTGGCTAGTGGGGGCAGCCGGGGGATGTCTGCACGATACTTGCAGACATCCTCCATGCTGCCCGACACGGCAGTCTATTATGACGGACAGCTGTCCGTCATAATAGTCTGCCGTGTCGGGCAGCATGGAGGATATCTGCACGTATCGTGCAGACATCCCCCAGCTGCCCGATTCTCCCTGGTGCCTAGTGGGGCAGCAGAGGATGTCTGCGCAAAGAGCGCAGACCTCCCCTGCTGCCGCCCGGCACGCTCGCCGGGACTTCTGTGACGAAAGCGGAAGTATCCGGCTTCTTCACAGAAGCCCCGGCGGTCGTGCCGGGCGGAAGCAGGGGAGTCTGCGCTCGTTGCGCAGACTTCCCCTGCTGCTAGAGAGGGGGATCCAGGTCCCCTGCAGCTCTGCTGGGGACCTGGATCCATGTCTTATAATCTGACCTCAATTTGAGGTCAGATTATAAGAGACCTCGATTATAAGACGAGGGGGTTTTTCAGAGCATTTGCTCTGAAAAAAACCTCGTCTTATAATCGAGCAAATACGGTATTGGCTGCCAACATTGTTAACACTTTTTCCAAGATCCTAAAATTTCTTGGGTGACTCATGTGGTGATGTTGATGATTTTGTATTGTTATTCCCCTTTTTTCCCATCGGCTGCATATTCCACTGCCTAAAATACTTGTGACAAGTGCACAGGCAGCATTGCATTTACAATGCCAAACAGATTCCTTAGTAATGCCAGTTAGATGGCCTATTAACTATGCCACACACAGGAGCCCCATAAATTATGCCACACCAGAGCCCCACTATTTATGCCTCACCTCTGCCCAATTAATTATGCCACACACACAGGTGCCCCATTATTATGCCACACAAAAGAGTCCCTTAATTATGCCACCCAAAAGAGTCCCTTACTTATGCCACACATGGGGCTCGATAAATATGCCACACACAGGCGCCCCATAATTATGCACAAATGGGACCGCCATTAATTATGCAACACACAGGAGCCCCACGAGGTGACAATTGTACAATTATAGAGCCCAGTAATATTGTGCCAGTCAGATACCAGTAATATTGTGCCATTCCGAGCCCAGTAATATTGCGCCAGTCAGAGCCCAGTAATATTGTGCCAGTCAGAGCCCAGGAATATTGTGCCAGTCAGATACCAGTAATATTGTGCCAGTCAGATACCAGTAATAGTGTGCCAGTCAGAGCCCAGGAATATTGTGCCAGTCAGAGCCCAGAAATATTGTGCCATGCCAGTGCTCGTTTTAAACCACCATCCTCCCCCCTTTCCCATCACTTACCGAGTAGCTGCTGCTCTGTGTCCCCGGACGGACGCCTCCTCCGTGCAGTCTTCCCTCCTGCACAGAGGAGGGAAACACAGTCGCCGGTCGCTGTGATTTTTTTTTTTTTTCGGCGGCAAGGAAAACTAAAAAAAAAAAGGTAAGTAGCGTGGTGCGGGGGTTGCCGGTTGCACGAGTGTGGTGGAGGTGTCACCCGGTGCGGTCCGCCCCCCCACCCGCGGGACGCCACTGCCGTATAACAGATCAGTGGAGATGATTCAGGACAGCTTTAATTTCTGGGATGCAAACGGGCTTCGGGCTTCCTGTATATGGATTGAGCTTGATTATCTGCTGAGTTTAAGATGACGTGTAAAAGTCTACTTTGATTTTACAGCATTCCTCGTGACAGCAGAGAAGTTGTAATATAGCAGATAATCAAGCTCCGTCCTTACACAAAAAGCCCGTTTGCATCCCATCTCGCCTCGAAACGCATCAGAGTTCCTTTGCCGCACTGGGGCTTCACCGATTGATTGTATCAGAGTGTTTTAGAAATTGAACTTTCTAACATTGTGACATTTATTTTTATTGTATTAAATAGCCCACTTGTTGTATACATTTACCTTCTTGTATTTCTTTTTTAGCAATATTACTTTTTGTATTTTTAACATTATTTCCAAAATACTTTTTTAATGAAGCATGTTAGTATAGGTATTAATATTTATTTAGTGCTTGTTGAACCAAGGCAATCAGATTTGACTCCAAATCTGATTGCCATTTGGAGTCAAGAAGTATTTCCCCAATTGAAAGATGAATTCAGAATTGCAGAAAAAAGTGTTTCTATCAATAGCGGTAAACAAGGAATAGGAAAGTGTTGAACTTGATGGATGCAAGCCTTTTTTCAACCTAAACAACTACATAACTATATACACAGTTTACATGTATTTACTGTTCATTGGCATCATATACAAAGTTTATGTATTTAATGTATGCTTTTACTGTTCATTGGCATCATATACAAAGTTTATGTATTTAATGTATGCTTTTACTGTTCATTGGCATCATATACAAGGGTTATTTATGCATTTCATATATGCATCTACAGCTCCTTGGCATCATATACAGAGTCTATTTATGCATTTACTGCTCACTGGCATCATATTCAAAGTTTATTTATGCATTTCATTTATTTATTTACTGTTCATTGTTCGCATATGCATCGTTTAAATATGTCTATTGGTATAAAGCCTTGGATACAAAGTTACTGCTCATTGGCATTATATACATAATTCCAATATTTCTACTGGTATAAAGCCTTCCATATAAAGTTAATGCTCACATCATTTAGCTATTTCTATTGGTACTTTTGATAGTACACACCGGTTTATCCTCTGACTGACAGCTGCCATGCTTCCATAGGAAGCGCAGAGAGAGACCCTCGTTTTTTCATGTGATCAGCAGGGCGACCTTAACTAGGTCCCTCCTGCTGATCCCATGCAAAAACAAGGGGCTCTCTCTGCGCTAACAGTGAGAGACCCTTGCATTCGGCTGTCAGAGCAGGGGCTCGGCTGTGCGCGTGCTGACGTTTGTCAGCACACGACAACCGGGAACTGCACCTAAGTGCTTCTGAATTGGCATAAAAATTGTCCATTTCGAGAAACAGGTGTAAAAAATACAACCTTTCGGTACCCTGTAAAAAAAAATATTGCTGGCCACATGCTGGCACCCAAAGCATTGATTTCTTCCAGTGTTTTGACCCCCCCAGATGGGTAAAGGTTAATTTAATTCTTATTGATTACTACTTGGGGGGCTAGTTAAAAAAAATCATAATTTTTTAATTATTTTAATTTCAAATCTCCAATTTGTAACTGGAGGATTGAAATGCCTGAAACTTGACTGTTTTAACCAATTTTGGCTTTTCAGTGGATTTTGGCCCATATTGAGTAGGATAAATCCACAGGACATGCAGGACCAAAATCCCTGAGCTGAATATGGTAAAATTTCTGTGAAAAGTGCTTGATTTTGGCCAGAAATCGACTATATATTTCGAAAAATTATGAGATCCTTAGATGAACTTCCCTGACCACAATAACAGTTGGCGTGGAATAGAAGTGACATTTGGCTGGTACATGCTTTGGGTAAACTAGTTTTGCAGGATGCAGGGAGTTTTGCAACCTGTTTACACACACACATAGGATTGTAGTTGTTTAATAGTCGTATAAACCCTTCATGTTCTAAAATTGTAACGCAGAACTGCCTTGACACAGCTTTGAATATTTACATTGCTAGCTCTAATTTGAGCAATTAAAGACAAGTTTTGCTACTCCCACTCTCTGTGGTCTACAGAGGACAAGGCTTATTATTACCTAATAATATCAGCAGTCCTGTCACTTTACCCTGGGGACTCCAGCTCCTCCTGCACTTTCCCATTCTCCTTACTCATTATTTGATACCCCCCCCCCCCCCGCATCCCCACACTCTCTTACCATGTCTTCCCCTCCCTCCCATCAGGCGAGCCTCCTCACGCGTCCCCTGTCCCCGGCTCTGTGTGGCTGGGAGCGGTCGGTGCCCCTCCCCTAGGCGGGGGGAAAGGCAGACACCCTGCTTGGCCGGGGCTGAGAGGAGAGGAAGGAGCCACTCACAGGAGCCTCCTCCAGCCCAGGACGCTCAGAAGAAGCCAACTGCCACCAAATCTAACGGTACCCGGGCTGCAGTGATTGCACTGTGAGTAGCGAGGGAATGAGTGGGTTAGCAGTGCTGTGGGGGCATGGTTGGCACATGAGAGGTGGAACAGTAGTAGCTGGTGCGTGTGCCATGCTGGCTGTACTTACTGCTGTTGAGGTGTTCGCCCCTCCATTGTGATGGGAAGAAAGGAGAGTAAGGATTGCGGGAGGAGGAGGTGTAGAGAGGAAACACCCTGGGAAACCTCTAGGACACCACCAGCAAGCCAGCTACTTACCCTGGCAAGGGCGACCCATTGCTTGGCAGTGCCGCCACATGCATGCTTGCAGTGTTAGATGGAGGATGTACATGATGCACTAAGCAGAGGACGCACAGAGCGGCTCATACGTTATCACACTTGCGTGATGAGACCCAGTACGCGCCCAAATAATATTTTGTAGAGATGGATTCTGCATGTGAATGTACTGACTAGGTAGTAAGGAGAGCGAATTAGATCACCAGTTAAGAAAAAAATGGGGGCGGGGAGGGTGAGAGTTTTTGGGTACTCGAGATATTATATGCAACATGTCGTAATATGTTGAATAATATGATATTTGGGAATAATGGGCCCTCTGAAGCTGCTTTGTCTTCCTGTGTGCACGTTGAATTGCTTGCGGTTAGTCACATGTTGATGTCAGAGTTTGGCAGGATGCACGGGTGTATTTAGGTGTCACTCCGAGAAGACAAGAGGATGGTTCTTGCTTCGCAAGTAGTTCTTCCCACATAGACTTGTAGCCAAGTGATGTCATGATCATTGCTTGGATCTCTATATAAGGGTAGCATCACTATCATTTCCTTCTTTTTTAGGGAGTCTCCCTCTCTTTCATTTCTTTCGTTTCTTATTACTTTCCAACCACTTTGCCTCTCTCCATTTTCGATGCTCGTCATTATTCCTTTTGTAATCTCGGTGGTTATTTTAGTACAGGTTTCGAATATATTACGGTCTTGCCAATTTCCTCTATTTCAATAATACTGCTTCCTTTTTTAGTCTATTAGTAAAGCTTCCATTCTTCTGATGTATGTACTAATGCGTTCGGCAGACAGTTCAAAACCTTCTGCCCTATTTTAACATTTAGGAGGATGCTCAGGGTGTTTTTCCTCTCTTCACTTTGTATACCTTCCTTAAATCAGTGCCTTATATCACTGGAGTAGAAGTTCTCTCATTTTACTCACTAATAGTCTCTTCTAGAATATTCTGGATCACACAATCTCTTATCAGACTCATACTTTAAATGTCTATCATGTAACACTTCACCTGTTTCAGTTTAGTTATTTGGCTACCCTTGTTACCTTTATGACACATGTTTGATAACTGTTAAGCCAGCTTTATATTACCTATTGAGTCATTTTTATTAATTATGTAATTCTCTGTGCACAAATGTCTGGCCGGTAAATCTAGTTTTAGAGACAGATTAATGGATTTTCATAAAGGCCTTCCATTTTCTGAACTACATTTTAATGGGCCACACTTCTCTACCTGAACTACAACCATGTCACTATTTGTTGACCATGTACCCTTATATATATGTGTGTGTGTGTATATATAAACATGTGAATATATAAATGTGTGTGTGTGTGTGTGTGTGTTTATATATATATATATATTATAAAAGTTCCCTTTGAGGGACAGTAATGTTGATCCTGCAATAAAACTGTGATCATTGATAATTTAAAAGACACTGGAGTGCTCCTTCTTCTACAGTGTAAATGCATGAGTCAGGTGACCACTGGGTTGTTATTTTTTTTTATCATATATGCTTCTGGAGTGCATGAAGCAAGTGTGTTATATATAGCTGGCCTTTGGGTTTGCTCTATATGTACAGCTGTTGGTGTACAACTCTCCATGGCATTGCATTGTGTCCATATAAATAACATGATGTACTGAGACTATGCTGTATACATCTAGAATTTACCTTTTAAGTTCCAGTGTGGGATAGGATGAAAATATTTCAAAGCTTAAGGGACACTACTGATTTGTTTTACTTACTATTCATAGTAAGCACACTTGAAATATCACAGATCTCAAAATTCATAAAACTGGGACTTTCTGAACCCGATATTCATCACAGATTGTTTTATGATTTATGTCTTGAACCCTGGCAAGAAAAGCTGTACACATTTTTGACTACCTACTTAAACTGTGGTCTCATCAACATCTGTTTGATGAAGTACGGTATTGAGTGAATGAATGAACCAATCAACTTTTCTGACATTTGTTCTCAAACCTGTGCCAGGCTGAAAGCCATGCAAGCTAACCTGGCTTTTGCTTACAATTTGCATAGCATATTATTGATTTCACAGTTGGAGTAGTAGGTTTTATCATTATGTATTGTCTTGCCCCATAGAAGCTGTTACAACATTAGGGATATCCAACTTGGGGTGTGAATGTAGAGGAGACATGTTAGTGCTATTGCAAATGCTTAGTAGCACTTACAGGTGGTGTGCCAGCCAACCGCATATGTCCAGTTGTGTGGGCATGCATTGTGCAGCTAGACAGTGATTTATGTATGGACACAAGTAGTTGCATGGTCCACAGATTTCCCTCTCTCCTGTGTGCCTGAGAAACGGGGTCCCAAAGCGGGAGTTGGCACCTGGCACTCCTCATACCTTTTTCTTCACTAGTAGCTCTCATCCATTTTTTTGTATTGTCCCATAGCCAGATATTTGGAGTTATGGAATAGAATAATACAGACAGGACAGATAAACCTTCCATAGTCTTGTTCCACTACTGATCTGAAGCCCTCACAGAATAAATATTTTACCTTTTATTGTTGGTAAACGGTATAGAATAATATCTATTGTGCCAGATTACCAGTAGTGATATGGTAAAAACAAGGTTTGTACCTAATGAGTGGGTTACAGGCAATGGCTGAACAAGACATTGGGGGGAATTCAATGCAAACATGTTTTAGGTCTCCACAGCCTTTATCCTGTTCTCTGTATGGTTTCCTTGTAGTTTTTTTTTTTTTATGTTTTAGCCCTGCTTTGCTAACCCCTCTGCCTCAAGCCTCTTCTGCTTTTGCTCTCTCTTGCAACAAAAGGATGACAACAGAGCGCACAATGTAGAACACTTATCATGAATGTATATGAAATAAATACACACAAACAGTGCAATAAAAGTAGGGTGTAAACACACTGTGAATAAAACACAATGTGATATATAAAAATGTAACACTGAAATGTGTGATATGCCTATTATATCGGAATTTCACTTGTAGGTAGCATGATTCAAATGTTAATACAAAATGTATGACAGGTAAAAAAACAACACATCAGCTATATAGATATACTTCTGGTATATTTGAAACAGACACACAGTTAGAAAATATAGTGAATATAGACAACAAATATTGGGGATATTTGAATATCCACATAGATCTAGAATGACTATATCATAGTACTCTGCAAGAGAAAAAATATATAAACAAACTAGTGCAGTATACAGGGGCATTCCCTATATACTGGACTAGTTTATATATATTTATCTTGCAGAGTACCATGATTTTCACTTCCATCTATTTTTGAGGAAATATATATTTTTTTTTACTGTCTAGTTTGTTTCACACGAGTATATAGGGACGACCCCTACATACGGCACTAGTTTGCAATGATTAATCGCGACTGCCTAATGAAGTTCTACTCCAATCTGTTAATGCGCCCTTTTTCTGCCCTTGTCCTTTTTTATACCAGTCTGGGTCCAGCATAAAGTCTTCATTCCTGCTTGTCCATAAGTTGGAATGGTGATCTGTGCCCGTCATGCTCTTTTTTGCATGGTACTGCTTACTTGAAATGTTTGTGCATGCTGCAAGTGCTTCAAGGCTGTGAGGGAACATTACTATGGAGACTGGAGGACATGCAAGAACAAGTATCTGCTCCTTCATGATGAGGGAGGATAGAATATTTGAGAACAAATGTTTACCCATATTACTGATTATCCCAGCTGCCGTGTGCTTCTCTCTCTCTTTGCACAGGCGCAAAGTAGTTGTATTAGTCCTACTGGCTGCAGATTGGTGGAGAAGACCTCTTATCTTGAGGGATAACATTAGACCTTGGTATATCAGGGTTCTAATTGACATTGCTGTGAGTCTTGGCCCACTGCTTTTCCCCACTGCTAGCCACGAGTTCCTGAGTTTCACTGACTCCAAGCATTTCACTGTGCAATGTGAAAAAGGAGAGTCAGAATTTCCTGATGATTCAGAGTGCCTAAGGTACCCAAGGAAATTCCGGTTTGTAAGAAATATTTTTGAAAAACCTTAATAAAGTACTACTGAACAGATTTTAAAATGATATACGCGGATTTACAGATACATAATACGGTCAGTTAAAGTAATATGTAACTGTAATGAAAATTGCTGATGAAAAATCCAGTTTGATCACTATGGTTTCTATAGGATCACCACTGCTATGATTAATTCATTGCCTTACTTTCAGGTGCATGTAAACTTTACCTACTGCCAAGTAGCCCTTGCTCTGTGCCCGCTGGAGCATGTTTAATTCCCATGCATGGAAGTGAATGGCTGGTTTTCCTATCTGTTAGAGATGCACATAATATCATTCCATATCATAGTCCAGACATGAAAGTTTAACAGCCTATGATCTGATACCCAATGAAAAACAAGTTTCATATTTTTGAGTCACATAGTGTGTAAAAAAACTAAGCTAAGTGATGTGGAAATTAAAATGAAATCGTATTTATCACACCATCCCTTGGTTTACAAACTAACATCCTAGTATTACATTGGTACCACTTTTTTTTGTTTTTAGTTACCAAGCCCTAAACAGTTTAATTCTGGGTGACAGGTACACTTTAAAAAAATAACTGTCTGTTATTATGCTGCTATGGTAACCTATTTCACTGTGCAGCATGTCACATGACTAAGAGGTTTGGAAATCGTGCTATGTGCACTAAATGAATCAGGTCAATCTACATTTGTGGACCTGTATTTTAATTAAGATTTCAGATAGCTGGTCTTTTCAGAGTAGGATTTTATATTGTTTATTTAGCATTACACTAATGTGTCAGCCTTTGGATGGAGCTGGTAAATGTATTTGTGATGTAAATCATCTATTTTCTATATTTGCACAGTTTATTTTATATGGCTACTGACATAGGATATTAAGGCACTTATAAACACATCTGCTAGAATAATAATTATAGGAGCATGACTGCTATAATGATATGCTTCACAGTAATAAGCTACTCAAGAGCATCATTGCCATAATGATATATTACATGGTAATATTGCGACCTGAGAGCATGGATACCATTTTAATGTGTTACAGGTTGGTATGACAGTCAGTAACATGGCCATCATATTAATATATACTGTAACATGTAAATCTGGCTGGGCAGGGTCCTCTTCACCTATTACATTGTTTCTTCCCCATTAGTTGTATGGCTGTTTACTGTATAGTACAGTGATACACAAATAATGTAGCTTATAATGCATCAGATGTTATTAAAGCACCCACGATTATGGCAACCAAATCAAGGCTGTTAAGTCAGATGTATGGCTACCAATCCATTCTGATTTAGAGCAGGGGTGTCCAACTGTAGACTTAAAATACCATATTCTCTGACAAGCCTTGCAGGATAGCAAAATAATTATGTAACTCAAGGGCCTACACAATAAAGAGAGAATTGCAGGGAATTGAGATGGGAATTTCAAGCTTAAGGCTAAAATAATTGAGTTGGAAAAATTCTCCCATTTAGCTGGAATTTTTCCAACTTGGCTACTTCGGCCTAAGGTTTGAAATTCCCATCTCAATTCCCTGCTATTCTCTTTTTATTGAGTAGACCCTATAGGGTGCATCAACCAGTGGAAGTCATTGGTGAACATAGGACATAAACACAATAACAATGGATATGTGGTATATGCATGGGAAGGAGTAGTTTGGTATGGTCGAGGACAGATATAGGACAAGCAATAGCATGGGATATGGTGTAACAAAAAAACAGCCATTTTTGAATTCCATTTGAGCTGATGTGAGAGGTGTGGAATAATCTTGCTTTAGAGCCGGAAGGAGTGAGAAATCCTTGCAACATTTCCTGGCTCAAGCAGTTATAGAAAGTTTTTGGAGTTTTTCTATTGTGCAAAAAGCAGTGGGGAAAAAACAGTTGGAGAAACAACTTTAAAGGGTCTACTCAATAAAGAGAGAATTGCAGGGAAAAGTAGCTGAGGAAAAATATTCACATTGAACTGCATTGGAGAATGTTTCCAACGTAGTTACGTTTGCCTAAAGTTTGAAATTCCCATTTTAGTTCTCTCCAATTATCACTTTAATGAGTAGACCCTTAAATCTCCTCCCAATTTTTATTTTTATTTTTTACATCCACCTCAAAGGTCAACAGTATATGATATTTAAAGTGTATACTGCCCCAAACATATATTACTTTACATTAACAGTTATTTATGTAGTGTCCCTTGGTACAGAACATAGTGGGACTTCATACTATATTAGACAAACAGGGACAAACAAACATGGACAGACTGACTTATGGCAAGTTAAAATCTAGAGGTAGAAAGACTAAAAGATATATTCAATAAAGACCGATCTGGCCCGAAGTTGTACATTATAGCAGATTTCGGGCCGATTTCCTGCCATATTCAGCTCGGGGATATCAGTCCTGTGAATATTCCCTACTAAAGGGCCAAAAATAGCCAGAAATCAGCTAAAACAGCCACATTTCTGACATTTAAATTCTGCAGTTCATGACTGGAGAATTGAAATGAAAATAATGAAATAAAAAAATATATATGTATATATAGCCCCCCTGGCGCCAGTGGACTGCCAGGGTTCAGAGGCTAACTCAATCCCTTCCGACTCCCCAGCCACCCACTAAAAGCAAAAATACTCCCTGGGAACCAGAGGCTGCCCAAGTGCCTCCCCCCCTCTAAGGAATAAATACCCCGGGATCCGGAGACTACCCAAGTGTCTCTGGACCCCCACCAATTAATTAAAATACCCTGTGGTCTGGAGACAGCCCAAGTGCCACTAGCCCCCTCCTTGCATGGGATATTTTGATAGGTATCTTTTTTTTACTGGTGACTAGTCCTGCCTACCTGGGCAGGGTAGAGGTTTGTGTGAGGCTTAGGTAGTATTGTATTTTATATTAATTAATTGTATTAGGTCTGGGGGCTATTTTTACTTTTATTGGGTGGGCAGGGGAGATTCCAAGTGCATGATTTGAATTGGGGCCACAAATTTCAGCACAAACTTCAGCCACAATGGCCGAATTTTGTGCCAATTCGGAAGCACTGAGCACAGAGTACATCAGTGGGGTCTATTTAATGACCTGAGTTAATTTATCTCATGCCATTGAATGGCAATTAAAAAACAGTAGTTAGTGATGTTTTGGGTCATTGAATCGGGTCCAGTCTCAGGAATCATCAGCTTGGCAGATTATGTAAACCGTTTTTTGTTTGTTTTGTTTTGTACTAAATGGAAAGTATCATTATATCTATTGATACACTTTGGTTGGGGTGAATAGAGGCTATTACAAAAGTTACAAATTGATCTGCTGTTATTTTGATATCCAACACCTGATTAGATGATATACTGAAATCATTAGTAAATATCACAGTGGCCACCATGAATCCTGGGTAATATGTTTCTCCATTAATGACTTTGTTGAACATGGTATAATATACAGGTTCATTATATTGCTCTCTTTGTGGTTACTATCAATTTCCAGCCCCATGAAAGTGCTTTATTGCACACATTGGGAGATATAATGATAACCCCTGAGGTACCTATTGACCCATTTTATTTCTATACCTTCCATCTGAACGTAACAGCTAAATTAGATACTTACAATCACCCATACGGAAATTTGAACTCTCCAGTTACAAGAGTGTGGAATAAATCAATGCTCACTGATCTTAGACACAATTGTCGATCCAAAAATAGGGTGATTAGCAAAATCAGTGTGTGTGCAAACTGGTACCTGCCTACATGAAACAAAATTATATTATTATTAGCAAACTAAAATGTCTCTGTCTATTAATATCTGATGCATTGACTGCATTCAACAGAGATCTACGTGCTGTTCATGGGAGAGGCAGCAAAACAAAGACTTTTATAAGGACAATATAAGTCTTAAATGTTGCATTATACAGGCCATTAAAACATCTAGGAAGCATACAAATGGCACTTTTATTTGGTGAGTACATGACAGTGCCTTGTAAAGATAGATAATCATAAACATAACGTTTAGTTCCACACTGTTAAAAAAGCTAAAACTTTAAATGTACATCAATAGGTCTTAGGTAGAAACGAATTATCCCCTGTAACTATTCTGTATGCTAGGGCAGATGAGTCTGATTTCAATATTTTTTTTAATTAAATGAAGGAAACAGACACTCACCTACCTTTTTAGAGTGTAAATCGATGAAAGTCTGCACCTTGTGGGCTGCAGTTTTAACTTGTCACTTCTAGACAGTTACAACTTATTACAGTATTGTCTCTGTAATCTAGGCTGCACCCTTACAATTGTATAGCATCTAAAGATGCATTTTAAAAGAAAATGCATCTAAGTCCACTTGTTTCACCAGCACCAATGTTTTTTTGGCCAGCATCAAGGTTCATTTGCCCAAAATAAAAAGGCGCCATACCAGTCTAAAAAGTCCCCTGGCTTAGTCACTAAAATTCTGGCCGAGCATAATAGGAAATCCTCTGTTGACCTCTCCTTCTTCATGTCAGATAGCCATGTCCAGTTCAGGACAGGAGGTGAAGGGGCCCCTCATCCCAGGTGTCTAGTGATAGCTCTTACATTCTACCTTGTGCATTGTTGTGTGCCATCATATCCAGGCGTCATCCCTGTCAGTGGATAGCGTGCAAGATGGGAGCTCCATGAGAGATTTCTGACCCCTTTCATGTTGCAGTGCAGAGAGAAATATCTGCCCTGTTACCACTGCTAGCCAACCTTAACCCCTTTTGAGTCCAATTAAAAGAAAAGAATGCACCCTATGATTGGGACAGTACGGTATTTTGTTGGCATGTAAAATGAGTTTTAAAATGATTTATAAGGAGGGACAATCCTGATATATGTCAGGATTGTCCCTGACAAGAAGGCCGTAATGCATTTTCAATGACCCACTGTGTGAGTCTAATTATATATTTCTCTATTATTTTTAGGTTTCAAAAATGGAGGCTTTAGACAAGACAGTAAACGGATATATAGATGATCTACTTGGGCCAAGGGGTAAGTAAGACTGTGTAACATTTGTATTTGATTCATTCGTAGCCTTTCTGGGGGTTTTTGTTGGAAACACAGAATCAAAGATTTTTTCTAACAAACTACAAGTATGAAATAGGAGGGTATTTTGCATAAAACAGAGGTGTCTTTAATAAACCAAATTCAAAACCAGAATACATGACTTTTCAACTCAATTACGTTGGCCTAATGTTTGCAATCAGATCACCACAATTCCCTGTTTAGTGAATAAACACCATTGTTTATATGTAAATGTATTCAGAATGCAGCTCATCTACCTTTTCATGTATTTACCCACAAATAATCCAACTTCTTTGGATGCTTTCAGAAAAATGCATGAGGCAGTTTCACGTAACGTGTCCAAAACATATTGTTGTATAAGTACTGTATCTTGTAAAGAAAAAGAAAGAGATCTGTCAGGTGTTTCCTCAATACTTCCTATTGGCAAAAAAATGCAGTTTCCGCAAGCCCCCCTTTTTGCAGTACATCAAAGTACACAAAGGCCACTGTGAAACTATTTTCAATGTAAAATTACAGTAGACCTGTCATTTGTTTTAAAGTAAAAATAAGTGCTTTTCCTATGTATAATAAAAACACAACACACAGAAAATAAGCTAAGCGGGACTGCTGATTTACAACTAAATATTATTTCATTGTTGACTCGGTCTTGAAAAAAAAGTTTAGTTGTTCTTTAAAGCTGTAAAAGCTCCTCACTATAGAACTTTAATGAACTAGAAGTTCAGTTTTGTTCACATGTAAACCCCACTCATGATTAGCATCAGAAATTTGTCTTTATTAATATTTTTAATTGTGCCTCATGCCACCATTTTTATTCTCATTGTGTTCTAAAATATATATTGTAAATAACATCAGTATAAAATAATATAAATACAATATACCATATACATTGCAGTGAATTAATCTGCAAGACTGAAGTGAAACAATTAGTTCCAAGATATGTGGTTGCCATTTACTTTAACTGAACAATACATTGCTCATTATATCTAATTTGTACTACTTTTATATTTCAGATCCCAGGGTGAAAGGATGGCTTCTAATGGATAACTATATACCCACCTTTATCTTCACTGTCCTGTATTTATTTATTGTATGGGTTGGACCAAAGTTCATGCAGAACAGACAACCTGTTTCATTCAGGGGCATTCTAGTGGTTTATAACCTGGGGCTTACAATGCTATCGTTATACATGTTCTATGAGGTAAGACATGCTCTATTTATTAGTATATAGTGCCAAATGCTAACCAAGCTCTGATAAGTGGGTGCTTCGTCAAACGTTCATTTTTTCCAGGACTGCCCAAAAGCCTTCTAACAGCAGTATATAATTTACCTCAGAACTTTAGGCGCATTGACCTACTGAGTGCCTGCTAGTTGTACAAATATACACTACATGGACAAAAGTATTGGGACACACATCTTAATTATTGGACTGAGGTGTTTCAATCAGACCCATTGCCACAGGTGTATAAAATCAAGCACCCAGCCATACATTCTGCATTTACAGATTTGGGTCATTCTGAAGAGCTCGGTGAATTTGAACGTGGTACTGTGATAGAATGACACCTAAACAATTAGTCAGTTTGTGAAATTTCATCAGCTTCATGGAATGGGTTTCCATGACTGGGGCAGCTGCATACAAACCTTGCATGACTGAGTACAATGTCAAGCATCTGAGTGGTGTAATGGAAACATGTTCTGTGGAGTGATGAAATTGTTTGGCAGTCTAATGGGTGAGTCTGGGTTTGACGGATGGCTGTTACCTGCGGAGGAGAACATTACCTGTCTGACTGCATTGTGCCAACAGTAAAGATTGGTGGAGGCAGGATAATGGCATGGGGCTGTTTTTTCTGGGTTGGGCTAGACCAGGGGTGGGCAATTAATTTTTACCGGGGGCCGCATGAGCAACCCGAGCACTGCTGGAGGGCCACATCGACAATATTTCAATTAAATTTTGCTCTCTCCCCGTACCCTCATGTCTGTCTCTATCTCTCCCCATTCCCTCATGTCTGTCTCTCTCTCTTTCCATTCATGCTCCATGTCTGTCTCTCTCTCGCCACTCATACCCCATGTCTGTCTCTCCCCTCATCCCTTATATGTTTTTCCATCTCTATCTTTCTGTTCCCCATGCTGGTCTCTTGTACACACAGTCATACATAAACACACACAGTCATACAAACACAGTTACACACTTAGTCACCCTCACAGACATACATTTACACAAACACACACAGCCACCTTTACACACAGGATACACTTGCACAGACACTCATGTACATACACTTACACAGACAGTAACACACACAGAGTTATACACATTGACACACACATACACACTTATACACATTCACACATTCACACACACTTCCTTTCTTTATTTTAACACCCCCCCCCCCCCCCCAAACTGTTATTACCTAATCCTCCTTGTTAATCCAAGCACAGCGCAACGGAAAGCTCCGCCCCCGTCGCGTTCTGTGATTGGCTGCAGGGAGGAGGACGTTCTCTATGGTGTCTTGGCAGATACCCTAGAGAACGTCCTCCTCCCTGAAGCAGCCAATCACAGAACGCGACGGGGGCGGAGCTTACACCCGTCGCTGTGCTTGGATTAACAAGGAGGAGGATGGCAGGGAGAGAGCTCCCTGCTACAGCGCCTCTCCGCCCTTGCGCCTGGGCGCGGTGCACCCGCCCAGGATCGGCCCTGCCTCACGCGGGCCGGACAGGGACGCACAAAGGGCCGGATGTGGCCCGTGGGCCGTAAGATGCCCAGGTCTGGGCTAGACCCTTTACTTTCACTGAAGAGAAATCTTAATGCTTCAGCATACCAAGACATTTTTGACAATGCTATGCTGCCAAATTTCAGGGAACAGTTTGGGGGGGGCCCTTTTCTAGTCCAGCATGACTGTGCCCTAGTTCACAAAGCAAGGTCCATAACCAAATGGTTGGATGAGTTTGGTGTGGAAGTACCTGACCCTGTCCTCAACCCAATCGCACATTTTAGGATGAACTGCAATGGAGATTGCAAGCCAGGCCTTTTTGTCCAACATCAATGCCTGACCTCACAAATGCTCTACTAGATGAATATGCAAAAATTCCCACAGAAAAAAATCCAAAATCTTGTGGAAAGTCTTCCCAGTAGAGTGGAAGCTGTTAAAGTTGCAAAGAGGGGACAACTACATATTAATGCCTATGCAGTTAGAATGCAGTGTCATAAAAGTTCCTGTGGGTGTAATGGTAGGTGTCCCAATACTTTTATCCATATATTTATACAGGGAGATAGACAAACAAATCGGTAGATGGACAGTTTTATTGAAAAATAAATTGTGCAAATACCTCATACTACAACAGTTTAACTCTCCAAATATAAGTTTGTGTAAGATAATCTTCCTGTAAATACAACTGGAATGCACACACTCCACACCAGAAAATAGATTTAAAATTCTTCTCTTGGAAACAAAATGTTCTTTGTGTCTAAAGCCTGAAGTTCACACTACTTAATCTTCTTATTTGCACTGAGTAGATTCCTGCATTCTAGTTTCCAAATGTATAAAGATAACCTGCACTAATATTTAAAATATTACATTAAAAAGCATGCAACCATTAATAATTGTTTATTGAACTGGACAAATGGTTCAGTGAGCTAACGCTTTATAAGTAATCGGGTTAGAAGTCTTTCTTAGACATCTTTTGATGGCGGCAACCATTTGTACACGGGAGTAACGATCATGGTCGCAGGGGTCACAACTGCTAACGGGCCCGCCACTCCCCAGAGGTATAATATGCAAAATGAACACTAGTTACTATAATATTCATTTAACCAAATGAATAAAAACCTGACTAAAATTTTTATATGATTCCCCCCCCCTTTTTTTTTTTCATTTCCCTCCCTAACTTGGACATACATCGCCTTAAATATCTTTTAAATAAAGTGTCTCCATACAGTTTCATCGTGTTTTTTGTATCCCCGATAGTTAGATAGTGATAGATGTGGTTTCTAATTACACCCATGCGTTTGCAATATCAATTGAACCGGCCAAAGAGGGACATTTAAATTAGTATTGATATTGGATGCATGAGAGAATGCAACATACAAATTATACTGTTTCAAACAGACACACACATTATCTACTCAACGTCTATTAATGAAAGGTAGGCCTGCACACAATTATCTGCTTGTATTTTGAAACTATTCTTTTTGACCACCATTTATGGTTAATCAATAAATCTCATAATTATAGCCCTGTGCACAAATCTATAACTTAATTCTTTATTGTGTAATATTTAAGTTCTTCGTCACTTGACAAATGCAACAAGTACCATATTTTTAGTAACCAAACCCAGAGATTTACTAATCCTTTCTCCTTCAATAAGATAGAGATTTGCAGGGTAAAGTAGGAATTCAAACAGTCATTAGAATTTTTCTGTAAAATGGATGAAAACTGATAAAAAGTATGATTGTTTCCCTTTAATATGTAGCCTGTAACAAACAATGCATTATACTGAAATCATGAAAATGCAACTCATGCATTGTGTTTCATCAGTGGGAAGGGTGGGGTTCCAATAGATGTTTCAATGACTGCTCTGTATTCCAGTCAGTTTGCCTGTGGGATATCATTTGTGACTATAATACAGTTGATCTTGTTCCTTGTCCTGATTGTAAAATGTACCAGTTTATCATTGATTTATCTTTGTTAGTTTCAGATTGTGTTTTTTTTATTATAGAGGAATTAATTATGTGGCTTTAGGAATCCAAAGGGGGTAAACATCCTATTGAGATCAGTATTTCAGTAATGTTTCTCAAATTACTATTGAACTGATTTTTTATTGCAGTCTACGTGGATGTAGTAGTTCTGTGAATATAGATAAAAACCTAGTTGGCTGATATACTGCCATGGTGTGATTTCAGACTAAAGTACACTTGATCAGCATGAGTAAATATGAACAGGGTCAGTCATAGAGGCTAAGTCTTGCCAGCTTATGCATGAGGCCACATTAGCTTATGAATTACAAAACATAACAGAGGCAATTGACAAGAGGACTATGTGCACAGAATTTTAATCATGAAATAAGTGGTATCTTGGGCCTCACTACACATACTTTAATTTGGCTTTCACTTCAATATGTAACAATATATATTACCTTAAAATGTTTTCTAATAAAAAGATAGATAGCTGCCAAGCTGTGACTTTCACATAACCACTAGCTAGAGCACTACTAAATGGAGTAAGACCCCTTAGCTGCTGAGTTCAGTGTTAATCCTATCTAGAGCTTCATAGCTTGGGCTTAACGCCATAAAAAACATGACACTACTAAATGTACAGCTGTTGACGTGCAGCAGTTAAAACCCTTGTTTATTATATCTCTATAATTCTCAGAAATCACTGAAATAGTTAAACAGAGTTTATATATACTTTTTGTTTGCTATGATCACTTTTACATAGTATGTGTATACTGTTAAATATACACTGCATGCTCTGTAGGATTACTATGATTTGCACTATGCAACAAGGTGATAATTATGGCACGTATGACACTATAATTAAATGTATGGTTACACCTGGCTGCGTTCTCTTAAATACACTCTGCAATATTGCAAGATGGTTGATGCAAACAAATAGGACTTATGTTTCTAAGCACATATTTGATATAATTTTTGATTGCAAACAGTGTTTTAAACACACACTGATAATTCCACCTTTTAATTATTTAATATTTGTATTGTTTTTTAGCATTTTAGAGTCGTCCCCGTCCCCCCAGTTTATTTTCAGACACACTGGGGTCTATATAGTGTACTGTGGTGAATTCACAACCACATTGCATAAATCAGGAAATAGATGCATGAATAGACTGGTCGTTTTTGCAGTTTGAGGATTCCTGTCTGATGTTTGCAATTTGTTTGTTTTTTCTTCCCCCCTCACAACTAATAGACAGCTGACAGCATAAAAGTGAACCTCCTGCTGATTGGTGATGAGAACCAACAAGGACGGCAGACCTTTTGCAGTGAATGTTCACTATAAAAACCATGTCTCAAGCATGCCTATTTTTAAGGGAGTTGAAATAGATGTCTCAGTGACTGCTCTGCTTCCAATTTGTCAGTTTGCCTGTATTGTAAGATTTGTGACTATAGAACAGTTGATCATTTTACTTGTTTCAGAACCAAATCCCTTCTTCCTACACCAACTTTTCCAAAAACTTTCCACAAAATAATCAAGATATTTTAAAATGTAGTAACAAAATGTCAAAAACACCTGGCACAACAAACAATGCACTGATGATAGAAATACAACTTTGAATGCATATCATAACCCAATAACTGCTATAGGGAGTGAAACGGACTCTCTCATATCACTACAACTTAGTGAGGCCTATTGAACAAGAAGTAAACAGTGGCAGAGGTGCTGTGAATTAAGAACTACAGGTGAATCTGGCATTTGCCTCCTTGTTCATTACAAACTGGAGAATGTTGTCCAGTATTTGGGTCTGCTCTAGCTGTACAGAAAACTCAGGCAATGGACACTTATTAGACTACTAGAGGGACTAATATTCAGCTATAAAGTCAGGCAAACCTAACGCTTATCAGTAAACAAAACATTCAAGGATTATCTTAATGATGGCAGAGAAGGCCCCCCACTTTGTTTCTGCCCCAAAACTCCTATGCAGTGATTTGTTAGTTAAAAAGCCCCCCCCCCCTATTCTCCAAAATAATTCTTAATAATGGTGCAGTTGGTGATCCCAATCCCAAACTCCACAGTGTGTGGATCCATCACCTAGTGTGATGAAAACTCCACTCAACTCCTAGCCAGTTTATCTGGGCAAAGCAGCTACCTGTATAATGGACGAGGTGATGCAGCTCAGTCAACATTAAGTGACACTATATCACCTGAGCTTAAAACACCCATTACCGACATCAGAATTATAATAGCAAAGTATGTAACCAGGAAGAATACATACTGGAAGTGTTACAATTGCCAGAGGATGCTACTATTACTCAATATAATGGTACTCATTTCATCTACCTGGGGAGGATGAAGGGGTGAGTTGGCTGCACTGGTCCCAACCCTGAGATTCGAAGACAGTGTACAGTGGTGCTTTAGGCCCCCCCTATAGCAAATCATGCATTTTATTAAATAAAAATGTATCATATCTGCAAATAGTTGGAATTTCTGATAAAACTGTTAAACAACAAGAAAATAGTACTTTATACATATAATTGGTTTAGCTTCTGGCAAAAGGAGATTAATCTTTGTTAGATTTCTTCACTTTTAACATTTACTAAAAGCTTGCCTGAGCAGACTCTATGGATCTGCTCATAAAAAAAAAATAAACCAAATTTTTACATCTGCTGAGCCAAAGAAAAAAATTACAGTTGCTGACAGGGAGGAAATTCAATTTAAATATACACATTCATTCTTTTTTTCGGGGTTATCAGATGTTTTGCAGTCTGCCCAGTAAGCAGTTGTATACTGCTACACCTGGTCAGGTGGTAGCATGAGTGTAAATACAAACATAACTTTAAAAATGAAGTATGTATGTATATAGTAAAAGGAAACTTTGGCCCAAAAGACGTTGGTGCATATCTGTTTTTTAATGAATCTTATGACTTTGACTTCACAACCTATAGATAGCTATTTATCTACTTCTTAATGAATATAAGGAACCCCTTATGGAGAAAAACAAAACCACTGTTTTTGTCGGTGAAAACATCCCAGTGTTCTTTGCTGTCTCCATGTATGGAGACAGTGTCCCTGACTTCTGAGGTCTGAATATTGGTAAATAGATTTTTCCCCTTTTTTTTTAACGTATATTATCAGACCTTATAGAATGTGTCGGCAGATAAGAACCATTCGGTCCATCTAGTCTGCCCAATTCCTATCAATTCCTATTCCTATCAATTCAATAAGGGCAATTCCTGCCCTTAATAACCTATCATTCGTAGTGTGGGGTTAGATGGAACTTTAGTCTGTATTACCGCTAAATAATACTTGAAATAAAAAAAACTGAACAGGGCCCAACACGCACATGCATTTCTGATATATGCGGCCCACTTAAAAAAAACTAAAACTTGGCCGCCCCCTGAACTAGGTCGCTGCATGTTATCACCTGTCTTTGTGAATAGCTGCACCTAGCAATTCTAAAATTAATTGGAAGGACAGTCCAAAGATCCATTTCCTGTCACTCATTGGTGAGGTTGTTAATATGTGAGGAATACTTTAAATAAAGAAACTGTGTTTTCTCATTAGAACTTCTGCCTCTCATTTCTTTGCTCATTCTCGTAGGAGACTGAATCAAATATTAACATAATTAACAAGAATTTTACAAGAAGACAACCACACAGTATGTGGAATATGTGCAAAGCCTGAATTAGTGACCTAGTAACCACTTCACCAGGAATATAAAGTGTTTGCTTGCCAGCGGTTTTATCTCTTTGTTCCGAAATAACCTTGGCAAAAATACTGTCCAAACAAGTCTGCTGCCATAACTCTCTTAAAAATATACATTTTGAACTCATTGCACTAGGCCCAGTAGGGTATGCAGATGGCAAGAAGAATAATGGGCTAAATATGGCTGTCCAGAGAATTAGGGATGTTTTAGTAGCAAAATGTTTGAAGTCTGAGAGGAAGGAAGCCAGGTTAAAAGAGTAACAGAAGGCAAAGCTATTTCAACAAGGGGCAGAACAGCAGGGCCTGTCCTTAAGGAGCCCATGCCAGACATTATCCAATATCATAGCCACAGCTGACTAGAATGTGAAAAAAATATTGGCCTAGTCAGGAGGCCCAGAAGTTGTTTCCACACCACAGATTCCTGGATTGAATAATATTCATTACATAACATGTTTTCATTATACTCAAGATTATTACTAAATGTTATTTGTCTTTTTTTTTTATCATTCTTGGGTAAGTTGTGGTTGTTTTAGTGGTAGCTATTTATATATAGGATAGCTTGACCTAAATCCTGCTGCCCTGCGCAGGATAAACAATATAGTGTTAAATCTATGTATGAATTCCAATTATTTCTTCATGCCTGGATGCACATTCTCTGTCAGACTGATAACCTTGGGGTTATTTTATTTGAAAACGGTAATTTCCATCACATTTCTTTTGTTTCTCACAGCATGTTTTAGAGGCTCTAACCCTGTTTCTCAATATTTTCACTATCAATGGGGTATGTTTTCCAAAAGTTGTATGGGTGAGCATACTAAACATACTTGTGAGAAATGCCATAGAGGCTATCATTGCAAAGTAGGAACATACAACAACGGCTAGTGTGGCAATGGTCAACAGTTGGTCTTGACTGTATGCCAGTAACATCACAAGAAACCAGATGATTTTCCTAGAAAACAGCATGCCATGTAAAAAATAAAACTGAGCAGGCTGAGCCCTAATGAAAAGGTAGAATATGTATACTGCTCATTTACATGTGTTTTTCTAGAAAACCCTTGGCTTTTAGTATACTAATTTATCTTTATCATCCAGTGTACAATATATACCCCAGCATGAAAATATATATTTTGATATGAAAATGCATTAAATTTACCTTCAGATACTGATCTTTGTGTTTATATTTTTAGTGGATTTCAGAAGTATGGTGGATTTTGAAGATATTAGACTTATTTGCTAGGGAATCATTTTACCATACAGAATAGTGCATTAATCAATCTGGTGCCTTTGTTGGTATTGCAAAATGATTGTAAAATATATTATTCTTGAAAGACTATTTTTATGATTTATGTAAATTTTTTATCTAACAGTATAGATAGTAAAAGGTATTTGACAACTTTCATAGCTGAATCTAGGTCCAATATTCAACAGAGAAGGTCTTTTTTAAAACTCAAAGCTCTCAATTACGAAATACGACATACTCATAGCAGAAAATGAATGGCAAATGGAAATTGCTAAACAAGATGACCCTTAAATTCCTTATCACTATTAACCTTTTAGAAATTCAGCACGCATTCCATTGTTGCAACCAAATGGTTTTAAAATGTGTTTTCACAGACTTCACTAGCTAATGCTTGTTAGGACAATCCTTAATTGAGTCAATTTTATTAAATCAAAATTTACAAATCAACATAATAAGACACAATAATAGAACGAAGAGTAACTACATAGCAAAACATGAACGTGAATAACCCGAGGGTATAATATTATATCAAAGAGCAACTGAAAAAAATGGACTGCTGACCAAAAAATCTATCGTCACAATGTCCGGATAAAAAGTATGAATCTTTATTGGTAATGCAGATAAAAAGTGGAAAACCACAAAAGGTGAATTGCCACGCAACTCAATTCACAACAAATAGCTAAAACACTAGGACATCAAAACACAAAACAACATCAACAAAAAAGAGGGATTGTGCCAATCCAAAAATACAAGTCGATATTGAAGCTAAATAGCATATGAAAATGGTTGGTCACAAAGTGAGAAAAGCATCACATATAGGTAAGTATAAAAAGCAAGGTGCCCTGCCAGGTATCCTGTCAGTATCCACTTTCTAGTATTTTTACATAGCCTCTACGAAAATTATATATCGGATATAGCGTTTTCTGTAGTAAATATTGTCTGGAGCCAGCATGTATTGAAGAGAATCCCCCATTAAGTCCCATTATGAGAGAGAGAGAGAGAGAGAGAGATATGGGTAGACAGGATGGCAATGAAGGGCGACTGACACGCGTTTCACTTTGGCAGCTTCGTCCAGGGGAGACGGCAAATTGGGTGGCCAATTAGTGGTAGGCACCAGCATTTCTTAGGGTGGAAATTTGTTGAGGTATGTGGCAAACAATTTAACGATGTTCTATTTACCTTCAAAAATCTTCCCACAGACATTGGTGTCATTGTTCGAACACTTTGCCTATTCAATTAACTTCAAATCAGTGTAGAATGTGAAGCATTTACCTCAGTACTGTGCAATTCGACCCATTCATGTAGTGAAAGCCCAGATCGTCTCTGAGAGTACGAATGGCTCGGCTAAGTTATATATATTTTATAAAGTACACATATACTCTACTCTAACAGGCCAAATCATTTCAGAATTGTTTGTAAATGATGGTTCACGGTGTACAGTGAAGTCATAACCAGGTTTGTACTTATGGAAACACGATCATGTAAACTTTTTCTTAGCTGAATACAAATGTTTGTGTTGCAAACCACTTGTTTCTCAACACTTCACACTATATAGAATGTCATTAAAGCAACAGCGCTGCAAATTACCCCACTACCGCTGTCCATATTAACTTGACTTGTGACAGCTGGAAGAAAGCGTCAGATATCAAATTTTGCTAGAGGCACATAAAGCAAAAGCATTAGATAGTTCTGATCACTAAAAAAGATCTGCATCTTGTAGCGTCGTTTTCTGCATTAAGTGCCTGAAGCAGAAATGATGTATCATATTTACAGGACTTGATGGAAAAAATTATATTCCTTCTACAGAGAACGGACTTGAAATCACTACTTATTATTAGGAAATTAATAACCTTTAATTTGGTAAATAAATTAAATTGAGTTTACAAAACAGTGGATGTATAGTGTATGTATACTTAAGCTAAAAGAAAAGTATAGGTGATAATTATGCTTAGCGTGTATAAAATCAAATACTTTTTCAATGTATTTGATCAAGAATGAGCATATTTAGAATTGTACCATTAACATGTTAAAATTATTTGGTCACATAGACATTGTTTTATAGTGTGAATCTAGATAGTGAAGAAATTATCTATACATTGTTAGCAGAATTGTTAGCAAATGCTATACATTAAGAGAACAAGAAGACTCTGATTTTATGCATTCACTTTCAATTCTGCTAACACAGTGCATGGAACATTTTTGTTTGTAGATTCAAATTGTAAACAACGTATAGGCTTAGGAGCATTTGGTGAAGCATGTTTTAATGCATTTTTAAACCATTTGCCTATTGAGTATATAAAGAGATTTGTGTCACCCCCACCCTTCATGAAACTTTTAATTGGCTGAAATCTAGAGCCTGCAATCTAATGCATTGCCTTTGTAAACAGTGGGCGTAATGTATAGCCACGGCGCATAGGCAAATAGTGTACATAGGTTACATAGGATAAAGGCAGACTGCAAAGCATAAGAAAAGTCCAATTACTAATCGAGAAGAAATGTCCTTTTGGCGATGTAAGTCAGAGGGCCACCTTCAGAAATCTAAGCAAGCTTCTTGTGATTTTATCTCTTTATGCTTTGGGCTACATTGAGTTATCTACATCAATAAAAAGTATTTATTAAAATGATCTGATTCATACCCCCTGCAGCATTAGGATTCCAGGAGACCTATACTTATTCTGACAGGGCCAGTGAATTTATCATGGTAATTTGTAGTACAATCAGAAACAAGGATGAAAGATTGATAGAGGCTGACATATGGGATTATGTATAAAAAAAAAGCATCATATAAACCAAATGGAACATTTCTTCCATTGTATACACTTTTTGAACATTACCCAAAAATATTTCTTACTACTGTGTTTGTCTTTTTCTTATAATGCACTATTATACTTAAAATACTATTAATATTGTTTGAAATGTAGAATGGATCAGTTTGTGCTACCACTGATTATTGTATTATTATAATAATAATATATAATTTTAATAATAATTACAATAATATTTTTTTCCAGCTGGTTACAGGAGTATGGGAAGGAGGCTACAACTTTTTCTGTCAGGATACTCACAGTGCGGATGATGCTGACATGAAGGTAAGATAATTCTATTGTTTTTTTCTTAGACTGTTTTTTGAAAAATCAGAGTATTGAAATTAAAGGACCTACTTTCTTCTTTTTAACTGATACCTGTGCAACTTTTGCCAGCTGCTAACTCAACTTTAAAATGGGCATATTTTGAAACCGTGCCCTTTAGGAAGAATTCCCTTAAAGGAACACTAAACGTTTTTTTCACTTGTGCTTTTAATATAGAAGCACAAGTGAAATTTTAGTTGTTCCTATAGTGAGGATGAACTGGTGTGTACTAGGTCTCCTCAGCTAATCCCATGCAAAAACGAGCGTCTCTCTCTGCGCTACCAGCCCCTGTTCTGATTGGCTGTGCGCGTGCTGACAACCAGTAACTGCTGTGTCTCGCATGTGAGACACAGCATTTAGTCAAATATTAACACGTCAGGTTTACTTACAAGTCCCGGAACATGTTTTGTTTAACCCTTGCTTCCTTCAAGCTTGGTAGAAGATATTAATGATGTAAAACTATGCATTTAGCTGTAATGGATAATTTTTCCAACTCTACTACGTTGGCCTAAAGTTTGTAATTACCATCTCAAATCCCTACAATACTCTATTTATTGAGTAGACCCTTATGTATTTGTTTGCATTTCTATTGAAATAATACAGAAATCTTTTTTTATTCTCTGCATTCAAAGTACAAGTACTGTTTCGGTAACAGAGACTCTTTAAAAATGTTAGTTTCTTTTCTTTTGCAGCTCTGCATAATTACTTCAATATATTATTTCTAATATACTACAATATATTTCTAATCAACCATAAACTTGGCATTTTCGTAGTCACTTGCCATTTTAGTAGTTTGTGTGTTTAATCACCTGTCACCATGTAACTATATTTAGGGAAGACAAAAGTAAACCAACATAATGGGAAAACGATGCCAAAAATTACCTTGTTGTTTAGCAACCATCAAAATGCTAACTGTCCCTTATTTATAGTCATATTTTTTGGGACACTGTCCAGAAAAAAGAAGGAGTTTTCTGCCACACATTACAACATATGCTCCGATGCCACCGGTGTGTTAGCTGATGCAAACTGTTCAGAGACAAATGGGGAAGTAAACAGCCCGTCCATGCAGTGAATACAATGCCACTGGAACACACCTTATATCTTAATTAGCTTTCAATCAAATGTTTAACATTGTATTAATGTGACTGTCAGGGCCGGCTTTAGGGGTGTGCGACCCAAGGGTGCGCCCGCCCACCAGCTCAAAAAAAAAAAAAAGCCAGTAGAGAGAGCTTTCTGCTCGGCAAGCTCTGCTGGATCCGGTGAAGGGGCGGAGCTCACCGGCTGAGAGGTGTAGCTCCGCCCCCACCCTGTGAAGCAGAACAGCGTCTGCTTCATGGGGAGCCTCAGGCAGCAAGATAAAGTGCTGCTCGCACTCCCCATGCCTGCATTAAGCATGGGGAGCCAAACAGCACTTTCTCTTGCTGCCCGTGAAGCAGACACTGCTCTGCTTCACAGGGTGGGGGCGGACCTACACTGCTTAGCAGGTTAGCTCCGCCCCCTCCCTGGATCCACATTTGCAGGCAAAGGAAGGAGAGGGGGGAGAGAGAGGCAGAACAGGGGGAGGGGCAGAGAGAGAAAGAGAGACAGAAAAGGGGGGGGGGAGAAAACAGGTATGGGGGAGTTAGAGAGAGACAGACATGGCAAGGAAGAGAAAAGGGACACATACATAGGGGGGGTGAAAGAGACAGGGGGGGGTGCCACGGGGATGCCTGACAGGGGGGACTGTCTGCCTGACTAAAAACTGTATTTGGGATTTAGTCCCTCTCTCTAAAGGACAACTGCCTGCATGGTGATAGACAAGTCATTTATGAGACCCTTCACATTACATTTTACAATGAGTTATGTATTTTATTTAATTAAAAAAAAATACTACTAGAATTGTGCTGGGCCAGTGGACAATGCATAGTTAAATCTCTAAAAACTTTTTTGACAAGGCAGTTTGTAGGGCCAGCTTTGTTGTTCTTGCAGGTGAAACTCAACAGGTTTGTCTCTGCGCAATGGATAGTTAACTTGGTGAAATGATCTCAACTCACCTGCAAATTGCCTTTTGGTGTATCGAGCCTTAGGACTACAGCTGTCCTACAATCACTCTTTAAATGCTAAATTTACAGTTCGACAAATGTCTAATGCAAGTTTCAATGAAATCAGTGTGTTGAACACATGATATTTATTCACATTATGAAATATATGCAAAACAAGTCAGGTTTCTTTGTGCAGCTCAGTTTTAGCTTATTATCACTCACATTTTTTAAAAATATTGCATGCAAGTATTTAGTCTTGCACATTATAAATATAACTTAGCTGTTCTTACCAAGTGAATGATTTGCCCAATATAACAGTTAGATACATATTTGGATTTTAGTCTACTGTAAACATTTGCATATGGTGGATTTTACTGTCGTCTGCTTTCTGTTGCAGTGACATTGTTGAAAGGAGAAAACTTATTATGTTATCATGAATCCAAGCTTTATGGAGGAGATAGTACTTACACAAGGCTTGTGCTAAAATGCACTGAGCTAAGAAACATGTTGCAAATTTTCTATAATTTGATTATATTATTTAAAACCTCTGCTGTCCAATCTTTTTCAACATAGACTAAATATAGTTTGAATCAGGCAGAAATGTTTCCTATTATATACCATTTAAAAGATGTTGCTGCCGTGGGTTCTATTCATTAAAAGTAGAGTATAGTGCGAGGAGGTCAACTTGGAAGGTCAACTTTCACTTTAAAAGTTGACCGCCTCCATCTCCTCCTAACTCGACAAAGTCCAATTTAATCTTCCATCTCGAACTGGAAGGCGATTTGGACTTAGCCGTCAATCCCTCCTCCTGCAACTCGCCTCCTTTGTAGGATGTGTGTTGCATACACAAGTTTTTTTTTATTTTTTTTTTTAAACCCAGTCAAAACCAGGTCCTCAAATGTCCCCCAGGACCAGTCCCTTATTATTATTAAAGGGTCTGGGGTTGTGCCAATGGGACCCTGCCTCCCCACTATTATTGATGGGCCTGGGAGCCTGTTTAATGGCCACCCTAAAATGAATGGACTAGGGACTTGCTTAAGTTTACTGGCCTATAAAAAAATAACACTGCACTGTGGGAGGAGAGTTATAATTAATTTTTCCATTCACTGATAATACATATACGGGGGAATCCACAAGACCCCAGGTATCTGAATAAATAATTAACCCCTCTATCACTCTACGAGGTAGGGAGGAAGGCAGTAATTTTTTAACAGAGGACCAGATCTACTTGCCCAATATGTGTTAGGAGTCCCAAAGACCAATTGCGAAGCCCCAGGACCAATTTTTGACTGATGGAAGTGTTTGTTTTTCATTTTTAAACATTTTTTAAACCTTCGATTATGAGGTTGAATTTGGTTGAGGTTGGAAAAAAACAGCTAGTTTCAATTTGCCTTCCATAGGCTATAATGGGAGGCAAATTGATCAAAGCTAAGTCAAACTTGAGTTTGATGTAATCTCAGAAATAGCTTTGATCAATTCCCGTCCCATTATATGATAATGAAGGCAACCAATTATAATCTATGTCAAAGACAAACTCAACCTCCGATCTCGGAGGTTGAGTTTGATCTCTTCTCTCTTCAACTCAACATAACAAAAAATGTTAGTGTATACCATTCACTATCCAGTGATAGGCTCTCGCAGAGATCAGCATCTTCTCCCAGCCAGAGGTGTATCCATTTGCGTTAGACTTTACTGCCATTTAAAGTAATCCAAAATGTACATTACACTATTTCACCATTGTTACTGTGTACTGTACAGCTAGTCGAGGTAATGACCAATCATAATCTGCCTGCCAGTGGCAAAGTTTTATAAAAGGAAGTCTTTGTCTTTTTGTCTATCCATCTCTTAAAGGATGCATTGTTTAACCATGTTAAATATTACCATTGAACATTTGCATCCATGCATTCAGCTGTCTTCTATTTCAGTGGAAAGTATACATTGCTTTAAATAAAAGACTTAAACACAGTACACTTTGTTTAAAGATGCATCTAAAAATAGAAATGAGTTATATTAACTGAAGTGCAACAAGACCCATAATATTATATCAGCCAAAGAGCTTTGTAAGTATGGTTCGTCATATGTGTGTAAAAACATGCTGGTCAAAAATTATTAAAATGCAGGGGTCTTTTTTCTAACATAAGCAAGGGATGCAATTGTACATAAAAATAACCAAAACGTAAAACGTGGTGATTTTTTTTTTTTTTTTATAAATTCTATTGTTGTAAAGATGTATTTAAGTTTATTGTATAGGCATCCTCCAATGACTTCCCAAACCAATCTCTTCACTCAATAGGTCCACAAAGACATATGGGGCCCTAAATTTATCATCTTGCAGTTGTTGCATATTTTACAGAATCTTAGCATACAGGACTGTGCTCAGCAATACCCACATGGAAAATAACCGGGAATATCTGGGCTTGTATGATGTGCCTCTCCATAGAAAATACTGGAGACCAAAATGAATGCACGTAGAGTTGCCATCTTTTCTTCCAAAAAATATCATCCATGTTATTACCTCTGTAGACTTTTAACACTGGCCTCAAGCCAATGTTTTACCAGCCTGTAACCCTAAATGCATGTGGTACTGATGTCACATATCTACTAGATCCCTAGAGAAATGGTGGCTGCCCCCTATGTTATAGCAAGTCTGCACAAATCCAAGATCAAAATGGCTCCAAACATTTTATTTTGTATTAACTTTATGGAATTATACATTCCTGGTAAAAAAAAAAAAAAAAAAGTTAGCTGCATCATAAAATTCTTTATCCGACTTCAATATTCTACATATATTTTCTAACCCTGCTTTTAACTATAAAGTGCATGTTTTTAAATCAAAATATTCAAATATGTTTTAGACACAATCTACTAAAATTAGTGCAAATATAATTTTCTCTTTCAGCATGATTACCCTTTGATTACACATGTATATACCGTAATTAAGAAGTAACATGAGAGACATGATTGTAGAAAAAAACATTTTTTAAGACATATACGGTAGTTAAAAACACTGTAAATTAACACCTGTAGTGCCATTTAGTAACAGAACATACAATAAAATAATACAGTAATACATTTTACAAACCGATATGGAAGTCCCTCATGTAATAAAATTGACTGTATACGGGTGCAGTTCTAGAAAGAAAATGCACACATTAGATGAAACATATATCATTTCAAAATGGATAAACAATATAGATGGTGTCTTGTAACATGTTAAAATGGTTCTGCAGATATAGTTAGTAATACATCTTTATGTATCTGCTTCACTTTGTAAACCATGAATCACCATCAACTAAAATCCCAAATTTGGAAGCTATGTTGTCAGGGCTGGCCCAAGACATTGTGCTGCCTGGGGTGAAAAATGAAATGCTGCCAAAAAAAAATCCCACAGTCAGATCATTAGTCAAACTAAAATGAAATTTATCTGGAAGTGATAATTTAATGCCAGAGCACCTTTCTATATGAAAAATTATATGGTGCGATTATTGGCAGGCCATGATTAAATTGTGTACCCTAAATGTTTGAGCATTTAAACTTAATGTACAATGTTTGAGTCATGTTATAGGTCAGTGGTCACAAATAATGTTTAGGGGAATTGCACAGCCTATTTTCATAATAATGTTTGTGTTACCATTTCTTTCTTTTCACCTCATGGGTGAGCTCCTAGAACACATTTTCTTCTTTTTATATGCCCACTAAAGCACTTCTTATATACATAATATTATTTTTTTTTCAAAGAGCTCACCCATAAAGTGAAAAGAGAGTAATGTTAAAACATTATTATGATAATAGGCTGTGCAATTCCCTAAAACAAATTGTGACCAGTGACCTATAACAAAATCCAGATAGATATAGTCAGTGTCAGAGGAGTTAACCCCTGGATTGCTTAACATATGTAGGCAGTGTCAGATGAGTTAACCCCTGGATGGCTAGACAGATATAAGCAGTGTCAGAGGAGTTAACCCCTTGGTGGCTAGACAGATATAGGCAGTATCAGAGGAGTTAACCCCTTTTTCCACACACACACTCACTCACACACATACACAGTCTCTCACTCACACTGACATACATACACACTATCACTCACACTGACATACACACACACTCACACTGACATACACAGACACTCTCACTCACATACTCACACGGACATACAGACACTCACTCACACTGACATACACACACTCACACCTACCTACATACACACACTCACACCTACATACACACACTCACACCGACATACACATACACTCACACTGACATACACATACACCCACACTGAAATACACACACTGATACACACACTCACTCTAACATACACTCACTCACACCTACATACACACACTCACACCTACATACACACACTCACTCACACTGACATACACACACACACACTCACTCACACTGACATACACACACACTCACACTGACACACACACACACATACATTCACACACTGTCCGTTTTAACCTACCTGCTGCAACTATCTCTCTTTGCTTTGAACTCTGTGTGAAGGAGGTCTCAGCCAATCACGGGAGGCTTCTGAACTCTCAGCCAATCAAGAGGGTTGAGGAGTCTAACCCGATTGGCTGAGACCTCCTTCAATCAAGCTCCCCTGGACACAGGAAAAAACAAAAAAGACGACTGCAGGGATATGCAAAGTGCCGCTTCTGATAGGGTGCCGCCTCTGACAGGGTGCCGCCTGGGGTGTCTGCCCCATTACAGGGCCGGCCCTGTATGTTGTGTGGATCCTTTCTGAAAATACTAAGGGCTGTACAAAGCTTGAATGTGCCATGAAGACAAAGCTCTGTTGGAACCAGAATTGATCTCACAATGTCACCTCTGGTTCCACAGCTCTGCGGGGAGCTTGGCCATGTAATTCAGTGCTGTGACTGTACTGGGATTACCTGGACAAATGTATCATTTGCACATTTAATATGTAGGAAATTACCCACAGACCTTTTTTGACTTTGTAACTGTTAGAAAGTGGAAATTGAGGTCAGAGAGTTAATAAATTGTTTTCTAGTTTGTGATTCGTCATGATTGTGAATGTTTAATTTAACATGTTTTGAATTAGTCAGGAACAGATATTTTAGGATTTTCTTTTTATATCTCGACACTGAAAAAAATTGTATCCAATAAAGAAAGACACTGACTAGGTGGCAAGAGCGGCCATTGTCCAGGGCCACATATAATATAGATTTTTTTTTTTTACAATATTATAATTCTATAACCTATCATTCTCTGGCACACAGAGGGCAGTTTTTCTGTGTGTCACTTGCACTATGCATGAATTAATGCACGATGCTTGTCTTATAAACATGTTCTATTTAGCCTAATTTTGTGTCTGTGCTTAATTGAAAGTGTGTGACTGTCTGAATGGGTTTTGTGAATGTATAAAATATTTTGTTATGTGCAGTGATCATGGTATCTGTAATGTAATATTGTAGTTCTGTGAAATAAAAATAAGTAGGCCACACCTGCATTTTAGTTCCTTATTTTATTATGTCACATAATAAATGGCTCTGTTTTCCATCACTAATTATTTCATATTATGTTCCCTGATGTGCTCTTATCCCTTGACCATTTATGTGTTTACATGGTGTATAAAGAATGCAGGGCATATGAAAAATATAGTGTATGGCTTTAAATAACAAGGTATTTAGCATGGCAAGCGGGGAGCATGTATCAAAAGGACTGCGTAAGCAGGGGATTTTTTCATCTGTTCTGTGGTGCTTTCAATTAAACCATGTAACCTCTACTGATGTTATGGGCAAGTATTAAGCTTCTATATTGCTTCCTTTCTCCCTGGATACAGCCTTTGTTCATTTACAGTGAACACCAGTGAAGAGCATGCACCTGCTCTTTCATTGGTAATATGGACCCACACAGTTAAGATAAGCAGTCAGCTTATTGAAAAAACCCTATTTCTAATTAATAAACATTTTACTTGAATCACATATATTTTTAACTCCAATTATTATTTCCACATATTGTTTCATTGCAGTTCTAATATTTGGAAATTAAATATTTAGTGAAAGGTTACTGAGAGCAACCATTTTGCTTTCTAGCAGATTGCAGATAGAATGTAATACTGTTATTGGAAGTAAAATAAACAAGTTATATTATTTATGTTACTCATTGAGCATATCTGAAATGGAATTATCAATGTTCTTGTCTTAGATTACCCGAGTCCTGTGGTGGTATTACTTCTCTAAACTCATTGAGTTCATGGACACCTTCTTCTTCATCCTGCGGAAAAACAACCACCAAATGACCGTCCTCCATGTCTATCATCATGCTTCTATGTTGAACATTTGGTGGTTTGTCATGAACTGGGTTCCCTGTGGACACTGTAAGTACATCAAATTGTCTACTTGTCTGTGTCAAATTGAACTACAATTTTTTTTTAACCTGCGTGTAAGGCATATGGGTCTATTCACTAAAACTCTCGAATAGCTCAAGATGGTCGACTTTGGAAGTTGACTTTCATTTTGAGACTAAGTCGAATTTGGCACTCGAGTTTTACTTAGAAAAAAAAAAAAAACCCATGTTCGAATCTTCCCCATTGAAAGTAATGGGAGGCAAAATGATCAGAACCCGAATTTGATTTGAACCGAAGACAAACTTGGGTGCCAAATTTGAAAGTTGACCTACTTGAGCTAATCTCGAATTTTAGTTAATAGACCCATGACACTGCTCTGTTTTTTACCTATAAACTTCCCCAATATCTGCCCCCATACACATGAACAATGATGTATTTGAGATTCTTATTATACTGTACCAGGACTATTTGTTTTTAGATTAGAAATGCACCCAAATCAGTTTAAAAGAGGAGTCTTACATTTGTTCTAAAAATGTTTATGCATTAATTATAGAAAAGCTGAAACATTTTTTGGCGAGGGGAGGGAAGAAAAGAGACATTATTAGCAAGATCACTACATTTGTGTTAAATATTTTCTTATGTAAAGGGGAAATACAGAAAAAATATATATTATAGTCACATCTCCATAAACATAAGGAATTTTGCAGGTTATCTTAGTACTCTTGTCATTGTAGTTTTGCAAAAAATATTATCAAACTTACAAATAAAATAAAGACGTAGTTGCTATGATAACCGTAGATGATGATAATATAGAAATATCACGTGCAGTTGAGTAGATGGGGCATGTCCTGGGTATGCAATGTAAGTGATGGGGTATGTCCTGGGTGTGCAAGGTGGTGCCATGGCAAGGGATGTGGGGGCAATAACAAAAGGAGAAATGTAGTGGAGGAGATGGGGACCATTTAGTTATAATGGGCCTTACAATTTCTGATGGCGGCACTGACCACAGTCATATAATTTTTGCTATTAATGGGTAACTAACATTGCGGGAATATATATATATTTCGGGGGGGAAATCCAGTGGACAGCCATGCCAGTAAGTGTTAACAATACTAGGTGACTGTAGGTGAAAGTTTAGGATCTAGTGATCACCAGACAGTGTGGTTTAATATAAGAACAGTGACGCAGTCACACCACACAAAAACAAAAGTTTTAGATTTTAGAAAAACAGACTTTTCTAAAATTAGATTAGGTGTAAAGGAGTCATTATCAGACTAGAGCAATTTAAATGGAGTCCAGGAGAAATGGGATTGTCTAAAAGTTACACTACTGAAGGCAACAGAAAATTGCATAAGGCTTGTCAGTAAGAGCAAAAAATTGAAGAAACCACTGTGGTACTCTGCAGAGGTGGCTAAAATAGTAAAAATTAAAAAGCTAGCATTTAGTAATTATAAAAATACTCAGAGTGAGGAAGATAGAAAGATCTATAAGAGTAGGCAGAAAGAGGCAAAGCAAGCTATAAGAGCTTCCAAAGCACACACAGAAGAGACTATAGCCCAGTCAGTGAAAAAGGGGGATAAAACATTTTTTAGATACATAAATGAGAAAAGGAAAGTAAAACAAGGATTATTTAGATTAAAAACAAAAGAAGGATGCTATGTAGAAGAGGATAAAGGCTTAGCAGACTGCCTTAATGAATATTTTTGTTCAGTTTTTACAAATGAAAATGAGGGTAAGGGACCTAATTTAGGGAAAAAGACTAATGAGTCTTTTGATGCATGTAAGTTTACAGAGGAAGAGGTTTTACTTCAGCTGTCTAAAGTAAAGACAAATAAGTCGATGGGACCTGATGGGATACATCCAAAGTTATTAAAAGAACTTAGTGGTGTACTAGCAAAACCGTTAACAGATTTATTTAACCAATCATTGTTAACGGGAGTAGTTCCAGAAGATTGGAAATTAGCTAATGTTGTGCCCATTCACAAGAAAGGTAGTAGGGAGGAGGCGGGTAACTATAGACCAGTGAGTCTTACTTCAGTAGTGGGGAAAATAATGGAAACCTTGTTAAAGAATAGGATTGTTGAACATCTAAAGTCGTTTGGATTTCAAGATCAGAGACAGCATGGGTTTACTTCAGGGAGATCATGCCAAACTAATCTTATTGATTTTTTTGATTGGGTAACTAAAATAATAGATCAGGGTGGTGCAGTAGACATTGCTTACCTAGATTTCAGTAAGGCCTTTGACACTGTCGCGCATAGAAGGCTTATCAATAAACTGAAATCTTTGAGTTTGGATTTCAATATTGTTGAATGGATTAGACAATGGCTGAGTGACAGGCAACAAAGGGTTGTAGTCAATGGGGTATATTCGATGCAAGGTCTTGTTACTAGTGGGGTACCTCAGGGATCTGTTCTTGGACCCATTCTCTTTAATATTTTTATTAGCGATATTGCAGAAGGTCTTGTTGGCAAAGTATGTCTTTTTGCTGATGATACAAAGATTTGCAGCAGGGTTGATATTCATGGAGGGATAAGCCAAATATCAAATGATTTAGCTAAACTAGAAAAATGGTCAGAGCAGTGGCAACTGACATTTAATGTGGACAAGTGCAAGATTATGCACCTTGGGCGTAAAAACCCAAAAGCAGAATATAGACTATTTGGTACAGTCCTAACCTCAACATCTGAAGAAAGGGATCTAGGAGTAATAATTTCAGAGTACTTGAAGGTAGGTAGGCAATGCAATAGAGCAGAAGGAAATGCTAGCAGAATGCTTGGTTGCATAGGGAGAGGTATTAGCAGTAGGAAGAGGGAAGTGCTCATGCCATTGTACAGAGCACTGGTGAGACCTCACTTGGAGTATTGTACGCAGTACTGGAGACCGTATCTCTAGAAGGATATTGATACTTTGGAGAGAGTTCAGAGAAGGGCTACTAAACTGGTTCATGGGTTGAAGGATAAAACTTACCAGGAAAGGTTAAAGCATCTTAACATGTATAGCTTGGAGGAAAGACGTAACAGGGGGGATATGATAGAAACATTTAAATACATAAAGGGAATCAACACAGTAAAGGAAGAGAGTATATTTAAAAGAAGAAAAACTACCACAACTAGAGGACATAGTCTTAAATTAGAGGGGCAACGATTTAAAAGTAATATCAGGAAGTATTACTTTACTTAGAGGGTAGTGGATGTATGGAATAGCCTGCCAGCAGAAGTGGAAGAGGTAAACACAGTCAAGGATTTTAAGCATGCGTGGGATAGACACAAGGTTATCCTAGCTATAAGACCGGGAACGGGGGACTAATAAAAGTACTCAAAAAAATTTTTAAAGAAATTGGGCAGACTAGATGGACCGAATGGTTCTTATCTGCCGACACATTCTATGTTTCTACCTAATTTTAGATAATGGTGTAAAAGAATACATTATTTGAAGGCTAGCAGTAGATGTACTTTTTTGCTACAATAAAGTATGTGGCTTGAATTCTAGAAATGTGTTGTTAAGTTACTATTTTAAGTAACCGTGTATTATACTAATACACAAAGGTTATGTTTGGGTGATTGTGTCATTAAAGTGATTATTCACAACCCTGCCATACTTCTTTGGCTGTTGTAAAGTTGACAGTGCCTTAGGGCTTGCTTCTCACATTGTGTGACAGGTCCAACTAATTTTCAATATCAGTTGAAGGCACACAACAAGAATGTCCTTTCTTTTCTGTATTCCAGCCTACTTCGGTGCCACTCTCAATAGCTTTATTCATGTTTTGATGTACTCCTACTATGGACTCTCAGCTATTCCAGCCATGCGCCCATATCTGTGGTGGAAGAAATACATCACTCAGTGCCAACTGGTAAGCCTTTCATTCACCCTGCGTTGGTAAATTGTAAAGACATTCTTTTATGTATGCAGTTTGAGCAAGACGATACACCCTGCCATGTCTCATGTTCAGGCTGAAGACCTCTTTCTGTCAGGTATTCTTTTTCAAATGTCAGTTTTATTATTTCAGTGATTCCAAATCAAGATCAGACAAGTATAGGTCAGCTTGAACTCTTACTTCTGGTTTGGAGATTGCGACGTGTTTACTTTTGCTTAAAGGAGTGCCGTTTTTCCCAAAATAAACATATTTTGTAATAGTGATAGTATTAACACAATGATCCTAAATGTTTTAGCCACAAATCAGACATAGTGGGCTTTGTTATTTTATTACATTGAATACTATAGACTCCAACAGAAAATATTGAGTTAAAAAAGCAGCGATAATTGATAACTCGGCATTGAATGTGAGATTATTTTTTAATGCAACTTCCATATAAAGAAATGTATATTAATATATAGCATATATAGTAAATCATAGCTGGCAGCTGCAACATGTAATCATTTTCTATTCCACACTCCCAGTTTACATTGCACTATATCACCAAAGCAAACTTATAAAGTCTGCTAAAATAAGGGGAATTTACTACTTTATGGGACCCTACTAGAGCAATTGTGCTAATATAAAAAATTATTGCAGCTATAAACATAAAGCAAAAAAACTAAATGCATAGAAGAAGCAAAAGCATATATTTTGGACATACATTTTTCAAGTTTAGTGTAAATATATTTGTTGTAGACCAGACTAGGCCTAACAAGAATTGTCTGGCAAAAAACAGCACTAACGTTGTCACTTATTGCTTTGTATGTTTCCTTGTACTCTGAACCTCTAACTTTTCATTAACTTGTCGTGTCGCTCTTATTCAAAGGGGTCTATTAATTAAAACTGAACTGAAAAGTGTTTGAATGCTAAAACTTATTTTTCCAACTCCACTATTAATAACTGATTTTTAGAGTTCACAAAGCACACAAAATGAAAGCTCCCAGAGCAGCATGTAGAGTATAGTAAAGTGCTTCCAAGTGATAATATTTGTATTACATGCATAGAAAGCTTCATTATCTCTGGGCTCAATAACATATGCTGTTTACGCTACAGTTGTCCTTTAATCACAAAAAGGATCTAGGTGATTCCAACCATAGCCAGTCAATACGGTCTGCTTATTTAAGGTCAAAGATTGCATTCCTTGAATTTAATGTAACAAAACGTACACATTAAAAGTGCTCTATTAGCTTTTGTGATTAATAGTAAAACATATTTGCTTCTATATATTCTTGATGTGATTTCTACCTGCTCTAACTTTTTGCTTTTCCTGCAGACTCAGTTTGTCCTGACTATGACTCAGACTAGCTGTGCGATGGTTTGGCCCTGCGCATTCCCCATGGGATGGCTGTATTTCCAGAACTGTTATATGATCTCCCTCATTATCCTCTTTTCCAATTTCTACATTAAGGTGAATTAGCATGTTTTTTTTCTTTAAGTGTTTGTGGACAGTAGTGAACAGTCTTAGAACATCCTACAAAAATGTACCTGGGAGTTGTAGATCAACAACAGCAGGGAAGCCACATATTGCATCTAAACCATGCCAAACAAATCTTATTGATTTTTTTCAATTGGGTAACTAAAAAAATAGACCAGGATGGTGCAGTAGACATTGCTTGTCTATATTTCATTACGGCCTTTTACGCTGTTGCTTATCAATAGATAAGAAGGCTTATCAATATATTGCAATCTTTGTTTTTGGAATCCAATATTGAATGGATTAGGCAGTGGCGCATGTGCAGTTGACCGTTGAGGCTTCCTCCACTGCAGAATCATGGGAAATGTAGTTCCCATTGATTCTGCTGTATTTTAAAAGCCTTTAATTGCGTGTGTGTGCTTAGTTCACTGTCGGGAAACCTCCAGAATTGAATTACACAGGCTATGTCAGAAATGCAATTTCAGATGCCACATTCGGCTGGCATCACAACTAAGCCAAGATATCAGGAATAAAAGTAGGAGGGGCTGGGGACTGAAAGAAAGTACAAAAGAAAAAGAAAGACGTTCAATTAAGTTAATTATTGACACGGTGTTGTAAAACACTAAGTTAAAAAAAAAAAAGTGTAGTTGTCTTTTAAGCATGCGTGGCATAAAGCTAACCTAGATATACGATAAGGCCAGGGATTAATACAAGTATTTAAAAAAATTGGGCATACTAGATGGGCCAAATGGTTCTTACCTGCCAACGCAGTCTAAGTTTCTATCCAGGCACTCAACATTTTAATTTAATAGATGGCAATAATCACAGGCTTGCAACGACAGTCCTGTTATTTCGGGTCCAGTCCCGTCAAACTTGGCACAGCTATAGCTCAATATCAAGGGCCACGCGGCATTACAGTACCCTGCCCACTTGCATGTCATGGGACCCAGAACCATAAAGTTGGCAGGTTTGCTTAATTTCATTTTTATCTTATTTATTTATTACAAAAGTTGAGATCAACAATCAGGTAATTGAAGCATAGTTCAGTATAGCTAACTGAACACACTGACTGTACCCTTTCATAAGTGAATATTTTATTGTCATACAGCTCAGGCACAATGAGGCCTAAAATGTAAATATTAGTAATTGTAATGGCTAAACAATATTAGACACGTAATGTGTATATATAGATGCCCACATCCCCAGTAAATGTTTAGAAAGGTTGGGATCCAAAACATTTTGTGTTGCACCATGCTTTATTAAAAATCAGTATTGAGAATAGGGCCTTGATTGTATTGAGTGAGTGTGTTTATTGTATATTGCAACATATTTTTGAACTTTTTTTTATTTCTTTGAAACATTTAAAGAGGGCCTGATTCCATCCAATTAGTTTTAAGCAGAGTTGAAGAGTATGACAGGTCTGTAACATGCCGAACAAAACCTTAGCTTGGAGGAAATTCTATTGGTTGCATGTGGTGAGATTGATGTGCCCAGGGCCGCCACCAGGAATTTCAGGGCCCCTTACTGCAGGGCTTGACAAATTTAATTTAGTTTTAGGAGCCAGCTAAAAAATTTAGGAGCCAGACAACGGCACATCACAATATCATAAATGCACGGAGACAGTCGCATACACCCACCTCACATACACAGCCAGTTACATTCACACACGCCACATACAGTCAGTTACATTCACACACACACCACATACAGTCAGTTACATTCACACACACACACACACACACCACATACAGCCAGTTACATTCACACATACATCCACACACCACATACAGCCAGTTACATTCACACATACATCCACAGCCAGTTACATTCACACATACATACATACATAGCCAGTTACATTCACACATACATACATAGCCAGTTACATTCACTCATACATACATAGCCAGTTACATTCACTCATACATACATACATACATACATACATACATACATACATAGCCAGTTACATTCACTCATACATACATACATAGCTAGTTACATTCACACATACATACATACATACATACCCAGTTACATTCACACATACATACATACCCAGTTACATTCACACATACATACATAGCCAGTTACATTCACACATACATACATAGCCAGTTACATTCACACATACATACATACATACATAGCCAGTTACATTCACACATACATACATACATACATACATAGCCAGTTACATTCACACATACATACATAGCCAGTTACATTCACTCATACATACATACATAGCCAGTTACTCATACATATATACATACATACATACATACATAGCCAGTTACATTCACTCATACATACATACATACATACATACATAGCCAGTTACATTCACTCATACATACATACATACATAGCCAGTTACATTCACTCATACATACATACATACATACATACCCAGTTACATTCACTCATACATACATACATACATACATAGCCAGTTACATTCACTCATACATACATTCATACATACATACATAGCCAGTTACATTCACTCATACATACATACATACATACATACCCAGTTACATTCACTCATACATACATACATACATACATACATAGCCAGTTACATTCACTCATACATACATACATACATACATACATAGCCAGTTACATTCACTCATACATACATACATACATACATACATAGCCAGTTACATTCACTCATACATACATACATACATACATACATACATAGCCAGTTACATTCACTCATACATACATACATACATACATACATACATACATAGCCAGTTACATTCACACATACATACATAGCCAGTTACATTCACACATACATACACAGCTAGTTACATTCACTCATACATACACACAGACCAAAGAACAAAAATGGTATTTCTTAGGGTGTCCTCCCTCCCTGCTGCTTACCTCATTGCAGGGGAGGGGGACATTTATGCTGGAGCCCGATCTTCTTTTGTTTCCTGCTAAGTGCCGTGTTGTCACGTGACAATCGGCACTGCAGCGTGTTGCGCAAGGGGGCGGAGCTTACAGTCTGTGTGATCCGCACAGACTTTCTCCCCTCGCGCTGAAAGTAGAACGGATGGCAGCCGGCAAGGGCACTCTGTGACAAACAGCACCCGGGGGCCAGCTCTGATTTCCTGGTCGCCATGGCGACCTGGCGCCCGGGGTTTGTCGAGCCCTGCCTTACTGAACACATTTTCTGAGCCCCCTATCCCCCCCCCCCCCCCCCCGAAAATATCTCCCACATGCCCATGTGGCATCCTACAATCTCAGATCCTGCACCAACCCTTCACTAGAGATTCCCCACTTCAAAAAGGAAGCAGGTCGAGGTGCGTTCTCTTTCAGAGCTCCTCATATGTGTCCCAAATCCTCAAAACAGATTGTACCTGTTATTAGTTTACAAACTCTTTTGTATACTGTACATGTTGTTCCTTTTTTGTATCAATAATGATTTACCCTGTATGTTCTCCTTCCAACTTGTTTAAAATATGTATGTATTTATTTTTTAATCTACTGTTAAATGTGTAACTCCATTCTGGACTGGGTCCCCAGGACATACTTAAAAACGAGAGAAATCTCAATGTATTCTTCCTGGTAAAACTTTCTAAATAAATAAATGATTTGTCCCCTCAATATGCCATTTAATATGCCAGGATTTTGCCCCTCAATATGCCAAGATTATGCCATTTAATATGCCAGGATTTTGCCCCTCAAAATGCCAGGATTTTTCCAATTAATATGCCAGGATTTTGCCCCTCAAAATGCCAGGATTTTGCCCCTCAATATGCCAGGATTTTACCAATTATTATGGCAGTATTTTGCCCCTCAATATGCCAGAATTATGCCATTTAATATGCCAGGATTTTGCCATTTAATATGGCAGAATTTTGCCCCTCAATATGCCAGGATTTGCCCCTCATTATGCCAGGATTATGCCATTTAATATGCCACGATTATGCCATTTGATATGCCAGGATTTTGCCATTTAATATGCCAGAATTTTGCCAACATGCCAGGATTATATGCCAATTAATATGCCAGGATTTTGCCCCTCATTATGCCAGGATTATGCATATTAATATGCCAGGATTATGCCAATTAATATGCCAGGATTTAGCCAATTAATATGCCAGGATTATACCATTTAATATGCCAGGATTTAGCCATTTAATATGCCAGGATTTAGCCATTTAATATGCCAGGATTTAGCCAATTAATATGCCACGATTATGCCAATTAATATGCCAGGATTTAGCCAATTAATATTCCAGGATAATGCCAATTAATATGCCAGGATTATACCGCTCAATATGCCAGGATTTTGTCCCTCAATATGTTCGTTATCTACCACCCTCCTCCCCCTTCCCCAGTACTTACCTCCTTGCTGCTGTTTCCCGGTACAGGTCCGTGGGTGTGAGGGAAGCGTTGTGCGCTCCCCTCCAGCCGTGCAGATCAATAAAGTTTGTTAAAACTTTTTTTTAAACAAACTTTATTGAAGCCGCACGGCTGGAGGGGAGCGCACAACGCTTCCCTCACAGCCGCGGCCTGGCTAAAGAGAGGGGGATTATTTTATTTTTTTCTGGCGTGACCCGGGCCCGCTGTGTCCCCTGGACCCGCTGGGCCCGGGACGCCAGTATCGCCCGTCACCCCCTGATGGGGGGCTGGATGTGCCTACACAACCAATGAGAGAATGAACTGGCTGCTTAACTGCCTCTTACTCTAGTGATATTTTGTGAACAATACTAAAATAGAGGACTCTGCTTGTTTTAAACCTGGTCTTAAGATTTAGTAATTCTTCTACTGGTACTTTTGATCATAAGAATGTTCATATGTACACATTTTAAAATATTTGGATTAAACAAGTTGGGCTTAAAATGTAGCACTTATAGTATAGGGTAGTATATTATATTATTACGTTTTTTGGGAAAATATTTCCAACAACTGTATTTGTTCTCTGACATGTCCTGTTTTTCTCTTCTAGACTTACAACAAGAAAACCTCTTCGCGAAGGAAAGATTACCAGAATGGGTCTGCTAGTGCAGTGAATGGGCACACAAACAGCTATTCTTCCCTGGAGAACAATGTGAAGCAGCGTAAACAAAGAATGGATTGAGAGAAAACTAAGTCTCCATTTCTATACGCCAGATGCTCCAACATCAAATTCTAAGCACAGCATAAACTGTGTACTGATACCCTGACAGCTACTGTAACTATTCCTAGTTAAAAAAAAAATGTGATTAATGTAGCTCTTAAACAGTTCCAGCCATTACAGAAATGTTATAGAGATATTAAAATTGTAGGTTACCCAACTAGCAGCAGTTAATGTTTTCCGCAGCTCTGCCTTCCTGCATTGCTTACTAATAAAGACTTCCTGTATAAAAAAAAAAAATTCATTATCAGTAAAAATGGCCACTCCTAAGGTTGTCTCTGAGCATTCACTCAGGACTCTTATATGTAATATAAACTTTTAGGTATGTTGTTCTAATCCATGCTTATATTAGTTTGTAAAATTTGTAGTTCTTTTTTATCAGTATGAAAAAAGTATTTTTTACCCTACAACAAAATTCAGTTTTTACATGTTGTGATCTACTAGGATATATATATTTACTAAATGAGATAGAAAACCTGACTATCTTGATCCACATAAAGTGCTAATTGTAATGTGAGTCCTATGTTAACCTCACTTTATAAGTGAAGGTAATGGGCCTAACATCCCATCTCTCAAGCAGAAATCCAGCATTTGTTTTAATAATGCTTTTACCTTATAGTCCAACCCATATGCTCATATATCTGGAATTGAATCTTGCTTAAAGGCATGGTTATTTTTAGGAAGCCCCTAAACATTCACTGCTGCTAACCTCTCCCTTCTCCCCACTTAGTGCCAGAGAGGCCAACTGGTAATGTTGCAGAACTGTCTTTGCACTGAGTAAGTCAATGATTCAGTAACTGTGCTCCCCTTGCCCCTGTTATAGACTGTGGATACAAGTATTATTGTAGTATATAACACTGCTGTTGCCTTACTAGTTCCTATGATAGGTGCTGAATAGCAATTTATAGATTCCAAGAACTAATTTTCTAAAACAGGATACCCATGCATTTGTAGGTGTCATTTGTATATTAGTTACCTATGGTTAATTAAACATGCCTTAATAAGAAAACATTTACATAGCAGGGCCAAAAGCTTGCTACAGGTTAGAATAGGGCTTGGACATAATAGTCCATCTGCTTTTATTGACCTATAGTTCCCATTTAGCTAGCTAAGGATTATGGGAAGTATAGTCCAACAACAACTGGATGCCTACTTACCCCCAGCCCTGATTTAGTAAAAAAATAATTGACAATTCAGCTTCTTTGTTGTTATTTTTGATGTTGATACAAATGTTAAGTGGTGAGTGACTGCAAAAAAAGTTTAAATGTGCCGAAGGTTAAAAGCTTTAGTTTTTTTTGTATTATTTAAGTTCAATTGAACTTGGGCCTGCAGCCTTCAGGAGTAAACCTCTAACTTTTTTTTTTTTTTATATATATATATATACTTATATAACATATCTTAGTTTGGTGTTCTGTTTTATCTCTGCTTCAACAGCTAATCTGTTCAGTTGATGTTAAAGTAATTGCACTCAAGGGTAGCTCATAACCTAAAGCTTACAGTTAAAGCCACGAGTGCTTAAGTACATGAGTCACCGTGGCATTGCAGATATATAAAAGTCCAATAGTCACACTGGGTTTATATAATGTTAAAAATGCTTGATGGACCATAACAAACTTCCCTCAAAAGCACTGCTCTTTGACCACCCCAGCAATGAAAAAATGTTTCAATGAAAAAATGTTTTGTATTTCACTCTTAAAGGACAACTGTAGCAAAAAATCAACTTATGAGTAATTTAAAGATTGTAATAAGTTTAAATGATTTGTAAAGAAAATATTTAACGAAAGCATACAAATAAAGTTCCTTTACTCCATATAGTTATCTCAGGGGGCAGACATCTCATTTAGAATCTTGGGTCAGATCTTCACTCACCTTGGTTCAGATGAAAAAAGATCTGACCAAAGATTATAAACAACATGTCTGCCTCCTGGTGGAGTTATATGGTGTAAAAATGACTCAATAAGGTACTTTATTTGTATTTGTCCATTAAACCATTTTTTTTTTTAATAAAATGTCTACTCTTGATGCAATCCTTTAAACACAACTTCATTTTTTGCTACAGTTGTCCTTTAAGCACTGCTGCCTCCTAATGGCAACATATGGCAATACAGCATTCACTAAGGAGACATTACATTTAAAAAAAATGTTTAAAGCCACTATGCTCATTGCTTGCTGACTATTCCCATCAAGCAGTTGTCTATGTACTGTAACAGTATATTTTGACTGTTTTTTTTTTTTTTTTTCGTTTTTTTTTTTAATTTAATGTAAGAAGGGATGACTAAACATTTCAAAACAACATGTCCCAGTCACTGCAGTGAGCGAGTTAGTTGTAATAATGCCAAGGAAGTTGTGTGAACGTACTTGTATGTTATTTCTTGAGTTGCCTAATGTCCATCACTGGCAAAATCATTTATAATACACATATAAAATGTGTCTGTTAATATATTAAAACAAAAAAGATTTAATCGGGACTGTGTTCATTTTGTTATTGGAGAGTGTTGGTTGTGTTTGAATGTGGGTAGAAGAGTATTGGAACCTCAGTGTTACTAAATTAAATTACAAAACCTATATACATGCATATTTCTCTTCTCAGATTATAACTTAAAAACATCTAGGCATGTCAATCACTGTTGAGTACTCATTTCTTTTGGGTACCTCAATATTAAAATCCTAGGTGCAATGGCAAAAACACATTGACAATCTAAATATTCTAATACTGAAATAAAATATGCTCCCTAATACCTACTTTGGACTGGGATTCTTTGCCTGGAAAACTATATTTACCTTAGAATTGGCAATAGGGTTAGCCTCTTCTATCTTTTTCATAGCTGCAATTTCAGGCATTCAACCTCAGGAGGCACACTCTCTCTTCCAGGGTTGGAACTTCTTTGATGACATCCACTGTGATTGCTGCCCTTCTTCTTAATAATGTGTTGGCCATTCACCGCAACGCCTTTCATGAAAATGCAGTGAGAATGATAAGAGTTGCTCAACTCTAGCAAAGGCGAGGATGGATGTCATTCCTAGTTACTGTTGCAATTCTGAGCAACAATGGGGAAAACCAATTCTTCGCACTGTAGAAGATGATGATGTCACACAACATGTAACAAGATGTAAGAGGAGAGAGGACAAGTATACATAGGGATTGTTAGGGGAGTGAAAGAGGAAGGTGCAAATGTAGTCACTGCTAACTGCTTTCTACACTGCTTCTCCAGCATCGGACAATGATAAATGACAATAATGAATGCTGAGTGAGTGGTTTGTTGGTCATCAGTGGCAAGAAAAATGAATTACAACAAATTCAAGTCTGTATAGAAAAACAGGTGTTTTCACTCTCAAAAGGTTACCTCTTACTAATGGAATTGGAGAAACAAGCTCATATGCTCCAACAGTGCTTGATGAATACTCCATACCTGGATCCTGAATATTAAGATCTCTACAGGAGTAATAAAGACATTGTCAGGCTCCTCAGTATTCTATTTTTGGTGGTGTTTTATTGTACATACGCTATATCACTATTTATTTCAGTTGCTGCACCATAAGTGTTGGGTTTTGGGTATCTCTCCTTTTGGAGAATGGATTAACAAACCATTCAGGTAAAAGTGGATATCAGTGGGGAGCAGAGGCATTATCAAACACAAAACCACACACACACATCAAACAAGCCAGAATGCCTGTTTTCCCCACAGAAATGATACATTCACAATGACACCACCACTATAAGAGATTCTGGGTAGGCATATGTAAATCCAGTCAACAGTGAAAACCTTTTCTATGTTTCTTCACCTTCAATGGTTTATTTCAATGGTTTATTGCTGTTATACTGTATACTTGAATGAGTATAGAATGAAGGCAGCATTCCAATGGAGATAGTATATTTACATTTGCAATGAGCACTGATTCACATTGTTGTTTAGTATAAGTATAGTCAGCATCAGATGATACAGTATAGTTACTATAAATAGATAATGACTCATCCTTTGACAGCTATCATCTGTGCTAAGTGATCATCAGACATTATAATAACGATACTATCAAGTGAGGGCACTCATAACCTACTCGGTCATTTGGCATTGATTTGTCTCTCCCCTGCCATGTCACCTCTTTCTCTACTATTCTCTTCCATTCAGCCCTCAAAACCCCGCTCACTCCGCTCCCTTCATATCAGCTGCTCCTCCCTGCCACCATGTGCCCATGGCAAGGTATGTAAAGGTCCACAGAACACTTTACAATTTTCTTTTTTTGTCAACCATGTACAATATTGGTAGCTGCTACTGTTATCCCCCATTTTAATATGGACTCACGTTTTGTTTAATTTGCACATTCATGTTTCCACATCCTTTCATGTCAGTTTCACCTTTTCATGTGACTTCATATTTGCTCACTTTTTTTTTTCTTTCTTGAATGCCTGTTCCTCCTTTCTCTTCCTTCATGCAGTTGTCATATGGGGCATATGATGGTTCTAGGTCTAGACTTGAAAAAAGGCATTTAAGGGTTTTCTCTATATAGACCAATCTGGCCTGGAATAGAGGCTGAATCTCCGAGGCTGTCCGAGCCATTTGGGAAACGAAACATCAGAAGAATTTGGATATGGGCAACCTCGCCATGAAACGTATAGAATTTGATGTTGGGAAACATACAAAACTCAAATATGCAGTGCCAAATGCCATGGGATTAACTCACTTGTAAGGTAAAAAATGATAAATCCAGAACCATGTTGTCTACGATTAAGTGTAGTTTCCCTACATTTGTATGTAAAATATTTTGTACTTTACTTTTAAAGTGTTCTTTTCACATGGAAATTTCTTCATGTATGCCCTAAAATCATTAGGGTCAGACCCAATCAGATCACTTCGGTGATCAGAGTAGCCCTCAAATTTGGGCTACTCAGAGAGCACCTAAGTGATCACAAATCGACTAATGTGGCAGATTTTCATGGCGACATTTCAGAAACCGAACTCATATCGTAATGGTAAGCCTCGGTCCATCAGCTTATTTTGGTCCAAGTAAAGGGGCATTAGCAAGCAGAATGATCGAAAGTATAGCCAAAGGTAAAAGCCAGGAAAACAAAAGGTAAATCCAATAATAAAGCATATAAGAGGGTAGGGAAACACAGCTTAACAAGCAAGCACTGCCTGGAGATACCGTAAGGTTTTTTTATAGGGCTGTCAATCAAGACCCACTCCTCCCAGCACCTAGTATCCTCACCTTTTTCATAGAGCTTAGAGAGGGGGAGATGAAGTATCTCCACCCTCTCCTCCAGCCCACCAAGTCCCTACAAATAGCGCAACACCACCCGGATTCAGAACACGCGTCTCCCCCAACTTCTCCTTTACATTCGCTTTGGGCAAGCCACGATGCCGGAAAATGCTGGGACCCGAAGTCTCTGGCGGAAAGGACCCGGTACCAAGTAGGATATGGGCTCTGGGCCTGAAAAATATATAGCATATCAACTTTGATATATATCTTGGTGTAGAGATAACAGGTTTATGTAGAAAAAATACTGCTGCATGTAAGGAAATATCACGGGTGTATTATTAAATTCAGAGAAAAAAGTGAAACGAGGGCTGCAAAGTTTAACTGTTTATAAACCAAAATTGAAGCCAAAAACTGAAAGTACTTGTTTCATATGTTCCTAAACCATACATCTTAGAATGTGTCTACATGCTGCTGTTGAATAAATAGAACAGGTTTGTTCACAGTAGAAGAGAAATCTAAAAATGTCATCCATAAACACTTAAATATCACTATAAGACTTCCTAAAGAATACTGATAATAAGCAACCTAAGAAAACCTTTAATCATGAAAGCCTAAATACAGCTCTCAATGCTACTGTCATTTAAGTTATATTAATGCATCATCTTGTATATGGACACCAATCATTACCAAATAACATTGTATGAGTCAGTTTAACCCCTTAAGGACCAGGGATTTTCTAGGCCCATGACCAGAGTGATTTTTCAATTTTGAATATGTGGTTGTTTAAAAGTAATTTTATTCACCATCATTTAATGCACCCATACAAGTTATATGTTGTTTTTAAAAGACATTTAGACCTTTTCTTTTGATACCTTATACTTAATATAATATAATATATAAATAATCTACCATTTAGTATTTAAAAATACAGTTTTTTTACCCCTTTATTTTCCCAACAGTAATCTACACAACTAGTACAATACTAACCCACTTATCCCAACTAATTAACTAACTAATACAAAATAAAAAAATATAGGTTCCCGTGATGTTTACATGGCATGTCGGTGCAAGAACATTTATTACACACAGATATTCCAGTATATACATACATCATTTGGGTGCAGTGCTTTTTTTCTACCATTAGATGTCACTCTCAGAAGAAAAGTTGTACACATTAACAAAACAGGAAATTGTCTTCTGCTTTTAATTTATTAAGGCCAATAAAACAATCTGTTCTGATAAAATGAACGCCACTCATTATTCCGTAGAGAATAGCGATCGTATTCAATTACCAGTGCTGAATGCTGATCGTATAGAGCAGGAAGTCTGAATCACCAGTTTGACCAAATGTGTGTTCAAGCTTAAGTGCATGAAAAGTTTAATTAAATAGAATCCAATGTCATTTGAATTATAGTGAATCAGATTTAGTCTGGAAACCTTATCTGTTTAAAAAAAAAAGCTGCTGACGGTGATGATCACTCTTCCAAGCCTCACCAATTAAAAGTTTAAAATTATAAGCAGACAATTGCAACACTCCATTTATCATCCCACTTCTGCTCTGTCCATAAAATACATATATTTTCTTTGCTCCCATATATTCACAGCCAACTAAAATATACAAAAAAAATAACACTAAACTATGGTTACTAACTATAATCCATAGTTAGTGTTATTTTTTCCTACCGTTTGCTGGGAAAAATACTTGAATACACAACAGGATTAAATACCATTTTTTTCACTTACCTGCCTCCGTGAGTGCAATTTTCTTCTGCATTTTCCTCTTCGTTCCATGCATCTTTCAATCGGTGTTGGCCACGCCGGCAGAGGCACCCGGATAGAGCACAAGGGGATTACTTTATTTCAATTTGGACTGACCGGCTGTGCGAGAGCCTGCATTTCCTCTTGCGTTGTGTAACATTAGGTCATCGTTATGTCCCAGCATATCATCATAACTTTATTTTTAAGAGATTATTAGGGTTGTGTATGAATAATGACACTTTTTCATTTACGGTTGCCACCTTTTTTAGCATTACTGTTATTGCCTCTATAAACATAGTAACAGGCAAAATATTCACAAGGTGTCAACCCTAGACTCAACCCAATTTTTTCCTGGCGTCCTGGTAAAATCCTGGTTGGTTGGTTCTTTCATTGATTAATCCAGATTCACGCAGACCCGCTGACTTTTACAACTGTTCTGAAAAATGGATTAGAGATAGAGCTCAGCAAGACAGCGGGTTTGCCTCCCAGAATGGGACTGTCCAGCGCTATCCTATATAAATATATATTTAAATGAAAAAAGACTTTTAATACTAAAATATGATAATTTCAGAAATATTACAGTTCTTAATGAATAAATAATATATCCCTGCAAAGCAAACAGAGTGTGAGGATTTTATAGTCTCATGGATTAATGCCCACTTGGAGAATATCATATCTGGGTGCGGTGAGAGCTCCACATCTGCATAGAGTTGCCACCTTTTCTAATTCCTCCACAGATATTACACTGACCTCAAGCCAATGTGTTACTGACCTACTGGTCTATGTGTGGCATCAGCAGGGGGGACTTAGTTATGGTCTCCCCTGCTGATCCCATGCAAAAAACGAGGGGCTCTCTCTGCGCTAGCTTCCTGTCGACATCCCTTTGGCGAATCCAGATGAACCAGGCCTGAACAAAAGACCGAGGCTGGAGAGAGAATGGAACGTGGTACCACCGTCTGGAAAGAAGAAGGCACCCTATAAACAACCGGCCTCAGTATTTGAAAAATGAGCACAGAGGTCAATTCCCCCACAAGAAAATCTATTACCCTTCGGGTCCCTGAGGGTATTGCTCTATGACTGGAGCACAAAACAGTGTTTAGCCAATTTTTTTTTTCGGCTTGTTACACTACCCATTTAGTTAAATATTGTTGGTAAAATGGATGGTGTAAAGGAAAACAAATTTTCTTCATCCATATCTCCAGATTGGAATTTTGTGGACCTGTTTCCTACTTTTGTATTTTTTGAAAGAAAAAAGGAGAAAAAAAAAAACTATTATATTTTTTATTATATTTCTTTTTTTCCCCTTACATATATTTCGGTTTTACATGCTTACAGAATCTAACAAGTATTTGTCAAAGTTTTCAGTTTTAGTAACAGATTGTGTACCTCCCAAAAATGATAAGGCAAAAGCATTTGCTAGTTATTTGAAAGTTATTTCAAGATTCAGGGGGAGAAGGAAAGTTTCGAGACTTTCATCACCTCATGCATACAACATAAGGTGGAAACATGTTATAGCTACCATAGTTTATAAATGTGTAAAAGTTCTATTTATCTAGTTTTGTACATATAAATCTTGGACCTCTCCCCGGTCCCAGTTTCTTAAAAAAAAGAAGCTCTATGTTTACAAATGTTTTCTGATACAATAACCCCTTGTCTGGGGACGAGGATTGTGCTACAATTGTTGGCAATTACTGTATTAATTATTAGGAATTGGAATGCACATAAATCAGTAAGCCATTATTTGGCTTCTAATGTCTTATCTCTTTTTCTTTTCCGATCTATACCTTACTCCCTGTGTTCTCTCCCCTACCCGAAAAGATGTTCCCGTATGAAGCATACAGACTCAACACAGCACCACCGAAGGACTCTGCAAAGCGTGGAATCAGGTCAAAAGAACAAAATGGAGGTTCCACATCTGGAATTCAGGTTCCACATTTATACATTTTCACATACAAAACTTCAATAAATGCCATATCCACACTTTCAAACACAGTATAATCAGTTCTTTCAAACAGCATCCAGACCAGGGCCGTCTTTAACGCGGGGCAAAAAAGGCATCTGCCCTGGGCCCAGTTACTCCTGGGGGGCCCCAAGGCAGCTGTCCCGTGGGCCCCCAGCACCTTCTTTCCGGGGGGGCGGGGGGCTGACTGGCACAGTATTACAGGCATCTGACTGGCATAATATTACAGGCATCTGACTGGCATAATATTACAGGCATCTGACTAGCACTATATTACTGGGCATCTGGCTGGCACAATATTACTGGGCATCTGGCTGGCACTATATTACTGGGCATCTGGCTGGCACAATATTACTGGGCATCTGGCTGGCACTATATTACTGGGCATCTGAATGGCACTATATTACTGGGCATCTGTCTGGCACAATATTACTGGGCATCTGGCTGGCACTATTTTACTGGGCTCTGACTGGCACAATATTACTGGGCTCTGACTGGCACAATATTACAGGCATCTGACTGGCACAATATTACAGGCATCTGACTGGCACAATATTCCTGGGCTCTGACTGGCACAATATTACTGGCATCTGACTGGCACAATATTACAGGCATCTGACTGGCACAATATTCCTGGGCTCTGACTGGCACAATATTCCTGGGCTCTGACTGGCACACTATTACAGGCATCTGACTGGCATAATATTACAGGCATCTGACTGGCACAATATTGAAGGCATCTGACTGGCACATTATTACTGGGCTCTGAATGGCACAATATTGCAGGCATCTGACTGGCACAATATTACTGGGCTCTGACTGGCCCAATATTGCAGGCATCTGACTGGCACATTATTACTGGGCTCTGACTGGCCCAATATTGCAGGCATCCGACTGGCCCAATATTGCAGGCATCTGACTGGCACAATATTGCAGGCATCTGACTGGTACATTATTACTGGGCTCTGAATGGCACAATATTGCAGGCATCTGACTGGCACAATATTACAGGCATCTGACTGGCACAATATTACTGGGGTCTGAATTTCACAATATTCCGGGTATCTGACTGGCACAATATTCCTGGTATCTGACTGGCACAATATTCCTTGGCTCTGACAGGCACAATATTACTGGGCTCTGACTGGCACAATATTACAGGCATCTGACTGGCACAATATTACTGGGCTCTGAATGGCACAATATTACTGGGCTCTGACTGGCACAATAATACAAATAGAAAATAGTCCCAGATCCGCACAAGATATAAAGTCCCGGTGCACGGACTTTAAGATGTCTCCGAAATCTTCAAATAGCAACAAAAATGAAAGACCAGCACTCGGTTGTAAAGTGATGAATTTTTAATCACACATAGGCAACGTTTCAATCCTTGCAGATCTTTCTCAAGCCTCCTCTCAAGGCTTGAGAAAGATCTGCAAGGATTGAAACGTTGCCTATGTGTGATTAAAAATTCATCACTTTACAACCGAGTGCTGGTCTTTCATTTTTGTGGCACAATAATACTGCGCTCTGAATGGCACAATATTACTGGCATCTGAAAGGCACAATATTACTGGCATCTGAATGGCACAACAATTATGGCATATGTGTGTGTGTGGGGGGGGTAACATTGCGATGGATGGCGGGATTGCATGCAGGGGAGGGGGCTGGGTCCAGGGGGCCCAAGCAAATGCTTGCCCAGGGTCCAATCACTATTAAAGACGGCCCTGATCCAGACCCTTGACCTATCCATGAGTATCAAAATACTATCTATGAATGTTAAGGGACTGAACACCCCACACAAACGTAGCATCTTTTTTTTAAAGAAGCCCAAAACTCGAAAGCTCATCTACTCTGTGCACAAGAAACACACTTTGCACTTAATAAAATTCCACATGTTACATCTAAACAATTTCCCATAGCCTATCATGTTACTAGCAAGAAAAAGAAAGCATCAATATGGATACATAATTCACTAGCAACCTCAGTACAACGGGTTAAAATGGACTCGAAAGGGCGTTATTTAATTGTAGTGTTAACCATCAACAACATCCAATACACACTAGTCAACATTTACGCCCCAAACTCAAGCTCGGCTCAGTTTTTGCGAAGTACAGTGGGGAGGACCATGGATGTCAGGAGGGGATTTGCAGTGATCTGCGGAGATTTTAACACTCTGGCAGACCCTAATCTAGACACCACATCCAAATTAACGGCAAAACACTTAAAAAACACACAAGCCCAAAGTAAAATCATGCAAGCAGCATGTTTGGAGCCCCGGTTATACGATGTTTGGCGTACAATGCATGGTACTGAAAGAGATAATACTTTTTTCTCGTCAGTCCATGCCTCATATACAAGATTAGCCTATTTCCTGCTTGACAAGGAGACACTCCAACGCGTAACAGATTGCACTATAGGGAATATCCAGTGGTCAGACCACGCTCCTTTATCCCTCACACTGTCTGAACAATTCCCATGCAAAGGCAAAGGAATATGGAGACTAAATGATTCACTTTTATCTCACAATATACACTACTCCTCAGCATTGGAGACCATGACTGATTATTTTAGACTGAATGAAACACCTAATGCCGATCCCTTATTTGGGAAGCGCATAAGGTGGTTCTGAGAGGCCACTTTATATCACAAGCTTCCTATGACAAAAAAACTAGAGAGAAAGCAATAACATCACTCACAGAAGACTTAAGCACATTAGAGAAACAAAACAAGATTAAGGTTACAAAACAGAAAATAGGTAGAATCCAGATAATTAAAGTTGAACTAAACAACCTACAGCTTCGCCAAACACAATTAATGCTTAGCAAACTTAAACAGAATTTTTATAACCATGGGAATAGAGCAGGCAAACTGTTGGCCAAACGCCTCCGTAAACAAGAGCAAGCTATTCCCTTTGTATATTCACCTCCGGGAGAAAAAGTTCTAAATCCAGCAAAGATACCTGACATCTTTGCTCAATATTACTCTAAATTATATAATCTGTCGGATGATGCGTCCACGTCACAACCTTCACCTGATCTTATTGAAAAATTCCTCCCAAAAATTTCTTTGCCCACTTTAGACACACAACAAAAGGAGAAATTAATAGAACCCATAACTTTGGAGGAGGTGACTTCCTGTATAACTCAATTACCATCCAACAAGGCACCAGGACGAGATGGATTTACAAACTTGTACTACAAAAAGTTCTCAGATACTCTAGCACCATTCTTACTTAAAGTCTTTAATGCAGGCAGCAGAGGCGTTGCTAGGTTTCCAAAATATCTGGGGCTATAGCCCATAAGACTTTTTTTTTTTTTTAAATTTAATGGAACCATACGGCACTTACTGAGTGAGTGTGTGTGCATGTCAGTGTGAGTGAGTGTGTGCATGTCAGTGTGAGTGAGTGTGTGCATGTCATTGTGAACGTGTGTATGTCAGTGTGAGTGAGTGTGTGCATGTCAGTGTGAGTGAGTGTGTGCATGTCAGTGTGAGTGAGTGTGTGCATGTCAGTGCGAGTGTGTGTGCATGTCAGTGTGAGTGAGTGTGTGCATGTCAGTGTGAGCATGTGCAAAGCAGAAGGGAAGGGGGACAATTATAAAATATTTATGGTCTCTTAAAAATTAAAAAAAACTGCTGACTGGCATGTAACTGGCTGTGTGTGTGTGTACGTATGTAACTGGCTGTGTGTGCTTGTGTGTATATATGTAACTGGCTGTGTATATGTTGTGTGTGTATATGTATGTAACTGGCTGTGTAAGTGTTGTGTGTGTGTATGTATGTAACTGGCTGTGTAAGTGTTGTGTGTGTGTGTGTGTATGTATGTATGTAACTGGCTGAGTAAGTGTTGTGTGTGTGTGTATGTATGTAACTGGCTGTGTAAGTGTTGTGTGTGTGTATGTATGTAACTTGCTGTGTAAGTGTTGTGTGTGTGTGTGTGTGTGTGTGTGTATGTATGTAACTGGCTGTACATGTGTTGTGTGTGTGTGAATGTCTCTGTCTCTGTGTATGTATGCTTTCGTGATGTGCCATTGTCTGGCTCCTTTTTTTTTTTTTTGCTGGCTCCTAAAACTAAATTACATTTTTTGCTGTGTATGTGACGTGTGGGACAAATTAAGGAATTCATTTTTTCTTTAAAAAAAAAAACAACCAAACTTGCTGACTGGTGTGTGTGTGTAACTGACTGGATGTCTGTGAGGTGTGTGTATGTGACTTTCTGTGTATGCAGTGGCGGCTCTAGACTTTGTGAGGCCTTAGGCGAAAGTCGAACATGAGGCCCTCACGGACACACATTATTAAATAAAATATATGCAAGTGATAATAAAAATGAACTGTAGAAATAGCATATTTCAAGATCAGACTCAAATCCCAGCTTCTAGAAATGAACAGCTCCTAGAATTGTATTTGTCTCATAATTATTCTACAAACATCTATAAACATTTGGTATAGATAAAATTGTGTGCGGCTGACTAACTCACATTGTTATTGCTGTGTCCTAAATGTGAACACTAACACATATCACACAGTCATTCATAGACACACTCAGTGAGCACACACTGACTCACAGACACACTCAGTCAGCACACAATCACACTCAGCCAGCACACACTCACAGATACACTCAGCCAGCACACACTGACTCACAGACACACTCAGAAAGCACACAATCACACACTAAGAGAAACACTCAGCCAGAAGGAAAGGTGCTCAATGTTGAAAGTGGTCTCACAGACCACGTTGTGCTAGAAGATTGGCACTTTGTTCTTCCTCACAGCACCGGATGCACTGTGATTTAGCCATTCAAAATGCCAGAATTTTGCCACTCAATATGCCAGGATTTAGCCATTTAATATGCCAGGATTTAGCCCCTTAATATGTCAGGATTTACCCCCTCAATATGCCAGGATTTAGCCATTTAATATGCCAGGATTTAGCCATTTAATATGCCAGGATTAAGCCATTCAATATGCCAGGATTTTGCCCCTCAATATGCCAGGATTGTGCCACTCAATCTGCCAGGATTTTGCCCCTCAATATGCCAGGATTTTTCCACTCTATGCCAGGATTGTGCCCCACAATTTGCCAGGATTTTGCCACTCTATGCCAGGATCTTGCCCCTCAATTTGCCAGGATTTTGCCACTCTATGCCAGGATTTTGCCCCTCAATATGCAAGAATTTTGCCCCTCAATATGCCAGGATTTTGCCACTCTGTGCCAGGATTTTGCCCCTCATTATGCCACAATTTTGCCCCTCATTATGCCACAATTTTGCCCCTCACAATGCCACAATTTTGCCTCTCAATATGCCAGGATTTTGCCACTGTATGCCAGGATATTGCCCCTCATAATGCCACTATTTTGCCCCTCACAATGCCAGGATTTAGCCTCTCACTATGCCAGGATTTTGCCACTGTATGCCAGGATATTGCCCCTCATAATGCCACTATTTTGCCCCTCACAATGCCAGGATTTAGCCTCTCACTATGCCAGGATTTTGGCACTCTGTGCCAGGATTTTGCACCTCATTATGCCAGAAATTTTGCCTCTCAATATGCCAGGATTTTGCCACTGTATGCCAGGATATTGCCTCTCACTATGCCAGGATTTTGCCCCTCACCTCATTATGCCAGGATTTTGCCCCACACTGTGCCAATATTTAGCCACTCATTATGCCAGGCTTTGCTCGTTTGTGCCACCCTCCTCCCCCCTTCCCTAGTACTTACCTCCATGCTGCTCTCCGTTGTTTCCTCCGTGCATCTTCTCTCCTGCACGGAGGAAGGAAGTTCCGGTCGCGGTTTTTTTTTTTTTAAACTTTATTGAAGCTGCCCAGGTTCAATAAAGTTTAAAAAAAAAAAAAAAACGCGATCGGAACTTCCTTCCTCCGTGCAGGAGAGAAGATGCACGGAGGAAACGTCCCAGGTTAGTGTAACAGGGAGCTTAACGGCAGCGTTAAGCTCCCTGTTACATCAAAGGCAATAAGGTGAGTTAGGCAGCCGCGAGGCCCCCGTGAGTGCGAGGCCTTAGGCGGCTGCCTAACTCGCCTAATTAGAGAGCCGCCTCTGTGTGTATGTATGTGATTCTGTATGTGAGGTGTGTGTATGTGACTTTCTGTGTATGTATGTGATTCTGTATGTGAGGTGTGTGTATGTGAATGTCTCTGTGTATGTATGCTTTCGTGATGGGACATTGACCTGGCTCCTCCTTTTTTTTGCTGGCTCCTAAAACTAAATTAAATCTTTCAAGCCCCCTTAGCCCACCCCTAGCGACGCCTCTGGCAGGCAGCACAAAGGGAAAATTCCCCTCATCTATGCTATCAGCCCATATATCCACTCTCCCGAAACCAGGTAAACCTGCAACATCTTGCCCGAACTTTAGACCAATCTCTTTATTAAATACTGATATGAAATTGTACGCAAACATTTTAGCAAATAGAATTAAAAATATACTCCCTAAAATTCTAAATTACGATCAAGTGGGCTTTGTGAATGGATCTCAACAGGGTTGCCCTTTATCCCCACTTCTTTATGTATTGGCTTTGGAACCGTTGGCTGCGGCTATCAGGGACCATCCTGGCATCCGGGGTATTCCTTTCACCTCTCAACAGGAGTAAAAACTGGCACTTTTCGCAGACGATATACTGATCGCACTAACTGAGCCAGTGCAATATCATACCACAAAGTAAATGAATCAAAAACCCAAGCATTCCCAATAGGAATGACAAATGAGTCAGTGTATAACATCAATAATAAGTACAAATTTGATTGGAGAACTAATTACATATCATATCTTGGTACTAAAATAACAAAACACACACAGGATTTAATAGAATAGAATATAACACCATTATGGAAAAAGATAAAACAAGACCTTAACGATTGGTCTAAAATGTTCATCACTTGGCTAGGCCGAATTGCAGCAATTAAGATGACAATACTGCCAAAATTTTTATATCTGTTCCGAACATTACCAATTCATATTCCACAAGCCATATTGACCGAGATCCAAACAACTATGCAAAAGTTCATTCACACAAATAAGCCCACAAGGATCGCAAACAAATGGTTAATGCTTCCACCTTCACAAGGCGGCTTAAGTATACCTTCAATTCCTAAATACTATTCTGCGGCCAGAATGGCTCAAACAGTGCAACATCATGCCAAGCCTGGCACTATTGCGTGGGTGGATATTGAAGATATATTAGTAGCCCCACACAGAGTAAATGACTTTTGGTTGACAGCTCTTCCGCCTAAATCCAATACGATGTGTCCTCTCCCGAGCACGATCCTATCGCACACAATATGGGCCAGATTTGCTGCATATAGTCTGGAACTATATATATAAAATATCACGATGGACCCATGGCATTAGGCCACTCTAAAAGACCTGCACACAAATTCACAACTGAAGTCATTTGGCGACTTGGTTACCCAATATCACATACCTACCACAGATTTATTTAAATACTTGCAAGTCCGACATGCCTTACAGTCCCACCCTAGTACATTCAAAGACCAATCATATCCACACCACAAGATTAGTATGGCCTGCTCCAATATATCTAAAGCAAAGCACACACTGTCTCTTTGCTACTCAACATCCACTCATCCTGTACTGTCTATGAATCTCCCATTTATAAAAGCATGGGAGCAAGAATTGGGGTTAAAATGCACTCCAACACAATGGAAGCAAGCGATCCAGTTTCCTAAGAAAATTTCTCACTGCGCGAATCACTCAGAACTTGCTAAAAAGATATTATATAGATGGTATTTAGTCCCCAGCAAATTGGCATTAATGTATCCGTCTGTATCTAAAATGTGTTGGAGGGGATGTAATTCGACAGGGACAATGCTCCACATATGGTGGTCGTGTCCACTTATCCAGGACTTATGGAAGAACGCCTTCACCTTGGTGCAAAATACAACCAAATTCTCTTTTCAATCAAAACCGGAGTTAGCACTGCTACATATGTTTCCGACAAAAGTTCCGTGGACCACACGGCTGATTATAGGTCATACTATGCTGGCAGTTAAAACTTTGCTAGCAAGGAATTGGAAGTCAAATTACATCCCAACCTGGCAAGAACTAAGCAACCTTATTAATTCAAATCTATATATGGAGAAACTGCATTACTATAATATAGGAAACATGAACAAATATGAAGAGGTCCTACAGATATGGGCATCGTACTTCAACTCAAAGACATCACAAATTGTCACCTGATTCCACTATATACCTCCAAGCCAAAAAAAAAATCCCAACGAAGAACTGTTTTGAGTCCTACAACAAAACCTCCCCCTCCCCCCCTCCCCAGTCAAATCCATAAGTGTTATATCTTTTCTTTACCTAGTCCCCTCTTCTTTCTTTCTCCTTTCTTTTTCTTTATGCTCTTTTTCTGGTTGATAATAGTTTATAATGTATGTCTCTAAAGCTCATACCATAGTTATGTGTATGATTGGTAATCTCACGGAAATCATGTCTACTTGGGGACATGTTGTTTTTTTGTTTGCGGACAAGCACAGATGCAGAGATTATTCATGGTGTTGAACACCAAGCTGTTATTCCATGGCATTTATTCCTAACAGTGTTAGAAACAAGACAGATATATGGTATGAAACTGTAATGTGCAATTTGACCAGTGTTTGTGAAAAAGTTTGAGTAAAATAAAAATGTATTATTAAAAAAACAAACTGTACATTGTATCCCTCACCTTGGAAGGCTGGGTTTGATTTTGCACCAGTTGCTAAATATACTGCATAAAATATATGTCAGAAAAACAAGTGTCACTCAACAGATGCTATTTACTTATTCAAACATGTTTTACAGCTTTCACCAGCCTACTGGTTTCCTGCAACATATAATCTAGGCAGTAGGTCTCTGGAAGCTGCCAGGAAAGTGATGTAATTGCACACATTTGTAACATTAAGCAATGTGAGGCAATCCAGGCTATTTAATGTACTAGTTTCCCAACTATAGTCACATGATACACTTTACAGTTTACATAAGATTATTACATCTGTGAATAGGTCAGTATTAAATTTAATTCCTAGGATATCACTGTTTATTTCATGTTAAACTTGTACTATTGTAAATGTCCATTATACTGAAAAGCAGGTTTCACTTGTGTCAGTGACTACTTAAAAAATCTTATTTCTCAGATGCAAAGGCACTGTCTATAAAGAAGCCTGCAGCCCCAGAATTGAGTAATGACTGGGTATTAACAGATAACTCAGGTCAGGAGAGGACAATCAGAACAGGAGGCCAGGAGAGGACACTAAGTTTATTCTTATAGGTCTTTGGGGACGCGGAAATGCCACCCAAGATCTGTCCCCGACAGGACCTTAGGTGCAGGCATTTATTGGATGAATCTACTTTAAGACTTTAACAGGTAAATCTGTTGGCATCAGTACAAACACAGGTCCTCCCTACTTTTAAAGGCCCTCTCCTCGACAGAGAGGAGTGTGAAGCCTAACTGCATTGGGTCCACAGTGCCATCAATGGAGGCTTGGGTGGGGAAGAAAAGCTTGATACCAAATATACAGGAGACCTCCGCAGGAGCTCCCTGAATGAAGGTCTCTCTTGGAGTCTGGTATCAATGAGTTTATCAGTTCCTCAAGATCCTTAGGTATATCCCTGGCTGCAATCTCATCCTTAATAGAATTGGAGACCCCATGTCAAAAGGCGTTGTTCCAACAACCTCTGCTGCCAGGGTAGGGAATTCTATGGCATACTCGGCAACATTCTCATGCCCTGTTTGATAGATATGAGCTATTTGGCAGCAGAGGTGGAGCCAGCTGGAATATCAAAACATTTTTGAATGACGCAGCAAACTGAGAGAGCATTTGCCCAAGCTAGGGCTTTATAAGAGGGAAATCACAAACCCACCTTTGCTTCTGTCTGTGGGAAATGCCTGGGGAACCATTTCAAGGTATAATCCAACCTGATTTAAAAATCCTCTGCACTGAACTGGGCTGCCCCCAAATTTATGGGGAAGAGGGGCAGACCTCTAGCAAACAAGGTTCAGTGACAGTAAAGGGTGCTGGAACGTGACGTGAGACAGAGGCGGCTGCAGCCGCAGGTGGATTCAGATGTGCAGTGATGCTCAAAATGTTGGGTTTTTTTACAGGTTTTTGGGGCATTTTAACATGACCCATCCATACCTGGGCATGGTAGAGGTGGTTGTGGGTAGGTAATTTATTAAATATCATTTTATAAATTTTATTGTGCCAGCTCCTGGCACAAGGGAAGGGAGCCTAGAGTTGGGATTTTCTGCAGAGAAATGCATCGGAGGTAGGATTATTTGTTTTTATTTCGCACGCCAACAGAATCAAATTAAAAACTTACAATAAATGCCAGATGGTCCTCCTAACATTTCCCTATTCTAGGATATGGGCATCTCTTGCCAGTGTAACCATCTTCCATGTTACATAGTAGTTTAGACTGAAACTAGCGTCTATTAAATTCAACCCTTGTTATCTGCTGTATATTCCCCTTGGTGCAGTGGCTGTATATTCCACCCTGGTGGCATCATATAAAGTATATGCATTTAAACCTCATTGGCATCACCTACAAAGTTTATGCATGTAATGCTCACTGGCATCTTAATTGGATTTCATAACATTTTGAACATAGACATGGTGCTGTTCCTGATAAATGGAATTTTAGCTTTATCATGATGTAACATAATGGATTTAGGCATGTTTTAGTGAGGGTGGTTTTAGTAGTAGGATGAGAGGGGCAGCATTTCATTCTTTGACCCTGGCAGCACAATATCTTGGGCCAGCCCTGGCGGCAGAAGCAGATGAGAAGATAATGTTGGCGTATGGAATTAAAATATGCCATAAAAAACACTTTTTCTAACTTTGACCTGATTTTTTTTAAACAATTACAAATGGTAAAAAAAGACCCCGTCTATATATTTCTAATATTTATCCTGAGTTTCAATGTTTCCATGTTTATCTATGTTTTATTTCAATTAATAGGGCAATAATCAATATTAGTGTTTTTTTTGTTTCCTAACCATTTTCTTCTACAGTGACCTTTTGACCCCAACCCTAACCCTTCATTTAGATCTAGGGTTAGTAGATCTAGGGTTAGATTTTTCTTTTTATTTATTTATTTTTCGACGGAAGAGAGTTTTTTTTCCTTACTTCCGTCGCTGTCTGCTGGGCACGCTGTATTGGAGGAGCATGCTGCTCCAATATATCCCCCCGATCACTGGGTGATCGTGGTGCCCTGGGGGACAGGGCCATCTTTAATACTGATTGGACCCTGGGCAAACATTTTCTTGGGCCCCCTGGACCCTGTCCCCCTCCCCTGCATGCAATCACGCACTCCATCGCAATGTTACCCCCACACACACACACAAAAACATAAAATTAAGCACACACAATTAGACTTTTCTTGCAGTATTTTTATTGCATTGTATAAAATGTGTATATTAAGTGTATAATTGCAGTGTATAAACTGTATTTATGGATCAAAATGTGTATATATGGCTGCAATATGTATACCTTCTTACTATGCAACACTGCAATACAACTACTCATTACCTACTCATTACCTAAATTACAAAAATATACACAGATATTAGAGAGCACGTATGTGTTCATATATATTTATAAATATACACATCTCTCTCTTTCTCTCTCACTAATTTCATTTATATTTACATGAACTTCTTAATATTATATTCAACTATTTTCATATGTAATAAAAATGTTATTGAAGAGTTGCATTTCTTGTTTTTATTCCCTTTTTCTGCACCCACATTGCACCTAAAGGACACAGCCCCATAGAGTAGCCACAGCACTTGGCTTGCAATCATATTGCACCCACAGCACTTGTCATGCACCTATATTGCACCAACAGCACATGGCTTGCACTCATATTGCACCCACACAATTTGGCATGCCACCGTGTAAATTTGCCCCACAGAAGATACCACAGTGTCACTTTGTCCCACTGTATTGCCCATGCGGAACAAGCCACATTATCACTTTCCCCCGTAGTACATGTTATTTTGTCCCACAGAACATGCCACTGTCAGGTACCAATTAACATGCCACAGTCACTTTGTCATTAACATATGCAACAGCCAATTTGCCTGTTAAAATATGCCACCGTTTGTCCATTAAATATGCCACAGTGTGCCCATTAATATGCCACAGTCAATTTGCCCATCAATATGTCAGTATTATTTTGCCATTAATATGCCAGTATTATTTTGCCATTAATATGCCAGACATTTTGGCCATTAATATGCCAGTGTTATTGTGCCATTCAGATGCCAGTAATATTGTACCATTCAGATGCCAGTATTATTGTCCAATTAAGATGCCAGTAATACTGTGCCATTGAGATGTCAGTAATATTGTTCCATTAAGATGCCAGTAATATTATGCCATTTAGATGTCCGTAATATTGTGCCATTCAGATGCCAGTAATATTGTGGCATTCAGATACCAGTAATATTGTGCCATTCAGATGCCAGTAATATTGTGCCATTCAGATACCAGTAACATTGTACCATTTAGATGCCAGTAATATTGTACCATTACAGTGCTCGTTTTATTCCTCCCTCCTCCCCCCTTCCCCAGTACTTACCTCCTGGCTGACGTCTCCTCCGAGAAGTCTTCCCTCCTGCACGGAGGAGTGAAACACAGTCACCGGATGTGACCGGTGTCAATGTTATTTTTTTTTTTTCCGGAAAAAAAAGTTAAGCAACGCTGTGAAGAGGGCAAGCAAGGGCTGGGGGCCCACAGGGTAGCTGCCTTGGGCCCCCCAGGGAGTAACTTGGCCCAGGGCAGCTGCCCCGTTTGCCCCACGTTAAAGACAGCCCTCAGACATCATTGCAACACTTTTCACACATAGGCAGTGTAAGCTGATCACTGCCTATGTGTGTTTAAAACGCATACGATCACATTCGCTGCGATCGTATGCGCTTGGAGTGTGGGGTTTTCATGAGGCACTCTCAAAGGTTGCTTCAGATCAAAAGAATAACTGCAGGCATGTAGCGTTGCGCTACATGAAATCTCAATGACCATGCTTTGCAGGACGTATATCTACGTCCATTAGCCTTAAGGGGTTAAACATTCAAACAGAATAACAGATTAAAGTGCCCTGAAAGAATTTTGTTTGCAGGTTTAGGGTTTTGTGCATAGTGATGGGGTTAGTTAGACAGGGTGCTGCAGACTGGTGTAACTAGGGTTAACACATTGTTGTTTTAGTCAGGGATGCTATATATCCTGCAACTACTTTCTTCTGCCAAAAAAAAAAATGTTTTAGTTGATTTACATTTTGGACATTATGAAGCATATCATAAATAGTAGAGTAGCAGTCCAGAGGTGTCACGAGGGTTGGAGTCCTCTGGTGTGATAACTCATGCTGTTACCCCCTCTGGATCTCATCCTGTAGCAGACCACACAGAATCCTGAGTAACGTTTTTTGTACTAATGTTACATGTACATCTCAGTTACTGTAGATCACTGAATATAATGGTGAATATATTCAATATTTTAATATATATCCAAAATATTTATATTTACATAAGTTCCACAGTACCACAACTATATTTTATGTGTGGAAAAGTACAGGCAACATATATTATCTTGTCAAAAAGCGGTATACATATGTATAGACTTTCAAAACAATGTCATTTTACCCCCAGCAACATCAGATAACGAGGCCATCAACTGGCAACTCCTCCTCTGACTTCACAAGGTCTGTTGGCCTTGATGGCCGCTTCCTCTTCATCTGCCCACGGTAAATAAAGCATACACATACACCAACACTAGTACCATGACAGGGCTTCATTCATGAAAGAGGGCATTGCATGGACCATGCATATCTCATTCAATTCCCTCTTTCATGAATGAATCCCAATGCAAATGTTGATGTGACTCACCACTAACAATGCATTCTTCTCCATCTCAATAGGGTTATCTTCACCACCTCCTAAAATAGATGATTCCCACCACCTGTTTGCCTCTTCATAGGTTCAGTCACAGGTTTAGTGAGCAATGAGTGAAGAATAGTTTTATTTTACAGTTAACTAATTCAGGAAATAGCTATGATAACTGTAAAGACAATGTAAGATTAAAAGGGATTATTAATAGTGGAATGTTAATGTACAATAGTTAAGGAGGTAATACAATAAATACAATCTTAATTGCACTGTTCTAATAATCTTCCTTCTTTTCCTGCAGTAATATATGTTGAGGTGGAGGAAAGTATCCTCCTGAACGTGGTGGATCCCAGCTTTGAAGACATCAGGAGACCATCCACGACCACCTACTCAATTTGAGGCTGATGTCCATGGAGCAGTTGCTGGGATCCAACAGGACATCGCTTGGATGTACCAGCAACTCATCATGATGGTGAGTAATCAGGATGAGTTCCATGCTCAAGTGAAGGAGAAGCAGGATCAGTTCTGTAGACGGTCAGATGCGGTTGCAAATCTGGAGATGAGGCTGATGAGGTCGATGTACCAGCAGGAGTATCAGTCTTAAGCTGAACACAGCAACCAAGTATTAAGGTACAAGTATACAAAATTGGCCCTAAAGCGTGGGCAATCACATTTCTCTTTGGATCAACAAGTACTAAATAAACATTAATGTCTTTACTAACTTACATACCCTTCAGGTAGTGAATTCCATAACTTTATTGTCTTTTAAGAATCCCTTCGTAGACTAAATCTTCTTTTCTCAAGTGTTAACAGGTGACCTCTTGTCCTTTGTACTGTTCTGTCAATGAACAGCTCTTTAGAAAGCCCTTTGTATGGGCCCTGTACATATTTATGTAACATTATCATATTCAGTTTCTCTAGCATGTACAAATTAAAATTTTTTAGCTATTCTTCATAACTAAAATTTTCCATTCCCCTTGTCACGGTTATTCTGGGTTTGTGGCTGTTTTTGTCTTCAGCCTCTAGTGGCCGCTATTGTGGTGTTCCAATTCTACTCCTGTTGTCAGCTGCCTCGTTATCCTCAGCCCTTCCCTATTTAAACCTGCAGCTTATGGCAATCAGTGCCTTTGCATTGCTTTGGTTGCAGCCTGTGATAGTGCCTTGTTTCTTGTTCTAGCATTCATATATTGATTATTGATTATTGATTTCCCGGTTCTGACTCCTGCTTGATTTTGACTCCGCTGTTTTCTTCCTGCCTCGACCATTTTGCCTGTCTAGTGACCTTGCCTTCTGAAATCCTACGTTGTACCTTGTTCCTGTTTCGTGTATGACCCGGCCTGCTGACTATCCTTCTCGTCCAGTACTCCCTGTGTATCTCTTCTTCAGTGTGCGGTTGCAGTCAGTGTACAAGTCCTGGGTGGTCATTTACCTGAGGCTCAACCATAGGGTATAATACCATTCAGGTGAATAACACTGCTCTGTTTCCAAACCTGTTGCAGCAGCTACCAGTCCTGTCTCAGTTTGGTCACAGCTACCAGTCCTGTCTCAGTTTGGTTACAGCTACCTGTCCTGCCTCAGTTCCAGTCTCTGCTACCAGTCCTGCCTTAGTTCCAGTCTTACTTGTCCTGTCTCAGTCCCGGTCACAGCTACCAGCCCTTCCCAGTCATGCATCGTGGGGTGCAGACAGACCCCACACCCTGCCCTGCAACGAGGCTCCTCCCTGGTCTGTTATCCCAGGTTGTGACACCCCTGATTAGTTTTGTAGCCCTCCTTTGCACTTTCTCTAGTTCCATAATGTATTTTATTTAAACAGATGCCCAGAATTTAACTTCATATTCAAGGTGGGGTCTTACCATGGACCTGTAAAAACGCAGAATAATTTCTTCCTCCCGTGAGTTACTACCCTTCTTAATACATGCCAATATCTTATTGGCCTTTGAAGTCACCACCTGGCACTATTGTTAAGTCTATTGTCTATAATTACTTCCAAATCTTTTTCATTAGTAGATTTCCCTAAAGAAACGACAATTAAGCTATATGTTGAAATTTTATTATTATACCCAAAATGCATAATTTTACCCTTGTCTACATTTCATCTCATTTGCCATTTATCTGCCCAGCTACCCAATTTGTCCAAATCCTCTTGCAGTGAACACAAATCTAGTTCAAACTGTATTACCTTCCCTCTGCCCACTAGGAGATCTTCCAGCCAATTGCCAATCCACATACAAATATTTGGCCCTATGCCTATTTCTGTAAATTTGTACAGTAAACTTTTGTGCGTAACCGTATCAATTGCCTTAGCAAAGTCTAAATATATTGCATCCACTGCAGCACCCATATCTATAGTTTTACTCACTTCTTCATAGAATGCAATTAAGTTAGTCTGACAGGATCTGTCTTTCACAAAGGCATGTTTGGCTTCTGCTAATGAAATTCTTGATTATAAATTGCAATTGCCTCTGCTGATCCATCAGCTTTACAATGTTTGAATGATACTTTATTTTTATTTATTTCCTTATTTACCTTACCACATTGGTTTTAGTTTGCTTCTTTTGTATTTGTTTCCAAAGGGTATAAATGTTTTTTGTATATTCTTGTAGTGTTAGTTTGAAGGTATTCCACTTACCTTCTGTGTTTATTCCCAAAAATAATCCATCCCAGTCAACAAGATGAAGGGATGCATTAAACCTACTAAAGTTGGACTTTTTACAATTCACTGATTTGGTGTGGCCCATACCAATTTTCCTTTTTGAAGTAATCTCAAAGGATACCATGTTATGGTCACTATTCCCCAAATGCTCCCTTACTTGCATATAAGAGATAAGCTCCTCCTTGTTAGTTATTACCAGATCCAGGCACGCATGCCCTCTGGCTGGTATTAGTTGAAATTAGTAGTCCCATTTTTCCAATCTACTTCTGGTTAATACAAAATTCCCCATAATGATATTACAGCATATTTGAGAAGCCTTTTCTATTTGCATTAATAGTTGTGATTCTTCAAGTTCACTAATATTTGGGGGTTTGTAACAAATACCCACTTATAATTTCTGGGCAGTTCTACCCCCGCTGACTATCTCAACCCACAATGATCATATATATCTTCATGCACATGAGGCAATAATATCGGTTTGACATACAGACAGACCCCTCCACCTCTTTTGTTTGACCTATCTTTTCTAAACAACATGTAGGCCTCCAGATTGATTGACCAATCATACGTATCATCCCACCATGTTTCTGTTATACCAACTAAGTCATAGTGTTTGATTTCTGCTACCGGTTCCAATTTCCCTATTTTACCAGTTAAACGTATGCATTTGCACTCATGCACTTGATACCACTGCGATGTCCCACTTGTAATTTAATTTTGAAGTTGTTTATAGGCTTCTCCCTATAATCTGTATTAACCACAGCCAGCGGCTGGTGGAAGGCCTGGATGTCCATCTGCATGCTGAGGTAAATCCTTGGTGCTGGGGCGAATCCTGGCTGCCATCCGGGTGCTGGGGTATGTCCTGTGAGTGCAATCTGCAGGGCCGGACTGGCCTACCGGGATACCGGGAAAAATCCTGGTAGGCCGCTTTAAGAACGCGGCCGCCGGGTGTAAGGTTTGGTATAGGAGGTCAGGATACGGGTACAGCAATATATGTATAGAGTGTAAGGTACTCACCAGGATGTCGAACTCCTGGAACAGTATGGCACGGAATAGTCCAATAGACGTTTAACACTCACAGGGACGATAATATACAGCAGTGAGGAGCAGTTTAGTAATCCACAAGTACTGCAGCAATTCAGCAAGGAGGTGGTTAATACACAGCATACAACAGCAAGAGTAGTTAGTAATCCGAGGTCAGGAGCATAGGCAGGCAGGTAATCGGTTAAACAATCCAGGTCAAGGGTATAGGCAGGCAGGTAGTCCAGTAATACAATCCAGGTCAAGGGTATAGGAAGGCAGGAAGTCCAGTAATACAATCCAGGGTCGGGTAGGAGAAAGCAGGGAACACCAATAGACAATCCGGGTCGATAACGGGGAGACAGAAAGGCAGGTACGCAATATAGGCAGTACATGAGCAAGAATCACCAAGCACAGTATTCAGCTTGGTGATTCCTTTTAAACTTCGCGCCTGGTGACGTCTTGACGCGCGTGCCGGCTTGGATGATGCTGCAGAGAGGAGGGGCGCGTGCACCGTCGTTGGTGACGCGCGCTTGAAGAGAAGCTGCCGATACAGAGCACAGGTCCCCTGCTACTCCGTGACATCCAGCGAGGGCTGGGTACTCCGGAGAGGCGCTGCGCGGCGGGACCTGACACCGGGTCAGCTTACTTAGTGCTCTCCCCTTCCCTCAAGACATTCTGAGCGCCAGATGTAGGTGACATGCGACGCTCAGGGACAAAAAATGAATAACGGTGTCCTGCCTCTACAGTTATACGAGAAAGGCACCGTTTCATACCTACAGCATTTTTTTTATTAAAAAAAAAAAAAGAAATTGTGTGTATGTGTAAGTGTGTCTGCGTGTGTGACAGTGTGCATGTGTTACTATATGTAAGTGTATCTGTCAGTGTGAATGTGTAACTTTTTGTCTGTAAGTGTGACTGTATGTAAGTGTGTGTATTTCTGCATGTGTGTATATCCACCTATCTGCAAACAGCATTTAAAAAAAATACATGTGTATATGTAAGTGTGTCTGCATGTGTGACAGTGTAAGTGTAAGTGTGTCTGTAAGTGTAAATGTAACTTTTTGTCTGTAAGTGTGACTGCGTGTAAGTGTGACTATATGCAAGTGTAAAAAAATTCTGTGTGTCTGCGTGTGTGACAGTGTACATGTTACTGTGTGTCTGCAATTGTGACTGTGTGTATGTCTGTAAGTGTGACTGTAGGTGTGTCTGTGTAACTGTAAGTGTGTAGTTCTGTATGTGCCTGTGTATTTCTGTATGTATGTGTGACTGTGTGTGTGTGTGTGTAAGTGTGACTGTCTGTAAGGGTTTATGGCTGTGTGTATCAAATAGCAAACATTCTCAGGAAAAGTAGCAGTGCAGTGTCCCCTGTGTGCCAGACTACTCTCGCGGCCAATTCGATATGGCCCTCTCTTCCCTCCTACACGATGCTGGAGCCTTCTTCTGTGCTTGGGTATGTCCTGTGAGTGCAATCTAAGTTATGGGGTAAGTCCTCAATGCTGTGGCAAGTCCTGTCAGTGCATTCTAAGTGCTGGAGCATGTCATGTAACTGCAATCGGCTTTCTGAGGTGCTGGGGCAAGTTGTGTGAGTACAGACTGTGAGCTGGGGTAAGTCCTAGGTGCTGGGGCAAGTCCTGTGAATGCAATATGAGTACTGGGATAGGCCATGGGTTGGGCACATACTGTCCGGGTGCTGGGTTAAATCAATATATCCACACAGTATGTTCACAAGTTTAAATCTCACACACTGCCCTGATATATACCCCATGCACAGGGTAATTCATATAACCTTGTGTACATACTGGGGAACTTATATATGGCAATGTGCATGGGGATTATATTAGGGCACTGTGTTTGATATAACCTTGTGTACATACTGGGGGCATTTATTGGCCTAGGCAGGGTTATATATCACATTTATCTACAAATAATACACTCTTCAAAAGTGCTTTGAAATGTTTTTCTCTTTTATGAACAAGAAAAATAATGTTAACACAAGGCCGGTAAAAATATGACTTGCTGCCAATGTTAAGTCTATGGAGGCAGTAGCAAAGCCGGTATTTTTGTGGAAAAGGTGGCAACCCTAGACTGGTATAATGATGTTATGCTATGTGGCTAGTTTAATGATGTCATGCTTATGGGGCTGGTATAATGATGTCATGCTATGGGGCTGGTATAATGATGTCATGCTATAGGGCTGGTATACAATTATTTCCAGGGCTGGTTTGTATCCCCAGTCCGGCCCTGGCAATCGGCATGCTTGGTTAAGTCCTGGGTTCCATATGGGTGCTGGGGTTAGTCATGTGAGTGCAATCTGAGTACAGTGTAGTCAAAAATCCTTGCACTGGCTTTGTAGCCATGTTACCCCTGGATACGTATCATTCCTACCTCCCAGTTGTAGCCCTGCACCCCACAAAAATATCCAATGAATGAATCAGGGTGGAGATCTCATAGGACCTGATATGATTAATTCATTGGATTCTGTCTGTGCATATATCCATCCTACATACTGCCGGGCTGCACTTTACATGGTCTTACTGCAGCACGTGGAACAAACATGTGTCCCTGGAAACATGGCCGATGTTGGCAACTATGCTATTGACACACAAAATAACACAGATTTAAGTGCCTAAACAAGAGAAGTGAGATAATGTGAAGAAAGAAAAATGTATAAATAGGAAGTCTACTCCGAATGACTAAATTAAATACCAGGACTTCTGGTTTTTAGACTGATGCCAAATTACAAGTGCCACTGCATAATAATGTAAACAGATACGCATACAGTTGCCTTTTTACCATTAAACTGTATGCAGATTAAGGTAGGGTTGGTTGGGAAAGAAATGGATGGAGATATGTTTAGTGAATTCACATTAAAAAAACTGAGCTTAAATGATGGCAACCGGCACTTTAAGAAAAGTATACAGGTACATCAAGTGAAAATCGCTATATGGAGGGAAGCTGAAAAAATATATATAACACACACAGCGACCCGCACAGAACTGCAGCTGGTTGATAAAGCAAATCAAAATTATTTATTGAATTCAATTAGAATATTGCGATACCTAATAGGTTTTGAACACCCTCTACCTTACCAAAGTCATTTATTCCAGGTCTTTGTAATTCATGCCAGTGTTTAAATACACCCCAGTACATGCCCCATCACCTGTATTGCACATCCTGAATTTGCTGCTGCCCCCCAGGACTTGCCCCATTACCCGCATTGCACATCCAAGACAGTTTGCCAATTAATATGCCACAGCCAGTATCCTGAGACTGCTCCACCACTGTGAGTCTGTTGTCCATTTATGACAGGTCTGTGATTTCCTGGATGAAGAAGCAGTGTGCCCGTCTGTGAAATTTTTTTCTTTAATAAGTACGTTTTGATATCCTCTAAGTCTGTAGTCTGCTGAGGGGATTGTGAAGGAGGGTGTGTATCCAAAAGCGCAGGAAAAAGCTGCGCCATGCTTGAGGTCTCTTCCGGTTGAGACAGGGAGAATTATGTTCACAAGGACACAGAACCGCTCTTTCTGGAGGGTCCAGGAGTTGTTTCGGCAGATGAATTGCCGTTCTGGGGGGCGACTGTACTTTTGTTTTTTGGATGAAGGGAATGGAGGAACTCATAAGGCATCTGCTTGCTTTGGCGAAACACCTTGTACACCAAAGTTTTTTAGTTTTTTTTAGTTTCAGTTTTGTATACTTTTTTGTTTTTGTATTTAATCATTTTTTGAGAGAAAGCATTTTTTATGAGGACTTGTTTTTCTACTTTGAATATCTTTGTTTGCCTATAACTCTTATCATTGTTTTTGATAATATTTTTTTTTACAATAAGGACAATTAAAATATGGAATTCACTGCCTGAAGAAGTGGTTCTTAGCAAATACGTTAGATGCCTTTAAAAGCGGCCTGGATACTTTTTTAATGAGCCAGAGCATAGAGGGTTATGCATGTTAGTATAGGCATTAATTTTTATTTAGTGCTTTTTGATCCAAGAAGACTCAATTTGAAGTCAAGAAGGAATTTTTCCCCCCCACAGAAAGCAGAACTCTAAATTGCTGAAGGGGTTTTTATTTGCCTTCTTTTGGATCAACATGGGATAGGAAAAGGGTTAACTATGTAACTATGTCACAATATATTCAGTGTTTACAACTGGCTATGTCACAGTTATTCAGTGTTATGGTAAAAAGTGAAGTTTAACAAACTGTAGTATAGAGGAGCCTGGAACAGATATCTAAAGCACAGACTGTAGTGCATTTTGCACTCCTTGGAGGGTGATAGCAGGTTGATACTGGAACAAACTCTTCCAAGAGAGCAGCAGACAAGGCTGAAGTACAAACTGTAGCAGAACTTACAGTCCACATGACAGCAATAGAGCTTACAACTGGTTTGAATGCAGTAAAAAAAGCAATCTCTGAAGCAGAGATTGTAATCCACAGGAAATGCTAGCAGGCATACAATTAACAAAATGCAGCAGTAAACACAACTTAGACGACAGAAGCAGACAAACTAATGATCAGCTGGCAGCAGAGCTAGAACTGTAATATCACATTGAAGTGGAATGTACTTATCTGAATTATGGCAAACTGATGTGGTAAATCAAAGGGATAATCCAAAAGAATGGTCAAACAAGCCAAAGGTCAGGTAATCAAAGCAGGTAGTCAGACAGGTAGGAACTGATACACAGGAATCAGGACACACAAATGATACAGGAAATGAGTACCAACTAGGAACAACAGTGGGTGCAGGTAGACTAGAGTGCTGACCTTTTAAACTTTGGCGCCATACATCCTCCACCCTCTTGCCACAAATCACTGCCAGTTGTACTATAAAAGCACGTTGAGTAAGCAAGTGAAGGGAAGACTTGCCACTCTAGCTCGCCACTCCCAGGCTGCCAGTTGCGGATCTTTCAACTGTGACAGAGGGGAATACGGTGTAAAAGGGGCGAGGGGAAGGGAAAGTGGGTCAAAATAAAGGATGGAAGTCATTGACCTGGACTGTGTGATTTATTTTATTCCATAAATTCATACAATTTATTAAAATAAGGAAACAACAAGATATTATTTTCCAACAATATAAACAATATTTTTGATGGTAAACTTAGCTGGACTGCTCATTGTGGCAACGAATATGTCTTAGTTGTAAAATTAGCAAATGATAATGGTTATAAACCCTATTTTTTCCTATTTTTGTGGAAAGCAGATTTATTGCATTCTCCTAAGTGCAGCCATACTGATCTATTCACTAAAAGGTGAGGTGAACATTTCATCTCACCACTTTAGCTATACACTGTGCAGGGACAATGATAGTGAGTTTACCTCACTAAATAAACTCACCAGGATTGTCCCTGCACAATGTATAGCAAGACTGGTGAGATGAAATGTTCACCTCACCTCATATCACCTGCAACTCACCTTTTTGTGAATAGCCCCCATAGTGTGTTCAAGCTACCTGAATTTTGCCTGAAACGTAGTAGCACAAATTTAGGTTTTAGTTAACAGAATACAAAAACTCAGCTCAATTACTTTCCTTTTTTTTTTTATTAATCACATTTTAGACATAATAGACATAGACATAAATAAAAACCGGGTACATATCTTGATTCCTCAGAGGAGGTAAATCTTGATAATACAAATAAACAATAATCATCCATAACATATACATAACAGAACATTTGAGATAAAATCACTATAAATCAAAACAATCAAACTATTGTTCTATTATTTCACCTATTTCCTTTCTAAGAAACCATATAATACACAATGATATTGTTTATGTATCTGTTTAATACTTTGCACATTTTCTCTGCGTCAAGTTTCTATAACAGCATGGCTGCCCAGGTGAGCTTTCAAATTGAGGCAATCGAGCTGTGTTTGTTAGTGAACACCTCCTATTTTTTCTTTAACGTCTTGTTTACGTTTTACCTTATTTTTAGTTTTGCAGTTATATGTACTTTTACGAAAAAATTTCTAAAACAAGTTTTTCTGGCAGAACAAGGTGGATTTTACCTTTAAACTGTCTTCTTTTTGTCACTAAGTGCAGTGAACGTAGAAGTAGACTTCCTTGTCACAACTGCTTGGAAGTGGTAGGATCCAGCACATGGTGAAGAGTCTCTTCTCTGTACCACGTAATGTTAAGACTTTCCTATCATACTAGTATGGAAACAGAGGTCAATGTTTCCCAAAGCAAGGGGATTAACTGGGATATTAATGACATGAAGCTTCCCCAGGTATAGTATTTAACAAATAAGATTGTTCTATAGACAATGGTTTTAGCTGTATCCAGTTTCCACTAGATGGGAACTTATTTTATTTGTATGCTTAACTAAACTTTATTGAAATCTGGTTAAAGCATCTTCCATTATGTGTTTTTTCAGCAATTTAGAGTGTTACTCTATTATTGAAAAGTTTGTCATGATAAATTTACGGAATATATTGCATTTTCACAATTATATTTATATGTAAATATACACATTGTATGCATTGTATATACATATGCATTTAATATGTCTGATACTAGTGTCAGAATTATATAAAGAATATATAATTCTTAAAATCTCTATTACAATGTAAGAACTAGACTATATAAAATGATCATATGAGTAGTTCATCAATTACTGTTGTATTTCATACATGCATTTACGTGAGGTTTCCCACCTTTAGTTCAAAACAATACTGACCATGGCATTGCCTCCGTAGCCAATTTTTACCAGCCTGCCAGTAAAATATTCTCTGTAAAAACCCTAATTTACGTCATTGTCCAGCTTTGCTTTTGTACATGTAGTAATATGTATGGAATCTGGGTGTAGCTATATTAAGCTTAATAGCAGCTAACACGTAATTAATTTGTGTTCGTGCCAAATGAATATTCAGAAATGAAAAGTTAACCTAATATTTAGCATTTGGGTGAACCTTTGTCAGTATTGTACTCTTGCATACATAAATTGTTAAAGGACAACTGTAGCAAAAAATGTACTTATGTTTAATGAAAGATTGTATTAAGTGTCAATAATTTATAAAGAAAATCAATTTAATTAAATAATCCAAATAAAGTTCCTTATTAAGCCTTCTATGTTCCATATCTTTCTCTCAGGGGGCAGACATCTTGTTTAGAATTTTGGATCAGATCTTCACTCACCTTGGTTCAGATGAAGAAAGATCTGACCCATCTGACCAAAGAATCTAAAAAAAAAAAAAAAAAAGTTTTGCCTCCTGGTGGAGCTATATGGGGTAAAAATGGCTCAATAAGGTACTTTATTTGTATTCTTTCATTAAAGCATTTCTACATAAAATTCCTAAACTTGATGCAATCCTTTAATTAAAAACAACTTCATTTTTACTACAGTTGTCCTTTAAGGGTGTTTCTCATGCATACAAAATACTTGCACCACATATATATCACAATTGACAGTATAAAAGATTGCCAGAATATTCTTTTTCTAGCAAATATTGATGTGCTCTAGGCTATTTAAAGAAAGTGCTTAAAATTGGTTCACTCTGGGTGTTGTCAATGCAATTTATCATCAACATGTTTAATGTTTAAACTTACCCTTCAGCGGTGTAAACTTTCTTTCAGTTTGAGATACGTATTCATTTCATTTCACACAATTGTTGCATTCTTTGGATCAGGTTCTGTGTGAGGGTGGGAAATTTGGGACATAAGCCCTGGGTTTATCAGATAACCCTCCAATTCAACAGATATCCATGAAGAGCTTTAATCTTCATGGGATAACTAGCAACAAGACCATGTCAAAATGTACAAAACATGTACTACTGGACACCAAGAATTACACAAAACGTGTAGTAAATTGTAATAATTTTTAGATAAATTATATAAATTGGATCTTCCTGCACCAATGTCTAAAACAGAAAGCAAACTTCTCCCCACACCTTAGTGGTCCTTAATATTTTCTGAAGAAATAAAAATAATGGCATGAGCTTTGTAGGGAATATTGAGGGCAAAGGGAAGAAAACTATAAGCCTACTAAAATCAATCTAAAATTTGTTATATAAAATATAGCAAAAAGGCTAAATAAGGTACAAATACCACATTCATAAAAACACCGTTACATGCAACTTTCTATAATCTGTATGTTATTTTGGATTTTAGCAATATTTTTATGGTAAATTTTTTAACATATGTTTTAGTGTTTTACTATAGTTTTCAATCTTCTCCCCCTTTTATTCATTTCGACTAAAACTAATTTTGGCCATTGACACAATCATTTCCGATGACATTCGTCCATTATTTTCATTTTGGCAGTTCCATTCATACAAATGGGATAACTGAAATCTGTGCCAAAAAATTATGCCGAAATGTCTGCTGAAATGTCTGTCTTCAGCTTATTTCACATGGACGATTTTCGTGCAAATTTATGGGCTATTCAGATCAACAAAGTGATCTGACTGTGTCCATAACACATCGGAGCTTCCTGAATGAGCCAATCGAAGGAAAACAAATGGACAAATGAAAAAGTGATTTTCGTTCATTCTGCATTTGTCCATTAATTATTTCATCCAGATTTGCATTTGTATTCCGACGAATGGAAGAAAAATAACGATTTTTCGTCAAATTGGCGTTTGTCCCAATATTTACATTGCATGGTAGGAATCAGGATACCCTCATATTAATTCAAACAAGCTATTGATACTCTACTTTTAGTAAACTTAAATATGCTAAGACATCCTCTATTATTTCAAAATGACTATTCAGCCAACACCATTGACTATTATCATCTGTACACTGTACAAAACAACAAAGAGTTCACATATTTTTCTCAGATGAAATCTCCAGGAAGCAGAGCTAGCAAACATTGAATACACTTTCAAACCATACAAAAATAATTGATATTTTACAATTGTTTTTCACAATTTGTGTTTACATTAGCACAGGTAATTTTTATTTAAACATTATAAATGTCTCTCATCAAAATGTTGCATAATGTCACATTGTATTTTAATAACAGCTACACATAGTCAACCAATTACCCTGACTGAGTTTTACTGGTCAAATATAAATTTAGCTAACATTAATTTGGTGCTATAGTGGTAAAGACATAAAAAGGGGAATGTATTTTGCTGGTAATATAGAACGTTTAAATTGATTTACACATTCCTTTTAATTAACATGCTGTTTGAAATAATCAAGATAAAATGGTTTCTTCTTTCCTTAAAGGTCAATGAAATTGTGTATTGTGTCAGTAAACTCCTTACATTATTTTGGAGCCTTCACTGGTCAAATGATATTCAAAGAAAAAAAACACAAATGTAATATCATAAGACAAGTGCAGTCTGTGTGACATATGTATTACTGCTTTAACAAAAAGAGAATTTTTGATTCAACTATGAATTATGCTCCTATGCAACTGTTGCACTACTGTTAGATTTGTGTTGTCCTTCCTTTTTTATATGAGAAAATAATTATACAATTCAACCACATGAATTAACTGTCGAGTAGAAAATTACTAAAAATAGATACTGCAACTGAGGTTGCCACCTTCAAAAGTATGCTGGCCATGCTGTTGCCAGCATAGACCTAAAGCCAACTTTTTACCAGTCTGCCAGTAAAATACTGGCTGAATGGAAAATATAACTCAATTAGGACTTTTTTGGGAGCACATGTGCTGCTATTTTGGAACCCTGTGCTCAGTGGTGTATCTTGGTTTTGTGCTGCCCTAGGCAGACAAAATTCGGGCACCCCCATAACCCACGTTGCACACCAAGAACATACCCCATCACCCCATTACATGTTTCCATTACCCCATTATATGCTCCTATCACCCATTTCATCCTCCATTACATGACCCCCATAACCCTATTACATGCCCCCATCACCCCCATTACATGCCCCATTACATCATATTCTAGATATTAGACATGTGCATTCGTTTTCGGACAAATGCATTTTCGTCCGAAAATAGCATTTTCGTCCATTCATCCGAAAAACGAATAACGAAAATGCTAAACTAACGAAAGCCGAATGAACGAATGGTTAGTAAACGAAAATCATTTGTCCAATCGTCCATTCGTGCTATTGGCATTCTATAAACCGAAATAGAGTTGGTTTATAGAATACCAATAGCATTACATACATTCCAAAAACCGACATAATGAACGACTTTCGGTTTATGGAATGCATGTAATGCTATGCTATTGCTATTCTATAAACCGAAATAGAGTCCCCATTCATACGAATAGGTCAATTGACCTATTCGTATGAATGGGGACTCTATTTCGGTTTATAGAAAGCCAATAGTATTACATGTATTCCATAAGCCAAAAATCTATAAACCGAACGACATTCGGTTTATAGACTTTCGGTTTATAGAATACATGTAATGCTATTGCTATTCTATAAACTGAAAGTCTATAGACCGAACGACCTTCGGTTTATAGACTTTCGGCTTTTAGAATAGCATAGAATTACATGTATTCTATAATGGGGACCCCATTCAACGAAAATTTTAGTTTTGCACATGTCTAGTAGCTATTGTGTTATTTCAGTAGCCCCGTCCTAGACTGAAATTTATTTAACTTTTTTCAACAATGATTGGAAGTCATTATAAATGTCCGGCTAGCTGTTCTTCAACTCAAAAGAGATCCTTGTGGCAGAAAAATTTATATTTTATTAAAAATGTAATATTCAAGCTGAGCAGTCTGGATTGACACATGTGCTGTTGTGAAGCTCCCATCATGATCAGTCTTTATATAGATTGTGTTATAAGCCCACATTAGTGAACAATGGAGAGATCTCCCAGCTCCCCCACCCAAGGGCTAGACTGTACACAGTGGTGCCACTTTCCTATACTGTGACTATGTCTAAAGATTTCAATGCAATATCAAACAGAAGATGTTCTCAGCAATGTATTGGTTAATCTTTCAAGATAAATTAAATACAGATACACTATTTCTTTTTTTTTTATTACACCCTTAGTCCCTTATGAGACTTACTATCTGACAAGTGAACTAAATCAGATCAAACATAGGCAAAGTACATTTAAGTCAAAGTGCATCAGACAACCTGATTTATAAAGGAATCTGTAACCCTGTAAGCTGAGGAAACTCCAGTTAGTCTTTTAAAAAGACTCAAATCCCATTTGAAATGTATTGCCTTTTTGAGGTTTTAAATTTTCTAATAACATTTTGGTTTTATTTAATTATTTTCTTAGTTGTTATATTTTTTTGGAGACATATGAATAAGTAATAGCTTCTGCATTACTATAAATAGCTGTGAGGTACTGATCCAAAAAATGTCAACTATTTGTTTGTGTACGTGTATCTTATGGATAAAGCTTATCTAAACAGTTAATCTACACATTAATTTGCAAAATGCATATATTAAAACACCTAATTACTTGAAACGTTCTTCTATCTACACCAAGATGGCCACCAAATGTCGTGGGTTGCCATTTTGGCTATTGTGGGATTGTGATTAGGGCTGTCACCTTAACATCAGTCTCAAGTCAATTTTTTTCCGGGCTGCCAGTAAAATACCAGCTGGGTGACAGCCCTAAGTGTGATATGACCATTTGGGGGCGGGTGGATGCTAGTGATTTGGTTAGCACAATGTTTTTCATTGATCTCCACAAGGGGATAACCTGTTACCCAGACATTTTGAAACCGAAAAACATGAATTCACTAAAAATGTTCCAATTATGCAATAGAGGGTGTTCTGTAACCATTTTCCTCAGCAAAAGCTTACAGTGAGAGATGGTCTGTTGACTTGGGTTTACATACCTGACACTGCTCTTCTGTACTGAATAACCTCAGTTTTATTCCACATAGAACCAGTCACACCTGTTTAACACATGAAAGAGTGTCCTATTATGCAACAGTATGTTTTCTTATGTGTGAAAAGTATATCTTTTTTCAATCTCAAATGTTCCTAGTTAATGATGTATTGTGGCTTAGGCAACTGAACATGCAGCACCATTTAATACTATATTGTAAGGACTACATTACAGACTTAAAATACATACTCTGTTGCACTACATGCTCAGTTGCCTTAGCCACAATTTTCAATCCATACCTATTCAGAATTTGTTTGTTTTTTAATGTTTTCCCTCCAAATATAATAGATAACACAACAGCCATGTTCATTAGAATTGTAAGTAAATAGAGAAGAAATTGAAAGGTGATATGTGAAAAAAAGGTGAGGAGAAAAAGAAGAGGAAAAAGAACATTATGTGTAGGGAAATTCCAAGAGAGGGAATACCGGCAGGTCAAGATAGAACTGCCCAAAAAATGGGGCTTGCTGAACCACATAAAGTGGCCGTGGTTTGTCATTTTCCATGAGGGATATGACATGAGGTTAATTTTATTTAGAATCCTGCAGTATATAAACGTTCCCTTACAGACAACTTAATGACAGTTTCCATGGTTTCTCTGTGTTGTCACTATTCTATATGCATGACTGCATGTGACATTGATATCAAACTGAGTAATGTGGATCCCAAGGTCTTCATGCAGTCTCTTTCCTGAATAAAAAGCCCACTGTTTATTTTATCACCTCATGAAATGAATAATACCCAGCCCCCAGCCTAGGATTCTGCATAACATGCAGCCCTTCACAAGTTGGGCAAAATGGACATGTGGAATTGTGACTCCAAGGAGCACCACAGTACAATTCTGTGACATAGGACATTGTTAATACTACATTAAATAGAAAGACATTGGTGTCTGCTGGGTATTGATTGGTGGCTATAACATTTTGTGAAGGAAACAGTGGATTGCTGTGTTTAGGTCAATGATCACTGGTAACCACTATTTTTTAACAGGACAATGCCGTGTCAAGCCATTCTGACACAGTTTTCATTAGCATTAATATCAAAGGACAGCCTTTAATTGGCTTACAATATGTCTATTAGTTATACTTATTCACAACTGTATTTGACAACAATGCGTTTGGCTAGAGGTTAATTAATGGGTGTTTTAATGGAATGAATTGTAAGCTTCCTCAAAGAGGTGAGTTTTGCAGGACCTTTTGAAGATTGAGAATTAGGAAGATAGTTGGACTGCAGAAGTGAATTCCTGAGAAAGGGAGCAGCAATGGTAAAGTCTTGCAGGTGCGAATAGGAAGAGGCAACAAGATTGCAGGAGAGCCTTAATCCACTTGCAGAACATAGTGGTCGAGTAAAGTGGCATTGGTTAAGGCAGGAGAAATGTAGAGAGGGAGTGAGGAGCCTTGTAAGTGAAAGATACAATTTTACATTTTATCCTAGAGCAGACAGGAAGTCAGTGGAGGGATTTGCAGAGCAGACCAGACAATGTGAATTGAGAAAGATGACCTAATCAGTCGCATTTTTAATAGATTGCAGTGGAGAAATATGATACAGCGGTAGGCCAGTCAGGAGAGTATTACTATAGCCAAGACGGCAGATTACAAGTGCACTAGAATTTTGTCAGCCTCTTCATTGAGGAACAGATGAATGAGCAAGGAAGAAGAAGAAGAGAGCTGGGTCAAAGACAACCCCAAGACATTGAGCTTGGTCAGTGGGTACAATTGTATCTTTTTCAACTGTAATGATGTACAGAGACTCGAGGGAGGTAAGATTATCAGCTCTGTTTTAGAGAGGTTTTGGGTATCAATCATCCAGGTAGAGATGACCGACAGACAGTCCCTAACATGTGACATGGACAGAGGGAGTGAGGTCAGGGGGGAGCGGTTGATGAAAGATCTATGTTCTATCCAGCACAATACTGTTAGATGTCCAGACCAGATTATTACCACTTGTAGGTAGAGGGGTGAACTTGGGTTCATTAACTTACTTTAACAGGTGTGAATCAGCTCATGTAGAAACCACAAACCCTACAGTACACTTTCTCAGGAGCATGTAAGCTCTCATTAACATATTTGACCATTTCCAATGATAGGATCATCTGGCATTGAGTTGATTTCTTGACATTTTTTTGTATATATTATTCTTTGCATACGCATTAATAAGTATTGTTGCTAGTTAAGATGATTGAATTGTATCATTGTGTAAGAACATTTCCATCTTTCCTTCCAGGACCCAGATCAAACAGATTGGTTCCAGGAGTGGCCTGATTCCTATGTGAAGCACATTTATAGCTCTGCTAATAGAAATGCACAGAGACATCTAAGTGGCTGGGCAATGCGCAATACCAACAACCACAACTCCCGCATCCTGAAGAAATCCTGCCTTGGTGTCCTGGTCTGCAGCAATGACTGTACAGCACCGGACGGCAGAAAGACCTACCTGAGGCCTGCCATATGTGACAAAGCACGGCAAAAACAGCAAAGTACGTGGATGATTCTATAATTAGACTCTATGATTATACACTGATCTCAACTATTGTTTTACATAGATATCAAGCTCATAACTTTAAATATGTTAAAAAGTGGCAACAAACACAAAACAATTCTACACATCATTTCAGTTGTGTTTTCTGATCACTACAAAGAACAATTGGGTCCTTTAAATTGAACAGGTTATTTAACATTAACACTCCAACATAAATATATCCATTATATTTTAATAAGTATTCAAAATGCCTAATTTAAATTATTAACTATTTTGATATGGCTAAAGTAGGTACAATATTTGATATTATTGACAATTTAAATATGAAGTATCAAGAAACATAACAATTAAAAATGTAATTATATCTACTGTAGCTTTATTTCCATTGCTATTATTATTAATTACAGGATATTTACTAGAGGTTTTCTCGACCTCTCAAAATAAAATGTGCCCTAGTAGGAGTAGCTTTATAAACTATGGTGTCCTCAGTTTAACCTATTATATTTAGGGTTTTGTTTTAGGTAATGTAGTTTTTATTTATCTTTCAAATTTAAATAAATGACCAGCAGTACAGGAAAGGAAAAAGGGGAAGGTGGAATTAAATAAAAAATAAAAAAAACCTAGTTGGCACATAATGTGTACACACAGCTTAACCACACATTGACACAATTCATGTAGAATGCAATACCTATTATTCGAAACTCTCAATAAAAAAGGGAGCTAGATAAAAAGTATAAAATACAAGAAATTATGCTTTTGTTTTTATGATAAGATATCCACAGACATCCACCACCACCTGCAGTTGAATTATAAATTCAATTATTCCTCAAAAGCCTTTAAGAATGGCAGATAATTGTGATTGTTGTAATCCAGAAACAAGTAGAAGGACACAACTGGGCAACTAGGCCATACACAATGAATTCAATTGACAAGAAAATTGCAAAAATCATTCATTAATAGTTTGGTTGAAAAGATAAGCAAGCTTGATTTTTTTTTCAACTCAGCAATTAATATTGGATTTTTCTAACTCCATTCAGTCAAATCAATAAGAAACATTAACACCTTCCTTATTAGCTTTGTTAAAATAGCTTTAAACTCAAAGATTTACAAACACAGAAAAGTGAAATGACTTTACTATTAGATATTTTCATTAATATAGAACATTCAGTATGTTATTGTGTGGTTATATATGAGTAATCACTTATCCATACCTACAAGTGTCCAATATGATCATTTATCTTCACAGGCAAACGCTGTCCAAATTGCAGTGGCAGTCTGAAACTCATTTCTTGTCGAGGGCATGGTGGATTTCCAGTTACTAACTTCTGGAGGCATGAAGGACCATACATATATTTTCAGGTGAATTTCAAAATTACATTATTCACACACAGACAGAGATAGACTGCCTGTTACTAAATAACAGCCCGGACAACAAAATGACAACATGCTGTATGTGCTATGGCATCTTACCAGATCAGATATGCTTAACATGTATCAAGGCCAGTAATCTTTTAGGTTTGTATAATATACAGGCAGTGGCATAAACATCATGGTCGCAGGGGTCGCCACCGCGATTGGTCCAGCAGCTGTAGGAGCCCTGGCGATCCTTGACAGATCACAGCAAAAAAAAAAAAAAATGTATTCAGCTCCTCCTACTGCCCTCCCCTTTGCTCACCTCTTCCCATTCACCTTGCTGTGCTTCGTGCATCATGCCAGAGCCGGCCTCTGCGGAGTATTTTTTATTCTTTAATGCACTAGGTGCCTGGTGTCACGTGACAACCCAGCACTTAAAATATGAGTGTGTATCTGTGAGTATGTGTGTCTGAATGCTGAATGAGTTTGTGCCAGAGAGTGTGTGGCTGTGAGTGTGTGTATATATGAGTTTGTGTATGAGTGCGCGTGTGTCTGTGAGTGTATATGAGTGTGTGTGTTTGTCATAAATACACTCACATAGAAACATAGAATGTGTCGGCAGATAAGAACCATTCAATCCATCTAGTCTGCCCAATTTTTATTGAATGCTTTTATTAGTCCCCCATTCCCGGTTTTATAGCTAGGATAGCCTTGTGTCTATCCCACGCATGCTTAAAATCCTTGACTGTGTTTACCTCTACCACTTCTGCTGGAAGGCTATTTCATACATCCACTACCCTCTCAGTAAAGTAATACTTCCTGATATTACTTTTAAATTGTTGCCCCTCTAATTTAAGACTATGACTTCACTAATACACACCCATATACAGTGTCATAACTACAGGTGTTGATAATGGCGCTGTGGATGTATGGCTTGTGGTGGTTGCTTGGTAGTGTAGGCGGGCCCCGTGGAAACTCTTGCACCAGGGCCCAGTGGTTTCTAGTTACGCCTCTATATCTAGGATTTATATTAATGTGGTTAATTGTAGTTCCTTCTTGACTCCAAAAGGCCATCAGATTTCTCCTTGGATCAAGAATCTCTAAAATATTAATTTTTTATTCTATGATTGATAGCCCTATATGTCCTGCTTTAAAAAAAAAAAAAATACATATCCAGACCCTTTTTGAAGGCATTTATTGTATTTGATAGCACCACCTTTTTTGGCAGTGAGTTCCATGTCTTTATTGTCCTTACCATAAAGAATCCCTTCCTTTGCTGTCTATGAAATTTTTGCTCTTCAATTCTCAGAAGATGTCCTATTGCTCTTGGTACATTTCTGTTAATGCACAAGTCACTGAAGAGTTGTTTATATTGGCTCTGCACATATTTATATAATGTTATCATATCCCATCTCAGATGCCGTTTTTCTATCATGCAACATCATATGCAACTTTTTTAGTCTCTATTTATAACTAAGATTCTCTAACCCCCTTATTATTTTTGCTGCCTTCCTTTGCACTTTTTCTAGCTGTCCAGAATTGTACCACATATTCAAGGTGAGGTCTTACCACTGCTGACTGGCTTTGTGCACTGTTGCCAAGTCTGTTGTCTACAATTATTCCTAAATCCTTCTCATTAGTATTTTTCGAAGCGAGATAGCATTTAAAGTAAATGTTGCATTGTTATTATTTTTCCCATAACGCAAAACTTTACATTTGTCTACATTGAACCTGATTTGCTACTTAATTGCCCAGTCCCACTTTGTCTAAATATTTCTGCAAAGAAAAAACCTTACCTCATTTTCTTTCATCAGCAAATACTGACACATGATTCTCAACACAACTTGGGAAAACATTGATAAACAAATTAAAAAGAAGGTACTCCACTTAATACTTTGGTCCAGTTTGAGGATTTTCCATTTACAACAACTCTTTGCATTCTATCTTTTAGCCAAATCTAAATCCAAATACCATGGGCAATGCTAGGTTTCCAAAAGATCTGGGGCTAGAACCCTTGGCAAATTTGATAGAAGTGGAGTTAAGAAACTCACATGCTTGGGAAGACATATAAATGATTTATATAATGCTAATGATCAAAAGGTTTATATAATATAATCATTAAGAAAAAAATACATAAATAATGTATATGCTGGAATTAAGCAGCAATTGTATATGCAAGGCGTTATACCAAAAGCAATATCTAACTGATGTATATGATGCCAATGAGCAGTAAATGCATACATTTTGTATATCATACCAATGAGAAGCCAATGCATAACTGGATACCCCCCAAAAATCACACTGACAGCATGAGAACAGCCTCGGAGACTATGGGCTAAAGCATATATTAGCCCCACAGTCTCCATTCGGGACTATGGAGTGGAGATTCGTGGCTTCAGACCCAGTAACCCACCCCTAGCGACACCACTGCTGACTACATACATTTGCCCTCAAGCCTATTTCTCTTAATTTGCAGAGCAGCCTTTTGTGTGGTATCATATGAAACACTTTAGCAAAGTCTAAATAGATCATATTAACTGCCGCACCTAGATCTACAAGGCCTGTCTTTCACAAAACCATGTTGACTACAACTAATTATATTCTGAGTCAAGATGTATTCATGTATGTATAGATTTAGCAACCCTTCAAATAATTTTGTCACTACAGATGTCAAGCTCACTGGCCTGTAATTGCCTGGCTGAGATTTTGATCCCTTTTTAAATATTGGCACCACAGCTGCCTTGTGCCAATCTATTTGCACTATACCTGAACTGAAAGAATCCCTAAAGATCTAAAATAGTCTTCTGGCCAGAATTAGGTTTAGTTCATTAAGTATGCTAAGTGTATACACCATACACTTCATTTGTTTTCATTTCATGATCAAATATGATCCTAGAAATTTTCAGAAATGGACCCACAGGGATCATGTCTACATTTTCTCTAATATGTCTGCATGGTTATAGCTTTATGAAATATGAGGTAATAATGTATACATATGACAGCCATGTAATATAAACTGCTTTGGTTTTTTCTTTTTCTTAAAGACGAAGGGAATACATGACCATCCAAAACCGGAAACAAAACTTGAATCAGATACTAGAAAAACCAGACACAAGAAACGTCCAGCCATTATATCTACTTCTTTGGGGCTTAAAAGGATAAGAACTGATGAGGTATTTAATAATTATTATCTACACATATCATATCTACAAAGTAGACACATGTGTTATTGTAGTGAGTTAAGTGGCATTACAATTTGATTTAGTGCTTTCTTCTGTAAGAAGCAAAAAATGTAAAACTCATTGACACTTGTCTGATGTAAAACCTATGTCCAGCTTTACAGGTACACAGCTAGTTTACAGTCAGCTCTTCCTCTCTTTCAGAACATTTAGATCTGATCTGGCAGCAGGTAGCTGAGCATGTGCTCTGCCAATCAGAACTGACACTTGCCACTTAGGTCTGATGTGATCAGATAAGTGGATACTCTTATTGCAAATAATAATGTGAGTGTCTAATTGAACTGGCAATACCAGGGGCAAATAATACCGTGAGTAACAGTCGTCAACCAAATCAGCTTGCATGATTTATTGGGAAACAGGACGGCTGCCGGCCCAAGGGAAAAAATGACATGTACCTTAGAAAGTAGATAATTTCCCTGTACAATGCAATCCGTAGTGTGGATTTTATTTGTAAGCAAACCGGTAGGAAAGTACTGAAAGTAGCTGCGTGAATAAGCAATATTATGTAAACTGTATCAAAAGTATACAAACTGCTGTCCACTGAGTGGTAACAATGCTGTGCTATCTGTTTACTGGAGCTCAATTAGAGATAACTTCAAGAGTGCTTTCTGCTATATATATATATATCTGTAACGGACCGTCTACCGGACGTAGTAGACTCTCTGCCCGTTGTGTGAAATCACCTCCTTAGCCCCCGATTAAAGCTCAGCATTCACCCAGCAAGTCTTTCCTGGACCCTTGCTCTTTGTACCCAAATAGACAGGACATCTAGCAGTTAGGTACAGCAAGAAGAACAACTACTTTATTTGTCAAACAACACAGACTTATAAAAAGACATAAACATGACATCACAGACATTAGTGTACAATGGGGGGAGATGGAACTAAACATAGTTCTCCAACTAACTGGGGCTAGGAATACATTAGACTTTCAGACTGCAAACCAAATAGGAATTACCATACAATGAGTAGACACAGAGTAAGACACATAATGTACAGAACATAATCAGTTTACCAGTTAATCCAGAACAATGGATGTTGGAGTAAACTATCAATTCTAGTCACTGACACATTAAAACCCTTCAGAGTGGTCTACTCACAGAATTATACATTACACATAAACCAATATACTAACAGAATATAACTAACAATATTAACGTATAGAGTTATGGCACATAAGCCAGGGCCCATAATCTACAGGGAGGTGTTTGGCCCTCTGGCCCCTCCAAGAACCCCAGTCACTCAGGGTGTCAGAATTCACTTTGTGACATATCTGACATTAGATGTCAATCTACCATGCTCACAGATATTGGCCATTTCAGGGAAGTCAGCCTAAATGGTTGTTTAGGGTGACCATGTGTCCCAGACCACCCAGGACAGTCCCTAATTTCAGTGTTTAGTTCTGTGAATCTGGCAACCTCATTCCGAGACAATACACAGTCCCACAATGAATGAACTCAGTAAAGCTAACTTCAGTAAGACATCAGGGCTCGCTGTGTGAAGCCTACTCATAGTAATTGCCTTCAGAGCAATGGCCAGTATCGGTGAGCATGGTAGACTGACAACTAGTGAACTGCAATCTCCAGAGATCACTTGGAGACACTTGAGTGTCTATATATTCAGATAACCCTTTCAGCAGTGCTGTATTTACCGCGAGGCATCCTAGGCGGATGCGTATGGCGGCAAATTTTGGGGGGCCCCCCAGCACTGAAAAAAAAATAAAATTAAAAAAAATAAAAAATCCGGCCCTTTAAAAAAAAAAAAAAAATAGACCGCGCTTGCAGGCAGAGACGGAGGTGAGAGGGGATCGGAAGATCCCCCCTCACCAACTCTCTGCCTGCCAGGCTGCACGGGGAGCCGATCAGACAGCACAGAGAAACCTCCGTTCTGCCTGTTCGGCTCCCCGTGCAGTGTGCCGACACGGAAGTCCCGACAGTCACGTGACGGGCGCGCTGACGTCATACGCGCGCCCGGTCACGTGACCTGTCGGCACAATCGCCGGGAAGCCGAACAGGCAGCATGGAGGGACCATTCTGCCTGCCACTAGCCTCCAGTGAAAGGTAAGTGCTGATGGGAGACTGTGTGTGTGAGTGTGATGGGAGTCAGAGTGTGTGTGATGGGAGACAGTGTGTGTGACTGAGTGTGATGGGAGTCAGAGTGTGTGTGTGTGTGTGTGTGACTGAGTGTGATGGGAGTCAGAGTGTGTGTGATGGGAGACAGTGTGTGTGACTGAGTGTGATGGGAGACAGTGTGTGTGGCTGAGTGTGATGGGAGTCAGAGTGTGTGTGATGGGAGACATTGTGTGTGACTGAGTGTGATGGGAGTCAGAGTGTGTGTGATGGGAGACAGTGTGTGGGACTGAGTGTGATGGGAGTCAGAGTGTGTGTGATGGGAGACAGTGTGTGGGACTGAGTGTGATGGGAGTCAGAGTGTGTGTGATGGGAGACAGTGTGTGGGACTGAGTGTGATGGGAGTCGGAGTGTGCGTGATGGGAGTCTGAGTGTGATGGGAGTGTGAGCTTGATGTGAGTCTGAATGATGGGGCATGTCTTAGCTGTGTAACATGGGTGTGCAGCTTGGGTAGGGGGGTGCCTGGATTTTGTCTGCCTAGGTCAGCACAAAATCAAGATACACCACTGCCTTTCAGTGTCAGACTCACTCCGTCCCAAAGGGAGGCAGCAAGATCATGGCAGGAGGCATGGTGATAGAAGTGACATGGAGAGGGACGGCAATAGTAAAAACAATAATTATGCACTTTGATACTGCTTGGGAAATAGGAAAGCCATAGTTTTGACAACAATGGAGAGAAAAGTGATTTTCGAGAAGGGTGAGAGTCATGGAAGCTGAAGTTCAGCAACAGCAGAAGGGCTACAGTTTATGAATGGAAGTTCAGAAAATAATTATGATTATTATCATGAAAGAAAGCGAGAGACCCAGACAATGTACATATTTCCCAATTACTTCGGCAGTAACAGGCCCCCAGTTTCCCTCCATTTTTTTCAGGATTTCTTTGATTTCCTCTCACAGTGGAATACTGACTAAGGCTATACTATAGGTCTACTTTTAGCTTTAAAGTGGAACTAAACTTTATGTTTAACATATACATATTTAAATGTAGCATCCTTACTTTAAACCAGGGGTGTCCAAACTTTTTTCAAAGAGAGTCAGATTTGATGAAGTGAAGATGCATGAGGGCTGACCATTTTGCCTGACATTTTTTGAACCATTAAAATTAATTGCAAATTAATTAACACACACACGCACTAACACTATGCCACCCTCCTATACACACTCTCTGCCACAAACACACTTACACTACGCCATCCTCATACATACACACACACCGGGCTGAATTAAGGGCATTTTTTAAATTTCAGTAGTATTACAATGCCATTTAGGCTCTTACCTCAAGGACCTCCTACCCGCAATGCAAAGCGAGAGTACCCGCTGTGTGCGCCGATAGTAAACATCGTGAGAGGTCATGTGACCTATGTCACGTGAATTCTGTTTCGCGTAGCTACGAACACCAAATCCCGCGATGACTGAGAGATCGTGAGAATGCCGACTGAGGAAGTGCAATCCCGCGGTGATGAAAGATCCAGAGATCCCAGGGGTCCTGAGAAGTGCTTAGGGATTCACTGGGGCCACAACAGATAGATGTTGCCAAATTACCTGTAGGGCTATATTAAACTGGGATACGGGCCGCAATTGGCCTGCGGCCCGGACTTTGGACATGACTGTTTTAAGCTAATCGCTAGATAATTTTTTGTGTAATTTATTTAGTTTACTTATCTTTAGCTTGTTTTCCCCAGCCTTAACAGCAAGTGCCATTTTGGATTTTGCTGCTTCTTCTGCTGCAACAGGTGCACTGAGGACTTCGAGCGTGCTCCGTCATTACAGCTTCAATTTTTATTTCTTTTTCTGCTCCTCGCGATAATGAAGGAAGCACACTCTCGTTTCACTACAGAATCATGGGAAATGTAATCCCCATTGATTCTTCTGTAAGCAAGAGGTAAATTAATTGCGCATGCATTACTCATACAGGCTGTTTTCCCAATGCAATTCAGAGTGTTCAAGTCGGCCCCTGTTGTGTCAGCTACACAAATGACCCTTTTGTAAATTTGTAAAAAAAAAAAAAAAGTTTAGTTCCACTTTAAGCAAAAAGTCTCCAGCCATAAAGAAAGCAACTGTCGAGCTGAAGTAAGAGCAGCATTCTCCAAATTCCATGTTCTTCCTAAAAATAACTTTTGAACCTATAAAAGAAGCCAAAGTTATTTTTAACGTTTAATTGCTTATTGAGCTAAACTCATTGGTGCACTCCCTTGGATATTCAGGAAATGTGTTTAGTAATAACCACATACATATTTTTAATGCATATTTGACTATTTATTGTCTGAAACTGAAATATTGCCATAAGCAATTGTGTATAGTTTCAAAACAAAACAGCCTCATAAGTATAATCTTAGATATATTGTAATGAAATCCATTTATCAGGGTAAAACCTTCCTATCTATAGAAATACCTTGGACTTACTACATAACAATCTCATACCTCCCAATATTGCCCCATGGCGAATCAGGATGCTGGGGTGCGGTGCCTGGGGAGGTGAGTGACAGCGCTACCACGCATGTGCAGAAGCAATTGTCAACATTGTGCGATGGCTTCAGATCCTGAAATCTGAAGCCAGGATCGTTACTGCGCACACTAAGCAAATTAACATTAAGCATTCTCTGGTGTCTGGTACACCAGAGAATGTGATCAGGACCATAAAATTGCGGTCTTGAGTCCTACTGATCTCTACCTCTGTCCTGAAAAGCGGAACAGAGGTAGAGCTCAACAGACAGACCTCCCAAATCGGGACTGTCCCGCGCAAAGCAGGACAGTTGAGAGGCATGCAATCTGTTTTCAATATGTTGTAAAGAAAAACTACAGCAATTAACTTAGTTTTCCAACATACTGCATGATGGGAAGGGTGAATTATCACACTGCTTGTTCGATTCGCCACTAGGGCTTTCTCAACGGCTGATTTCCTTTGAGAAAGCCCTAGTGGCAAAACATTGGGACATCCAGCACCCGTAAGTGTCCGCTCTGCTGTCTATTTGATACACTGCTACATGTTTTTGTATATGTGTATAACTGTGTTACTTGTATACTGGATATATACAATAATATTGAATATTTTAATGTTGGTCTATATGATAGTTAACATAGTACCACTTTTTCAGAATTTTTGCAATTGACTTGTGTGTCAGTGTAGCTATACTATTTCATGTGTGCACCTCCTACCTATTATTTTGATTACATGTGTGCCTGTGTGGACAGGTCTGGGGTGTAGCACCATACTGTGACTATAACATTACATCATTGCTTTTAGTGTACTTTAGAAGTTTACTCTACTTCTAAAATTGCTGTTACAAAGTGTATATTACCACCTTTCTTTAGGCTTTTCTTCACAGAAATAATGTTGTTGCCTTTGTAGATTTAACATTGGCATTGTCAATTTTTTTTACCAGCCTGCCAGTAAAATACCAACTAGGTTACAACCTTACCCGCTCTTAACTTTGCCTCCAGAAGGGTACTAAGTCTTTAAATCCTTACTGTGGCATTTTTAACAAACTTAAGGGCAATTTCAAAAGAAGCATTACTTAATGACACACAATATTACACATATAAATAGAATGATTATAATTGTATTCCTACATTTGTTACAGGGTAGTACAGGCCTCGACAACCCAGTATTGTCAATTTGTAATTATTTGAATTTGGTTAACTCTGATACCCAGAAATATTTTCTCTTCAGAACATAACAGGTCAGAAACACTCCCCCCTTCATTAAGCTGGGGTCCAGTTTAAAGTTCATGTGGATATTTGCTGAAGAAAACAGAAAAATACATCTGTCAGTACTGCCAAATGGGATAAGATCATAATTGTTTGATCAAAAACCGTGGCCACTCCTCCTGTAATCTTATTTTCCTAATTTATATTTGTTCACATTTACTTTTCCCCTTGCTTTGTTTTCAGAGTGCTTGAACATTTTCTGTTTAAAATTCTATATAAATCACTGCAAATACAAACAGTAAAGACAGTTTATAACAATTGTTTAATTCTATGTTCATTTATCCTGAGGGTACTATAAATTCACCATACTGCATTCCATGGGTTCACTATACAGGTAATTTCTCTTTTGCCTAGGGCCTATAGTCATTCACCTCGTTTTCCACCGAGATATACACATAATCTGTGACAGAAATCAGAATATTTTTTGAACAGGCTCCACAGCATTTCACGAATAACATCTAGGTCCACAGGATTGACAATAGTCATTTACCTAGTTTTCAAGTGAGATATACAGAAATCTATGTAGCAAAAGCTTATTTTGTGAACAGGCTCCACAGCATTTCACAAATGACATCCAGCTCTGGGGGAGGGAGAGAAGGCACTTGTTCTCCTTGGAAAATGTCACTACTTCTATTTTTATACTATGCTGTTGGGGAGACCTCCCCAACCAGTAACGGTTTAAGTGCCAAGAGGCGGGGTCTGCACCTCTTGCTTATGCACAGATGCTATCGTCTGTGCTCCTCCACCCACTCTCCATTTAGACTCAGAGAAATAGGCGCTAGTTGACATCCTGGTGCTCTCACTCAAACAGGCACATGGAATACATGAGGGCAGAGACGAAAGGGTCTGTTCCTATGTAAGATATAGACAATTCTCAGACCCTGTATTGGAGTAACAAAGACTCACTCCCTAACCAACAAAGGTAAGGCAATTGAGAGGCAGATTCATTTTAAAGATAACTGCTGCTTAATTTGTTTGCGATGGAACTGCTACATTTGTTTGAGAACAAAATGCCTCATGATTCAAGAAGTCCCAGTTTTGTGACATATTGTCATACAGTGGATATAAAAAGTCTACACACCCCTGTTAAAATGTCAGGTTTCTGTGCTGTAAAAAAATGAGACAAAGATAAATCATTTCAGAACTTTTGCAAACTTTAATGTGACCTATAAACTGTACAGCTCAATTGAAAAACCAACTGAAATCTTTTAGGTAGAGGGAAGAAAAAATATAAAAATAAAATAATGTGGTTGCATAAGTGTGCACACCCTTAAACTAATACTTTGTTGAAGCACCTTTTGATTTTATTACAGCACTCAGTCTTTTTGGGTATGAGTCTATCAGCATGGCACATTGTAACTAGGCAAGATTTGCCCACTCTTCTTTGCAAAAACACTCAAAATCTGTCAGATTGCGAGGGCATCTCCTGTGCACAGCCCTCTTCAGATCCCCCCACAGGTTTTCAATCGGATTCAGGTCTGGGATCTGGCTGGGCCATTCCAAAACTTTAATCTTCTTCTGGTGAAGCCATTCCTTTGTTGATTTGGATGTATGCTTTGGGTCGTTGTCATGCTGAAAGATGAAGTTCCTCTTCATGTTCAGCTTTCTAGCAGAAGCCTGAAGGTTTTGTGCCAATATTGACTGGTATTTGGAACTGTTCATAATTCCCTCTATCTTAACTAAGGCCCCAGTTCCAGCTGAAGAAAAACAGCCCCAAAGCATGATGCTGCCACCACCATGCTTCACTGTGGGTATGGTGTTCTTTTGGTGATGTGCAGTGTTGTTTTTGCGCCAAACATATATTTTGGAATTATGGCCAAAAAGTTCAAACTTGGTTTCATCAGACCATAACACCTTTCCCCACATGCTTTTGGGAGACTTCAGATGTGTTTTTGCAAAATGTAGCCTGGCTTGGATGTTTTTCTTCGTAAGAAAAGGCTTTCGTCTTGCCACTCTACCCCATAGCCCAGACATATGAAGAATACGGGAGATTGTTGTCACATGTACCACACAGCCAGTACTTGCCAGATATTCCTGCAGCTCCTTTAATGTTGCTGTAGGCCTCTTGGTAGCCTCTCAGACCAGTTTTCTTCTCGTCTTTTCTACAATACTGGAGGGAGCTCCAGTTCTTGGTAATGTCACTGTTGTGCCATATTTTCTCCACTTGATGATGACTGTCTTCACTGTGTTCCATGGTATATCTAATGCCTTGGAAATTATTTTGTACCCTTCTCCTGACTGATACCTTTTACCAATGAGATCCCTCTGATGCTTTGGAAGCTCTCTGTGGACCATGGCTTTTGCTGTGGGATGCGACTAAGAAAATTTCAGGAAAGACCAACTAGAGCAGCTGAACTTTATTTGGGGTTAATCAGAGGCACTTTAAATGATTGCAGGTGTATGCTGACTCCTCTTTAACATGATTTGGAATGTGATTGCTTAATTCTGAACACAGTTACACCCCCAGTTATAAGAGGGTGTGCACACTTATGCAACCACATTATTTTATTTTTATATTTTTTCTTCCCTCTATCTAAAAGATTTCAGTTTGTTTTTCAATTGAGTTGTTCAGTTTATAGGTCACATTAAAGGTGGAAAAAGTTCCAAAATGATTTATCTTTGTCTCATTTTTTTACAGCACAGAAACCTGACATTTTAACAGGGGTGTGTGAACTTTTTATATCCACTGTATTACTCTAAACACTGCATGCAGAAGGTAGAATGCAAATTTAAATAAAGTCATGACAAATGTTCAGGCTAACATTGCTTTAACTGACCAGAGTACAATATTGAGGGAAAAATTTAATAGCCTTACTTATTTCATAAAAAAATATTGATTATCGTGTTTCGAGACAGCCATACATTTATTCTTAAAATTAGTTGTTAAATAAATTCAATAGCTTGAATATACAATAATGTTTTAATTTAAACACTAACACACAATTGTATTTTTGTATCAGTGTCTTACAGGTGAAGTACAGAATCAGGAGGACCAGTCCAGTATTGCCCTGAACAATCCTTCGTTTTATGATTTCAATGATATGGAAATTGATCAGCCTTCCACCGAGAACATGCTGAATAACTGCTTATCCATGGCTAAGAGCTACAGCTTTGGGAAATCTACTTATTTCATGGAACCTTTGAGTGGTGTAGAATGGGGTAAAAACTCCAGGAGATCCAGTCAATATGACACTGAGGGTTTGACCGACCATGATTTGATAAACCCTACGGTGGACTTTGATTTGTGTAGTGAAGACCAGCAATCGTGGAACAAAATGATCTTTGGAAAAGGTCAACATTTCTCCAGTTACACACAGTCTATAGGGAACCTGTGCTGGGATATTACATCCTCACAAAACTGTCATGACTCAAGTGGTAAGCAAACAACCAGTCTGGAACCCACAACAAAGGGCTGTATCCCCAACGTGAAGTCCAACTTAGTTGACCTACATGAAGGAAAGCTTGTGAACAATAATGGGGGTGAATCTCCATCAGCCGTTTATCTATTCTCTCAGGAAGACCCTTACCTATTCAGATATAATTCCAGTCACCTTACTCCAACCTTATAGCGGGAAATTGGATGTTAAATATCTTAATTATATATAATATGCTCATTTGACAGTCGGACTACAAAACTAAAAAGGTGTTCTAAAGTAATTTTATTTTCTCCCTGGAACCTGCCAGGAATTTAGATACAAATTATTCCATGAAATTATAGAAACTTAACATTTCAGAACGTACAGTGGCAGACTGGGGTGTGGAGGGAATAAAGGGTTTCTTTAATTGTCACTGACATTTATACCACAAAAATGCTCTTTCAGAGACTTATTTGAAGGGAAAAATGTGCAATACAGTGTAACTGGGTATTAATTATTAAATTCATGGGTTCATATTATCTGAACAACACACGATAAAATACCATATGTACTGTTACCTTAAAAAAATTAAAAAAAGTATCAACGGCTGAACCATAGCTTGATCTTTCTGCGCCCAAGGAGAGAAAAGAAAGATGCACCTTCTGCTGCCTCAGTCCCCTCGCCGTCATTTCTGCTCGGATTCACAGTATGGTTGCCAGTGGAACAGTAGAGAAGATAGTAAGTAATCAGTATGGACTTTGATATCACAGGCCACAGACGTACTCAGGGTCAAGAGGTCATAATATTGCATTTACCATGTTTTGGTTTCCATTTCTTGGTAATCCACCCCACAAAAATAAATGATCTTAACTTCCAAAAAGTTAAAGAGTTTTGAGTCAAAAAGTCAACCATTTTGTTAAAGGACAACTGTTGCAAAAACATAAATATTGTTTACTTGACAGATTACATCAAGTGTAGGAATTAAAATACAAATTGTTTAATGAAAGAATATACATATTGTACCCTATTGCACCCTCTTTGCTCTGTATAGCTCTAATAGGGAGTGGACATGTTGTTTACAATCTTAGGGCAGTTTTTCATTCACCTTGGTTCACATGAAGGAAGAGCTGACCGATCTGACCCAAGATTCTAAACAAAATGTCAGCCCCGTTAGAGCTAAACAGAGCAAAGAGTGCTCAATAAGGTACGTTATTTATATTCTTTCATTAAAGCATTTCTATGCAAACTATCTACACTTGATGCAACCTTTCAAGTAAGCATTAGTTTTTTGGGGTTTTTTTTTGCTACAGTTGTCCTGTAAGCCCGCATTGCTCAGCAAAAACGATATTAACTCAGCAGAGTAAGTTTGTGACTTATTACTACTGGATGATACCTATTAAAGCGAGTTTAAGCTGCCTAGATGTTAGATAAAATCATTGTTTAGTTCACATAGTTGAAACACTTAGCATTTGATCGTTGAGATATCGCACAGGTGTGATACCAAACTCAAATAGAATCCCTGGAGAACACATTCAGCATTTTCCAAGGAGAATAATATTTTTCTAATATTGATCTAAGGGGTGATACATCGAGACATATTTATAGAAAAAATAAAAGGTAGTTCACAACATGTCCTACAGCTTGGCTGCTATACTAACTTAGAATGTTGTACAGATCACACACACATGTAGAAAGCACAAGAGGCTCTGGCTTCACCGGGAAGTCTTCATGAAAAATCAATGTTCAGATTATACAAATAACAAGTGTGCATAATTAATACATCATGTATGTTCTAATTCTTGTATAATTAAGATCTAATCTCATTAATTTGCGAGTGTGAGCTGCTGAAAATGTGCTTCAAGTTAAGGATCACGTAGGTTTGACTGAACCAATTCTTTTATCCTTAACTGGGACCTAAGTACATGTATAGCAGATATACGATTATGTGACTACCATTGACAATACACTCCCTGTATCCAATTTTGGAACAAACCTCTAGCCAAGTTTGGGTCTCAGTTTTTGTAATAAAATAAAAATTAAAAAAAAAGAGGGCTTGGGTATTCTGTGTGGCAGGTGATACATTTCTCAATATTTTAAAGGAGGGAGGTTGATTGCACATAACATTGAATTTTGTAAATCTTACGCTTTCAATAAAACATTTTTGAATAAGCAGGTGTTTTCTTCATTTAATTATAAGTAGTTGTTAAAAGATGTTGGGTCACATATACATGAAGGATCATAAAAAATGTGATGATATTGAATAATTAACACCTTGGTGACATGACTTGTTAGCCGTGTCAGGTGCCAGACTGGGACTTGAAACCAACCCTGGAAATAATTATATGCGCTCAGCCAGACAGCATTGCATCATATTTTTTCTTGTTCATAAAAGGCAAAACAAGACATTTTTAAAGCACTTTTGAAGAGAGTATTTTTAGAGATAAAACTGATATTTATACCCTCAGTACACAAGGTTATATGAATTTCCCTGTGTGAGATATACATACGGGGCATGTATTGCCTGTGCAGTCATATAGATCAGGGCAGATTGCACTCAATTAAATTGCCCAGCACCCAAACAGGACTTCTTATAGCCGCCGGAGGGCAAAGTTGCCTGATATTTGGGCAGACTAGATGGACCGAATGGTTCTTATCTGCCGACACATTCTATGTTTCTATATAACATCACATTGGCCGGCGAGAGTGTGAGACAGCACTGTAGCAGCCGTATCCCTAAAGCGGCCCCAGACAGTCCGTGTCTTAACCTTGATGACGTGCTGTTTTAACACTTCTTTGGTGTTTGTGTTTAGCTGTAATTTTCTTCTCTCATTTACTGTCCCCACACAAATCATATATAATATATATTGTCATAATGAGAAGGACTTTCTTTAGATACCATTATTTTTATAATTACTATAAATTATATATATATATATATATATATATATATATATATATATATATATATATAGGGGAAAAACTAACTTTTACATAAAAAATCTACAAATGCAAATGAAAAAACCTGCTAAACAAATTCTAAGATTTACCCTAAGTTTATTGTTGCCTTACAGCAACTCTGCCTGAACGGTGTTAGCGAACAATGATCACTAACACCACTCATTCCACCACAGGATGGCCAGGCAGTCCAATGTGTGAAGGGATTAAAGATATATATAAAAAATAAAAGCTAAAATGGCTGTAAGCAAAGATAAAAAGGAAGGATGGATATATACAAGGAAGTCATAATCAGTTGTCTCAAAGACGATATAAAGAATGTCATAGGGCACCCTAAATCATTCCCATCAAGTGTAGTAATCATGGTAGGATCTCAATAGGGTCCAAGAATCAGAGCTGGACTGGGATTCTGGAACACCAAATGCTCTACTCAATAAGTCCCTATCTGGCCAGATGTGATCTGATGGGGTCCAAATTTCAGAGCTCTGACTGAGAAAATCAGAGCTCTCAACCTCAAGAGATTGCTCAGTAGGCGGCCCTACTTGAGCAGGTCAGAACTATGGCCATTATGATGTTTTTAGAAAGTAAAGTTACACCAAATTAAAGGGACTGTCTAGTCACCCTTTTAACTTTGGTGCAATTTGTAGGCAGCACACTTTAGAATAGTCACAGAGGAACTTTCCTTATCACAAAAAGGACTTCTCCGTGGATTGCAAAATAAATCATGGTTTGTCAGCAAGGCAATAATTATTATATTGTATTTACTGCCTTGCTATAGCTGATTTAATGTGCTAGTCATGGAGAATGAGTAATTTTTCTGATAATAAAAGTTCCTTTCTGTTTACTCCCCTGGGTGTCCTGCTCACTCTTGAAGGGGACATGTAGTATAATATTAATCTAAATAAAAAAGTGTCTGATGTGAGTGGTGGTACTGATATGGGGGACTGCAGTGCTCAGCCAGCTGGAATTATTTATGGGGAGGACCACACTGCCTATCATGCTCAGCCATGTTGGCATTTAGGGGGGACTGCAGTGTCTATCATGCTCAGCCAAGCAACATTTATAGGGGGACCACACTGCCTAACACAGCCAAGCTGGCATTTATGAGGGGGCTGCACTGCCTAACACAGCCAAGCTTGCATTTAGGGGGGGGGTGCACTGCCTAACACAGCCAAGCTGGCATTTGGGGGGGGGGGGGGGGGAGACTGCACTGCCTATCATGCTCAGCCAAGCTGACATGATAGACCTTGCTGGATGATATGACTGACATTATACAGTGACTGGGCACTAACTTATAATGCTCTTGTATACACTAGTATCTCTAATGCAACACATTGTCTAATTACATCACTAAACAGTAAATCATATTCCAATTGTTATTGGCTGGTGCTGGGAAAATAAACTCCCTTAGAAGCCTAAGGGAGACGCCCACTGAGTGGGCTGTCCTGAACCTCTGCAAATGTGCATTTTCATCTAAGTGTAATATATTCATTTTTTAAGTAATGCTAAATATAAAATATGCATTTTAAAGTACTTTGAAAGTACTTTAATATGCATTAAATTGTTGAGGAGGGATTTTGGACACAAGACAGTCCCTTTAAGTTTGATCTAAAATAGATAACCAATTTGTGGCACTTTGACCTGTGGGGGAAATTGTAACGGTTTGGTGGATGATAAAAGTAACAAGCATGATAAGGGACCATCTAAAACTTCAATATATCCTATGCATAATTTGTAAAAGATTATTCTTACTTCTCACATGAACATCAAACCTATTAGAATATTGACCTATTCCTTATGAAACCTCAGGTCATTGCAAAATGTACTTGACTCCATAATAGGTCCGATAATAAGGTTAACCTCAGTAAAATAAAATCTGACTGCACACTTACCACCCCAGGTTTCAGGTAAGTTGAGAATCCGTCATTACTTCAATTGGAACAATAAATGGATTATTTGGGCATTAAACTCTCTTTTGATCTAACTAATGTGGTAAATCTTAACTAGATACAATTTACTAAAGAATTTAGAAAAATACTGACCCACTACTCAGCCTTAAGGTCCTGGTAGGGTGACAGACAAATCTTGTTTTGCCAGCCGTGAGAACAGTGACAAAATAATTGAAATCAACTTTATTCAATCACAACTACGTATTAAAGCTTATTCTCACCCTAGCCGCAAATAATAGTAATACCAAGATTACTGTAACACAGATTAGTCCTTGAAATGTATAATTTGTGTTATGATCATTGTTGTTACATTTAGAAATTATTTTATTGTGATTTCTAGGGTTTGTGCAGCCACACCAATAAAGGCCCACTCTAGTGAAGTAGGGTTTTTTGCATTTTGTGAGGAATATTTCAACATTCAAAAAAAAAACAAAAAAACAGACAAGTTCCATCCTGTGTCTGGCTCTTGTGTAGAGCTGCATACTTGACTCAGTACTTTGCAAATCAAAAATGATCATATCTGGGAACCTCCATGGGAGACCGCTGACTTACTTCCAAGATGCTGCGAATGCCTTTTAAGCAAGAACGATATGCTCTATAGGAGCAAGTGTTCGATTTCCTTCTTTTAATGTAGTTCATGAGTTTTATTTAAACCCACTAGGATTCTTTTCATCTACACCCATCCATCTCCACATGCTTATTGTTCTTTTACAATCCTCCTATCTCAGTGGTGTCCAAGTCTTTTCCGCAGGGGGCCACTTCATCAGAAATGTATGTGTGCAAGGGCCACATTAATTTTTCAATGAGAGAAATTATACACACACACACACAATATATTATATATATATAAAATATAAATTCACAGTAGTGTGCAGTGTGTGTGTATTATATATATATATATATATATATATATATATATATATATATATATATATATATTATACTCACAGTAATGTGCAGTGTGTGTCACAGACTCCACAGCATTTAGGTTTCTTATATCCTTTTAAGCACAAATACATTTCACGTATTCCTCCTTAGATTTCATCTATCCCATTATACTCTATCATTGCTAGACTGCAATACCCAGGAACCAGCAAGGTAAACAAAGGTAAACTATGCTCGAATAAGAAGAGAAACACAAAATACACAAACGATTGCTAAGACAACATTTATTGCAGCTCAGACAGGATAAGCACAATTTTTACAATCTGTGGATTTATTTGCTTTTATGTAAAAGCAAGCATGACACACAGGACAGCCATAGACTGTATCCTTTGGTTACATCTTGAAATTGAACTAGGACAAGCCCTGGTGCAGCCAATAATGACAGTGTTGTCTGAGTATAGGTGATCCAGCTCTGTTAAAATAGCACATTTCCCCCACCAATGTATCTAGCAATATTTAATATTCATAAAGAATGCTTTCAAAAAATGTCATGTTGATTTATGGTAAAATAGCAAATCATCGAAGAACAAGGGGTTTATTCACTAAGGAGCAAGTTGACCTGCAATGTTATAATTCGCAGAGCTTGAGAATTATAACCTCAGGCATTTATAAAGATCCACTAAGGCCAAAACCTTTGCAGTGTCCATGGAAAAGACCAGTCAACTAAACTCAAGCGGTTCATATTGTCTTGGACTAACGGCATTATTGTTAATATTAAATATAAGGAACTGCTTGTCATTTTAGGAGTATGTTCGAGTTAAATCAAGTTGTAGATAAAGTTAGTGAATAAACCCCCAAACCAATCAGCTTAAATTATTCACCCATATTTCTTTTATACAATATAGTCACCAACATTAAATGTTAAGATACAAAACACCTAACATAGGAAACAGACCAACATCTGTGAAAGATCATCTCTCATAAACGTATTCAGTAATTAAAAATGTATTACATAAGAACTGGCAGCAATTAAATCCAATTAATCAAGAAGATTCTAAAGCCGTCCAAAAAGTGGAGTAAGAACAAGATCTTGGTATGTGGACTACTCCAGAATAGCTTTTTACACATAGTCCTCATAACACGTGTTCTGTATTACAGGTAAATATTCATTATCCTTTAAGTGCTTTCAAACAATGTTCAATCCAGCCAAGTGAAGGGAATATATGCTTGGCCTGTATCATCTAGCACACAAAACCAACTCCTATTATGTGCTTGAACATCTTTAAAAAACAAAATGCACCTTAATAAAGCTTATACCATACAGTCAATGGAAAACTAGACCCATGCTACTGATTGCCACTTATGTATTCCTGTTGCATATCTATTGCGGTCTATGCACCAAAAGTAGAACATTGATGAACACCCAAATGACAAAGATCAGGTATTGATCATGTAGCTGAAAACACAAGCAATATTTTTCTTCAACTCAACTATCAATGCCAAAAGTTTTCCAGCTCATCACGGTTTGCTTAATAGAAGCCATTGAGTTCAAAGTTCTATTTCACCTTTCACACTTGATTATAAAATTGTCTGTGACATCTTAGCATTATTTTACAAAGATTAAAATAGATAAGATACGATAACTGAACGTAAAGTACAGACAGACAATGTAGGCTCTAGACATTACAGAAACCATTGTATGGTAAAATAAATGCTTAATGACTGCTAGGCGTGAAAGCAAATTTCTCAATGAGCCAGTTTTCTCAGCATTTGAACAGGCGCTTGGCTTGTTTTATCCAGCAAAAATGTATTAGCTCCCATCACCAGCTAAGATGTCTGCTATGTATGGTAAAATATCCAACTCTAAGTCATATTAACAAAACAGTGTGTATTCCGTGAACTGTGCGCATGCATTTTCAATTGATAACTGAAATGACTGTACATTGCTGCCCTTAGCCTGAAAAAAAATAGATTTTCTCCAGTAACAAACTTGCATGTAAGCTTTTGCTTAATAGATTGATAAAGTAAACTGCTTTAACAGGTAGGTTAGCAATCCAGAGACCTGACTTTCCAGTAAATCATTCCTGCATATTAAAAATTACCTGTGATGTTTGGTTGCATTTAATCTGATTTACCAATGCCAGAGAACATGGTTATCAAAATCATTATTTAAAAACACAATATGATTTTAGCTTTAAAAGAGGAAAAAAAATGCCCTTGCCCAACTTAAAAATACTTTCAGTAGCTACTCAAGCCATCATGTGCAGTAAAACCCATGTGTTTGGATGTTCTCGTAATATTCATGCAGAAATTGAGACGAGAAAAGACCTTAAAGAGGTCTTTCAGACACTGCAGTAAAACTTTTCACACGCGCAAAGAACAATGGTGTGTACATCTTATCAATGTCAAACGCGGTGACAGAAGTCTCTCCAGTTGACCTGAAAAAAATCCACAAGAACAATTAGGAACAACATTTACATATATACAATACAAATAAAAAACTTTATTTATGACCAACATTGGTATGTCTCAAGAAATACTTCAACATTAAGATATGCTACAAGGGTCAAAACTATTTGCTCAATTGCAATGCTGTCACAAAAGTTCAAATGGTCTCAGAGCATTTGCCACTGCTGCCCTATAGTTTATATGTGCATTCCTTTTTTCTTCTCTTTTTGTAGAAACTGGGCCCTTAACACAGGGGGCCCAGGTACAAGCTGATGATCATGATGCATGTGACAGCACTGAAGCCACACACATCATATGTTGACACAAAACAAGGAAGCTGATAGATATACATAACCTTGTTGGGAGTTAAGTTTTGAGAGGAGGACACTCATGCCTGGAGGGGTTGGAGGGATAAATAAGATACAGGTGAAGGTGATTAAAATGGGTTATTGAGAAAGAAATAAAGGTTGGGGGCTGGCATGAAGAGGGGGCATAATGGAGAGGGTGGATGCCAAGATTATGTTGGAAGAAGGTACTGAGAGGCAGGGGTTTCATATAATCGGAAGGGAGAAAGAGGGGTGAAAATACAGTGGTAGGAAGTGCTGTGAAGATGGATGCTGAAAAGAGGTGGGAGTTGGACAGAAAAAGGAAAGGGGTGAGGAGATGGGGAGGATATGGAGGTGATGGAATGGGTGTGCCAAGATAAACGGGATAGAGACGCTGAGTTGATATTAAGAGAAAAGGTGCTTAAAGTGAAAGGGGTGTGGCAACAGGTCGGTGGCACAGAGCAATGGTTGCTCAGGGCTCCATTTATATTAAAGATGCTACTGGCAAGTAATCATGCGACATGTCATCCCATGCACATTTCAGACTTAATGACTACAGGCTGCAGACTGAAAGTACAATCATGTATTCAAGCTTTTGACTGGTACTTAATAATTATAGACAAACACACACCGCATGTACTGTTCAGTGTATGGGCAAATTCGGTCTAACTGTTCTGTGTAATTACACACATTACAGAAATACATTGTGAATTATTATCAGTAATAGAGGCCAACGAAGAAAGGTTTAACAAAAACACTGCTAATGAATACGGTAAACGACCAATTAATATATTAATGTACAAGTTAATATAGTACACTTAACATTCTCTCCACAACTTACTTATATGTAATGTGGCAAGAATGATGAATCCAAACCAGCCTGTTAAATTTGTGGCGACCGCTTGAGCATATCTGAAGCCCCAGATGGAAGCTGTGGTCAGTTTCTTGCACAGGTGGGCGACGAAAATAGCGGTACCTTTGGTACTCGCTAGGTTTCTGTACGTTTAATGGGAAAAATGAATGAGTTATTAATAACAGACTTAACCCTGCTCCTGCGGGTTAAATACTTACTTACGTTGCATGTAATTACAGAATCTTTTATGTTATATAACCTCTAGGCACTAAATAAGATGCCGGAGTTAATCATGGAATATGACATAAGAATATAATGGGCACAGGTACAGTGGGGGTTATGTATAAACAGTCCCACACACAACAGGCAGAGCCATAGTTTGTTCTCTGTAATGTGATTGTGCCTTGTGTATACATCCTGACACTTACTTTTGTGCAGGAATTTAAACAGTATACATCGGTGGACACGGGCAGCACACTATTAGCTGCTGTAGTACACAAAAGTAATATACAATATGAATCCACATATATAAATAAATATAGATGTAAGCAATAAATGAAAATACACTTACAAAAGTTGAGACTAGGGAAAATATACACACACACACAGTAGGGGTATTGTGTATGTATATTTTCCCTGGTCTCCGCTTTTATATACTCCTTTACTGTTTACATCTATATTTATTTACATATGTGGATTTATATTGTATATTACTTTTGTGTACTATGGCTCTGGGTTGGCCTAATATTTTATATCTTTCTCTCTATTTAGTTTTTTGTATACATGTTTAATAACGGCTGTATTTTGTTTATTACAATAGATTTGTAGATTACTGTTATTTGGTGGTAGTTGGGACTGCCCAGTGGCTTGCACCAGACTGCATCTCTATTTTAGATGTCGTTTTACACATTTTTCCAGTTTACTGCCTTATTGTGTATTTTGAAAAATTAAAATAAGCCTCTCTCTCTCTCATCGGACATATGTGGCACTATTCACTAAAAGAAGAGATGAACATTTCATCTTACCCGGTTTAAGTATGCATTTTGCAGGGACAAGCCTGGTGACTTCCCCTGCTAAGCAAACTGGGTAAGATGAAATGTTCATCTCACCTTTTAGTGAACAGTCCCTGTAACAGAATGGCCACCCAAGACCGGTAGCACCTCTGTCCGTTGTGTGAAATCACCTCCTTAGCCCCCGATTAAAGCTTATCCTCCACCCAGCAAGTCTTCCCTGGATCCTTGCTCTTTGTACCAAAATAGCAGACAGAACCACTAGCAGTTAGGTACAGCAAGAATGAACAACCACTTTATTTGAGAAACAGCACAGACTTTTATACACACAAAAATGACATCACAGACATACTTCCAGGCTGCAAACCAAATAGGAATTCACGTACAATACAACAGAAACCAAACCGCAATTAACCAGCATTGCTACACATCTAGAAAACCACATCATAAATCAGCTTAACAGTAAATTCAGTTAACACAGAACAATAGATGTCTGAGTAAACTATCAATTATTCTCACTGACACATTGTAATCCTTCAGAATGGTCTACTCACAGAATTATGCATTCCATATAAACCAATATACTAACAGAATGTGACTAAATAGTATAGAGTTATAGCACATAAGCCAGGGCCCATAATCTATAGGGAGGTGTTTGGCCTTCAGGCCCCTGCAAGAACCCCCGTCACAGTGGATCTGCAAATTCATTTTGTGACATATCTTATTTTTCGGGGGGACACTGATGCCAGAGGATCCCCCAGATGGGGGGAATCCAAAGTCAGTTGGCATGAGGTAAACCGCAAATTTGTAATCCAGGTTATTGGGTGGTTTTGGAATCAGTCACATTCCCAGAGGCATCAGAATGGACAGGTGGGGGGTACATAGCTTCGAAGCACCGGAGTGGAGGGGACCCAGGTGTGGAGACTGATGTCCCATCCACCCCTCCTTTTTAGTCATTTTTAAAAGGAAATGGGGTTAGCTCCATGGGACGCAGCGGCCACAGGCCAATTGCGCTCTGCCCAGAGGCCGGCACCTCTGCCAGGTACAAAAAAAGGGACACAGTTCTGGGGTCTAGGGCAGGAGCAGACAGGAGCCAGTGGCAATCTTCCTGGAAGCCAACTCTTCCGCTGGGTCATCCACAGGGAAAAAAGGGGCACAGTTCTTGGATCAGTGCATCTGCTGGGGGAGGGCAGCACTTATACAGGCTCGTAGGCAGGGAGCTGTATGTGGTGGAGTAGCTGTAGGAATGCCTTCTCCAGCTCCCCTTCTTGGGTCACCAAATATTGCCTCCAGTTTGGACACAGCGGGAATATCTGCTTTCCTTAACTCCCAGAGTTCTTCCCACAGGTAATCTGTAGCACTACCGAAGCCTGGATCCAACTGATGATTCTTCAAGAACAATCCTGGACCACAAAAATCGTAGCCTTCCACGGGAGTGTCATCCTCCAGCTCAGGGTATAGCTTTGTGGCATACCACCATAGCTCCCAGTATCCACAATCTACGACCATCTCAGCATGGACAAGCTCCCCTAATTCAGCCACCCAGTCGCTCTGTGGGTGCTCTCCCAGGTATGGCTTTCTCTCGCTCAGCTGAATGGGAGCTGGGGAGGACCTTTCTCCTGTAATCCTGGTCCTGTCTGAGAGCATTCATCCATAGCTCCAGGTGGCTGCAAGCCCTCTGCAACAGCTCATCCTGCAGGACTGGTCTGGTCCTCAAATTTTAACTCCCATCCATCATAGCTGCTGTACCACCCTGGTACTCCTTGACCAATGTGCCAGCTTTGCAAAAAGGATAATCCACGACCATTATGCTGACTTCAATCCGTTGCTGGTGCTCTGCTGCTAATCCACTGGGCTCTTGCAAGGAGGATCCCACCGTTTGCCACCAATGTAACGGACCGTCTACCCAAGACCGGTAGCACCTCTGTCCGTTGTGTGAAATCACCTCCTTAGCCCCCAATTATAGCTCTGCATCCACCCAGCAAGTCTTCCCTGAATCCTCGCTCTTTGTACCCAAATAGAAGACAGGGCCACTAGCAGTTTGGTACAGTAAGAATGAACAACCATTTTAGGTGTGTGAAAAAAAAAAACAACTTATATACACACAAATATGACATCACAGACGTTATGCTTCTAGGCTGCAAACCAAATAGGAATTCACATACAATACCCAACAGAACCCAAACAGCAATTAACCAGAATTGCTACAGATATAGAAAACCATATCATAATCAGCTTAACAGTAAATTCAATTAACACAGAACAATGGCTGTTGGAGTAAACTATCAATTATTGTCACTGACACATTGTAATCCTCCAGAGTGGTCTACTTACAGAATTTTACATTACACATAACCAATATACTAACAGGATATGACTAACTAATATTAAAGTATAGAGTTATGCCATAAGCCAGGGCCCATTATCTATAGGGAGATGTTTGGCCCACATGCCCCTCCAAGAACCCCCATCACAGCGGATCTCCAAATCCATTTCGTGACAGTCCCATATGTCTTCAATGAGAGAGAGAGAGAGAGAGAGAGAGACTTATCCTTACGCATTTCAGGTGAGCTGCTTCGTGCCTATGATAACCAGGTGAAAAAAATCAAAGCAAGCCTGTATCATTTACTGGAGACATGTGGGACTGTTCACTAAAAGTGAACTGAGATAAAACACTTCATCTCACCAATTTAGTTATACATCATGTAAGTAAACTCAATAAATTGGACCCTGCACAATGTATGACTAAACAGGGCAAGATGAAATGTTCATCTCACCTTCTAGTGAAGAGTCTCCCATGGTCTCCTTTTGCTACAAGTTTGTCAATGGCAGGAACTCTGGGAAAACTCCAGTAGCCCACTTCAAGTGTGTGAGTAGGGGTACGTCCAGCCTCATGTGCACTTGCATTGGATGACGGGTGGTAGGAGTTCTCCTTGAAGTGATGTCACAGATAGGGATCTGTACTTGGACCCATTCTCTTTAATATTTTTATTAGTGATATTGCCGAAGGTCTTGTTGGTAAATTATGTATTTTTGCTGATACAAAAATTTGTAGCAGGGCTGATGTTCCTGGAGGAATAAGCCAAAGGGCAAATTATTTAACTAAACTAGAAAAATGGTCAGAGCTGTGACAACTGACATTTAATGGCGATAAGTGCAAGATTATGCACCTTCGGCATAAAAACCCAAAAGCAGAATATAGAATATTTGATACAGTCCTAACCTCAACATCTGAGGAAAGGGAACATGGATTAATAATTTCAGAGGACTTCAAGGTAGGTAGACAATGTAACAGAGCAGCAGGAAATACTAGCAGAATGCTTGGTTGCATAGGGAGAGGTATTAGCAGAAGAAAGAGGGAAGTGCTCATGCCATTGTACAGAGCACTGAAAGTACTGTATGCAGTACTGGAGACCGAATCTCCAGAAGGATATTGATACTTTGGAGAAAGTTTAGAAAAGGGCTAATAAACTGGTTCATGGGTTGAAAGGAAAAGGTTAAAGCATCTTAACATGTATAGCTTGAAGGAAAGCCATAACAGGGGGATATGATTAAAAAAAAAAAAAAAAACATTTAAATTCATAAAGTGAATCAACACAGTAAAGGAGGAAAGTGTATTTAAAAAGAAGAAAAACTACCACAACTACAGGACAGTCTTAAATTAGAGGGGCAAAGATTTAAAAGTAATATCACTGAGAGGGTAGTGGATGTATGGAATAGCCTGCCAGTGGAATTGATGGAGGTAAACACAGGTAAGGAGTTTAAGCATCCGTGGGATAGGCACAAGGCTATCCTAGATAGGGAACCGGGGGACTAAAAAAAGTATTTCACAAATTGGGCAGACTAGATGGACCGAATGGTTCTAATCTGCTGACATGTTCTAAGTTTCTTTAGAGGAGGGCTTTGTGTGACTGGCAGGATGCTGTTGCTAAGAAAACTCAGGAACTTTTTGTTTTTTTTAATACCATAACAAAATAAAAGGCTAGATCTGCTTCTTTAGCTTCTCTTTACATTGTATATTGCAATTATATATCATCCTTTAGCTCTCTCAATAAATGCAGTAATAAAATAGCTGATTATGTAGTATGCAGGCACAGAATTCAATTTAAAACATTTGTCTGTACAGTAAATCTGTTTTTGCACACAAATGAATTACAACAAGCACATGACGTTGTTTTATGTGGCAATTATATCTAGATATCAGATTCGAGTAGTTTCTTAAATAATTTCCTGGATTTTCACAGACATATGTCCAACAGCAACATTTAATTAATTTATTGCTAGCTTAGTGGTAGAGAAAAAAAAATGTTTCCTTCTGGAATAGATTGCAAGATGTAAGTATTCAACCTGAAATGTAGCAAATAATTCAACCTGAAATGTAGCAAATAATTCAACCTATTAAGGGTATCAAGATATTGGAATAAATTTCCTGTGGCTGGGTATATCAGTTACACTGACCTCTTCCTGCTTGCTGGTTATCACTGCAAATACTTTGGTTTGGTTATCTGTTTCTTGAGATAGACGGTAATGGCCAAGGAGCATTGCATCAGTTCTAAGGGATAAAACAAACAAACAAAAAAAACATATTGGCAGTCATTAGTGCAAAATACAAAATGGATTGCATGTGATTTTAAATTACCGTATTTGCTCGATTATAAGACGAGGTTTTTTTCAGAAAAAAATTTCTGAAAAATCCCCCTTGTCTTATAATCGAGGTCGTCATATAATCTGACCTCAAATTGAGGTCAGACTATAAGACTGGGATCCAGGTCCCCAGCAGAGCTGCAGGGGACCTGGATCCCCCTCTCTAACAGCAGGGGATGTCTGCGCGATGAGCGCAGACTCCCCTGCTTCCGCCCGGCACGACCGCCGGGGCTTCTATGAAGAAGCCGGGTACTTCCGCTTTCCTCACAGCAGTCCCGGGACCAGCTGTCCGTCATAATAGACGGAGGTGTCGGGCAGCACGGATGATGTCAGACATCCCCCGGCTGCCCCCACTAGCCACCAGGGATCATGACAAAGGTGAGGGGGAGGGAGGGGGGAAGAGAGACATGAGAATGGGGGGGGGGGGGGGGGGGGAGACAGAGACAAGGGGAGGGAGGGGTGCAGAAACAGAGGCGAGGGGGGAGAGAGACAAAACTAAGGGGGGGGGGAGTGAGAGAGGCAGCATTGGCACATAAAAAGAAATAAAAACAAGAAATAAATGTTTTGATATCATAATTTTTTATTAAAAAAGCAATTTACATGTCAATATATACAAGTTGAACTTTTTTCCTATAGGGTAGTCTTATATTCAGGCTTTTAGTTTTTTTCCTAATGGAATATCCAAAGTTTGGGGGGTCGTCTTATAATCAGGGTCTTCTTATAATCGAGCAAATACGGTACTAAAACATTTATGGTAAGCAGCTTTTGGAAAAAAATAACAGCATTGTACACAATTCCACAATTGGGCACACCTTTAACAAAACACACACACAAAAATACTTTGTTTTTATATGGGTAATAAACTAACAAAAAACAAACAACACAATACCTTAGGCTGCGGTCTCATATTTTGTGTGTATAGTATACAATATCCAAAAGTTGTTTAAAATGGACAATACATTTTTAAAAAAAATTTATGGTGCAGCCTTCTAGTGGATTAAACATTAGACACATTCTACAGGATTTTGTAACACGCACTTCATTGCGCCAACTGAAATGTTGTGAATTTGTCCCAAACAGATCATGGCAATCCCACTATTTATATGTAAAACCCCAAGAGACAATGTTATTATTATACCTTGAATGTTTTGTCCGTAATCGAGGTACAATGGTCTGGGGCTCTTCTGGAGTTGTCAGCATCATAACATGACCATCAGGAAAGAATCTCATATACCTAACAAAAATACATAATAATTATCTATAAAGGACATTATTAATTATTCCCTAATACACCAAAGTGACAGGATACTATTGCACATCACATTGAGAAAATATAACCTGTCCCAATCTAATATTAAATTAAATTTTGTCATGAAATAATATTTGAAATTTCCTGACTAAGGAGTATATTCACTAAAAGGTGAGATTTCATTAACTATTTAACTATTAACTATGCACTGTGCAATGTGCAGGTACAAACCTGGTGAATTTCCCCCGGTAATCAAACTCATAAGGTTTGTCCCAGCACATTTTATATTGAAATTAGCGTTCACCTCACCTCAACTCACCCCCTAAGTGGATGGTCATGCTCTATTGAAAATCTACTAGAAATAATTAAAAACCCAATACTGCAGTAACTACCCTTCAGATTATATGCTTTATTCAACTAAGCAGCACTAATTATTGGCCTGATAATATGACAATATATATATACACATATATATACACATACATATATACACACACACACAATATAGAATACACCCAGACCTACAGATAAACACTAAATTCGCAGAATTGCTTCTGAATAGGGATGGGTTACAAGTCAATAGTGAATAGAAAAGTATGCAACAAATCAAAACTGCCAAGTGAAATAAACACCCACATCATCTTTTAGACTGCAGTGCACATAAAATAACAAACCTATAATATTCCACTTGTTGCCAGGCCCGGTAAAATCCATCCAGAGACTGTTCTCCCTGGCGTATGTATGTGGTCTTGCTGATATATACACCTGAAAAAAGAGTGAAGTATGCTTGCAGATATTTATTTTTGTTTTTATAAAATAGGCCAGAAGTGAGACGTTTTATACTAATAAAGTAAAATTTAACAGTACTTGATAATAAAGCTACAAACTGTTACAGTAAATGAGGCTTTGGTACTATTTGATACATAATTAGCCAGACACTGAATGTGGTACTCTACAGATATAGTCAGATGAATACATAGTGCAGTATAGCTATAGTCATCATAGAGTTAGCCAGACCAAACACCTAATTTAGCTCCCAATGGTCCAGCTTTCTTAAACCTTAATCCCTTAAACCCAAGGTAAAATGTGTTCCCATGTAATGCAATATTTTTTTTTCAATTGAAATTGGTTAAATTCCAACACAGAAATATATGAAATGCAAGAACCACATCCTAGGTTTATCTGCACAAAAAAGCAACATTACAAAAAGTCTTAGGGCTCCACTTTTACTATAAGTAAAAACTAAGATACATAGCAATTCAATTAAATATAATAATTTGACGTTTACAAGGGAGCACACAAAAACAGATTCATTAGAGTATTGGAACGGAGCTTCTCGTGTATCTAATTATATTTTTAACTTTATCTGTATTAAAACGTTACTACACTCTCTTATCCTCTGTGCTTGAATGGCGAGCGGAGCGGATATCCAGTGATTGCTTCACATGCTGCCAAAGGCTAGTGAAGGATTCTAGTGAGCTTTCGCTGCAATATTTTTTCCATGCAAATGCTGGGCAACTTCAATTTCGGAAAACAAGCAAGTGGTGGTGTCTTAGAGTGTTTCTTCAGAAAGGATATGTATGTATGTTTTATACAATTTAATGATCGCGCAGGGACCAATATCTTTACTGTGTGATTCTTTTCAATAAATAAAAGTGAGTGGCATTGAGATTGGGACCTGCTGCAGTTTTTTTACTTAATGCTCACTACTAACAGTTTTTCTTCAGAACTATGAGATATCAGAAAAAAAGGAAAAGAAGGAACTTGCACTCTGGAATCTTCATTTGATTAAGCATGAAGTCACGCAAAACGCGTCTAGCGCGTTCTCACAGAACTTTTTGTTGCGGTGCATGTCTGGTTTAATTTCACTGCCATTTAACATCACTTTTGTTTATGAAGATTCGAGAGTGAAAAGTTCCTTCTTTTCTTTATTTCTGTGATTCAACGCTTTTTCAGCAAATCGAGGCGGCACGTGTTTCTACCAGCACACACAGCTTCCAGTGCTGGACAGAGATTACTTTGCCTTGGTGGAACCCGGGATATCTCCATCTGGAGATTTTTTTCTATTGGTTGAGATATCAGAACCTTATTATGCAAAGAGTTTGGCCCACATGAAACCATGGAACAAATACTGAATGTTCCTCAGTTTAAAAGAGGAAAGGACACATTGTCAGGAGTTATACATACCATCAAAACGAACACGTGGCCTTTCTAGAAACATCTGTCTCCATGTTGTGTAAGGAACCAGCTTCGAGGAGCTTCTGCCCCATATCTTCAGGCATGCCCGGCGCCAAATCTCTGGATCCCTGCACAATAAGCAGAACAATGCAGATTCACATGTTTTTTTTCTAAATATACAGTGAGTTGATCTACCAGCACTGACAGATTTCTAGATTGTGTATACTACTAAACTGATGACAAGAACATTTTTATAAGCATGGCTTTATATATTCTATAAGATTATGTTGTGCTTTGTTATAATGGCCTCTAAAATAGACATTGCTTCCTTTTTCCATGATGAAAAGGCATATTTTACTTAAACCTGGTTATGTGGGACTTACGGGCAGAAATGGAAACATACATTGGTAATACAATAATTATATATTATATTCCTATGTGAACCAATTAAGCTTAGTACTAGAATGACACTAATGTGGAGTAAGAAATGTGCTAAGTGGGAAGAGGTGAGGTGTTAGGAGGAGAGCCTAAGTCCATTTGAGGAGCACAAAGATTAAAAGGCTAAAGAAAGAATTTTAAATTGTATCCTAGGGCATACTTGAAGCCGGAAGAGGGCGTTGCAGAGAGGAGCAGTTAAATCTGGACAACAAGCACAAAAGAGGAGCCTGCCGCTGTATTTTGTCAAGAATACATTGCAGGGGGAAAAAAGGTGTCATAAGTCAGTGCACTAGGATATTGGCAGTCTCTTCGCTGAGGAACGGGCGAATGCATAACGTTCCTTAGGTGAAGACGACAACATATGGCTAGAGACTAACCAGGAGAAATGAAGGAGAGAGTAGTCCAAGTCAGACATGGTTAGCGGGTACAAGTGTAGCATTTTCAATGGTGACGGTGAAGTCAGGTACTGGAATGGAGCTCGAGGGAGGGAAGATGATGAGCTCAGTTTTAGAAAGATGAAGTTTTAGGTAGAAAACAGACACCTAGGTGGAGATGGCCAACAGACAGTTCACGATACGACAGAGGGAATGAAGTCAGGGGAGTAGAGTTAGATCTGGATGTCATTCGCATACAGGTGGTATTGGAAGCAAAAAGACATGATGAGGGCTTGTGAATTTAAATTATTTACAGTATTTAAATCGGAAAACTAAAGACTAAATGAGAGAAATGGAAGGGAGCCGAACTCTCCTGCATCGGTAGAATTAATACACTCAAAGCATACTTGGTCCCAAAAGTGCAGTATTTATTCAGAGCAATTCGACTCAGGACTCCTAGACGGATTTTGGACTCAATTACAATTTTGTCTGGCAGAATAAAAAATCTAGAATAACTAGAGCTGACCTTATGAGAAGCACCAAATATGCAGGCCTAGGGTTCCCAGACCTCTATAGACTCCACAAAATATCTATGATAGCCCATGCCTTAGAATGGACTGTGAAGGAGGATATTAATCCCAGATGGCTACAGTTGAAAAAAATCCAAACTTTACATGTAAATCCCTTTTGTCTTTACTGGGTAGCCGCCCCGGAATTTAAAAAAAAATCTAGATTAAAATCACCTATAATAAATGACATATTTAATAATATGGATAAAATTAGATGTAGTACTGGAATAAGTACCCCCCTTAAAAAAAGGCCCCAATTGATTCGCTTTAATTTTATAGCCCAGATTTAGATCTCTCGGCATGGAGTGATAGCGCTACAACTTATATATACCATTTCTGGAAGGGAGATAAATTAATCACCTTTGAAGAAGCTCAGGAGAAATTCGCTCTCCCTAGCTCAGAGATCTTTACATTTCTTAGAATCCGGAGTTGTCTTAAGGGGAACCAGCTGGCTTGTTGGGACACCTTTGATGCTTTTATTGGGGCACAACACAAGTCTAAACTAATCTCAAAATTAACTAAATATATGGACGAGGTGTAAAATTTGTCACTTCCGGCTTCTAGTGACAAATGGGAAAGGGATTTTCAGAAATCTTATCCTAAAGAGCAATGGTAAAAAAGCCGTGGAGCTTAACAGTTCCGCTATACACTGTTTCCTTACAGGAGATTTACTATAAGATTCTATTTAGGTGGTACATGTTTCCTGAGTGTCTGAGCAAATTCCAGCCTAATACTTCAAATTTGTGCTGGATATGTGAGAAGGCTCCTGGAACCATGTACCATATCTGGTGGGATTGTGGGAAACTAGAAGAGATGAAAGACAAACTGCAGCTTCTTTTGGCGGAAACCTGTGATTTTAGGGGCTCACTCACTGCACCTGTTTTTGTTTCTGCTGGATTGCCCGACAATCCCCAAATCTCAGCAACACCTTCTGGTCCATATTCTCTCCGCATCAAAAATCTGTTTATCTAGACATTGGAGAAGCCCTGACCCTCCAACCTGGCGAGAAATTTTCGCTCAACTAACCTATCAAAATCAAATGGAGATATTTGTCTTCATTACACTGTAGTATACGTCACGAGAATGATGGACTCCCAGGTGTTGACCCAGGGGGAAGCTTATATTATCACTGTTTGCACTTTATCTTTGTTATATCTTAATGATTCTTTACTATGAGTGGAACAATTTAGTATATATCCTTATCAGAGGAATAGTTATCCAAACTTATATTAGTCTGTATTTATGTGTAAACGCTCCAATATTTTTGTATTATTGATTGTTGGGATTTTTTCCCATTCGTATGAATGCATTTTGTATTTTGATAAAAATGATTAATAAAAAATTAAAAAAAAAATACCTGATGAGTTTTTCTAAAGAGGAGGTGTACACTGAGAACAGTAAAGCGCCAAGAACCAACCCTTGCGGAACACCAACAGAGAGTGGAATTGGTGCTCTAATAGGTACGACCTGATCCAAGAGAGCAACACACCACTTATGTGGAGGATAATTGGTTAAGAAAGAAGTGGTGTTCAGTGTAAAAAAGGTATCAGAGAAATCTAAAAGGATCAGTACTGCGAAGTGGCCTTTAGATTGGCATTCGGCACTCTAGTGAGGGCTGTTTCACTACAGTGCAAGGGTCTAAAGCCAGATAGAAAAGGGTCAAGAGGGTCATTAGCAGTCAGTTAGTTGTTGGTGCACAGTTCGCTCCAACAACTTGGACACAAAGGAGAGGAGGGATATAGGACAGTAGTTGGATGGAAGTGTGGGATCTAGGGATCTTTTTGCAATACAGGTATGATTTGGGCATGCTTAAAGGTTGATGGTACTATTGCAAAAGAGAGAGGTTGATGAGGTGGGTTAGTGTTGGGCCGAGTAGAGGCGATAGAGAGCGATACAAGGTGCGATGGGATCTAGCGCACAAATAGTAGGTCAACAAAGACCTGGCGCAAAGAGTACATTTCTTTCTAAATGCCGCTCACGAACGGCTTGTAGTGTAAGTTGTATTCAACAAACCTCCTTCTCTATCCGGGTGCCTCTGCTGGTGTGGCCAACACCCAATACTGTATGCAAATGAACCAAAAAAGGCAGAACAATGCGGCACTCACGGAAGCAGGTAAGTATCAAAAAATGACTTAATCCAGTGATGAATCCACAGCAAAGGGTGAGAAAAGAAACTAACACAGTAAGGTGGGCATGACGCGTTTCGCGCTAAAAGCGCTTAATCATATGCTCATTGTATGATTGCCTGCTTTTCTTTCAATTTGTATGGTCAGGTCGAAGATCCACTGTTTGTAGGGTCGATACGTTAGGTTGTTCAGCATGTACCATTAAAACCTCTTCTGATATTTAACTAGATCTGTACAGATATATAGAGATATGTCCTGTGGATATGTTCAGGCCCATCCACTTCTCTGGCATATCACATATTATTACTATATATATATTTTGCATACTCATTTTCTATTTAGGTGTACCAGAATTCCATCTATCTTGGAACAGTATAGCAATGGGGAAAATCTTGAATGAGTCTTGATCAGGTGGGTAAACCTGCATCCACTTCTTTGTAGGAATTTAGCTCCTCTGGAATTTTATGCTTCATTATAAATATATTTTTTAAAAACCAAGGTCACCAATACCAGATACCAGTAGTAGTCCCGGTTATGCAGAAACTGGGATTTAGAAAGACCAGGACGTTGACAGAGCAGCAAGTATGGTTTCTAGGCCAATATACACATTACAGAAGTGGATACATGTCATAAAATAAACTATTTAAAAAAAATATATATTAAATGATGCATAGACTTCTCCTTACTTAAAATAAAAATATAAAATAATAAAACAAACATAAAAACAAACTACAATATTTACTTCTGTAAATATTGGCATTTCCCAGAAAAGCCCTATGACATATCAAAAAGAAAATTCCAAGCTGACTTTTTGCTGGATAGGATCAACCAAATTTCAGGAATAACCTTTAGCATATCTGAGACAACAATTATTGAGGTACACACCCTAGAGGACAGATTCTGTGAAGATAATGTGCCTTATAACCATAGTGCTGATTCACTTATACAGTCTTCTGTTGTTACAAAATGCTTCCAAACCAAGGAATGAAGACAACTTGGGGATACCAAAGCTTATATTATATTATAAAGTCTCACCCCACATTAGCATTCAGGGCAGGGAATTGAGTATGGTTTCCTGCATCATGCAGCTGCATTTCTTATGGTCTTCTCTGCTGAAGTTCCAGTTTTTAATTAATTCCTAAATCTAAATAAATGTATAGCATCTAAAATAACCAGGCCATAGTTTTCAGCACTGGCTCTATACAGGCTTTAGTTGAAATATTGGAGACACTAAATGTATCTCGTCTCCAAATCATGGAAATGGCAGCCATCTTTGACACGAGTTACATGAGATGCGGTTGGTTCATTAACCATCGCACCCCCCCCCCCATTATTTGCTTGGCAGAGTAAGAACCCTAAGGTTAAATGGCTTCACTTAGTCACTTATTTTATCATTGTTCTCACCCTCTGTGTTTCGTTGTTTAACCGTGTTTAAATGAGTGAAATATGTAACACCTGTTTAAACTTAAAAAAATGTTTTTTAGTGAAAATCACCCTCCCCACCTGTTTGGGGGTTGGCCAAAGACATATTAAAGTATGTGTATGTATTTGTGCACATAACTATGTATTTTTTCTTATACATGTATTCCCTCCCTTGAGTGGGAATTTTTATATGCAAATACACACATATATCAGCCATAACATTATGACCACTTGCCTAATATTGTGCTGGTCCCTTTTGACGCCAAAACACCACAGACCCGTCGAGGCATGGACTCCACTAGACCTCTGAAGGTGTGCTGTGGTATCGGACACCAAGACTTTAAGTACTGTAAGTTCCAAGGTGGGGTCTCCATAGACTGGACTTGTTTGTCCAGGACATCCCACAGATGCTCAATTAGATAGAGATCTGGGTAATTTGGAGGCCAAGTCAACACCTTGAACTCGCTGTTGTGTTCCTCAAACCATTCTGGAACCATTTTTGCTTTGTGGCAGGGTAAATAATCCTGCTTAAAGAGGGCAATGCCATCAGGGAATACAGTTTAGATGAAAAAAAGTGAACATGGTCTTCAACAACAATGCCTAGGTAGGCGGTACATGTCAAAGTAACATGAACATGAATGGCAGGATCCAAGGTTTCCTAGCAGAACATTTCCCAAAGCATCACCCTGCTTCCGCAGGCTTGCTACCTGTCATTGGTCCTAATGTTATGGCTGATCGCGGTGTGTGTATATATATATATACATACACACACACACACACACACTATATGGACAAAAGTATTGTGACACATCTCTTAATTATTAAATTCAGGTTTCAATGAGACCTATTGCCAAAGGTCTATAAAAAAACAAAACAAGCACCCAGCATTGCAATCTGCATTTACAAATATTTTTGTAAAAAAATTGGTCATTTTGAAGAGCTCTGTGAATTGAAGCGTGGTACTGCGATAGGATGCCACCTAGTTTCATCCCTGCTAGATATTCCACGGTCAACTGTAAGTTGTATTAATGGAAAGGGGAAGCATTTATGAACAACAGAAACTCAGCCATGAAGCGGAAGACCACATAGTCACAGAGTGCTGAGGGGCATGGTAGCTAAAACTTGCCAATGCTCTTCTGATACTATAGCCGAAAATAAAAAATAAAAAAATTTAAAATAAAACTTCCACTGATGTTAATATCAGCATAAAAACTGGAGGCGGGTGCATCATGGAATGGGTTTCCATGGCCAAGCAGCTGTATGCAAGACTCACATCACCAAGTACAATGCCAAGGGTTGGACCGAGCAATGTAAACCATGCCGCCACTGGACTGTGGAGCAGTGGAAATGTGTTCTGTAGAGTTCTCACTGTTTGGCAGTTTGATTGATCGGGCCACCACGGAGCTTTGACCTCAACCCCATATAACACATTTGGGATAAACTGGAATGGAGACCGGGAGCCAGGCCTTCTAGTTCAACGTTAAAAATGCTCTACAGGATGAATGGGCAAACATTTCCACAGAAACATTCCAAAATCCTGTGGAAAGCCTTACCAGAAGAGTGGAAGCTTTTAAAGCTGCAAAGTGGAGGCCAACTACATATTAATGTCTATATAATTAGAATGCATAAAAGTCCCTGTTGGTGTAATAGTCAGGAGTCCAAATACTATTGTCCATGGATACATATAAAGATTTTATTCAAGTAAAGCCACTGTAATGCCCACGTTCTTTCATTACCTTTAGAGGGAAGCATAGACCGTGATATTGAATCATAACTAAATATGGATATGAATGGGGCAGAGATTTGGGGCATATATAGTTTTTACTGTGGAGAGTGGGAGAGAAAACAGCCCTGGCAGAATTCACAAAGCGTGTGTGCAAACATGATTGCGATATGTTCTGAATCCCTGGGGTGCAGTGTCCAGAAGAGCAATGTAGGCTGGATCACTACCACTGAAAATGTACACTGCAAAGACCAGCCCAGGTTTTTAAAGAACTGTCTCTCACAGTAAGTAGGTTATAAAAACACGTTTGAGAAGCATACATAAAAAGGAAAGACAAGGCAGAGAACCACTATGAGAAGTGGGAAGGCAGGATACTAATTTTTTTGGACATAGGATACGAGACTAAATATTATATATTTTTTTAACAAAGTTTATGGTTTATTTTGTATAGAATGCACTCTTGTGTATCATAAGAAATAGGACATTAACACTTTAAACTGAACAGTTGGCTGGATCCAATGTCCTTCCTTAGCAAAGAACAGCAGGCGATACTGGACAAAACAAGATTATTGGGAAAAGTTTTTAAATCCTTCAAACATGTGTGTTTAAAATAAACTATAATGAAAATTAAGTTATTAATTTAATAGTATCTAGGTTCCTCAGAGAAATACCTTGCACAAATATAAAAGCCCTTGCAGACCACTGAGAGCTGCTCTAATGCCCGGAGGTCAAGGTCACTGGAAACCACCCAACGGAAAATATACATCAGCACCTCCATTGGAAGCACTAGGAAGAGAAATACAAAAATATCACTGCAATTATCAGCTCCCACGGTGAACTCCATGCTGCAGTAATTCATAAAGGTGAAGAACATTTAGACTATAGGAATACACAGTAATCATAAAAAGGAAATTTAAAATGAAATCTGTATCCAAAACTTAAGCAGTATTTGCTTTTGAAAGTATGTCACATTTACACTTCTATATACAAATAAATCATAAATTCGTATGTCTTCATAAATATGGGTATAAAGCAATGTTTACACAGTTATATTTTGTCTAACCTTTGCTTCCTGCAAGGAACTAAATGCCGTTTTTCCTTTTCCCAAGTAAATCAGTACAGATAGATGATGTTTACGCTTGGCTTTGTCTCTGAGCTGGTTGGGAGGCTGGAGTACACAAAGTGTCAGGTGGGCTTGTCCCATACATCTGATGCTCCCCTTTGAAAACAAGAGTCTCTCTCTGCATTAGCAGAGACAGTAGTCGACCAGAACGGTTTGCCTGCTTCCCAGACAATCAATTTTTCACTTGTATATTACAAGTACAATGGGGAGGGGGGGTTTAAAATTTTAAATAAAAAACAAAACACAAAAACAGAACTTTAATCAAATATCAGTTGTAAACAATCTTCCTACCAGAACAATTTAGTACAGTAATATAGCTCTGGTGAAGAAATAGTCATAAAAAGTCAGGTGGGCCATTTAACGGGGAACACAATAGCTGAGTTAGTGCTTGTGATTACTTTATTCAATCTCATTTGTGAAGTTTGTGGAACCACTGTAATGGGAACCCCTAATGCAAGTTACTCTTGTTATATTTGTTGCTTTCAGAAACCACAGAAATTACCTGAAATGTGTGTCTGACTGACATCATATTCTGGCTGGCACAATTTAAGTGAGTGTTCTTGAAATGTCAGCTGTTGCTGGAAATAAGCTAGCAGGTCAGCCATCTTACCGTCATCATTCACATCTTCCATGCTGTAGAAAATGTAAACATAAAAATCGTTCATTAGTATACCACTATTGCTGTGTCCGGTAAACAGCACATGCACGTATGTGATCATTCAGAAAGTGTGTGCCAATAAAGTGCATTGTTAATAATATGGTGGAATACATAATCATTAGCATGGATCGTATCAAAAGTCAATTTGAGAACCTCAAAGGCATCTTTGAAGATCACCACGACCGGTGACAATGCTGACAGTATAGCACTGAATAAACTGCAGTTTCCCGAACGCAGCGTACACTCCGACACGAGCTTCTCGGCACATTTTTCACTCACTTCCGGGTTGCAGGTGACGCCTATAAGTGACGTCAGATTTAAACAACACGGAGTGTGATGGCCTTAGGGAAGTTATATGAGTATATTAGGAAGGCTAGTGTTTCCTATGAATGGGGATTATTAGCAGAGAATTGTGCAAAATGCGGATAGTATTGGGTACAATATACAGCGGGAGCATAAATCCTTTAACTAATGGACAATATAAAAAAGAAAATGATGTTGGTGAAGTAACTTCAGGTAGCAATTTTTTCACTTACATAAATCTGTCCATGTAGATTGGTGTTGATAGGGACAGTATGGATTATAGTGATTTGAGTGAAGAGTCTATGGTAAGGCCTCTAATTCTAACGAGATTGCTGGTATGAAGACATGCGAGGAAGTCGACATTGTATTTTAGGGGAAAGAAGCATCGGGAACTAAAGGATGGGATGTGTACAGAGTGTGGGAGTACCACGCTCTCACGGTGCAACCAATTTTGTAGGATAGGATGGTGTAGCATAATTGTTTATTTTACTTCTAACTAAAGAAAACAAAAATCGCTTCTCAACAGTGGCCCTATATCTTTCAGAAGCCTTTTTAATCACACAGTAGTAGAATTGAAGGTGAATTCTGGATATTTTCTGTTGAAACTAGCGCGTTTGCTTTTGGTACAGGGTAACCGAGTTAGGTTACCCAATAATTGCTGCAGCTTAGTATTGTAAATGAGGCACATGCACATAAAGTCACTATTGGTGGTTATTTACTAAAAGCTCTGCACATGAATGTGTATTGAAGATTAAAATAAAAAAATGGAATTGCTATAATGGCAACTGCATACCCCCCTTTATTTTTACACTGCAACACTTCCAAACAAGTTTTCTCCTCCACTTTGAACCCCCCAAAATTCAACCAGGAAAACCAACCCCCACCCCCCAAGAATCCCATTTTCCCAAGCTAGAAAGAGAAAAAGGTTAAATTAGAGGTTGGTGTATTACTTTGCCTCTTAGACACAAACTAAATTGACTCTGCTCCCCATCTATACCATTTTTTTCTGTACCCCTTTCTACAGCACCAGATTTCCCACTACAATACTTCCCACAGCAACTTATTGCATCCACAGCATTTACCACACCACAAGGCTGCATCCGCTACCCCAGAATGAACTGCATTAGACTGCTCTTACCTCATCCCCAAGGGGAGGAGGTGCTCTATTAGTCCAGTGGTAACAAACTGATGTCTGCTGTCCCCAGGCACAACATCTCACAGGTGCCGGTAGCAGTCTGAGTCCTGGGAGGTCATATATGACCCCTGCTAGGGACATGAGGGTTGCACACACACACATATATATATATATATATATATATATATATATATATATATAATATGTGTGTGTGTGTGTGTGTGTGTGTAACCCTCATGTCCCTAGCAGGGGTCATATATGACCTCCCAGGACTCAGACTGCTACCGGCACCTGTGAGATGTTGTGCCTGGGGCCAGCAGATTATATATATATATTATATATATATATATATATATATATATATACATATATACACACACACACACACACACACACACACATCTCCCAGGTCTCAAGCAGAAGAACCCCAAATGGTAGCACCAGCTGTGTTTCATCTTTCTTAACCGCTGTCCTTGTTCTGGAAATGGTCTTAGCAACTATTTACACAGGAATTTGGGTAAACCGATAGTGTTATATAAACAATAATGTAATTTTGTACTTGCTAGGAACCCTCTAGATCAGGGGTCGAAACTTTTCAGTGCGAGGGCTACATTGTTCATTTTACACATTTTCGCAGGTCGAAGGAAAAAACCCCATAAACCAACTTTTTACATATGTAATAAAAAGGTTATTGAAACAAATTAATTTCTTGGTTTTATTTCGTTCCTCTGCACCCACATGACTCTGCACCCCAGTACTGAGATTGCACCATGGGGTGGATCCACAATCTGATCTCGAGAAGGCACTGCCAATGTCTGTCTGTCTGTCTCTTTTCCTCCTCCCTCCTGTCTCTCTCTCCCTCCACTCTAATTTCTGTAGTCCGACTCGCTGTCTCCATCCCCCGCCCCCCATTTCTGCAGTCCGACTCTCTCCCCCCCCTCATTTCTGCAGTCCGGCCCTCTCTCTCCCCCTCTCATTTCTGCAGTCCGACTTGCTCCCCCCCCTCATTTCTGCAGTCCGACTCGCGCTCTCCCCCCCCCCATTTCTGCAGTCCGACTCGCGCTCTCCCCCCCCTCATTTCTGCAGTCCGACTCGCGCTCTCCCCCCTCTCATTTCTGCAGTCCGACTCGCGCTCTCCCCCCTCTCATTTCTGCAGTCCGACTCGCGCTCTCCCCCCTCTCATTTATACAGTCCAACTCACTCTCTCTCCCCCATCTAATTTATGCAGTCCAACTGGCTCTCTCAACCCCTCTGATTTCTGCAGTCCGACTTGCTCTCTCCCCCCCTCTGATTTCTGCAGTCCGAATTGCTCTCTCCCCCCTCTCATTTCTGCAGTCCGACTCGCTCTCTCCCCCCTCTCATTTCTGCAGTCCGACTCGCTCTCTCCCCCCTCTCATTTCTGCAGTCCGACTCGCTCTCTCCCCCCTCTCATTTCTGCAGTCCGGCTCGTTCTCTCCCCCCTCTCATTTCTGCAGTCCGACTCGCTCTCTCCCCCCTCTCATTTCTGCAGTCCGACTTTTTCTCTCCCCTCTCAATTCTGTAGTCTGACTTGCTCTCTTCCCTCTCAATTCTGTAGTCCGACATTCTCTCCCCTCTCATTTCTGCATTCTGTCTCGTCACACTGCTTGCAGGCCGGTTTTGGCACCCGGGCCGTAGTTTGGAGACCCCTGCTTTTCAGTCATCTTTGCAAAGTTTATCATCAAAACTTTGCACAGAGTTCTTGCTCCCAAGTTTCTTCCTCTTTAAAGGGCTCAGAAAATTTGCTCTTTCAAGGAGTCAAGCAACATGGGACATTCATCAGGAGCACTTTCCAACACAGTGGATTTAAGCAGTATCAAAACATTGAAATACCTTTCAACGTTCACTGCTCCTTAAATAAAAGAGGTGCATTCTGTGGGGTTTGACAAATCAAAACCTGACCTACTGCAATTAGAAATATCATCTCATGACCCTTTAGATCCATAGTGTTCTGTGTAAAATATCCATTCTCTAGATTGGCCCTTAAATTATACAAATACAGGTAAACCTATGTTGTACAGTATTATGAAAGAGAAGGGTCGTCATTTTGTACTGATAACATGTGCCACCAGCTAGGCATTGTTTCATTGTGTGTACTTGAAAGAATATATGTTGATCTACTATTGTTAATTACACTCTTGCCATTAGTAATGTATATTGTTATCATACTTACATCAGATTAGACTTTCATGGGCTATTAATGTATGTATGTATGTATAAATGTGTAAAAATCAGATTACAGTAATTGGAGTTGTGTTTCTTACCAAGGGTTTTGGTACACATCTTATAAAGCAGGGCTCGACAAACCCCGGGCGCCAGAAATTAGACTTGGCGCCCGGGTATTGGCACCCTCTACTTTGTGTCCCCTCACCTCTGGGATCCATGGGGTTTTTGCTGATCCTTTGGACAGCGCAGAGCGAGGAGGCAGCATGTGCCGTTTTGCACAGACTGCCAGCTCTGCCGCATCGCGCTTCACAGTCTTAGTTCCGGGGAGCACGTGACATCAGTGTCACATGACAACCCGGCTCTCAACAGGATGGCTTGAACGATGGTCTGTGACTGGCAGACTGAGATGAAATAGAAGTGCTCCCCTCCTCTGCAATCAAGCAAGGCAGCAGGGATGGGGACACACTGAAACATGCACCTTTTTATTTGATTTATTTAAAAAAAAAAAAAAAAAAAACGGCTGACTTGTCAGGTCTATATGTCAGTGTCTGTCTCCATCTGTCTATGTATGTCTTTTTGACTCTCTGTGTCTGTCTCTGTGACTCTCTGTGATATTCTGTGTATGTAAGTGGAACTGTCTCTTTGATTGTTTGTGATTTTCTGTGTATGTAAGAGGAACTGTCTCTGTGACTGATTTTCTGTATATGTAAGTGGAACTGTCTGTCTATGTGACTGTCTGTCTGTGATTTTCAGTGTGTGTAATTGGAACTGTGTGTGTGACAGTCTGCGAGCGTATGCGTTTACATGACTCTGTGATTGTGTGTATTTTTGCGTGGTTGTGTGTGTATGTGCGGTTGTCTGGCTCCTAGATTTTTTTGCTGGCTCCTAAAACAAAATTTAATTTGTCAAGCCCTGTTATAAAGGATTATAAACCTGATATTTAATCAATTCAAAATAGCATAGGTGGTGTAACGTACAATTTAGAAGTATGTTATACTTCAATATATTTAAAGTAAAACATGATACAAGTGTATATAAATCATTTTCATAGGAGGAAAAGTAAATTTTAGAGAACATATAAAGAAGATAATGTAAATCGAAGTCTGCATGATGTAACTCAAGACTGTTTAAACAGTGCGCATAATAGAAGTCTACTGCCTTTACAGACCTGTGGTTGCATACGAACATCCTACCCATTCTTTACATACAAAGAGCAGTTGTAATAGAATACAGCTTTTTTCTGGGCAAGGTATAGGTCTTTGGTAATTTAAACCAATTAAAGACCACTTGTAACTACAGTGGAAGTGAATAATAAACATGGGGTACGTACAAGTTTTTGCCTACTCCTTCACCATCAGGAGACAAGTTATAATTGATTTTAAACTCAATGTCTGGCACCAGCTGCATTGCTCGACGGTAAAATTTGATGGCTGAAAAAGAACAAAAACAGTGCAACGTTTATTTAATAAAATGGCAAAAATAAGAATAATTTCCAGACTTTATATTACAATTATTTCAGCACTTCAAGTGCCAGTGATGAATTACACAATGCATCCAATAAATTGTGAAAAAAGTTTCTGGCACCCACACAGTTGAAAAATATCAATATGGATAATGTAATCTTGCTTTACAATTAAAGCCTACACAAGGCTATTTTTCCATGTATTACAATACTAATACTGTATAATACAACGTTATAAAAATCTTTACAGCTTCACTTTTAACCCCTTAGTGACAGAGCTCTATGCTGCATTTGATGTGCCTTGAAGACCATAATTCCATTATTTTTGTCATATGTTTAACTGTGATTTCTAAGTGTTCAGTCCACTCACACAAATGATGTATAGTTTTTTTTAAAGGACAGATAGGGCTTTATTTTGATACTATTATTTTCATCATATGATATAATTTACTATTAATTTTTTTGTAATAAAATATGATGAATATATTCGAAAAACACTTTTTCTAACTTTGACCTGATTTTTTTTTTTTTTTTTTACACAATTACAAACTGTAAAAAAGAACACATCTAGATAGTTTCTAATATTTGTCCTGAGTTTAGAATTCATGTTTTTCTGGGTCCCCCCACCCCAAGTAATAGGGCAATAACAGATACTAGTGTTTTTTTGTTTCCTAACCATTTTCTCCTACAGTGACCTTTTCACCCCAACCTTAACCCTAAATTTAACCCTAAATCTACCTCCACCCCTTAATCTAACCCTTGTACTAACCCATACTCACCTGTAACCCTAACCCTAGATCTAGGGTTGTTTTTTTAAAATATCTAACTGTAGTGTTGCTGACTGCCTTTGGGGGCAGTCAAACAACAGTTTCAGAGCAACGTAAGAGATTTTTTTTTTTTAAATCAGTTCCGTCGCTCTCTGCTGAGCACGTCGTATTGGAGGAGCATGCTCCTCTTCAAAGGTGCGCAACGCTACATTTAAAACTTGACCAGGCTATACCTGGATTCTTGATAATTTTTATTGTAAGACAAGTGACTTTAAAAGAAAGAAAAGAGTGGGAACCACATCCCATGCTATTTCAGCGGTCACCATGTTTTGCTCACTCATACCATTACACAGGAGACTTCTCCTTTAGCATATCAAAGTTTGTCCAACCCATCAGGGCAGTGCAGACCCAAAATCCATGGAAAGCTACCTATGCAGAGGAACACAGCAACCACAGATGTACATTTAGGCCTATCATAGGCCTCGTCAGTATGGCACAGCTGGTGTCCCTCCAGGTACATGATGAATGTTGTTTGTGATATAAATATTTATATGTCAGAAAAAAAGTTAATCCATTTTTATAAATACACATTATTTTATTTTCATATTTATTTACAGCAGTTGGCTCCCAAAAGATAGGCCAGTTCAAAAATGACTGCATTGTACAGAAAGAATAAACAATATTAATTTATTGTAATTTGTTAGGGTTAAGAGATTATTTAAAGCTTTTTTTTTTTTTTTTTTAAACTTGCCATGATTTTGTGTCACACACATCTGTATAATTGTTAAACTATTTTTTCATGCTCTCACTAGTAAAGATTACAGCTAAAAAATATATAACTGGTATTTTTTTTTTTTTTAACCAGTCAACACAACAATATAGCAGCTAGGGCAGAGCTGTAATAACAATTTGTTTGAATACAAGGTGAGTCTAAGTGCTGGGAGGTGACATGGCTACCGGTGCACTGACTTCAGGAGATGCACAGAGCAGTCTATAACAGTGTCTGTGTGTGCAGACATCCTGCCTGTGCATTGTTAGATCCTGGTCCCTGCAGCAATGCATTCCCTGCCTCTTTGCCTTGCAATAAGACCTCTCTTTTGAGGGTATTTGCTCTGCAACAAACCTTGTCTTATGTTCAAGCAAATATGGCATGTCAAATTTAGGAGCCAGATTTTATGTGCAAGCTATTTTTATTTTTTTAATTTACAATGCAGTGAGCTACACATGCTGTAAACTCATTGTGGGCGAGCAGTTTACACCACCAGATATCACAAAATGGATGGACACAAGTTACATATATAGAGTAAAATATTTTTATTAAATAAACATACATGAAAAAATGAAGTACATATTTAATATAAATAGCATAAACTACCGTATTTTTCGCCCCATAAGACGCACTTTTTTCCTCCTCAAAAGTGAGGGGAAATGTCTGTGCGTCTTATGGAGCGAATGTATGTGCATACTTACCTCCATGCTGCTCTCTGTTGTGTTCTGTCCGTTGTTTCCTCCGTGCAGTCTAACCTCCCGCACGGAGGAAGGAAGTTCCGGGCGCTTTTTTTCCCCTTCTTAACTCTATTGACGTTGCGCGACTTCAATAAAGTTAAGAAAAAAAAAAAGCAACCGGAGCTTCCTTCCTCCGTGCAGGAGGTTACACTGCACGGAGGAAACAACGGAGAGCAGCATGGAGGTAAGTGCTAGGGAAGGGGGTGGCACAAACGAGCAAATCCTGGCATAATAAGGGGCAAAAGCCTGGCACAGTGAGGGGCTAAAGCCTGGCACAGTGAGGGGCAAAAGCCTGGCACAGTGAGGGGCAAAAGCCTGGCACAGTGAGGGGCAAAAGCCTGGCACAGTGAGGGGCAAAAGCCTGGCACAGTGAGGGGCAAAAGCCTGGCACAGTGAGGGGCAAAAGCCTGGCACAGTGAGGGGCAAAAGCCTGGCATAGTGGGGGGCAAAAGCCTGGCATATTGAATGGCTAAATCATGGCACAGTGAGGGGAAAAAGCCTGGCATATTGAGGTTTTTTTTCTTGTTTTCCTCATCTAAAAACTGGGTGCGTCTTATGGTCAGGTGCGTCTTATGGTCAGGTGCGTCTTATGGTCAGGTGCGTCTTATGAGGCGAAAAATACGGTAAATAAAATAAGAAAACTTTTTTTTGGTGGTAGTGTCCGTTTAAGCAACATAAAAAGTAAAACATGCATATTAAAGTGCATTATTTTAATATGCATCAATGGTTGTTAAAAAAAAATAAATAAATAAATAAATAAAACAAACACATTTTGGGCACCAGACCTTGTATAAAATAACCCCTTGAGAAGGGTGGTGGTTTCTACTGAGTGGAGCTCTCAGAAGATTGACATTTCATACATAAATAAGTATTTTAATAAAACGTATTAAAAGAAATAACCCAAGCATTCGTGCAGTTCTCCCAAAATACAACCTTAATAAATATATACACATTATATCAACACTTAAAATAACGTAACAAAACATTTCTGGGAAAGCATCCAACCTTAAGATATATTTAGCCAGAACCTCCGGATTCCCAAGGACATTAAGAATAGAACATACAGAACACAGACTTCTATCTTGTTTTTAAGATATATTTTATAAAAAAGTAATTTAAGAAAAAAAAAGCACCCCAGACTGCTTATAAAACTAGACAACATGCCTATTGACATTTTTATGAATGTTTATAGAGATTAAACAGTACCTTCATATAATGCTCCATTTTGTTCTTGCTCTGCTGCTTTAAGAAATAGTTCCCTTGCCTATAGTATATAAAAATATATATATATGAAAACCACATTTGTACAATAGGAAAGAATACTGCACTAGTAGATAGTAAATAGGCTATGGTTTAAGGAACACTCGGCAGAATCTCAGTGTGTGTTTTACAAGTATATATAGATGTTCACAGTTACTCAATAATTATTCAAATCAAGCATTGCACAATGCCATAGAGAGAAAAAAAAAACACCTAAAATTATTACAAAAGGCAGATAATAAAAAAACCTATGATGCTAATTTTCTTTGCAGTGTTAGCTTTAACTACTTCCACTGGAAGGATAGTCTAGGGTAGGGCAGGGCAGTGAATAAAGGGCATTCATCTTGGGCAGTACAGAGCAGGGTATGGATGGGGTAAGAACAACACTCTGGTACCTGGCAGAGGAGCCTTTGTCCACACACATCTGTCAATTGATTGTCAACACTGGAGTCTCCGGGGCAAATCTGGAGAGTTCCAATGCATGTGAATTATCCCCTTACAAACATATTTTTAGCATTTACTAAAGTGCAACAATATTAAGACAGTATGGTCTCATAACAAATACACCATGCATTAAATGTAATGTTTGTGGCTATGCCTGCTAACTCACAGTTTAAAAATAAACCAAAAGTTGGACAATTATTTTTTAGATTCCCTTTTTTCTCTGCATGACAACATATCTTGGCACCATTAATCAAATTGTACAGACTGGTGAGCTAGCAGGACAAAAAAAATAGATCTGTGCCAGTTGAGGCCCGCTTCCTCTAACTAAACCACAACAAATAGGGACAAAGGAGGTGCAGAGCCATCAGATGGACAGGTAGAACCTGCATGGTCTTCAACTGTAGGATGACAAATCCCATAATTCTCTGAAGCTTTATTCCAATATTAGTGCGGGGATGCATCTAGGTCTAGATTCACTAAGGTAAAACATAAATGCTACCATCACCAATTCTCACCTTCTCCTCTTTAGCCAGATCCTGCTTCACTTTGGGATCTGTGGCCTTGCCCAGATGCCCTCTCGCTGCCGCCTTTCGGGATAGAGGATCCCCTCCTCCAGAACTCAGACCAGGAGTTAGTTCAGACATCCATCGTGCTCTGAACATCTGTAGCTCTTCCTAAAAAGCAGAACTATGACTTGAATTCCCAAAATATATCAACAAGGACTGCAACTGTCAATGTGATAATGACTTGTATTGAACACAAGATCAAAAACAGCATAGTCTTTCCATTAAAGAGAGAAAAATACAAATTGACCTCCAGCTTCATCATTCTGAAACCTGAAAAATGTCTGGCTTTGTGGCCAATATTACGGAGAGTTTAAAGATCCTCTAGCCAACAGATGTTCAAATAAGATAATGGGGTATACAAAATATAACCAGATTTGATCCAAATAAGATTGGGATCTGGAAAAATAGCCGAATCGAAACAATTCCTGAAATACAGCTACACAATATGCCGCATCTTGGGTCGAATTCAGCTATTCTGACTGTTTGGTAACAAAGCATCAGTCGCCTGCGGAATGGAACATTTTCCCAATAGTTTTTCAGCTACACAATATAACACGATCAGCCCCAAATATAATTCGGATTCAGGGATGATTGCCACATTATGGCCATTTAAATTCTGAGTATTGTTAAGTAGCCAATAGGGAAGCTGGACTTGAAGGCATCTGATTGAATGACAGTCAGCCAATATGCTGCCATTTTCTTCTTCAAATGAAATCCCGCTGTCCCTCCGTCTGGCCAAGGTAGAGGTGGAAGGAAGTAGGTGGGGAACAATTTTAGTATATATTTTAAATGAATTAGATAAGGTCTGGGGTCCTAAGGAATTTTGCCAGGCCAGACACCTGGGGGGAAGGTTTTTATTGTATGATGGCCAGGAATACTTTGCTGATCTATTTAATGAGGGCTGGAAGCCATTTGGGAGGTCCCAGCCTCGGTAATATGCAGACATGGGGAAGTCTAGTTTACAAGCAAAACAACATTTTTTTTAGCTCTTGTGACTAATTAGCAAAGAAGAAAGCAGAATGAAATTGAAATAAAGCAAGACATGACTATAATAAATTGAATAAAGCAAGACAGCAAGACTATACCTGAAGAGTGGTTTCTCCAGGTCTTCCATTTTCATCCCCATTCAGGATGTCTGGGTAACAATCCTCATCACCTTCCGCCTGTTAATAAAATAGACTCTTAATTAAAACGTCAAGTATGTAAATTTACACGTACATACACAATCATCCACAACTTTTTTTTAAATTTTATTTTTAAAAGGTTTCATTTCATTGGAATATTGTTTCTTCTGCCAGAAATAAACACCGTAGAAAGTCTTCTAGTCTATACTTTGGCTAATCTTTATATTCTAACCATAGGTTCCAATAAGGTTGGAAAGATTACAAAAAAAAACTCTTACATGGTAGTTATATGTTGTTATATCCTTCCAATCACATGAGGAACTAGGGAGGTCAGTTGGGGCATATAAATATCAGAGATATGCTAGGCTTTTTTTAAACACATATTGGGCAGTGTAGATTATTTTTACTTTTATTTTAATTTTTAAAAGGCAGGAGCCAATTTTTACTTTAAGGATGCACCAGTTCTACAAAGTGAAGATGTGAACTCAAAGGCTTCAACTGACAATTTGTTGCGTACTACACAATGAGGCATTAACTGACTTCGTTACGTTCAAATTATTATAATTAATACATTTAAAGTGATACACTTCTCTATGCTTAATTAAATTAAGAGGAAATGTGGAGGTGTGATAAGTTGAAAATGGATTTGTTTTCCATATTGACCAGTACACTATAGGGCCAAGGCAGAGCTTGAAAAACTCAGGAGCTAGGACTCCTATAATCCCTTTATCATTTAATGAACCCATACAAGCTATATGTTTTTAAAAGAACTGTAAGAGTTTTCTTTGGATACTTAATTTTATGTTACGTATTTTACAATTTAGTATTAAAAATACACATAAAAAAAAAAGAACATTTTTACTATTTTACCAATTATTGGGCTACTGCAACACTAATCCAAACCAATTGCCCAACTAACTAATAAAACAAAAAAAATCAAGGTTCCCAGACTAAAGAAAACAGCAGTACAATTTACTGGTCAGAGCGATCAGACCTACAGTATATCATGGGTCTGCAAGGATTAACTGAAATCAGAATTTAAAAAAAAAAAACATAACCCTTTTAAATTTGAATAAAAGTTAGAAAAAATTGGTGATAACAAAATAGTAGTAACACTGTTAACAGTAATAAACTGTGATCAGCAAGGGATGGGGAAAATGTTAAAAGGTTTCCTTTTCACTGAATGTGCTGCTGTAACTTTATAGCACAGGAGCTGTCACTGTCGGTACCCGATCAGTAGAAAAAAGACAATGGGGGTCATGTATAAAAACTCCCGCAAATAGAAAAAGGCGTAATCGTTGTTTGTTATGTATAACGGTGATTGTGCTTTTTAAAAAACATTTTTATAACACTTTGCACCGTGGGAGCGAGACCCCAGCCAAACAATGTTTGTTTGGCACAGGTTCTCCGACAAAAATCAGTCGCTTTTAAGCACCTGATTCTTTTTACATTGGCTACGAAGGCGCACTGAGCGCCGTCACAACCCAGAAGTACCTTTGTGGAGCTGGACGTGCAGACTCCTGAAATTTGTCAGGAGTCTGCTTTTTACATAGGCGCACACGCCGATAGTGCCACTATTTGCATTTGGTCTGACTAGATGGACCGAATGGTTCTTATCTGCCGACACATTCTAGGTTTCTATTTGCGTGTGCCCCAAAGCAGGGAGAGAAATAGAGCTCAATATTTGTGAAACTGTCCAGAAACAAGCCATTGAAGAAGCTTTTGGTTTTTTTACAGCAGTGTAACTGTAAGTGATGTCACAAAATGAAAAACTAGTTTCTGGGAACGGCTATCTGCTGAACAGAGCAAGAGATATTAGCAATCCCTAAGAGAAAGCCATGATTGTGCAGAGCATCCAGGGACCAAGCACTGGGAAAACACGGGAATCATAAACACTGCTCTGCCACAGGAGTTCAGACATACCAGTGTCAAGTGACAGAGAAACCAGAGAACTGAAACTATAAAAAGTGTAGCCTTGTGCTACACTTTCACTTGATTTTTGTATATATATAACCCAGTGTAAGCTGCACTCGCAGAATTATTGTTTGTGGATATTATAAGACCCACTGAAATTTGCGCTTATAAGCACCATCTCAGTATTTTCAGGAGAATTCTGTTGCACAGAGCAAGAGATCTTAGAAATCCTCAGAAGAAAGTCAATAACAAATGTGTATTTATCTTTAAATTGTCAACACTCCAACTTTTGATGACCTAGTTTTTTCATGCAAATTAAGTTAAATAATTATATAATTTATTTATTGTATCATCTGCAGTGTAAATTTAATTTATGCATTAATATCAGATTAGTGGCGTCTACTACACACATCATTTGGCTGGAACCTAAGAGTTAAAAAAAAAATTGAATCGCTTTCAAAAAAGAAAAGTATCCAAAATGGTGATTATACTTGTAATGTGCAAGGCCACAAGAGCCTTCATCTTCAAATGTGTCCTCCAGTTGTACAGCTAGGTTTTTGTAACTCATTTTTACAAGCTTCCCTGCAGAATGCAGAACTACATGTGTCCAGGGGGAAGCAATTAAGCAAAGGAGTCGATCACAAAGAAACTACCCAGTTTAATACATTTTACCCTGAACACGTGAATCATACATTCTGCAGGGCGGTATGTAAGTTAGGTGCCCCTCAAAAATTGGTAAAATTTACCCTTGTTAACCGCAAAAAAAAGAATCAATTCAGAAAGTGTTATAACTGCCAATATCAGAAGTGTAGCTGTAACCACTAAAAAGCGTAATCAATAATGTACTACAAATATTCCAAGGACTTCTTTCTCTAACCTTAGGAACTATTTGGAATACAGTATCAAAATAGTTAATCCAATAGGAAATATTTTGAGAATAATAATTCCATAACTAAATGATTCCTAATCAAAATTAATGTGTATGTTTGAGTGTATCAACATACAAAACATAGAAAATATATTTTAAAAGTAATTACTGCAACGAGCGTATCTTTTTATAGCCAAAGATTAAGTGAACAGCAGATACAAGAAATATCATACAGTCTGAGGTCTTGCCAAGTTTTAAATATCACCGGCAGGCACACCACTTCTAATGTACACTGCCTGAAAGCAGATTAGATGATTTTGTACACAGCAGACTTAAGAAACACCTGATTCAGCACCAGCTATGACACTGTATAAGTGTCCAAGTGTGCCTAGTTCTAAAGGATAAATTACCAACATATTCCACTAATTAGTGAAATAAATCTGTGACATTACAAAAAGGCCTGTAATTACACAAGATTCATTAAAAAATATTCCAATATGAAAAAATGAAGGATATAGGCCAAATGCAAGAAATGAAATAGTACACATACGCTAAGTCTAATGTACCAAAATAATATTTTTTCATGTCCTAGGCTCTCCATTCAAATGTACCTGGTATATGTACCTGAGTAGCAATTACTGCCATTTTCTACATTCATTATCATTTCACTAACATAAATTACACCCAGAGACAAACATTAAAAGGGTTATTACAGTGACCAAATAAACAAAGTGCAAAGTCGTTTGAGAGATGTTTAGTTTCCCCACAAGATGTCAGATTTCAAATTGTAAGTGCAGAGGCCTTCCTAAACAGATTTAGAAATTATTAGTAATTCCTATTCACACACAGGCACTATCCAAACTGTACACGAAGCTACATTTACACAAACATATATTGGACTTGCTGGAAGATTTTGGAAAATGTTCCATCATGGGTAAAATTCTCAAAATGGATGCTGGAGATAAACACCTAATATTATATTTACTTTTATATGTAATTCATTCAAACATAGAAGAAAAAACAGTGGCATATGGCTTATATATGTGTTTGTTTTAAATGCACAGGTAATCTAGTTACAACTTATGTAAGTGGTAGTGTCTCTTTAAACAAAATCAACAAGACATGGCAAGGATAAACAAATTCTTATGCAATATGAAACACGTTTTATAGAAGACTTGCCTCAAAAGCCAATAGTTACCAATCTGTGCTACTGAGTGAGGCAACCAAGTTTGACATGATTTGGGCTTCTCCACCCTATATCATAATATCCGATTTTTGCAGTTCACTTTTTACGGGAACAGTAATCCAGTGCAGATAGAGTACCTAGAATCTAGTTAGACTAAGCTTCTGAGTTTTCGCATACCTGAAGCTCCATGACTTGTATGATAGAGCTTTATAATTTGATTATATCATCTAAGAAAAAAAGAGGTTTGAGATCTAAAACTGTGTTTTACCTGGAATTACACTGGTCCTCTTGGATTTTGTGCCATGGGTTAATCAGGACAACCCAAATGTCACAAAGTATTATGGCCTAAATTTTGTAAAAGGGCGTCAGCTCACCATTTATATGTAAAGTAGTTGCTTTTGATTGCATGCTGATTGGACAGTTTGCATGATGTGTCCTGGTGTGGATATCCGTTTTTACCAAACACACTTGGGTTTATTCACGAAAAGGCTAATTGCAGGCGAGTTGAGCATCTAATCTCACAAATTTAGCTGTACATTGGGTAGGTACAAACCTGGTGAGTTTGCTTAGTGGGGAAACATCACCAGGTTTGTAACCTGTAAAGGTTTGCAACAGGTTTGTTAGTGGGGAAACGTCACGTGTAGTTAAATTGGTGAGCTGTTTATCTCACCGTTTAGTGAATAGACCCCACTGGAGGCTATCATCTTATTTTAGTGAATAGACCCCACAGGAACTGCAAAAATCACACTGACATTCTTAGCGGAGTTGCACAGCAAGTTGGTGATTCCCCCCCCATCTCAGATGTGAATGCGTGACTTGTGCATGACGCCACGCTTCAGCTTAGCTGTAGGCATTCCCATATCACTGGCATCGTATCGTTACCATATTAGCAGAGTTAGGGTCTCTTCGCTGTTCAGCACAGTTCTCGGTCGGAGAAGCGCAGGACGCAGCGGGAGTCAGAGCGGGACCTGCGGGCGGCGGCCATGACTATGTGGAGCGTCCCGGGACCGAGCTTTGGGAAAACACAGGGATCGTATACACTGCACTACAAGATATCACACATTCACAGGAACCAACAAGCGCGTGACACAACGAACCCGGAACTACAAAGAAGCAGCTGAAATCATAAAGACCTGGGAGAGTAAGATAACAGGATAGAACGGCACCGGAATCAGAGAGTTGGTTGGAAATAGATAGATAGTTACAGATGCATGGAAGACTGGCAATACTTATCGGAAGCAGTGAGATTAGGAGCCCGTTAGGATGAACTAGACCCGAGTGATTGCAGGTAATTTCATAGGGTACACCGGATATAGGAGACAGCGAAACCCAATTCAAATTGGAGGACTGGAATAGGTAAGGATGTACATCTACTGAAAGAGTGAATATTCGCTTTTGCTTCTCCAGCTGCTGCGGACTACATCTCCCATGATGCTTACCTAGACAGGCAACAACAGCTGGAGTGCCAGAAGTTGGGTATCACTATTGAAGGACAGTTATATAGAAAATATGTATTTAGAGAAACCATATGCACCCTTTAAAATATTAACTTTGTGCAAACGTGTATCATTACACCAAACAACTTCCAACATACTACAGAATAAATTAAAATTTAGAAATAACTGTTTTGAGCTGTGTACTTTAACATGTGTGCACATATCTAGACTTTGTACATTGTTACTGGCATAATATTACTGTTTGTAAAATTTATAAAACATGAAAAAGAAAAAAACATAACCAAATGTAAACCCTACATACCACAACCTTATATTAATTATAATTGTTGCCTTAATATAAGTGAACTAGATGGTTTACAATGTACATTAAAGGGACTATCTAGTGCCCAAAATGCATCCTCCAAATATTAATGCATATTAATGTGCTTTCAAAGTACTTTAAAATGCATGTCTTACATTTTGCATAGCTTAAAATATAAAATACTTACAGCTAGAAGAAATTGTGAAATTACAGCAGTTTGCAAGAAACAAGGACTGCCCACACTAGACTAGTAAAAGTCTTTTTTTTTTTTTTGCTGCGGGAACCAAAAATAATGAGTTAAGAAATCCTAATGTGTACAAGAGCAAGTTCACTAATAGGCCACTCAGTAGACTCAATTTGACGAAGACATGTAGTGACTACATGAAACAAAACTTTATATCCTCAGTGTCTATAGAATCAGTGCTGCCGCACCTGCAGTGAACATGCAGATTAATCACTGGGGATGGCTTGAGTCAAATATTAAAAATGTGATTTATACAAAATGCCTGCATCAAATCACACAGCGATAAAAGCCTGTGCATTATGCAATCAGTGATCTTCATTTTGTACCAGAGTGAGTTTGGGGGCTAGACTGGCCCTTTGAGAATAAAATTAACAAACTGGACTGCATTTCTTTCTACCCAACAAATTAAAAATATCAGTTTAGTTACAAGCCCATTTCAGTGTGTACAGCAACAATTATTTGCTGCTGTTTATATTTATAATTTAAACATAAGTATGTTTAAGTTGTCAGTAGACTGCCAGGACTATTTACAAGCATATGTTTCTGTGAGTGTAAACTGTTACTGCAGTAACACACCCCTTGCTTTTAGATGACCCTAATAGAGGGCAGTTCTATTGCAGCGGAGTCCAACATGCAGCCCATCTGACAGAAAAGTGAGACCCAATTGCTTTAACTACCCATATTCTCATGTCCTATAAGTCTGTCTGTCCTATAAGTGTCTAGTTTTGTTTTAATAAAGTTGATTTAAGCTCTTTTTGGACTTATTTTGCATTACTGCTACATAACCAAACATTCTTATGTATAACAAGCTTAACTTTACAATTACTTTAAACAGAGCAATTTAATGTGGCCAAAGCATTTTTAAACATGCGGCCCACTTTATTAAAAACTTTTGGACACATGCTCTATTGATTGAGTCTATAGCCAGATACCAGTTACAGCAGGAACAGTCAGCGACTGAATCAGGTGCTACAGTTTGAAAAGTGCAGTTTGCAGGTTTGGGGTTAATTACATGGATTTTAAAGTATGCCATTTACACCCATATAACAAAAACAATAGGCTGGGTGCAATCCATGCAAATGAAAATAACAAAATACTATAGTGGATCTCAGCTTAACGTGTGAATTGGGGCTACCGTGTTTTAAGTACTTGTGCACTTTTTCTGTTGAAAGTGCATTTTTATTCTACCTATAGTGAGCTGTTTTATGCATTAGTATGAATTTTTTTTTAAATATCATTCTTTATTACATCTTTTCTATTAATCATAACAAACACATAAACACAGATATATACGCAAATACAAAAATTCAGCACAGAGTTCATAATACAGTTATAGACAGCTTATATTACATATTACCAATTCATAAGGTATTAGTATGAATATTTTGCACTTTTATATGTCCTTTTAAATGAATGAATTTATTGCCACAGAGAGAACCTATTTTTGTAGTTGGCTTCATATCAGTTTGTGTCACTATTGTATTTTGTTATTCTCTTTTACATGTTTTGTTGCCTGGTTATTGTTTCTCTGACATCTGGCATGCTACACAATTAGAATAAGTAGTCTAATTAAGTACAATCTGATTAGGAGTGGCACATTTTAATTGTAAATTGTGACAGATTTTTTTTATAGCTCTGTCTATAACTTTAATTCTACATTCTAGAATTTAGAAGAAGGCTACAATAATTTAGGACTCCACTTAGGACAGAGAAGCATCCATATAATCGTATAGCTCTAAATAAATTAGTACTGAGTAGTTTTAATTCTTAGTTTGTAGAAAGCACTCTATTGGAATTAAAGACATATTTATCGTGAGAAGGTGTTAATTGTAAAATATGTCTTAACAGACAATAAATTCTGTGGGTGACCATGGAATGTTTATCATAGCTAAGTGCCTGACAAATGTACGGTATATGCATTTTGATTTCTAGCTGTTATTGTTCTTTATTGATTTTGGCATCTGTTCTTCCTTGAGCATTCAATTTCAGCTTGAATGTTGCTAAGTGAGGCTGAAAATAAACTTTTTCCATTGTACACTGTTATCCAGGAAGTAAGGCGCAATATACTTCACTGGTATGTGGTATTCCTTGCTCATTTGCATTTAGTTTTAGTAACCGTTTGGACGACCAGAAATGCACAAGGTACAAATCTGAAATTGATGAGTTAATCTGTAAAAGGAAACACAAAATACCTGCAAGAATCTAGTCCTATCTGTCAATGTAGTGATGGAAAATTCTACTTAGGTATATTTTAAACTTTTCTGTATCTTATGTTAATGTTCTTTTAAGGTGTAACCTATTGTTACATGTTAAATAATTGCAAGTGATTGTTGGAAATGACTAATGGAAATTATCAGAATTTCATTTCTTAAAATGGAACCTTTTTGAGTTTAAAGTCCTTCTCTACCAGATTTCCAGATAATCAACTGAAATGGCTGACTTCCTATCCATGGGAAGCTGGGGATTGTCCACCCTTCCAGAACAATGAAATATGCACACTGGGTTGGTACTAGAGAGATTAATATGCAGACTAGTGTATTATGGAATGATTAGGATAATAACTTTTTGTATAAGTTGTAAAAAAAAAAAAAAAAAAAGCCCCGGCAATTTGACAGGATCCATGCTTATTATTATGTGCAGTAATAGATAATATTGTTAACGCTTATGTGTCCTCATTTATGTATTTTCATTTCCAGATAGACTCGACACCTATAGACTATGCCTGTGCCTTGTTCCTCACCCCAGCCAAATATCTGTAGATTGTGCTGGTCCTTTCATTGTGTATCCTCTCAGATGACTAAATGTGAAGGAAGAGGGTCACCCCCTTCCTGTTGAGATGATCCATCCATCTCTGACCCATCATAATGAACCGCTATACCACAATAAAACAGCTTGGGGATGGCACTTATGGGTCGGTTATTCTTGGAAGGAGTGTGGAGTCGGGGGAGCTTGTTGCCATTAAAAAGTAAGTCTTCTGATTGGACAGAGGTTTACTATAATATTCACATTGTCTTTTATTGCTGACCAAGAGAACATCAAATAAAAGCATGCGTGGGATAGACACAAGGCTATCCTAGCTATAAGACCGGGAACGGGGGACTAATAAAAGTACTCAAAAAAAATTGGGCAGACTAGATGGACCGAATGGTTCTTATCTGCCGACACATTCTATGTTTCTAAGAGAGCCCATATTCAGCTCTTAATGTGTTTATCATATGCATTTCTTGCACGGAAATTTATGAGCGTCAAGACAAATATTATGATACAGTCACTATTGTATATTTCAGAAGTATAAGCAGCTATACTGGCTCCAAACACTTATGACAAATATGCTTGAGGTGGTGGGTGCTCCACAGCACTGATCAGGTGCTAAAATCAGACATGAAATGAGAAAACAACTGTGCACTCCACTCACCGGGTAGATGTAAAATGAGATGCTTTAATGGTGAAAACAGTGTTCCAGAACAGACAAAAAAGGATAAATCCACGGATGATAGAGTCCACAGGAAGGCAGCCTAACGCTTTTCGCGTGAAAAACACGCTTAATCATAGGTGCGGTACCAGTGAGCACAGATATCCTATATACAGGTGATTAACCAATGGGATCTCAGTCCTATTATGTGTGGGATGCATACCGGTGTGTGATTTAACCCTAGAAGTGCTGGAAGGAAGTAGAGTGAAATGATGTGATAGTGGGGAAAGAAAAAAAAATTATAGTATATATATGTGCGTGATGTGAAAAAAAGGAACAAGGAAGTGCAAAAAACAATATAAGAAAAAGTGTAAGTGAGAGAGAAAAACAAATGAAAGAAGAAAAAAAATATATATATATAATAGGAAGAAAAATATATATATAATAGGAATTTTTTTTTAAAAATAAATATATATGTGTGTGATGTGAAAAAATGAGAGACAGTGAAGTGCAAAAAACAACAATGTAATAAAAAGTGTAAGTGAAAGAAAAATGCAGATAAGAGAAAAGAATACTATTGTAAATTACATGGTCTTAACTACAATTTATCACTATAGACTTTCCCATTTGCAGTCAGAAGAGAATACAGCTGCACTCTAGAAAGAGTGGAATAGCACACAACCCTATCGTGTTTCAAATTAAACGTTCAATTTTGTAGAGCATAGTAACATGTCAATTGTAGTTCACTCAGTCTGTGTCAATTGAAAATAACCATATTATGTTCTAATATAAAACAGGCTATGTGTTGTGTAAACACTTTACAAAAAATGTTTCTAGCACTAGTAAGATTTGAATTGATGACTTGTTCTTTAGCTTGTTTTATAAGGTGTTTTAGCACAGTCATGGAGAGTAGGTGAAAAATGTATTACTGATTGTCCATTTAAAAAAATGTTAACACAATGCCAGGGTTTATGCTGTAATTGTTAAAGTAAAAAATTGTAGCATTGAATTTTCTTTTTTTACTCCTTTCCTTAAAATATACAAAATATTGGTATGGATGCACTCTTTTTCCATTACAGATTTTCTTAAAGATACATAAAACACCTATCTGTGAATGTTGGACCTTCATTCACATTTTATGGCCATATTGGGCTTTGTCCAGCACTGAATCTGAGAACTCCAATAGTGGAGGAGTAATTCATTATAAATTGTATAACTTACAAGGTACCAAATATTTTTCTTCTTGCTGTTGAACATATCTCCATAATAAGATAAAAATGTGAAGTTTTTTTTAAATTGTAGAATGAAAAGGAAATTTTACTCCTGGGATGAATGTATGAATCTTCGAGAGGTTAAGGTAAAGTCATATTAATGTGTCTATATATTGGTGTTTTTTATGTTCTCCTATTTCTGCTATCAAATAGTGTATATGTAATGAAAGTCTTAATCATTTTTATGGATATTAGACCTGTGATTAAAAAATAAAGCAGACAATGGATGTTAGACAGTTATTCTTTTGTACCTTCCAGGAGTCTAGACCTTAAATATATTATCCAAAGTCTGCACCCATAGTACTGAAAAGCCTCTTTATAGATAGTGGATGGACCAGGATATTGTAATTTGCATAAGCGCCTCTCAATTTTTTTTACCGTTGCTTATATTATAGAAGCACAAATAAATAGTACAGTGGCCCCTGTATGGCAGTGCTAATTTCATCACCTAAACATTTTCGTTATAGTTTTCGTTAACTGCATGTTTTCAGTGATGAAAACCAAACAATAACGTAATAAAAAGTAAGTTGATAGGACTGAAACTATAATAAAAATCCATTGCAATTTTTGTCAACTGATAAAAAAAACGGGACATAAATGTAAGGGAGATACTATTGCATTAGCCTACTTGGACTTCTGGTTCCCTTGGATTTTTGTCAAAGCCCAGTCCCCTGACTCTATCAGCAGCTGGATTGGCTGAGACTCAGGCTCCCTTCTGCAAACCACAGAGGAAGAGGATACTCCTCTATCTGAACCATCTGGTACTGTCACGTGAGTTTTCCCCTTCCCATCTCACTAGCAAGTTAACTTAATATTGTGTAACAGCCTGCTCCCTCACTCACTGCTGGAGATTTAGTCGACAAAACAATTTAGACTACTAAAATACGACTAAACAAAAATTGGTATTTTAGTCAAAAGACTATAACTAAAATTGAATCAAAATTTGCCGTCAAAATTAACACCGATGTATGGGATAAATTCCATTCATCCTAAATCCTAATTTTAGGATTTAATGGCATTTTGTCCTAACTGACTCCATGCTTTCCTGTAAATTAGTTAATAGAGAGGCAGAGCTAACTGGAAACCTGGAATGTATCTATAAAGATACGTGGTGGGTTTACAAAGGAGAAATGTCACCTAGTTTTTAATTTTTGCTTAAAACAAATTTAAAAAAAAATCCGTAGGGGCCACTTTCATTTCTTTGTTTATTGGAAGGGTGTACGATCCACTACCATTAGTAGTGTTTTGCAGGTCAGCTGCACAAACTGCATAGCAATATGAATGTCTCAAATGCTTCTCACATTAATGATCCTCTTTTCTCGATGTTCCAGTCCTTGAAGAAGTTAAATCATGCCAATGTCATCAAACTAAAAGAAGTCATCCGAGAAAATGATCACCTCTATTTTGTGTTTGAATACATGAAAGAAAATCTTTACCAGCTAATGAGAGATCGGTATGTAGTAATCTGAATATTATTATTTAATACTTTCATAATATTAAATTAGGGATCGCAATTATAAAATGGAGTCGGTGTACACAGCAGATGTGTGAAAACTTTCGCTTTTATATATAGAAGTAAAAACTGCCAATTTCCCATTGAGCATTCAACTACTTTTCATATAACACTTAGCCCTTAATACAAACCTTTTTTTCATCTGGTGGCTTTTGGTACCTTCAAGAAAAAGATCCCAGTCAATGAAATTTATTAAAGGGACACTCCCACCAAACAAGTATGGCTGGGTGCCGCCATTTTGTGAAAATATAGTGTTTTTGGGTGCCACCCTCTAGTGAATTTACAGCACAAATTTCTCACTTAGAGGCTGGGGACACAGAATGCAGTCTATAAGTCAGAATTCTGATCATAGACTTGCATTGAATGGCAGGGTAATGACCAGGTTATCTAGTAACATCTTATGTAAGTGGTATTGTCGCAACAAGTGACAGGTTAATCCATGCATAATTCAGATTTAAATACCATGCAGTATGGTGTGAATATATTGCATGAGGGCGTGGTATAAATGGCAAAGTATGCTTTTTGAATGAATTAATGGAAGTGTATAAACGCATGTAATATTATGGGCTCTTTTGGGAAGACAATATAGTAACTGTGTGTTTCTCTACAGAAACAAGTTATTTCCAGAATCTACAGTCAGAAACATCATGTACCAGATACTCCAAGGGCTTGCTTTTATACATAAATACGGTATGGTTCATTATCATTCTATGTGGACTAAGAAGTTAATATTGACTAGGGCAGATCTTTGCTTTAGCTGGATTATGTGCTTGTATAAATCGTGTATTATGTTTCATGTAAAAAGGTTTGAGCTGTTTAAAACTATTTAACTTGAATAGCGCAGTATGAAAGTTTACGTTTTTCATCACTTCTGTGATCGCTGACATTATAAGCCAAAAGAAAACACAGGAGACTCACCACACCGTTTAAGGGAGTTTAATCCACCAAAAAATAACGACGTTTCAGCCCAGCACTGAGCTTTTTTCAAGTCCCTCAGTGCTGGGCTGAAACGTTGTTATTTTTTGGTGGATTAAACTCCCTTAAACGGTGTGCTAAATCTCCGGTGTTTTCTTTTTGCTTTATGGGCGTAAATGACGCTCCCTCGTTGCACCCGATACTTGTAAGTGTGCAGACCCATTCATACTTTTCACTATTGACATTATAAGCCATTATTACAATCCAGTCCATGAGGATCAATTAACAGCTGAGAATGCCCTGCTAATTTACCATATGCTATAGAAACATAGACGCATAGAATGTGTCGGCAGATAAGAACCATTCTGTCCATCTAGTCTGCCCAATTTTCTAAATACTTTTATTAGTCCCCAGTTCCCTATCTTATAGCTAGGATAGCCTTGTGCCTATCCCACGCATGATTAAAATCCTTGACTGTGTTTACCTCTACTACTTCTGCTGGAAGGCTATTCCATACATCCACTACCCTCTCAGTAAAGAAATACTTCCCAATATTACTTTTAAATCGTTGCCCCTCTAATTTTAGACTATGTCCACTAGTTGTGGTAGTTTTTCTTCTTTTAAATATAATCTTTCTTTACTGTGATTAGAGCCCTGCAGTTACTAAATCAGTAAAATATTTCTGGTTGAAGTAGAATGTTGTGCTGGCATAGACTAGTGTTGGTCCTTTGGAGACACCAATGCTTCTTGGTTTTGGCATAAATATTTATTTTTATTTTCAAGTATAAAAAAGAAGGAACAAATAATAAATAAATACATTACATACCATTCCCTGGAGCAAATTTGCCACTATCACAAAGTTTTATAAATATTTGCCCCCGAGACATTATAAAACTTTACAATACAAACACATTTTATAGTCGGGTGTCTCCGGTCACTCCTTGACTCTATCTGCTCTTCTGAATAAGCATGAAATATTTTTTTTTTTTAAATGCACCTTCATTTATACAACCTAGTTCCATTCCCATTTGGGATATGATTTGGCCTGACTTATTTTCTGGATACCTGCCCGTTTCCAATTAATTAGGTTGAGATAAGGGATATTGTATTTTACTAGCGCTATATCTAAATTATCTAAAATCTTACCGTATTTGCTCGAATATAAGACAAGGTTTTTTTCAGAGCAAATGCTCTGAAAAAGACCCCTCGTCTTACATTCAAGGTCGTCTTATAGTCTGACCTTATAGTCTGACCTCAAATCGAGGTGCAGACATCCTCCATGCTGCCTGACACTTTTCCGTCTATTATGAAGTGTCGGGCAGCATGGAGGCGTGCAGACATCCCCCGGCTGCCCCCACTAGCCACCAGGGAGAGACGGGGGGGGGGGGGGGGTTTGAGACAGAGACAAGGGTTGGGAGTGGGCGGACAGACAGAGACAAGGGGAGAGAGGGGGGAGACAAAGAGAGACACAAATGGAGGGGGGAGAGAGAGACACACACAAAGGGAGGGAGAGAGAGACACAAAAGGAGGGGGGGAGAGAGAGAAAGGGAGGGAGGGGGAGAGAGAGAGAAAGGGAGGGAGGGGGAGAGAGAGAGAAAGGGAGGGAGGGGGAGAGAGAGAGAAAAGTTGAGTGAGGGGGAGAGACAACGCTGGGGGGAGAAACAGAAAACGCTGGGGGGGAGAGAGGCAGAGCTGGGGCAAGGGGAAAGAGAGAGGCAGCATTTTCACATAAAAGAAAATAAAAACAAGAAATGCATTTTTTGATATCATCATTTTTATTAAAAAGCAATTTACATGTGAATATATACAAGTTGAACTTTTTTCCTATAGGGTAGTCTTATATTCAGTCTTTTAGTTTTTTTCCTAAAGGAATATCAAAAGTTTGGGGGGTCGTCTTATAATCGAGCAAATACGGTATTTTTCAAACCCATCCCTTTTTTTATTTTTATTTTAAATATTTTCCCATGATATTCTAACGTTCCTTAATGTAAAAAAAAAAAAAAAAACATTTATTTACATTATTAGTTACATCTGGGGACAAATGATTTTTCCATATGGAGATACTAATGGACATGCTTATGTATACAAAAAAACCTTTTTAGAGAAATGTATGGAACATGCTTGCATTTACCGCTATTACCATAAAACTTAGTTTTTTATTAATACCAGGTTAGTAACTGAAGGTCTGATAGCTGAGATGTTCTCATCCAGAGGATAGTAGTGGAAAATTAATGTCTTTTTTTTGGAGAAAAGAGCTTTATTTTCCTTTAGAACTGTTCTTTCCTAGAAATAATGAGTTACTAGGATGATGTTTAAAATGTATCCTAATTGACTTTCAAGTCTGGAGAAGCGCAGAAATCATAGATACATTTTATATATTAAAAGCAATGTAACGCAATAGATGCAATGTTATATATTCACCTTTTAGGGAGCAGTGTTTGCTTAGAAACTGAATTATATGTACATACACATATAGATATAATATACCCACAGGGCTGAATGGTTTCATTAGTCCAGTTCATTGTTAGAAAGAAAGGGAAAAACCCTCTTCTGTATGTATAATAAAGTGGCTTGAGGTGCATACTGATATTTTTATTTATATCTGAACACGTACTAAGAGCAAATGATTGAGTTTTTATGTAAAATTAGAAATAAAGCTTTCCATATGTATATACAGATTGTCACCAGATGATAAACCCTCATTATTAAGATTATTAGTCATGCAGATTCACAAAGTACATGTTTTAAATGTGTTAGTTTAAACATGGGAAAGTAAGATGGTATAAAGGGAGTATGGGATTATGACCTGTGTGCTAGAACGTGTGTCTATTTCAATCACTGTACAATTTTAAGTTGGAGCACAGAGATTCTTGGTATCATTTAATAAAGTGATGATTATTATGTTTTATCTTATGACTAGCAGGTAAGTAATCACAGTCAAGCAGAGGGCACATAACCTTATTCCTTTTTTGTTTCTGTCATATCTAACTGGTATGGGACCCTGTAAAAGAAGCAGTTTAAATTTAGTCTTGTAAATGGAAAGAAACCTGCACCAGTCCCCAGTTGTCTAAATTGGCTCTCATATGTATTGATTGAATTTCAGGGTTCTTTCATCGAGACTTAAAACCTGAAAACCTCCTCTGTATTGGACCAGAACTTGTGAAAATAGCTGATTTTGGCCTTGCCCGGGAAACGCGATCAAGACCCCCTTATACAGATTACGTGTCGACCAGATGGTAATCCCGCATTCTTAAAACCAGTATTTAACGATTATCCACAAAGTAAATCTGCAGTTGTGTATTTTCACTGTGGGACATATGAATATGTATGGATAAAGTGCATATCTTTAACATGTCACCCTATAATTTCTGCATGTGCAGTTTAATTAACCAGACCATTTTTTATTCTAGCATATTCAAACTTCTAGTCTCCAATAATGTTATGACCTACTGTATATTCCCATTGTACATGTTTGTATTATTTAACAAATCGTCAGAAATTCTTTCACTAGTAGTGGGTAGCAATATGTGCTGCCTTTTTGCTGTACATGCCTATATTGTTATTGATGGTTAATAAGTGCACTTCTGCTGTAATCACAGGTATAGAGCACCAGAAGTTCTTCTAAGATCCACCAGCTATAACTCTCCAATTGATATTTGGGCAGTCGGCTGTATCATGGCTGAGGTTTACACACTCAGGCCTCTATTTCCAGGATCCAGTGAAATCGATACAATATTCAAAATCTGCCAGGTCCTGGGTACACCAAAGAAGGTATATTATTGTCATAAATGAAATGACAATATCATTATACAGTTTCAGCTTAAAGGGACATTACCACTTACATAAGATGTAACTAGATTACCTGTGCATTTAAAACACAAGTTAAAAGACATATGCCAATGTTTTTTTTTAATTAATTGCATATAAACGTAAAAATAAAATTAGGTGTCTGTCTTCAGCATCCATTTTGAGATTTTTACCCATGATGCAATATTCTCTAAAATCTCCCAGCAAGTCTCATTTTACTGTGGCCAAAGCCTGCATGATTATCTCATAAGATACACCCCTGTTCTCTTACTGGCTCCTGTGTATCACTAGTGGGCAGGACTAGGTGGCTGTGTACAACAGTTTTTTTTTACCTGCCTTCCAACACATAGAGAGGAGATTAACCTGATGAAACAGGATCATAACTCTGCCCCCTTGTGATGTAATCGTTACATTATCCTCCCATTTAATGCAAGTCTGACTTATAGACTGCATTCTGTGTCCCCAGCCCCAAAGTGAGATACTAATGCTGTAAAGTCGCTGGGGGGTGGCAATCAAAAACACTATATTTAACAAAATAGTGGCACCCAGTCACACTTGTTTAGTAAAATATTTACAAAAAAAATAAAACCTTTTACATTTTTTGGTGGGAGTGTCCCTTTAAATAAAATGTATGCATCTTAAAAAGTTCACATGGAGCATGCATATGTGAATTTAAACACAAAGCTAAACCCATTGAAAATATATTACACAATTATAGTGCACAACATGTCTCTAATATTGGGTATGATGTCACCGAGGGTAGGGGGAAAGTTGTATCTACACACAGAGTCCAAATACTGTGTTGTAATGTACCAAACCATGCAAACGTACACTTGTTGCATTCTGTAGTAATTATTGTTTGTTAACATCCAATTGCCTGAGCCTAATTTGACCTGTATAATCCTATTTTTCAGAGTGACTGGAATGAGGGCTACCAGTTGGCCAGTGCAATGAATTTTCGCTGGCCCCAATGTGTGCCCAACAACCTTAAGACCCTTGTTCCCAATGCAAGCAGTGAAGGGATGCAGGTCATGCGAGATATGCTGCAGTGGGACCCAAAGAAGAGACCAACAGCAAGCCAGGTGAGAATGTGGCTTATATTAGAGGGATGGGCACATCATGATGGCTGTGAAAGTGACCTACAAATAACTAATAAAGTAGCATCTTTAAGCAGCTGTCCAAGATGTTTAACTCTTGTGAAGTTTGAGATTTAAAATGCATGTATTGGATTACGACATGCAATTATGGCTTGTCCTAAAACCCCACACTGCAGTATATGACAGAAAGACATCACTGGGAGTGTGAAATGTCTGGAAAACCTGCTGCTAGTGTTCAGTCCCATGTGTTTGATCTATTGTTGAATCACACATGCAATATAGATACCTGATTGTTGGATTAATTCATTTTATCTTTATCATCAGATACAGTGCCCTCCACTAATATTGGCACCCATGGTAAATATGGACAAAGAAGGCTGTGAACAATTTTCTTTATTGTTTTAACCTTTTGATCTTTTCTTCAAAAATATATATAGACATACCCTGCTGTCATAGATATCAAACCATTGCAAACACAACACAGGTTTCTCTAAAAACAAATTGTTAAATATGTGTGGCACACTTATTGGAACCTTTTTAGTCAATACTCGGTGCTACCTTCCTTTATCATGATATCAGCTCTGACTATTCTCCTATAATGGTTGATGAAGTTGGAGAATGCATGGCAAGGGATTTGTGACTATTTCTCCATACAGAATCTATCCAGGTCTTTCAAATTGCCAGGTCAATGCTGATGGACGCTCGTCTTCAGTTCAACTTACAGGTTTTCTATGCGGTTCAATTCAAGGGACTGGGATGCATTTGGCAGGACCTTGATTTTGTGTTCAGTAAACCCTTTTTGTGTTGATTTTGTCCTGCTTAAAGAACCAGCTATGGCCATGACGGCATGTAGGCTAACAAAATGTCCAGGTCTTCTGGCAAAAAATCAGACCTGAAACATTAAAGAGCCACCACCATATCTAACAGCTTGCATGAGGTCTCTGTGCACAAAACCCACCTCTGATGTTTATTGCAAAAAAGCTCTATTTTGGTTTCATCTGACCATAGAACCCAGTCCCAGTTGAAATTCCAGTAGTGTCTGGCAACCTGAAAATGTTTTTTTTGGGATGAGGCTTTTTTTTCTTGAAACCCTTCAAAACAACTAGTGGTGATGCAGGTGATGTTGGATTGTAGTTCTGGACAGTTCCTGATCCCAAGAGACAACAAACTTCTGCAATTCTCCAGTGGCCGTTTTTGCCACCTGAACCATCCTCTTCACAGTGCGTTGAGACAATATACACAAATGTCCTCTTCCAGGTTGATTCGTGCCATTTCCAGTTGACTAGTACTTCTTAAATATTGCTCTGATGGTGGAAGTGTTTTTTATTATAACCACTTTGCCACACATCACAGATATATTCCTTGGTCTTACCCACTATGAATGGCTATGGGAATTTGGCCTATATATTATGCAATATTTATACCCTTGTGAAACAAATACATATTCCTAATCACTGAGGTGTACTAAATAAATGTAGAATCAGTGGGCATATATGTCAAAAATATTTTTTCTCATGAATTCATAGAGATGCCAATAATTGTGCCATACATATATTTAACTTTTTTTTTTATTTTTTTATAACCCTGTGTTGTGTTTTGCAGTCGTTTAATATTCAATAGAGCAGGGTATTTGCCTTATTTGCTCATATTTACTAAGTGTGCCAATATTAGTGGAGGCCACTGTACATGTTGTATTATTTTTCTTAATTTATTCCCTTCTTCTTGTGATTTATTGTTTTAGGCTCTACGATACCCATTCTTTCTCGTGGGCCAGTCTCTTGGAACATCACCACGAATCCAGGAGTTAACAAAGCCACCAAAGGACCATCACGATAAACAAATGCCATTACTTATAAAACCTGTGCCCCCTTCTCAGCCAGCACCAAAATATCAGCCGCGCTTGTCATCCAGAGCTTTCCAGCAAGCACAACAAAATGGGCATCCATTGAAAATGGGCACATCCGTAACAGATTCCGCTAACAGCTCACACGAAAAGGATAAAGTCACCCAACCACATCTGCCTGCACTGATCACCAGGGTTCCTCAGCATGTAAGTAGGAAACGGACACATCTGCCTTATATTTAATATTGTAAAAAGCCAGGCTAAAATTACATCTCAGTCTTGTGTATG